>CM036930.1:6496812-7096812 GCA_020800305.1 Porphyrio hochstetteri | reverse complement strand
CGTGGGGTGTTCTGCAGGCACACAGGGCGTGGGGCAGGCTGCACACACAGGGTGCCTGCAGCCAGACCTGCCCAGCTCAGGCTTCGCAGCAATTCTGGCACTTTCTCCAGATGACCTGCAAGCTCGCCCTCATCAGAAAGCCCTCCACTTCTGCTCCCTGCAGATCACCACCCAGGAGAAGGTGCTTTAAAGGCTTTTTGCTTGCTGCTCAGTGCCCATGCTCTGTGGTCAGACTTGGCAGTAACAGGCTGCCTCGGACTTGAGGCCGAGCACCAGCCCGGGGCGCTGAGTACAACAAACCCTGGATCCCCAGCACACACAACACCCACAGCCCAGCTCTCCTCCTGCCAGCTGGACACAGCCTGACAGGAAGGACTGCAGACAGCGAGGGTCAGCGGCCCACAGGCCCCCCATGGGGCACCTGTCTGAAACACCCGCTGCAGCTCACTGCTCCCCATGACCACCACCCGGCCGAACAAATCCCTGCCAGCCCCACCATGGGCTGCCCCCCATGTGTGCCCCTGCCTCTGCACCCTCTGTGCCCCACTGCCAGCCCCCCAAGCGCTGGCAGACCCTTGGGCTTGCTTTCTGCCCTGGGCACGTGTGGGGCTGCGTGTGTGGAATGAAATCCACACACAAACAGGAGTACGAACGTCACGTCATCCTCCCGTCACTCCCCCGGCTCCGTGGCTCCTACCCCTGCACACGCCTGTTTGGGTGGGAGGCAGGCGGCCGCAAGAGGCTGCGGAGAGATTAGAGCCTGGTGCTCAGGAAAGCGATGCTGACAAACCGCACAGTCATCACTCCCAGCAGCCGCCTGCTCAGCCAGCAAACAAGGGAAGAAAATAGGCTCAGTGGCTCCAATAAGCCCCAGAGCCCACATTTGAATTTACAATGAGCTGCTCACTGGAGCTCAATCTGTCAAGCACCATGTCCCATTAAGATGAAAATTCGAAGGTCTCAATAGAGCAGAGAGATAACCTCTTTTATTCTCTCTTATTAGAGGATGCTTGTGAGGCTGGCAGGTCAGGGCGGCTCCGGCAGGACAGCCACTACTGTGAACGCTGCCCCAACAGAGGCCACCGCTCCAGTGTGCCTCCATGTGCTTCCATGTGCACCTCTCCTGGCTCGTTTGTTTCTTTCCTGGGATTTTATTCATTCTCAGCTCATCACATTTGCACGTTGTGCTGGTGCTGGCTGGGACAGAGTTACTTTCCTTCACAGCAGCTTGTCTGCAGCGAGACATTGTGCTCGCCAGTGGCTGTGTCACCCCTGAAAGCCCAGCCCTGTGTGTAGGTAACTCCCTGATAAAAGCAGGACAAGACCCTACGCTCAGGTGGAGCTTTGGGAAGGAGCTGCCTTCTCCCTGGATCAGAGGAGCCACTGGAGGCAGCTCCTGTGGAAAACCGCCTGGAGCTGAAGCTTTGCAGGGGAAGGGGATGCCTTTCCCAGGGTCAGCCAGCCTGCTGCAGAGCACAGACCCTCTCCTCCCACCCACCCCAGAGCAGTGGGGATGTGCTCATTGCTCCTCCCTTGCCATGTGTTTTGGCTCCTGCAAGTGCTGAATATTTGCAAAGCATTGGGTGTTTGTTGAAATACTCTCTCTGGATCAAAGCTCAATATTTCTTGGCTTCTCCACGCTTTCTGAGCTGCCTTCTGCTCACTGCTGTGTATTTGCCTTTCTCTCCAAGGCTGTTAGCAGGACTGAACCGTGTCTGTTCACTGGTTGGGCTTCCTTTCCTGTCCAGCCCGAAGTGCTCTGGCCTCTCACAGACCTTCCTGCTCTCCTCCCTGCCAGCATGCAGGTGGGATGAAGGAAACCAGCAGCAGTTTCTCTTTCCCAGCAGAGATATAAGCCAGGTTCTTTGGGAAAAAGTAACCCACCTCATTGTTGTTCTGCTGTCAGCAACGCTGGAGCCAACTCCTGGGCCTAGCACTGAAGCAGCCCCTGGCAGTGGGCTATTTTCCTAGGCAAAGCCCCTCAGCTCGTGTATCAAAGGTGCCCAAAGGAAGCGAGGCTTCTCCTTTAGCACAGTGGCACCTTGGCAATAGGATGGGACCTGGGAAACGCTTCCCTCCCCTCCAGCAGCGCTGCCGGGGGGAACACCAGGACCTGCCCCCAAACCCCAGGGACACAGCGCTGCCCTTGCAGCCTGAGCCCCAGGAGCAGGACACCTTGCTGCTGCAGAGCGGCCCCGCTCCGCTCCCCGAGGGAGGATGGCAGCTCTCCTGGGTGCCCCCCCAGCCTTACCCTGCCTGGGAACCTGCTGCTGCCTTGCATTTTGAGAGGCAAACCGAAGCGGCCCTGCCAGCAGCCGACAGTTCTTTTTATTGAATTTAGAATCAATAGTGCAGCAAGTGGCTTGGGATGTTATTAATCAGGGAACTGGCACGAAGGACCAGGAGGTAATAACGCTGCAGCGAGCCTGCTCTCCTCTCACCGAGTGGCTGTCCACGGTTCTGGGTAGTGCTAATTACTCCTTGGGACCTGCCTCTCAACTGCTCTATAGACAAGGCAAACTGCTGCCTGCCAGCACGGCACAGCCCGGCTGCTCCCACTTATTTTCCTGTGGCAAAGCGTTACGCTGCATTTCCTCAGAGCCAGAGAAAGTCAGGTAAAAAAGGGCACACTTTTTCTTTTCTTTTCTCCTTCTTTTTTGACAAAAGCCACTGAAAAAAGACAGGGCATCCCACCAACCCCAGGAGGGACGGACATACAGCAGCTGCTCCCAGCGCTGTTAATTCCCAGGTTATCCCGGTTCTCTCTACAAGCAGGCTATAGCCAAGAACTGTCCTGTATCTTCCAGATGCTCTCTGGGTCTCACTGGAGACATGAGGAACTATAATGCCCAGGTCCTGAAGCTGCCCAAAACCCAGGTAGGTCACTGCACAGCCCCATGTGATGTCTGCCTCCGTGGGTTACCTGCAGCCCACCACCCGAGGACAGTGATGTACCAAAACTGGCTGCTCTCCACGGAAACGAGCTCATCGTACTGAGAACACTTAGACTCACCTGTATAGCACCTGCTTGTCACCTCCACCCCAGCTCCTAAGTACAACCGCATCTCCCACCAGCAGGGTGCACATGCACAGTGCCCCGGTTCACGACACAGGGTGTGCAGCAGGTACTCGGCTCTGAGAAGTTTTCCCCTGATCTGTTTTCAAAGATTTGAAGCCTTTTCATTTCTTTCCTGCTCACCTTTCATCAAAAGAAGCCTCTGTGGGACCCGTTCAGGGTCAACAGGTTTAGTAGGAGCTCTGTAAGAATAACACAGAATTTCAGAGCCTCTGAATTCACACCGTACACTGCGTGCCACGGAAAGGAAAAGAACTTGAAGAGTATTAGGACATACTTTAATAAGCTCAGGTCTCCTGCCTATGACCCTGAAAGCATGTTTATCTTTGGGCTTGTCTTGAGCAACTGCTATTCCACCACCTTCTCCTCAGGATAAGCAGGAGCGTGTGAATTTGCAGCAGCAAATCTCATTTGGCTGCACGTAATCTGGTGGTTTTCATGGCAAAAAGGTTTGACACTCTGCACCTGTCTTGCTTTTGCAGAGATGGGATTATGTTCTTACATAATTATTGTATCACTGTGTCTAATTGGATTTCCAACACCATTTATTTCATCATGAGGCTAACCTGGAAGTAACCCCCCCATGCAGTTATTAACCCTAACGAGTTATTAAATAATAAACACCAAAGGGGATGGAGACAAACATACT
The DNA here is from genome assembly GCA_020800305.1 of Porphyrio hochstetteri. Lineage (NCBI taxonomy): Eukaryota > Metazoa > Chordata > Aves > Gruiformes > Rallidae > Porphyrio > Porphyrio hochstetteri. The sequence continues at coordinate 7,093,087 of CM036930.1, read as the reverse complement.
ACTACCCCCACTGAAAGGGGTGTTAGGCACATAAATGATGAAACTGTTCCCCACATGGTCCCTCCAGCTCTCACATATCTCTCCATAGCCACAGGCAGTTGGTCTCACCAAAGGACCTCCAAACCCTCAGATTATTGCTTTTCTGCAGCCTTCCTGGTCTCCCAAGATAACCTCTGCTCTCCTCTCAGGTTCCTCCTCATTCCCAACACATTGTAGAGCTTTTCTTCTCTCATGACAATCAAAAGATGTAGGAAACACTCACCAAACTATGGAAAATGTGTGCAACAAGGTATAATTACAGGGTAACAGATGGGATGTTTGTGTAGCTCAACTGCCAGAAGAGGAGCGAGCGGCACAGCTCAGGCACGGGCTGCCTGGATCTCTGGCAAACAACCTGTCGCCTACAAAACGTGCGGTGTATGTGCACTGGGTGTGAAATTGCTTCTTCTGAACGCTGCTCGGGCAGGGCTGCTGGTGGAGATGGTGACCGTGTGCGTGTTGTACCACCCGACGACACCCACCGCTGGGCCCTGTAGAATGGGAATGAGCAAACCTCAAAAAACCCCCAAAGTCTGTGCTTGCAGGTCCCCCAAGGTAGCAGCTCTTCTGGGTAATAAAGCAGGAAATTCAATGGTCTGTAGTGCTGAGTATCTGGCAGGGACCAGGCTGGTTCTGGGGAGAGAAGAGCTGCTGGAACCAGGGCTGGGCAGTTGGCGATTGGGCCTTCCCACGCTGCACCCCACGTGTCAGGCCTGGGATGTGTCTCCCCGACTCCTGCACATCCTCCTCTGCTTCTTGCCCCCCTTGACATACTCAGCGAAGAAAAGCCCCCGACCCTTCTAGCAGTTCTCTGAGAGTACCGAGATCCCTTCTCACCTCTCTTCATCCCTGCATTACAAATAGGTCTTAAGCATAACAGTTTATTGTGATTCTCACCCAAAAAAGCCATTCCCTGCCTGAGCATTCATCTCTGCAGTGGCTGAGGGCACTAAGATGAAGGCAGAGGTGAGCCAGGGAAGAAGCAGCACTGATGGACGGCCTACAGAAAGCACACCTCCTAAAAATGAGCCTCTCTCCTGATTTTCCCTTCCCACTCCCACACTGTGGCAGTTGAATCTGTTCTTCCTGGGTGCAGTGGACCTTTCCATGGAAACCCAGCCCACCTTTCCATCCCAGCCCTGGCAGCACCAACACCAGCACGGCAAACGTCCCTGGGAGCAGTGTGTGGGCCGAGGCTACATCAGAGGGATGCGAGATGGGTTTCCTCACGTTCACACCCAAGCTAGCACACCGGCTCAGCGGGCATTTTGGGGGGGTAAAACTTGATACCGTACAATAAAGTCCCAGTGCAGTAGCTTTACCTGCTCTGCAAAAGGCAGCTAGAGATACCAGAGTCATTTGTAATTAAAATGTGTGATCTTCTCAAATGCGTGACTTAGTTTTTCAGGCAAATCCATATTCTCCAATTTGTAGGCCGTTCCCATTTTAGGATCATACTGGCAGATCAAAGGCACGGCACTGAAGCCTCGTGATCGCCGCCACTGAGATTTCAGATGCTTTAGGTCTCTCATCTTCATTCAGGTCTATTTATTTATTCATGATGATGTCTTCTCCTGGCAAGCTCCTGACCCTCCTGTTTCACGGCAGTGACTGCTCTTAGGTGGAAATCTCCCTGTCAAGCGATACAAGAGCCGGCCCTCCGGGCCTTGCTCTGCAGCCTGCTCCCGTTCCACAGCAGCTATCCTTCCCAGGGCCTGTACTCATCACCTCAGCATCTAAATCTCACCATGAACACTCCCTGGTTCCTGTTCTGTGACAGTTTCGCTCAGGGTTGGAGCAGGCCGGAGCCGGGCCACTTCCCCGCGGCCCTGCCGGCTCCCAGCGCATGGGAAGAGCTGTGGGGGAACTGCTGCTGCTCAGCGAGTTTATGGGCAATGCAATTTCTTTTATGCTCACATTACAGCAGGGCAACGCTGCCTTCTGCATCAGACACTTCAGCTCTTGTAATTGCTACCCTGGGGGTCTCTTCCCTTCCCTGTATCCCAGCCCATTTATAACACTAATGGTGCCGATGTGTGAGCAGAGGGAGGATAATAGACTTTAAATAGCAGCAACATCTTGCTGGAGGAAAGAGAAAGCTTTGTCTTTATATTTCCAAGACTTGTTGATCCTTATGAGGTGCAGGGCGCTCTCAGTGAGCTGTGAAACAGCACAAGAAGTTGATGCCATGTGAACGGATGGGATCAGACTGCTCTCCCAGTGCCCCCCCTCAAACCCTGCTGCCTCCAGACGTGGTCTGTGTCCATGGACAAGTGCCTGGCACCCACATCAGCCCCTGCATGGGCTGGTACATGCACACACCTACATCCATGGACCAACGAGACATGTCTGCACACACAGAGGTTGCAAAGAACTGAGCAAAAACTGCAAAGAACTGGAAAAAGACCCACCCCAGTCTTTTGGGTTGAGGCCGACTGATTTTCCAAATGCATAAGGCAGGAAAGGTGAAAGCACTCTGCTAGGAAAGAACTCAGAATGTTTCCAAAGTGCAGAGAGGCAGAGACCCCAAGCAGAGCGTGGTGATACCGACTGCGTGCTTTGGCTGCCTGTGGTAAGCAATGGGCTGCTGTAGGGCCCTCAGGTGCCTGAGTGTGTTCTGCTCTTATGACAAAGTTGGAAATGAAAATTCCTCATTCTTACCTAAATTCTGGTGCCCACACCCCCATGGTCCCTTGGTCCCTCTGATCTCTGCTGCAGCATCCCTTGTGATCCCACCTGAGCTTGGCTGGACAGTTTGTTACTGCTGGAGCCAAAGTGCAGAGCAGGACAGGGTCTCAGAAGCACGCACAGCCTGCCAGGAGGTCTCCATCCCTCCCCTCCATCTCCCACCCCTCCCCTCCATCTCAGCAGGAGTCCTGCTGTGGTGGCATGGGGACAGTTCCAGGGTCTAATCAACACCATCCTCGGGGGACCAGGACACTGCTGACGGCCATGGCCACTGCCTACAGAGAGAGGGTAAGGGCTGTCAAGTGCAGGTGATCACAGAGGACAGAAAAGAAGCCTGTGTTGGGCAGAGGGGCTCAGCAGCAGCTTGGCCTGGGCAGAATGAGGCACTCAAACACCAGTGCTGGGAACAGCCACCATCTGCTCCCCCTCACAAGGTGCCACCACCCGCCCTGAGCTGCACCCACAGCCCAGCAGAGGTGGGGGGGCTGCAGTTTGGGTCTGAGCGGTGCCTGCCTGAGCCCCCCACCTGCCCAGATTTCTGATGCTGAGCAGTGTGCTCAGCTTGTGCTGAGCCTCTCTGCCCCCCTCCCTGTATTTCTGAAGTGACGACAGCATCTGCCATCCCAGAGCCGACCAGAGAGCTGCAGAGCTGATGCCCAGGAGCTCTCGAGGTGAAGGTCAGAGCCTCAGCGGCACTGCCGCATTCAGCACAGATTGATGCCAGCCAGGAGGAGCTGGAGGATAATCTGTCGAGGCTGACGCCTGTCAATGGCACAGAATCTGAACAAATGACACGGCATAACGCATTTTGAAACACTGTCCTCTGTTTTGGGGAAGGTCACACACCACAAACCATGTTGGAAGCAAGTCTTGAGCTATTTAAGCTGTTTTGCTCAAGGTTTAAAAGGACAAGAACTTCTGGAGGGATCAACAGCAAACTTTAAACCAGCTGTATAATCTCCCATAAATATTCCACAGCCCCTGGGATCCCAACACACACAGAACACACGGCCTCAAGCACCACAGCTCATCCCATCAGTGCAATGAGACTGGAGAAGCAGCTAAAGGAGACCTAGAAGATACCTGGACAACAGCAAAGATGAAAGGCAGCCTCTCCACACCAGCACTGGGCTCCTCATGCTGCTGGAGAGCTGGGCTGCTGCAGCCTTTTAACCTCAGATGGGCTCTGCGAGGATGAAATTACTGCCTAATGCTTGCCAGGTGCCTCTGACCCACCCTGGGGAAGTGGCAGGAAACGGGCAGCAGCAGCAGATACCCTGGGGCAGGCATTTCTCCCAGCCCTGCCCCATCCCTCCTGGCTTTTCACCCACATCAGCCCACCCAGCTCCCAGTCCGGATGCCGTGTGCTCGTTGGGGTCCTCCCTGCCTGCCCCCCTCCACCCCTAACAGGCGTTACCCCACTCTACCTCTCACGTGCCCCTTCGGCTGGGCTTCTTTCCAGCTCTTTCTGCTCTGATCCGGCCCATCAATGGCCAGGAGCTATTTTTGGAAGCACCGATCCAGATGCCCTCAGATCTGTTCCGCTGGCGTCTGCGGCGCAGCGCGCACGTGGCCGCAGCCAGGCGGGCTCCGAGTGAGCCGGAGAAGCAGCGGGACCCCGCACGGTGCCCAGCTCCCGGGCACCGCGCCGGCGGGGCGCAGGCACCTGAGGAGGTCTGAGGCTGCTGCATGCCCTTACACTGCAACGTGACAGGAAGATGCTGCTGGCCGCGGAGAGCCTCGCCACAATTATTGATTTACTTTTAACACTTGATTCCTCAGCAATAACAGAAACCAGCCAGAGGAAAAGAGGAGTGGGAAACAGCTTCCAGCCGTGCTGGACGGGCTCTCAGCGCTCACGTGCTGCAACCTTGTGTTACCCAGCAAGGTTACAGCTCGGCGGAGCTGCACTGGCAGCTCATAGACCACATTTCCCCCTTGTTCTTAAAATAGCTTGAAGTGGCTAAGACGTTCCTGTGGCATCCCTGGGTGAGCTGGTAGGATGCACTGAATCAGCTCAGTGCCTGCGGAAAGCGAAGAGCAGCAGGTCTGCTGGCAGCTGGCTACCTGCGGGCACTGCAGGGGCTGGGGGGGCTGGGGGTCACCCCAGAGTGGGGCAGAGGGGCTACAGGCTGTGCACAGACCAGGAACAACACTGGAAACATCAGCCATGCCTGCATCAACCCCTCCTGCCCCCCTGTGCCAGCCAGCCAAACCCACACTGTGCCAGCTGTGGAAACCCTGCGTAGAGGGTGTTTCTGGGGGCAGAGGATGGAGATGGCTCCAGCAGAGCCCCGGGGTGCAGTGTCTGAACTGCGATAGAAACCACTGTGCTCTGAGGAAGGTGCTGATGGAGGAGCTCCTGGTCGCTGCGGTTTCCAGCCGCTGCCCGGAGCGGTGCCGCTTCCAACCAACAGAAGGCACAAGGAGAGGCAACCTCTGACCCGGCGTCCTGCCCAGCCAGGGACTGTGGAGGCGGGCTGGCCAGGGTCGGATGTGCCCTTAACACGCCCATGGACTGGGTTTGCCAGCAGCAATCCCCATTGCAGAGCAGGACGTGTGCCCGAGCGCAGCCGCTCACCCCTCGCTGGGCTCAGAGGAGCCCGTGGGCAGCAGAGGAGCGCACCCTGAGCTGCCATCCCAGCTCCCAGGAGAGGGGCGCGGGCTCAGGGCGAGCGGTGGGGTGGTTCTGCTCAGAGGGTTATTTTAAGAATTAAAGTGTTCCTGTTAGCAAAAGAAAAAAGGTTTGGATGATAGTCTCCCCGGTGTAAGAGACCACAAATAGCATGAAGGAAAATAAAAAGGAGCAGGAAACGGGCACTGCTGGAAAGAAAAGATATTGTTCCTCAGCTGAAAATCCCCATTTATCATCACACACCAGCCCCACAGACGCTTCTACAGAATTACTGTTCAGAAAATCATTGATCCACATCCCCTCCAAAGCGCCTCTCTCATTTTTCTTCTCCTTTCTGCTTAACAGTCACACTTGATAAATCTCTGCTCTATATGCACGTACACCTCAACGCTCACCTGGGCGTGTGTCCTCGCACACAGACAGACAGACAGACAGATCCTCTCGCCCCGATAAGCACAGCTGCTCTGGTATTACCATGCACTCACAGCCCTGAGTCTGAGCTCTTCCTCTCCAGCCTAAAAAGATTTCCTGGTCAGTGAAGTGATGGAGATGAAGGGAAATCTGTACCAAACCCCTGCCTGAGCTCCTGGGACAAGGAAACGTCCCGGCCGTGTCCCGGTGGCCTGGCAGGCTGCCCGCTGTGGTACGGGGCCGTTTGTCCTCTGCAGACAAGCAGAATAATCATAATTTGCTTCAGCCCATGGCTCCTCTGTGGCTCCAAGGGGGGTGAGGAGTGGGACATTAATCTCAGCCTTTTGCACCTTTTATCCTCAGGTTAAATGAACGTGGAGACAACATTTTTGCTGGTGTTCATGTGTCCTTATGGCTGGTGTCGTGGGTGATGGAGGTTTCTGATTTCAGGAGCTCGAGCAGCCTGAAACCTGCTGGGTCTTTAAATCTATTATTGATCCCTGCTGCTGTCTCCAGGGACGGCTCCAAAGAGCCGGCTAAACCCCTTATTTATGATGCATGGCATTTTCAGCACAGGAGGCTGCTGGAAGAGGATTTCAGGTACAGCAATAATTCAACCCCAAACACCCCAACATTAACTAATAATCTATTTTACCACAAAGTCCCCTAATCCCTACGGGCTGGGGTGCTCAATAGATCATCTTGGAGTGCGGTCCCATCACTCTGTAGTTGGATGAAGTCAGAGCTGGGTGGGGAGGGCTAAAGGACAGGGGTATGAGGAGGAGAACCCAGGGGGACAGACAGGTTTCCTGGCCAGATCCCGACCCTACTCCATGGGCCTTCTAGAGTTGGTAAAGATGCAGAGAAATAAACAGCCTGGGGAAAGTATTTAACTCAGCAAAATTGCTACTGTGGAGTTTGGCAGAGGCTCCTTTGGGCAGAACGTCCTTGATCAACACCTGAAGACTTTCATCCCATCTCCTCTTAGGGAGAAGCGTGTTTGCCGGGGTTCTTGCTGCACTGATGTTCCTCTCTTGCCTGCAAAGAGACAGGGCTTTGTGCTTGCACACATCTGCATGCAGAAATAAATACCAGGATAGGTGTTACTCTGGGAAATACGGCCAGGGACACACAGCAATCTCTATTAACGATGGTGAATCGCAGGCTTTATGGGTTGAGGCAAAGTGACTGCTTTGTAATTGCCATTTCATACAAGGATGAACACAAAGCTGTGGCCTCACCACAATGAATTTATTCAGCCTGGGTTAGGTTTGACTTGGAAATGCTGTTTGAGTTGGGAAACCTGTTTGTTAAATGATTAACAGCTAGAGCTTCAGCATTCTAGGGCTTTTGTTGGCCTCTTCCATCTCTCCCCTCCCCATTGGCAACGGTTTCAACCTCAGACCACGATGGAGAGAGAATCCCAAAACAATTCTCTTCTTTTTTCTGCCCTATTTTATCCCAGGATGGAAACACGTGGTTTGAAATACAGCAACCTGTTTTCTCTGTGTACCTGGAGTGTGCTTGAAGTCACACGGAGACATGAAATTTCCTTGCTGCAGCCACCAAAGATTTTTTTTTCCAGCAAATTATTCAGTTTTATTAAGCACATAAAGACCTACAAAGTTGGTCTTTTAATGTACTTATATAGCCATAAACTTATATCGCTGAAATAATTGCATTTTAATGATTTTTTTATCTTTGCATAATTTGTATATTTAACAATCACACCACCAGAAAGGGGAAGGCTTGCTGCAGAGCTTTCTGCTTAGAGATTAGGTGCACACTTATGCCCCATCCCCACGCTGCTGATGAAAGCTTCCTCACTCCCTATTATGTGCTCTTAATGGCTTCTGTGAAGATAATCTGGCCGTTCTGACGTCCTGCCTGGGTGTCTTACAGAGCCTCAGGGCTCTGCCACACTCAGGCTGCTCTGGAGGTGTGGGTTCAGTCCTACCTGGGCAGATCTGCTCTTCGGGGAACCAGTTCAAGGAAGCTCATCCCTCTGGGAAGAAGCAGCTGGAGAACCTTGCTCCCTCCAGCCCTGGGCTGGGGAGTCCCGTGGGATGTGAGAACCACCCATGCCTGGACTGCAGGCAGCCAGACCTCTGGTTACAGAGGAGAGGAAGGAATTCTGCCCTAACCTACCTCTTTATAACACGTGGAGAGAGACCCCAGGCCGGTTTGGCTGGAAACTCCTTTCACCTCACGCTGTCTCCAGAGGAGTTTCTGGGTGACTGCTGGGAGCACCCCGACACCAGGACCTCATGCTGAGGGTCTGCCCTCTCCCATGGCGTCCTGGTCCTGCTCACCCCAGGCAGGGATCTGCCTTTGAGACCTTTGCCTCCCAGCAGCGTCCAACTGCCTCACTGAGCCTTCAGTTTGGGTTTAGGAAGGGTTTAATGAGACCAAGAACTCCAGATACAGGTCAGCAGAGGAGTGCTGCTCCCCAGCAGCGTCTGGACCCTGAGAGCTGCCCCACAGCTCACACCAAAGGCCCACACAGGAACCCACTCCTTACATTCTCAGCTGAGTATTCCCTGGAATAATTCCTGGCTATTTGGTGAGATCAGAATGGCAAATTATCAAACCCAGTTAATAATTAGTTTAAGTGGACATTAATTAGCATCGTCTAATAACGAGATGCTTACTACACCCACCTGCTTATCCAGAGGCCTTCTCCTGTGTAATGACACAGAAGCTGGAGCCAGTCAGTAATACCTACAGTGTCTGGAAAGGAATCGCCCGGGTCAGAGGGAATAAATGAGCTGCAATTCCAGAAAAGTCAAATGTGTAATTATCGTGCCACGGGGTGTCTGGTCCTGCAGCAAGCTCCTGGCTGCTCCCGCTCTGTCAGGCCATGCACGAGCCCTTCTGCACTGATGCTGCATCTGCTCTGGCTGCTAACGAGCTGCAGCCCCCAGCCCCATGTGAGAGGGGTCTGCGGGTCACTCGGCATCGCTGGGGTCCGAGGGTGAGCTCGGAAGGGATGCTCAAGCACTGGTAAGGGCACGGGACCTGGGAGCACACTCTTGAGTTCTGCTCATTGATTATTTTTTCAAGCAACAGAGGCTGAGAGGACTCGAGGTGCCCACCAAGCAGTGCTGAGGGGTGATAAGAATCCAGCCACCACCTCCCAGTGTCCGAGGAGTTTGGCTTCCCCAGAAGCTAACGCTTTAGGTAGGCTCGCTCTCACTGCTGTCGTAGGAACAGTGGTGCCCTGCTCATCCATGAACAATAAATAACCCCCTGAGAGTTGAGTTTTGTGTCGGCTTTTGGGGTGGGGTGGGTTTTTTCTTTCTCTTTAGCAAGCTGCAGAATGCCTTCCCACACTTCCAGCACCTCTTAGACACACGTGTCGCCTCTGTGGAGTTTTTAACTTGGGTGATGCAGGGGCCTCTGTGACCCTTCCCATTCCGGCTCACTGCGCTGGTGGAAATGGGGCTGCCACAGCCCGTGTCACAGCACAGTTCCTCCTTGCTGCTTTAGGAATGAATTACACTGCAGCAAGCTATATTTGGAGCTCAGGCACTGCTCTGCATCCTGTGGCTTTTGATGTTTTATACATTTGTCTGAGCTGCCTGTCTGCTGTTTGAGCTGGCTCGAAGGTATCAAAGTTTTATCACTTTTCAGGCATAAAAGCACTTTCTCCAGCTGCTCCCTTTTCCAGCAGTTTTCTTCCCAAAGCAGTTGGCACCTGGGCTTCCCAAGCCACGCTGAGCTCTGGTGTGAAAGCTAAGCCTGAGTATCAGGGTCTCTGTCGCAGGCTCACACGTTATTTCAGGTTCCACTGCTGCCAGGAGATGTAGCTGAGCTTTTCTTGGGCTTCATGTCTGGAATTGGCAGCCTTCTCCTGGAGCCTGCATCGCCTGGTACCCCTGCCAGCGCTGGCTCGGAGCTGGGGGGAAGATGGGGGAAACATCTTCTCCTGTTAGCAAGGATGGCATACTGCAGGCAAAAATTAATTCTCATTGCTTCTTAATGACAATTAGTGGTTTTGATACCACTGATCACAGGCATCCCCAGAGCATTCGATTAATGAGACCAGTTCTAAGAAGAAATAACAAGCGTGTGGCAAAAAATATGGCAAGAACATAGAGATGTGTCTGTCTTCTCTCTCATAAAAAGTCCTGGCTGCAAAGACACCCCTAAAGCAAAAGCCAACTGAAAGTGTCTGGCCACCCATTACCCCAGAGCTGACTGTGGGAGGTTTCTGTAACGTCCCCTGCAGCCCCTGAGATGGGCACTGCTCGGGATGGACACGCTCTGCCCCAGCCCTGGGAGAGTGAGAGTGGGCAATAAAGGTGCAATTATGTGGAGACACACGAAGAAAGAAGACAAATGATGGTCTTGCATTTATCCAGCACATTTCATCCCAACCCCCTGAGTTAACGGACTGATACACAAATTACACTTTGAGAGATCACTCCATCCATCCCTGACACGCGGAGATAGGAAATGTAATCATTATTTTTTAAAGCAAACTTACTGATTAATGCAAACCCTACAATTGGGGTGAGCTCTTCTGGGCAAAGATCAATCAGCAATGGCAAAACTCCAGCACCTCGTGCCGAGCGTGCTTGGGAACGAAGGGAATAATTCAGCTCCTCAGATCCCTCCAACACGATGAGTTCAAAGCCAAACAGAGAATGTCTCTCTTCTCTAAGGACTCAAAACAGACTCTGCTAAAATGTAATTAAGTGCTAAGTCCCTTGAAATCAATCACTTCCAGAAACTAATACCCACCTTGCTGATTAGGCGGCGGGTAAGCCAGGGGCAATTAATGCATTAGTATGAAAATTGTTAACTATGAGAGCAACCAGTTTTGATGGGATAATTGCTCTGAGAAAGACGACTTGATGGTGAATATCAGCACAAGTGATGTGCTGGGGAGAGGGGACTCCACCATGTTATCTGAGCTAATTAAAAGTGACCTAATTCTCGTTAATACTGTGTTTGATTGGATACAAACTTGAATCTGGGAGGCTGACTGGGACCTTCGGCACATGCTGCCCAGCCGACGTGGTTTTTCCTGCTCTATCTCAGGCAGGGAAAAGGGGTGGCGAGTTGTTCTCATGGCCCTGGGAGGTGTCTGTGGGTTGGAAGGGTTAAACTGATGGCTGGTTAAGGCAGACTCTGGAGGGATGAAGGCTGTCCATTCATCCCTGCCACCAGCTCCAACGAGTCACCACTGTTTTTTGGAGCAATGCTCCTATCTGTGGTGTGATCTGGGCTGTGAATGTGTCAGCCAAGCTCAGCCCAGTGAAATGATGGTCACAGCATCGAGCTGCTCGGAGTAACCTGCTACACTGCACATCGTTTCCAGCCCGTGTTTGCTCAGCCTGGCTGGGTGGAAGTGTCAGGGAAAAATGTCTGTTTTTCATACTCCTGCAGTTAATGGCCAATTTTCCACAAATCACAATAGTCTTACCCCATTAGGCTTTGTAATTAAGCTTTCATTGTGTGACCCTGTTTACTCGGTGCGCACAGGAATCTGACAGCCGTCCCGCTCGCTGTCACAGCGCAAAGCGACTCGTGTTGGGAGGGATGGCTGAGCTCCTCTGCCAGCCCCAGGGACCCCAGCTCCGGGTGAGGAGGGGGGCAATTCCAGGGGGAAACGCAAAGCAACCCTGGCACGGAGCCGGTGCTGATGGGAGCAGCACAGCACTGTCCATCCCCACCCACAGACAAGCTCCACGCTGCAGCATCCCCTTCACATTAACGCCCAGGGGGGTATTAACCCGCCTGGCTGAGGATGAGGAGGGTGCCCCACCACTGCCAGCAGCCCCAACAGGCAGCAGCTGAGTGACAGTCCAGCCACACTGCTGCTGGACTGGGTGAAGGCGGGTGGATGTGACTGGGGAGGAGAGGTGTGAGTGGGAGCGCCAGCACCCTGCACATTCCCCAGCTGTGTTTGTTGCACGGGAAGGGATGAATTTCAGGCCTCCCCCAGCCCTTGTTCTGCCTTCATGGAAACCACAGCCACCCTGGGAGCTTTGCTGCTTGGGAATGAGGATGTGGGTGATTCACCAGGTAATCAATATTCCTTCCAGGAGGCAATAACGAGTCACCTCGGGGATTATTCCAAATCTAAAGGGGAAGGAACCTGCCTCACCGGTTTCACACCATTTTAAAGAGGATTCCAAGCAGCATGCAATCAGAGAGCCTGGGCAGGTAGATGTATTTACATTCCCTTATACTGCTCCAGATAAAGCCCAGCTTAAAATCCCTTAACTCTTTTTGACAACAAATTAGTCTCAGATCAAGGGCTCCTGCTCTGTCTCAAAATGTGATTTTCGCTGCCGAATTATTCATCTTGCCAGAAGCTGTTGCTAACAAAAAAGGCACATTTTTAATGGTTTGTGTAACATCTTGCTCGCTTTCAGTTTTCTTCATAGAAAATTCTCTTTGTCACTTTGTGCCAGAGAGTAAACTCCCCTCTCACATTAATTAAGCAAGGCAGCCCAGGCTCCTGGGCAGAAGCCTGTCTGCGGGTGCGCTTGGTGCAGCGAGCATCCCTCGTGCTGCGCTCCGGGCTGAGCAGAGTCTCAGACAACGACCCATGGTCGCAGTGACAACGATCCAATTCACTACAAACACCTTCAAAATCAGAGATTTGAGTCAAGCTCCCAGTAGTGAAGCCACCCCTGGAAGGTGTTCCTACAGGCAAGAAATGTCACCCCCACAGACCTTCCTTCCTTGATGCTGTACACTGGCATGGATCTCCTTTTCCTTAGCAGCACTCGAAGCTGCTGGCCTCACGCCCTCCTGCCCAGGCTGCTGCCCTGGGGATGGAAACACGGCTGGCAGCCCCAGCTTCTCTTGCTGGATGCCATGAGAAGGGCTGATGCAGGATGGCAGCAACCTCATGGCTCTCCCTTGTCGCTGGGCGAGCTCTAACCAAGCTCAGATCCTGCTGACCCCGTTTTGCACAAACACCAGTCTGGCACAGAGTGAGTTTCCAGTTCCTTTCATTGCTCAGAGAGAGGAAAGCAGCTGTGAGAACCCCAGAGTGTCACAGCACGGTGTGTGTCCAGCCCGGCATGCCCGAGCCCGGCGGTGGGCAGGATGCTCTCTGCAGGATGCTCTCTGTGGGACCAGCATCCTGCCCTCCACCAGCCTTTTGATGGGGAACGGCACCTTCGGTGCAGCTGCAGCCAGGATATTACACAAGTCCAGCAGAACAGGGATAATTTTCCCCTTTTAATTGTTTGCTGCTTGGCTAGCTATTGATTACTTTTTTTGCAGAGTTGCTATTTGTTTCTTCTTGCAATATATTGGATTCCTGAGGCTTTTAATCAACTGTAATTGATTGTGATTACCACTCACTGCTCTTGAGCCTGCCGGGCTCATTCCCTGTGCTCAAAGCAGGGCCTGTCTCTCTCCATGCCTGTGTGGAGCTGCCTGCATTCCTGCCCACCTCCTCTCCCTGCCAAGCCTGTGGCCAAATCCGAACTTTGGGACAAGTTACATCGGCCAAACACATCAGCAGAAAATCAGGTGTTTCTCCTAAAAATTCCCAGCAGCTCTTCACTCCTTGCTGAGCTCCCATCGCCATCCCAGCTTCCCCCTCCACTTGGAGAGGAACCCCAGCACTTGGGATTGAACTTCACCAGCGAGCCTCTCAGAACTTCCAGCTTGCTGAACTTGGAGATTTCAGCAGGTGTTCTGCATGCAGCTGGAGCAGCGCCGGGATAAGGCTTCTATTGGCTTAATGATTAATTGTATCCCGTGCAAAATTATTCCACAGGCACAACAATCAGCACTCAGTGTTTCCAAATGTTAGTTTCTTCTATAAATGGGTGTTAGCAAAAAGCAGATGGCAAAGATAATTCACTGTCTACCGCACCATCCTCACCCATTGTCTGTGCCGACTGCTGCGAACTTCAGTCAGGCTCTATTTACAGTTATCTCTTCAGTGGCTGGGTACGGTGCTGTGACAGGCTGTGATTTATGGGTATTTTGGCTGCTCTTTTAATTACAAACTTGTTGTTCTGTGTTCCAGTTTGGGATCTGAAAGGTCTCTGTGTGGCTGTGCGAAGGGTTCACTTCGACGCTCCCCACAGCAGCGATCTCCAGGTCCGACTCCTTCGACCCAGGAAGGTGCTGGAAGGGAGCAAATGCAGGAGGAGGATGTTGGCTTCCCCTGGGCTGGGGATGTTGGGCTTTCTGGCTCCTTTGGCCACCCGAGCAAAGGTTGAACCAGCCATTAACTGAGAGCACACAAATCACCTGAGGCTCCAATGTTCCCCCTCCTGTGGCTGCAAGTGGCCTGCAATGCCCCAGCTTCATTTTGGGGAGATCAGTGGTCCTTTCACAACAGCGTAAGGGTCCTGTACAGATGGCTCTTGAGTGAGGAGGCTTCTGCTTGGTTGGGCATCACCTCCACTGCTCTCTCAGGACCTCACACCCCGGATCTCAGCCTTTCCTCAGCATCCACCTCCGAGCCCAGCACGCTGCCATCGCTCTGCAGAGCCCCTTGCACCAGGGATTCTCTTGTTTCTGGTTCTGCTCAGGGTGTTCTGATTACATTATTACTCGGTCACTTTTCCTGGGTGCTCTCCCCTGCAGACCTTTCTCTACATCAGCATCCACAGCAGAGATGCTTGCACACTCTGAGGATGCAGGTGTCCCTGCTAGTTGGTCCTTTGCCCGCTGAGACACCGCTCGCTGGAGAAGCCCAAGCAGCCTTAACACTCTCAGCTCTCAAGATGTCATGGAAATTCTGAAACATGCCAGCTCCTCTTGAGCTTTTGAGACAAGAAATCAGCTCGATGGAGGCTTAAAGGAAAGAAGCAGAAATCGTTCCCCAACTAAACAATGCCAATTTTCTTCCCTGATATGCACAGTGTCAGCACGGGGAGAAGGTTCTGCTCTGCACTGCTCCAGTGTGAAAGTGTGCAGCTGGTCCGTGCCTCTGATTCCTGTGGCAGCCCATTAAGGATTATCACTGCCATCTGTCCTCTGCCAGTGAAGGGCTGGCTGCCTGACTGCGCTCGGCTGAACGGGCCCCTGGCTGCAGGGGCTGTAATTAACCTTGGCCACAGCGGCTGGAGCCTGCGCTGGGAGTGATGCTCCGTGCGGGACACGGTCCCATGGGAGCCTGGCTGGGGTCTGTGCAGAGCCATGACCTCCCTCCAGCTCTGCTGAGCCACCCCACAAAACTCTCCAAGGGGGACAGCTTCCCATGGAGTTCTCTGGGGTTGGTATCACTCCCTGTTTGATAACGTCCATCTGTAGAGTACCGAGCACTATTCCGCTCCACGGAGCCTGCATCAGAGCACAACCCACCAGGATGCCTTGTGCACACCAGCTGCAGCTGGGTTTAAGTGCCACTTAACTATGTGGGGCTTGAGGCTGGGGTGGATCCTTCCAGAACAACATCCACAGCCAGGGCTGACCTGTTCATCCTGACCATGGCCAAGTACCCCCAGGTCCTGGTACTCCTGGGGAGTCAAGCTGCCCATGTCCCCTCTGCTTGCCCAGCAGCCCTGCCCGCTTCCTCCTAAAGGCATCAGTGGCTTGAAGGGAAGACCAAGACATCCTGGGGGTCAGATCAGCAAAATGGAGAAACACATTGTCTTGTCCAAGGACAAGCCCTGTGGACTTGAAAACAGTAAGAAAAAACCCCAACAACATCTCACTTTTGGTGCTCCAGATGCAACTTTTTATGGTGCCAAAGCATATCCTTCAGGAGACTCAGCCCAGAGTGCTCCCCAACACTGAACTCAAAGTCAATACCAGCTCACAGAGAGAGATGTCTCACCCTCGGAGCCAATGCCTAGCTCATCTCTAAGGCCAAACAGCCTGCGTAGGATATCCCTCACTAGTGTAATGCAAATAGATGCCTATTTTTGTCTAGCATTAGGTCTTGGAGGCAGTCCAGAGGCAGCTATTACAATCCACGCTGACTTCAGGCTGACTCACATCCTTAACTCACACACGCCATTGTCTTTATTCAGATTTCCCATTTACATTGCAGGCATCTGACATTGGTTAATTACAGCTTTTTTTCAGCAAATATTCTTTTGTTTCTCCCCTTTATATTTAGTACATTTATAGAGGGGTGAAGCAGGCAGTAATGAAGATGTTCCAACTGCAAAAGTCACGGCAGCACCGGAGAGGGATGGAAAAAATTCTTCATATACAGTAAAGAGAGGCTGGGAGCTGGGACCATCCCCAGCCCTGCTCCTGCCTGGGAGCTGGGACCATCCCCGGCCCTGCTCCTGTCTGGGAGCTGGGACCATCCCCGGCTCTGCTCCTGTCTGGGAGCTGGGACCATCCCCGGCCCCATGGCAGATGGATGTCAGAGGCTGAGCCCAGCACAGGGTGTCACATGTGCTGGGCAGAGACGCAAGGAACAGCCATGGAGCCGGGGAGGGGAGGATGGAGGAGGTGGAGTGGAGGAGCTCAGAGAGATCACTTCAATGCCGCAGCACAGCTCTCCTCCAGGCTGCTGGAGACACAACCCAGGGAGCAGTAGATGGGGACATATATTTTATTGCATTCTAGAAAACGTCCTTCCCTCACCCAAACTCGTACGGACTGACGGCTTCCTGCTGCCACGCAGCCTGCTGCACTGCACATCCCCAGTCAGGGCAACTCTCTGCACTGGATGAGACCTGGGGGGGCCACGTCGTGAGGGGAAGGAGGAATCAGTTCTTCCAGCGCTGCCCCGGTGCCTTTGCCAAGCAATCATGGGATCTGTGGCTGCAGAGCTCCCCCAGGAGCGGGCAGCCTGACAGCCACCCGTCAGAGCAGAAAGAACAGGTGATAAAGGCGCAACCGCTACATGCAAAGCACATCATTGTGGAGAGGGTGATTTATAGACAAGGAAGAAGAGCTCAGTCCTGTTAACTCCACTATACAAACCGACAGTGTAGCACAGCAGCAAGGCAGGGAGATGAATCGCTCCCACTCGCCCAGCACACAGGTGCTGGAGCACCAGCCCGAAACATCCTCAGCTCACCACACAGCACCAGGGGTGGGATGGGGTTCCCTGTCCCCCCCGCTCGCAGCCAGCACCCCTCCCCTGCGAACCCCAGGCAGATGCAGATGGGAAGCCTCAGCCTGCCAGATTCTACACAAAATGCTTTATTTATACACTCTTCCTCCCTGATTACACCCAGCTTGAAACAGCAGCACTGCTTCTGCCCACCAGTGCTCATGAGTGTGTTGTGGTTGTGACACTTCCAGTCCCAGCCCTCAGACTGCCCATCGCTGCTGGGGTCAAACAAGGAGCGAAGGAGCTTTGCCATTCTACAAACCACTGGCCATCAAATCTAAGCCCTGTGTCTATTTTCTCCTGGCAATAGACATCTCTGCCAATGGCAAAGGGGCTCTAACAGCCGGGTCTGTGCTCTGAAGGGCTCCCTGAACAGCATTGTTCCACCTCCTTCAGTTTAGTAAAGACAATTCCCATTTTATTCTACCTCTTTTCCTGGAGCCACTTTATAAAAGCAGAGAAAATGAGAGAGAAAGAGGGGGAAGCATGGAAAGTGATGGATAAAGGTGGTGGCAGCACCACCCATCCAAGGAGAAGTGGATTTACTGGTCCCATCAGCTGTCTGGCTACTGCACCATGCCAAAGCCCAGGACAGGAGAAGGGCCCATTAGACTGTAACTCCCCAGAATTGGCTGAAACCCATGAGATTTAACAGATTACAGCAGATTACACAAATAATGACCTAGTTCTCTGGAGGGAGATTTCACACCTTCTGTTTGCAGCCTGGCAGAGCGCTAAGCCAGCCCACAGCAGCAAGGTGAAGGGGATGCAAACCACCCCCAACCCCTTGGAAGCCACGGGCATTCAGGCAAACAGGGGCACAGATTTATGATGACTTCTCCTTGTGCCCTGTCTCCATCCCAACCTCCCTGTTCAGTCACAGGGCTGAGGAGAGCAGTGCTGGAGCACTCCACACGCTCTGCGGGTGAAGAGGAAGGTTCAAAGAATAAAATGTCGATGAAAACTAGAAATGAAAACGTTCTGAAGCTTTTCCTTGCCTCTGTTTCAAAGAAATGATGTGCTCTCAAGAAGGTGTCATCAGTATTTGTGAGCCCAAGTACCTACAGGTAAGAGGAAAAGCACTGAAAAGTCCCCAGAAACACACAGGGATCCAGGGAGCCCCAAACCCCAACAGCCCTCAGCCTTCCTTCCCCCGTCCAAGCAGTTTTACCCCAAAAGGAGGAAGGAAAACTGTACAGAAGGCAAGAGGACAACTCCACAAGGACTCAGAGAATTCAAATGCCGTGACCGATGTGGCGCTCAGAATAATAAATGGCTCCTTCCACTCATCAACTGCACTTTTTATTATCATTATTATTATTTTTAAGACTGGCTTCAGACTCTTTATTCCGTTACCTGGACCTATCGATGTCTCTGGTGCCGAATCAATAGACTTTCTTAGAGAACATGGAGTAAAAATCCATACTGCTCCTGCTCAGCATAAAGCCAGGCAGGCTCGCTGCTCGGGAGCCTGAGTGATTGCTCTGCAGGTCGGGTATTAAAACTGTCAAGGGTGGAAGCTCAGGTAATAAAACAACCCGTTTCCTGCGCCAGTCTCCACGTCTTCCCCTTGGCCACTGACCTGGAACATCGTTGGCAGAGCGTGTGTGCAATGCAGGTGAGCTCCAAAGGCTCCACGTCCTACTCGCAGGTTTTCTGCTGGCAAAGTCATTCTGCCCAGGAGATGTGACCTCAGGAGACATCAGGGCTCACAATAAAACTGTTGCCAGCATCGCCCCTGAGCACAGGCCCCGGGGATGGCTTGTGCCCAGGGGAACTGACTCCTCCTGCATCCCTGGGCACAGGTGGGTGCTGCAGAGGTGTCACCTCTTCACTGACAATGGGTTGCAGAGGAGAGGGGGGGCCAAGAGCAGCTCTGGAAGTACACAGGCAGAGGTGGCTGCAGAGGATGTGTGTCAAAGGAAAACATGTTTCTGCAGCGGTGCATCCAGGACCACCAGACATTGCTGGAGGATCTGTTAATCCATCAGCAACACTGGCCCCTGGGTAATCCCCAACCTGCTCCTCATGCCAGTGGCTGACAACAGTACCCAGGGCACACGTGGAAATAACGAGAATATTGCTGTATGCCATCAAAGAGCCCTTTCTTGAAGGCAGCTCTGTTTATCGAGGCAGCACAGTGTTTTCAGCCCAGCCTCTGCCACCACAGCAGGCACCAGCATCACCAAGCCCAGCTGTGAATGTGCTGGAAGTCCTTTGTTTTCTGCCAGCCTGGGCAGATGATGATGGCACGTGTCACCCTCTGTACCCTTGCTCTGTGCCTAGCTGCAGGGGGTGGGGCTGATCTGAATCAGCACCCAAAACTGGGATGGAGAACAAGTGACTTTCTCCATCGCTGTCTATCGAGCCCAGCCCTCAGCTCTGACCTGTCAGGAGCTCCAGCAAAAGCCAGCCAGCCCAGTGCTCCTTCCCATCAGCTGCTGCACCACAGGGCTGGCAGGATCTCATTGTGCTTCTGCTCTGTAATTTTCCTCCCCTCTCATGGGAAGGAAGCAGAGAAATGCGTTTTGCTGTGATTCCTTATCCCCCCACCCTGAGCGTGGCAGATCACACAAGAGATGAAACTGGCTGCCTGTGAAACTTGCTGGGAAAAACACCCTGCAGGCACTGGCACAGGGCTCTGCTGGCAGCAGCGTGCAGCCATCCCCCCGTTACTGCATTACTGGATTATGTTATCTTTATACTGTCCAACACAAGCAGGCTGAGTGCTGCTTATAGGCTTCTACTGACTCGTTTTACTGGGTTCCTCTAAGTACCTAAGCTACAACTGGTCGAGGAGTTCTGAGCCATTGTCAGAAGTGACAATTTAATGCTTCTGAGTCTTCTCAAAACATTCTGTACTTCTCTCAGGCCCAGCAATAGCAACAAGGCAAACTGAATCTGGGTTACAAACCCCTAAGAACCGGTATGTAACAGTGTGAGGAGACTGCAGCCCAGCCTCGCTCCCCGCAGCGAACATGGAAGGCAGGGCTGCAGTGATGCTGCACTGAGGGCAGCTCCAGTCATGCCTGGAGCTGGGCATTGCTGTTGGGTTTGGGCTTTGGCTTTGCTTGGTTGGGTTTTTTGAAGAAGGCTCTGAAGAGTTACACCGTGCTCAGAGTGCTCACAGAACTCCTTTGAGACAGCTGCAGTCTGAGAAAAGACACAGGAATGGAATAAAAATTTGGCCTATCCTTGTTTCTTCTACTTTGTAACAGAATTATAGATGGATTTTTTTTTTCCATTTCAACTTTTTCCTTGAACCAAACTGTCTTGCCTTCTCTCTGTGCTCCCCAGAGGCTGGCCTCTTCGATTCAGTGTCTGCTTATTCAAAGGCTGGCCAGGCAGCCAGCCTGGAAACGACTTTGCTCCAGGGAAAACCACCACGAACATTTGATATCGGTCTTGTTTGGATGCTCTTGAGCAGATCCCGACTCTGCTTTGAAGAGGCAGAGACCAGGCTGGCTTCTGGGAAGCTCTGTTCCAGCACATGCTGTTATTAATCCAGAAGTTTATTAACCCATGAATAAGGAACTGGATGCTCAGAAACTTTGGGAACCTGCCCCTGTGGAACAATTGCCCTCACTCCATCAGCAGGACGAGCCAGCGCCTCCCTGCACCCGATTTCCCAGCTTTACCAAGGACAAGGAAGCTTCATTAGAAACTATTTAGAAGGGGGTTTGTTTTCCTTGCAGCAACAAACTGTGTTGTAATTGGTTTGAGCTGATGCAAGGCAGCTGAAGTATTTTTTATATAGCCAAGAGTTAGGAAAAACTACTTTGGTTGGAACAAAACGTTCCCAGTGGTGGGAGGGGGTTTCCTTTCCTGCCTGCTTGGTGTTCAGTCGGGCAGAGATCAGAGTGATCTGGTTTGTATCCCCGAACACACTGCTCTGAGGATATCGAGTTGTGACTGATTTTTGGGATCAGATTTATGACAGAGTTAAGAACAATTTACATTAAAAGGAAAATTGAGCTCGTTCCCCCTGTTTTATGGTCGTTGCAGTAACAGCCTGTTCTGGAGCATCTCTTGGTTTGTGTTCAGGACAGGAGCACTGTAACGAGCCCATCGAGTCTGTTGCTGTGGAGTTGAGTGGCTGCACTGAAGGATGCTGCTAGGCTGCATCTTCCTCTCTCTGGCTTTGCTACATGAATTTTCTCTTCCCGTTGCCTTTCTTTAGCATCCTATCCCACTGGGGTACCCCATCCCAGGGTGCTCGTGGGGCTCGCCCTGCGTTAGCAACCCCCTGTGTCATTCTACCCTCCCCAGCCCAGCGATCCCAGGGAGGTGCTTTTCTGAGGAGCACGTCAATAATTGATCTGAAGAGGATTTATGCCTCCTCAGCCACGCTTTCCCTGCCACATTTACTCCAACATATGTCTGCGATCTACAGGGGCAACACAAACAGATCAGCTGTCCACATGACTGCACTCAGGAGCTAAAAATAGCCCCCCGAAGTGAATACATTAAGTTCTGTATGCAAAACGCCTTGTGTGAAGTGTCTGTTTGCACTGCTGATAAAATGTGTGCTGAAATACCCGTGGCCTTGATGTCTTGCATTCACAGAACAGGGCTCTGGCAGCCAAAAATACCACCCACCCACTGCACCCGAGCAGCAGGCACATCAATCTGGCTAATCCCCCGTTCTGAAGGTCAGGTGTCTGCTGGCTACACCGAAACAGCCTCACACCACAAAACAAAGAGCTCTTAACAGGAGAGAGTGAGGCCTGGGGAGGAGTGTCTCCGAGCAGTCATTCGAATCCAAGAGGAAATTTCAATTAGATCACGCTTATTACTCCTTCATGTTTGCTTTCTACTAATCTCTGAGCACTTAAGCACCCAGAACATCCCCCCCTGCCTGCCCCTGCGAGCTGGTGGGTGAGCAGGAGAGGAGGAGCCGAAGCTCCGCACGCATCTGGAGCTGGGTGTTTGCTGGAGCTGTGGGAAACACGGCTACTTGTCTTCTCTGGCTGGTAGCAATTAGTAACAGCTACTGGATTTGTGCATGGAGAAGAAATACTGGACCAGCAGCTGCCTCCCTGCTGCTGGGGAAACCTGGAACCCTTGATAACCGCAGGGATTTGCCAGCAAGTCACTCGTGGGGTTCCTCCAGCCCGGGATGAGGAGCAGCCCGTGGCACAGGCCACCCTGGGACACTGTGCCAGCCACAGAATCACAGCATCACAGAATCACAGGGGTTGGAAGGGCCCTCCAGAGCCCATGGGGTCCAACCCCCTGCCAAAGCAGGGTCCCTAGGACAGGGCACACAGGTCGGTGTCCAGACGGGGCTGGAATCTCTCCAGAGAAGGAGACTCCACACCCCCTGGGCAGCCTGTCCCAGGGCTCCCTCACCCTCACTGGGGAAAAGTTCTTCCCCATGTTGGTGCGGAACTCCCTGTGCTCCAGCTTACAGCCATTGCCCCTTGTCCTGTCCCCACAGACACTGAGCAGAGGCTGCCCATGTCCCCCTGTGTCCCACCCTTCAGATATTGATAACCATTGATCAGATCGCCTCTCAGGCTGAACAGCCCCAGCTCACTCAGCCTTCCCTTGCAGGGGAGATGCTCCAGGCCCTTCATCATCTTCACAGCCCTTCTCTGGACTCTCTCCAGGAGATCCCACCTGGCAGAGCCAGCCACCCCCTCCCCTCCAGCCCCTCAGCCCTGCACAGCCCTGGCCTTTCTGCCTCAGTGCAAAAGTTACCCGTAAACTACTGTAACCACAAAGTAATTCTTTGACTTCGGGAGCTTTGGACAATCCTTACTGTCAATATTTGCTGCTTTATCTAGTTTGATTACATCCTTTAATATTTTTCCAACAGATCTGCTGGTTTAAGCAAAGTTCACTAAGGCTGAACGCTTTACGAGGTTCAGGCTTTTTTGAGCAAGTCCTTAAGCATTTTCTCAATTTTCTCAGTATTTGGTTTCTTCTACAATTATTGACTTAGGCCCAAAATGGGTGAGTGTCCCATGCACGTTTATGAACATACTCACACATGTGCTCAAATATATGTACATTGATCTAGCCACACGCAACGACGGCGCCTGCGGGTTCTCCAAGCACCTTTATCAATACCAAAGGTACTTGTGAGGGAGCAAACACTGGCTGTGGGCCTTGTATCTCCTGAATCCATCATCTTTTGTGTTAGTATCCTCAAAACCACCATCTGTGGGAGGGGGGAGATGAGTGTGGTTACCTCCCCCACTGCGGTGTGCTCACAGGGGAACCCTTCCCATGGGGAGCCCCGACTGCTCGCAAACAGGGGACCCTACAAACTGCATTAAATCACCCAGACACCCACAGACAGCAAGGGCTCAGGGAGCAGAGGGGGGCCGATGGTACCCACACAAGAGCAGCGCATCAGCCTCTCTCCTGAAGCCCAGTGATGCCGTCACCCAGGGTCCCACAGACACCCCCACCCCCCCCTTCCCTGGATTTCGCCTGAGAACCTTCTCTGCTGGGCTGTCAGCAGATGTGACACACGGAGACAGACCAGCAGAGA
The DNA here is from genome assembly GCA_020800305.1 of Porphyrio hochstetteri. Taxonomy (NCBI): domain Eukaryota; kingdom Metazoa; phylum Chordata; class Aves; order Gruiformes; family Rallidae; genus Porphyrio; species Porphyrio hochstetteri. Next base: position 7,069,807 of record CM036930.1, on the reverse strand, counting down.
CTGCTTTTGACAGCTCACATTAAGAGAAAGACGAGGTAAAATGGATGGAAATAAAACAAGGAATGAGGTGCCAGAAGGGGCTTCGTCTCAGAAGGGATCTGAGCACAGGATGCCTGATAGCCTTCATTCATCACCCTCTGCAGGGAGGAAAAGGCCTCCCTTGGTTCACACCACCACTTTCTCTAAGAGTTCCCCTGGATGTGAAGCAGGTTGTGACCACGTACAGTCCTGTGGGACTGTGCTGCATAGCCCAGCTCCCTTCCCCAGCATCCCCAGCAGGTCTGGGGCCATGTGCTCCAGCCCTGGGCTGTATCGGCATCCTCAGCAGAGCTGGGATAAGCTGGGCACCTCCTCATGCAAACCAGAGCAGAGCAATTACCTCTGTTCAAAGCGCCCATGCTCAGGAACCCTGGCTACAGCAAGGCCATGGAGTGAGGCAGGAGGGCTCCTGCAGCACCGATAACATCTGCTGCCAGTTGGGTCTGTCTTTGGCTCACTTAGCTTGAAGGAAACCAGATAGCTTCAACACAAACCTCCTGTTACCTCCACCCAGAGCTATGGGAGACCCTTGTGCTGGTCACTGAGTTAAGCTTCACCATATAAAACCACACTGAACACATTTCGGAACTGCGAGCACCCGGCAGAACCTCCTCACACCCCTCAGCCCCAGCCTGATGCTCGCCCATCCCACAGCCCCCCCTTCGCTGGGTTTGAAGAGGGCAAAGGCTGGGAAATGTCCCTGACTGCTCCTGCTGCTTCGTACCACGTTTCAGCAGGTACCTTGTCGTGTGAGAGACGTTCACACGATGGCTTATGGGATGGCGCCTTTGCAGTGGGTTTGGGAGCGTGCAACGTCTGCCCCAGGACAGGGGGCTGTGTCCCAGGAGCCAGCCCAGTCCCGTCCCTACCCCTCTGAAACAGCAACATCACTTTTCATCCCCCACCTATTGCAGAGGATCACCATCTCCTCTGCTGCCCCCACAGTGAGGGACTGGCCTCCCCTGTGGCACTGGCAGAAGTGTCCTAAGCTGGTTCTCCAATTCTGCTAATTGATGTTTCCACAATACGCTTCTTGCAAGCGAGACAATTCCCTTGTCCCACATTCCTTCTCATTTTTCTTCCTTGTCTGACACTAACATCTGTTGAACAAAACTGGGAACAATAGGGAATCCATTCCTGTCATTCCAGGGGTACACCACCCACCCACACGCTTCAGAGGTTAGAATAAACGATACTCTCTGTTCAAAGGGAGTCAAACACTGAGGAGATACTTTATCACTAAAAAAGTTATTCTTTTATGGAAGCAGTTTGATTTCTGGATGTTCAGCTTATTGGCATGTTTCAGACTCCTCTGCTTCGTGCATCGCTCTGTGTGTGTTTTCCTGGTGTTTGCAGTCAAACCAGATCATCTCCTTCCATCGCTCAGTCACGGGGCTCACTGGCACCAGCCCAGTTTTTCCAGCAAGCACATTCATCTTGACAATGCACCTGGGGTTTCACTCATTCCTACTCTGGCTTTTAATAGACATGTCCCCACACACTCAATTTATTACCTTGTTTGTCTCAGAGCAAGCTGAAGAGCTGCACAGCCCAGCAAGTCACCTCAATTCCCAAACTCTGCTCCTTGGCCAGAGGCTTTAAACCACCCAGAAGTTACACCTAAAACTCGGCGCTCAACTACAGGCAGATATCTTACTTTGCATCCCATAATACGTGCCCAGCCCAGAGAGGCACTATGTTTGTAAGAGTGTGTGTGCTCTTTCTGCCAGCAAGCCTTCAGAGGCTCTGGGAGCAGAGGGATGTTCCAGGTAAGAGGGAGCAGGGCAGGGTGTGTGATAACGATGTGCTCTAAGGACTCTGGCCAGTCAGACACTGCTGACACCAGCAAGCACCCATCCTCACCATGAGAGAGGTGTCAAGCTGAATTCACAGAGCCAGGTGCCCTCACACCCGGGAGTCAGTGTGGTTATTAAGGAGCATCAGAGAGGAGCCAGCGGGGTGGGTGAGACCACTGAGCAAAGCTGCAGTCCCACTGGACTAAAGGCTGTTAAAGGCTGTTCCACAGCTCAGCACAGGCTCCAGTCTGGGGCAGGCTGTGCAGGGAAAGAAGAGGCCCTTTTCATGTACTTTGAGCACTTTTACTGTTGCCACGAGGTGGTTTTTCCCCTTCTCCCAGCCAGAGGATGAACTGTTCCCTTTCACTCAAGGGGACAGCGTTCATTCAGGTGTCTGTGTGTGGCTGACACGTCCTGTGTGTCATCCAAAGCCAAGTCCCCCCCAACTCACAGCTTTGCAGCACAACAACTATTGCAGCCTGGAGCCAGTGCACCATTGAGGAAAATAATTATCCAAAAAGTAATTAAATTAATTGACCAGGGAGGTGATTCTGTGAGGCTGTGGGGATAATTAAAACTAACACATGTTTTGATGCATTTATAGCATAAATGCTCAGGGCCAAAATGTTAACTGGTGTATTGAGCTCTGTTCCTCACCCTGTGCAGCCACCCAGCCAGCCCCCCACCCCAGCCAGCCAGCCCCCCCAGCCCCACAGTGCAGACCCAGGCAATAAATCCATCTAATGGGCTTTTTTTCCATCAGGATATTTACACAAATGAAACTTGGTTTCTCGAGGCTGGAGAGGAACAGCTGAGCTCTGCAGAACCGTAAAGGAGAAGAGAAGGTCGGTGCAGTTATGGGCACAGGACATTGAAGGTGGAGGGGGGAGGATACGACTCACTGAAGGTGGAGGGGGGATGGTTTTAGTCCAGTTTTAGCACAGGTAGTGAACTGGAAAGTGCTGCCAGGGCAGCACAGCCAAGGAATTAGCTGGATTCATGGACAACAGGTCCATAAACAGACAGTAAAAGCTGCAGATAGGGAAGTACCCCCGGAGCCTGGAGGTTAGAGAAGCAAACAGATTTTCTTCCTCACATAGCTCTGTCCCTTGGTTTGGGATGTGCCCTGCTTTGCTCGGCATGGGGAGACCAGAGGATGAGCTGGGGGCCTGTGCTGCAGGTGAGATGTCCCACGGGGAGGCATCCCAAGATGCAGAGCTCTGCCACGGCTCCAGGGGGGCCAGAAGGCTCTTGCTCAGATGGACACAAAGACACCGGGACCCACTGAAAGTGAGTGTGCCTGTTTGCATGGAAACTTGAAACCACAAGCATCTGAGCAGGAGCGAGATGGATGGACACTCTTAATTAACTGTTTCTGGTGGCATATTCTTAATCATTCGGCTGATATTCCTGCAGTCCATTACCAACTTCATTAAATGGACTTGCCTCGCAGGCTTTCCTACCTCTTGTAATCAGCTTCATTCCTGTCAGAGATGAATTGCTCAGTGGGGAAGTTGATCCTACCCAAAAGGAGCTGGCTTGGAGCTTGCCTGGTGAGTAGTGTCACCCCACAGACAGGGTCTCTGCTGCCTGTCTGCGCAGCGACACAGCGTGACAAAGACTGTGCTGCCCCACGGCCTGAGCTGCACTCACCAGGCTGCCTGGAGAGGAGGAACTGCTGGTCAGGGTAACTGAACAAGCTCACCCAGAACATTTAATAGGAGACTTTCAGTCCTTTCACATCCATATTCAATACTGAAGTGCTGTGGTTACAGGGACACGGTTTTCAAAGTGTTTTCCACCAGACCAAAGCCAAGCCCCACAGATCCATTCGTTGCCTTAAACCATCTCCTAATAGTCAAGCCAGATCCTTTAGCTCCTGTTTTGGAGAAACAGTGGTTCATATGCTCTGTACCTGCTGTGAGTTCTCTGAACACCCCTCTGCCTCTGTCCTCCCTTCCCCTAACGATGCTAAACCGCCTGGTCCCCCCCCACCTCCCAGCCATGACAAGGGCCCCAGCAGCAGCTCTCCCATCCCACTGTTATCATGATGCCCTGTGTGTGTCAGTGAGTCGTGAGTCATCCCACAGCAACCGGGGCTGGGGGGGCTCTTCACTACTGTGTCATGGTCAGAGGAACCAGGATCTACTCTGTAATTACAGTAACTCTAATGCCTCAGTGTTGATGTGGGTGTAATCCCTTAATTAACACGTATTTTAAAAAGCACTTAATGCTTACGACAAAAAGCATGGAAACTTAATGCACTGGCTCAATAGCAGCATAACCTACTTTCTTCTGGGTAAGAAAGCTGAGAATTATTAGACATCAATGCATCATTTGCTAATGAGTTGTAATTCTGTATTAATTTACCTAGCAGTTGATTAGATGCAAGAGATTTACAAAATATGTTCAGGGCTGTGGTTCCAGAAAACCAGCTCACTGTGAGGAGAGTTATTAAATTTTTCTCTATGGTGCACCTGGAATAATTAATTGGTTGGTATTTAAATAAAATTCATAAGAGTGAGATCTCAACTGACAGTTATAACGTTAGAAAGAACACAGGCAGTGCCACGGAGCAGCCAGCTGCACGCTGAGGGGCACGAGGGGTTTATGGGGTGCTCAGACCCACAGGGGTGAGGGGCACAGCAGCAGGCTCCAAACTGCCCCAGGAGGGCACATCCAGTGTCTCACGAATAGGAAAGCAGGATGCTGAGACACCCAGGTGTAGAAGGGCACAGATGCCATCACTCACAGTTGGCAGAGGTGTTTATCTCTGCTGAAACTTGAAGTAACAGAGAAGAAATCGCTTACACAGAAACATCTTGTGCACCCACACCAGCTGCCACACCAGGAGAAGCAGCATGAGATGGGTGTTACTGGTGCCCAGGACTGGGAAGTGTCTTTGTCCATTCCCCTGGAGCTAAAGCACCTACTTCATACACTGAAACCCGGGTGAGACAGACCCAAATGCAGGGCCCAGCCATCTGCCACGCCACTTACTTCATCTGTCACTGCAGCAGGGGAAAAACATCCCCAGAGAGCCCCCAAAGGCACCAGAACACACAAGACCCTTTCTTCTTACCCCGCAGCTCCTGCACCGCCTTGGCAAACTCCTGCCTAGGCTCAGCCTGAGTGATAATCGGGCTTTGTCCCAGCTCAGACTCCAGTTTTGTGTCCGAGACATCAGTTTCTGGTGAGGGAAGTCAGCCCAACGATGAATGCTGACACCTGCCAGCACCAGCTTTGCAGCAGTGCCATCCTAACGCCAGCGAGCTCCCGGCAGCCCCCAAGGCACTGCAGCAAACCCCAGGGGGTCCCAGCCCCACACTGCCCTGCACCCCCAGCTCAGCCCAGGGGCTCCCATCACTGTGGAGCAGGCAGGGAATGTGGCATGAGTGATTTAAGCAGGCTGTGAAATCATTTGAGGCCCATCGAGCTGTGACTATGCTCCTTGTCCCCTCTCCCCACTCCCAGCTTCCCCACAGCACCCATGGGAAGCGTGCCACTCCAGTCCTTAATTTGTGCTGAGCCTCCCACCCATCCCTCTGCAAACAGGCACCCAGGGCAGGGCTGTGTATGCTGAGCACGTGGGGTGGGGTGGGGGTCTGGGACAACCCCTCCTGGCAGCAGGGACCCCAGGGATGTTCTATCCGGGGGGGTTTGGGTGCTCACCCCGAGTCTCCCCTCCACTTCCAGGAGGAATAAACTCCGGAGGGAGGGCTGAGCCCCGCACGGCTCCCCGCTGCAGCCCGAGGCTCAGCACTTTATGCATCACCAGCAGCACTAAAGCGAGTGCTCAGAGGCCAAATGATTTCCTCACTCACATCCCTGCGAGCCCATTGCCCCTCAGTGCTGTGAGACGGGCACAGCCAAGGGCACAACGCGGAGATGCTGCACCCCAGAGCTGCTGCTGCCTCTGGGTTCGCTGCATCCTCAGGGCAAAGCTCTGGCAAACTGAGCCAAGGGAAAGGCACAAGCTGCTGAGACAGTAAAATCTGCTGCTGAACTAACCTCCCCATTGTTTCAGCACAGGACTGGAAGCAGTGGAAACAATCACACTGATTGAGCTAACATGTCCCAGGAAGGAGGCAGCTCGTCCGCCCACCCCCCAGCACAGCCCTGTGGAAGCCCACCTTCCCTGCACAGCAGCTGCACTCCCTCACAAGGAATTTCATGGGAAAGTGCATAATCTGATAATGACTGCCTCTGCAAACAAGTCCTACCGCCTCACTTGCAGCCAGGGTCCCCTCAGCCCTGGGTGTCTGACATAACACTGCTAATTTAGAAAACAGAAGAGACTCTCAGAAGTTCAGAGAATTACCCACCTCCCTCCAAGTGGAACCTAAATGGAGTTTTCTGCACTACCCATCTGTTCAATCTCTATCATTCACAGGCTCTTCCCCAGATTGGATTCTCTCCCCATCTTCACACAAACCTGCAGTGCTCCTGTAGGAACGATCCTGGCTGCAGACCCGAGCTGCACTGAAACACCCCCGGCATCGACAGAGCAGCAACCCCTGGTTAATGTGCAAGTATTTAAACAAGAATCACAGACTCACAGAGCATCTGGAGTGGGAAGGGACCTTGAAAGACCATCCAGTCCCACCCCCTGCCAGAGCAGGGTCACCCCGGCTGAATCCCACAGGGATGCACAGGTACCATTCACACCCAGTGTAAAATAAGGCGACTCTGGGGCAGGGGAATAAACCCCTCAAGCTCTCGCTCTGCCCAGATGCTGTGGGGCCCCACACCAAGTGCTCTGCTCTGCTCCTGTGCTCACGCTGCAGCTGCAGCAGGGAGCCAAGGCACTGCTGCAGCAGGCTGTCTCCCTTCAGCGATGGGAAGATGCTGATCTGGAACATCAGGCAAGACACTGCATCCTCCCAGCCAGCACCAAGATCGGCCCAGAAACAAGGAAATACAAACTGGGAGGCTTATTGCATCCCCCTGGAAAGGCTTCTTTTGTCTGGAAAAACACACCTAGCAGTTGAAAAGCTCCTGGTACCAAGAGGCACCCGAGGAGGAGCCGCTGCAGTCCCGTCAGGGACCCCACTTCTCTCCCTCTGCCCCATTTTCAGAGATCTGAGTATAAGCAGCTGGTGACAACTCCAACCAGAGCAAAAACTTCCATTTCAGAGGCAGTAAGAGTTTTTTCTGAAAACTTTCCTGTCTCCTCTTGTCCTTTACTCCCCCAAAATGAGTGTTTGGAACCTGTGAAGCCCAAATTCACAAGCAAGAGCCACCAGAGAGACTTTGAACAGAAATAATGAATAAACAACTTGTTAGCCTCAGACTCATCCCCCACCTAGACACAACCTGTCATGGGGTAAGCCAGAGATTTCAGACTCTCTTATCTTCCACCACAACAATTCGAGCTGCTTCTGGCTGCTGTGTCCAGGCTTCCTCTGCATGTACAGAGGGGAGAGCTGCCATCACCGCACAGCAGGTGAGGGGGTACACACTGGTTTGCCCCAAATTGGGAGCCCTGGGAAGGGCTACACTCCCGAATCCATGCTTGAGGACCCCCAGGAAGATGCCCTGGCCGTGGGGCAGCCGTACAGCTTTCCAACACACCCCATGTCTCGGGGGCTCACCCAGTTTTGGTGCACAAGCGCCAAGGCTTCCCCTGTGCCTCCTCCTGTCTCCTGACCCGCCAGCCCAAGGCCTGCTGGGCTATCTGCTCAGTCCTTCCGCCGCTTCCCACACTCCTCCACAGCAGTGAGGGGAAGATGGGAGCTGCCCGTGTCTGGATTATTTATAAGAATTAACCCCCCCAGGGCTCCCCTGTTATTGTGCTCCCCCATCCTAGCCAAAGCTGCTCAGAGCTGATGCACTAATCAGCCATCCACAGGACAAGGTCCTTTAAAAACCAACGTCCTTTAAAACCCCCTTGGTGGGCTGGAGCTCTCACTGGTGAGGTGGCTGGTGCTTTGCTTTCATTCCCTTCCCAGGTCTCCCCCTGACAGCCAGAGCCGGGGCTGCTCCGCGCTGTCAGCCCACGCCGGGAAGCTCTGTGCACTCCTTTCCGGAACAGGCTGTCCCTCCACTCAGAGCACAGCGTGGGCACGTTCACACAGATTTCATACTGACCCTTCTGACAGTTTAGCAGTGTAATGCCTCTAAAGCCAGAGCAGATGTCTCGGTGTAACCGCTGTAACCCTTCCAGGGGCTGGGTGGAGGTGAAGTCTCGCAGCTGTGGGAAGTTTTGGGCACCTTAAGTGAGCTATCCCATCCCTGGGATGCCAGGCTGCCAACCCAAAGGCGTTTTAAAAGCTAATCAGCACCAAACGAGGTGGATAATTTGGTGGATGTTCCCTGGACAGATCCTAACTCACTGCCACACTTCACAGGGAAGCAGGGTGTAAAGGGCAGCACCCGATGGGGTGTCCAGGGAACAAGCAGATCCCACCCACTCAGCTTGACCCTGGTGCCTGAGAGGAAAGGCTGCTTTCCTTCCTTCCATTCCAGAAATCAGCTCGACATCCGCGCCAGGGAGGGAAAGAAGAACCACAGCTGTGCTCCCCCAGCTTGGGGAAGAACATTCCCAGGGCTCTGAACTCCCAGCACAGCCTGAGCAAAGGGTTAAGACCATCTGCAAAGATCTCAGCTGGGAGGGTGCCCGGCAGCACCCGTGATTTGCTGTTGATGCGACACCAGTCCCCCAGCACGCACACTCCCACGCAGCCCTGCCCAGCACCGCCGAGGGCTCAGCAGCTCCCAGCCATGTAGGTGGGCTGAAGAAAGGGGAATGTTCTTTTTTCTGAAGCAGAGAAAAGCTCCAGCAGCCAAAGGAAAGATGGGAGAGTCCAAGCTGGCAAGCCTGGCAGGGCACGGAGCACGGGGCATAATGAAGGCTGTGGATCCAGCACTGTCACAAGCTCCTGCTCTGCTCCAGCCTCCAGCTAATTACCCTTATTTCACCTCAAATTTTAAGTTCCACTTAGTTCAGTTTAGATCCCAGTGCTGCTCTCTGAAAGGAGAGCAAGCAGGAGGCAGGGGGCCCGAGGGGGAGCGCAGCGAGGTGCTGTGTGGGAACGAGCATCAGCCACAAAAGGGTTCCCAAACCACAACATCCCCCAGAAACACCCCCCCAGCACCCACAGCCGCTGTGCCTGCCCAGCCCACCTCAGCTCCAGCAGTGGGTACTGGAGGGAGGTACCGCCAGACACAGTTGGTGCTGGGTGACAGAGGACCCAGGTACCTGCACAGCCGCCCGTTGCACACGCGCTCCCGGTGCCCTCACCGTTACTGCAGGAGGCTGTCTGCCAAAAGCCCATTTAGCAGAGCAGCAACCTGGCACACCCAGTCCCGGGAGGGAGCATCTCCAGGGAGGGATTTACCCTGCTCCAGGCTCCTCCACAGGGCGGGTGTGCGCAAACCTGAGTGGAATCTGGAGTCGTGGGGGTGCTGCCTCGCTGGCTGCTCCGTGCTCACAGGGCTGGTAACTTCTTCTGCATCAGCAGCTCCAGGCCTGAGAAACACCACTCAACTGAATCATGCTTTGGGCTTTATTTTCCCTGCCCTAGAAGGGTACAAACCCAAAAGCATGCATGATGCTTAACATCTCCCTAAACTTTTACATAGGAGCATCCCAGCAGACAATAAGTGTCACAAATAATCCCCGTGTTTCCAGAGAAAATCAATGTCCTTATCACCAGCAAATGGTGCTGCAGTTATGAATATTTAACGTACTGTGAGTTTAGAAATGCCTTGTACACCCCAGCCCAGCCCTGCAACAAACCTTGGGGTCTTGTGTGATCTATTTTTTTTAAATAAAAAGAAATAAACCCCATTAAAGCCAAATCATGAAGTGCTGGAAGCAGCTGTGAATGCCAAATGCAATCCATGCAGCCCATCCGTATAACCCAGCTGTTAGCCAGGGCTGCTCCCTGATGTGTTTCCAGTTTATGCCTTTTGTGGGATAAAGCCATGGAGCATCCTGTGCATGGCTGAACAGGCAGCCAGAGCCGGGCACTGCGGGCGATGCTACGGCTCAAGAGCTGAACCAAAGGGAGAAGTGAAACCTGAGGGCAGCCCCATCCCTGCACACACAACTGCTGCTGCCACAGCACAGCCAGGAGAGCTGCTGTGGTTTTCCTGGATTGCCCATAACCAGATGCTGGAGGTGGCTCCAGAAGCACCATTCCAACTCAGCCCAACCACACTGCTTCCTCTCTGCCTCCTGTCAGCCATCCTACATGGTTCAAGTCCTCTGAATGTTTTGTACCACAGATGCCCAGGCTGCAGATGGATTGGGAAGAGCTGAGCCAGCCCAGCCCAGCCTGGACGTGGCTATGCAGCTCCCACAGCAATGGCACGACCCCCCAGCACCCTGAGCCCCTCCTCACCCCCGCTCCGCACCCGCAGGAGCCTTCATTCTGTTCTTCTCTACCAGGAGCCTGCTGGAAGTTTGCAGCAGCCTTTTCTGCAATGAGATATTCCAGAAGGGCCAGGCTGCTGGTGTTCCTGTTCCCACTGAACCCTACGAGCTCACAGAAGCAAAGTTTCCCTTAAGTAAATGACTTGTATGCATAAATATCATGAGAGCTGTCAATAAAAGCATCCACAGATTCTGTCAGATAGAAGAGTAATTATGGCTTCTGCTTGTTAGCAATGAAATGATACATTAGCTGAGCTTACACAAAACACAAACACCTTCTGATTTCATTGAAGATTAATGCTAATGTGCCAAATTGCCAGACTAAACTTAATTGCTCTTTTTTATCTTCATTAAGTGATAGGCAGCAACAGCAGAAATGGTTCTGGTGACCTTGGATTTACACAGACCTTCAGTCACAGGAGACTACTGCTTTTAATTCCTACCTCAGGTAGCTCCCTGGGGACACCAGCACCCTGTGTCCCCTCCTGAGCTGCAGCCTGTCCTGCAAAGCCTGGCTCTGGGGCTCTGCCTGGTGGGAACTCCCCGGATCCCCATGGGCCAAGGGGACTATTTCTGCCTCTGTAAAAAGGCAAAAAACCCTAAATCTGATTGTTTTACTTCTTCAAAGACATCGTGGCTCCTTTTCTTCCCCTGTTTGTGTTTTGCAAGAAGATCTTTGCAGAAGAAGAAAATATCACCCAGCTCCTTCCCATCCCCATGGCAACCTGCAGCTCCGATGGATAGAGACTTTGTGAAGAAGCCCTGATACTGAGGGTGGTTGTTTGCAAAAATCATACACCATCCCTCCCAAATAACTGGGTAACATCTGAAATGGCCTCAGGGTGAAGAGCAACTGTCTCACTTCAGGCCTCGTACACCTGAGCTGCCTTCATTTACCCACAGCTTCCCAGGGAGCACGAGGAGCTGCTGTCACCGGTTCCTGAGGTTTCTGGGGGGTTCTTGGTAACTAGATGGCTTCACACAAGACCAAGAGAGCATGGGAGTACAAGATCCCACCTACAACCACGTGCAGCTGGTCACTTAAAGCTGCTGTGGCACATCTGTCCCTACCTGCTCCCCCCACACCCTCCCTTCCTCCATACCCCACCTCTACAGCTGCCAAGAGGGAGCAAAGAAACATCCCTGCTCCTCTCCTGGGGCTAAAACCTGAGCAGAGAAACTGGGGAGAAGGAAAGGGCAGAGCCACCTTGCCCAAATGCGCTCAAGTCCCTGCCCAAGGCAGTGGCCTTCCTCCTCCTCCTCACTGGCTCTTCCTCAGTGGAATCTCCCTTCCTTTCACTTGTGCGGTGCTGAGTCAGCAGGAGGGACCTGTCCCTGCTCGAAGGGCCCTCCAGGCAAAGTTCAAATGACCAATTAGTGTCTCTATGCACTTCTAAGTTGCCTTCCCAGCTCGCAAAGGCTGAGTCAGTAACCTTTGCAACAGCAAAGCTTATCATGGGATGCTCACGACTGCATCCTCAGCCCTCGCTGCGCGTTCCCAGGGCTTGCTGTCATCCTCTAATGTCGTTGGTACTTCAAGACCTTCCCAACACACAAACCAGTCCTGAGCTGGGGTGAACTGGCCAGGGGCAGACCCAGCATCACCCCAGACAGTAACGGTGGTTGAAACCAAGGCTCCTGCCTCGCCTGGTCCCTACAGCCGGGCAAGTGCGCAACGTGCCACCTGTGACATCCCCCCGGCATGGCACTGCCTGGCAAAGCATCACAGGAAGAACATGGGATATTCATGGGATATTCATGGAGCCACAAGCGTGGAGCAAGCTGGAGCTGCCTCGTGGGGTGCCCAGGAGGTAACAGGCAACCGGGTACCTTCCTGTGTCAGACCAGGGCGTTCAGGGAAGCGTTTGGTCTGGACCTGAGGACACCCAGAGAAGGGAGTAGCCACCCACATTTCCCCAGTAATTAATGATCCTCAAAGTTCAACATTTCTACCTCGTTAATTGGGTTTTTCTGGCTTCAGCTTAAAGCTATTGGGTCTTTTTGTGCCTTTCTCCAGAGAAAAAGCCTTTCAGTACCTGGAGCTGCCTCCCTGCAGAGGTACTTACCCACCAAAACTAACTAACAAGCTGCTTTTTGATAAGATAAACAGACTGAGCTCCTTAAATCTATCACAGTAAAATGGTCTCTCCACTGTTTAACCATTCTTTACCAGTCTTTTCAGCTGGGTGACACAGCAGCAGAAAGGTGAAAAAATCAGGAAACAGAAAAACAGCAATTCCCCCCTGGGAGATAAAGGGATGATGTGCTATGGGAGTGAGGGGCCAGGGCTGCCCAGAAGACACTGGAAGTCATTCTACAACTGTAGTACAGCATTACTCCAAAGACATCAGGGATGCACAACACCGCTGCCCTGAGTGGGGACGGGGGGAGCCGCCGAAAGCCCGTCTGTGATAAACATCCATGTCCTGTATTTCTTGAGGTGTCTGAGACAGGGAGCTGCAGTCAGGCTGATAAGGTGGGCTGTGCTTTTAGTCAAGGATGCCACCGAGGGTTTCGACATGTCCTTACAGCCCCCTCACAGATGCACATCAGGCACTGGAGGAAAAGGCAGATCCCTATCGTGGAACAGGGGGGACAGCTTCAGAGATCAGCCCCTAGCCCAGAAACTCGGCTTCAGTCAGGAGGTGTGAGCCAGAGAGCTGGGACTTGTACACATTATACTGACTGATGTACAGATTTCTTTGCAGTAGGCGAGTCACTGAGTGCTCCCCAGATAAACCAGCCCCCTGAGACCACACCAGTGGTTTCCAGAGCTGCACACTCCCACACTCCTCCCACCCACTGTGCCAGAGGCACCGTGCTCCTGGTGCAACCACAAGATGGGCACGGACCAGTGACAGCTCCAAGGAGGCACCAGCCATGCAACCAGCTCCTTTCCCAGCCTGAGCATCCCGCAGCAACATCCTTCAGAACACCCCACCACATTTTGCTCTAAGACAACCAGTACCTCTGAACTTCTCCCTCATCACAAGCTGCCACCCAGTAGTTTCTCCAGGACTGAAAATCGGGGCTGGCTCTGAACGATGCCCAAAGGGCACGTGGTGAAGCAGAGAACAGATTAATTCATGTTCCCCCATCACTGGCAGCCCCAGAGCACACCCAGGAGAGCAAAACACCTGGTCACACCACACTCCCCCAGTTTACACCATCATCCCACCAGTTATGACACAGCAATAACAGGGCTGCTCCACCAGTGAGAGTCAGTGCTGTTCTGAGTGTTCTGCAGGGGCAGCAGGGAACAATACAGGTCTTCTGAAACCCCTGGCTCCCGACTCCTACCCACTACTAGCAGTTAACACTTGCCATTCTCATTTCAGTGCTGAAAAACTGGTTCAGCTGAACATGACACAGGCAGTGACAGCACCATTTGTTCCAGCACCAACCCTGTCACTTCATTCATCTATAATTTAATTGTCGCTTCCATTTGATCAAATACATCTGAATTGAGGCTGTTTGCATTAACAATAATACATCTTTTCCCCTTCATTCCCCACACTGTGGCAGGTGTCATGCAATAATTCAATCAGTGCCTGCAGAAAGCTGCTGTTTAATTAATAAGGAAAGGGGTATCTGCAAGAGGGGAAGAGCCAGGCATGGATGAAAATCCCTCATGAGGAGCAACAGACCCTGTTAAGGATGGCAAGACTCAGACACTCATTTCAGTGTCACTTGGAATTCCAGTGTTTGCCCAAGGAGAAGCTCACTCACACGCTGTCCAGGCTCGGCAGCAGCACAGGCTCTGGAGGGGGGATGCTCTGAGCATCACAGCTCCTGAGTTGGAGAAATATATCTGACTGATGAAATGGATTTTTCTTTCCTCCTGATTAGGATATTGTAATTAATTCTCTGAAGAATCCTTGCTTAGGAACTTTATTAAATCCCATTAAGACTAATGAATTGTTGTTGTTTCCTAATTGTATCGTTGTTTCGGGTTTAATGAACTGTATATTATCAGACACAGATAGAATGGACATTTTACTTTTAAGATGGAAATAGTTTAAACAGGAGATATATATCCTTGCTAATAGCATCAGTTGTCAGCTACAGTCTTCTCAATGAATCTGCTGGAAAATCCTGTGCTTTTCAATACATATTTTGCTTATTTTATTAGCTGAAGAGGAGAGTGGAAAGGAAACACGCTCAGATGCTTTATGGAAAGCAGATATTTTTGCTCCTGTTAATGTATTTCTCACTGCAAATCAAGACCTCCAGGCCTGTGCAGCCAGAGAGCCACTTCTGAGGGGAGCAGTGCCATCGAGCATAGAGCAGGATGGGTGCTCATAGTGCTGTGCAATAGGTTCCAGTGCCATGCTGAGGGACTGGGAACCACAGCATCACAGGACTGTTGGGAGGGGTTGGGAGGGATCTCCAGAGATCAAGTCCAACCCCCTGCCAAAGCAGGTTCCCTGGGACAGGTCACAAAGTCCCCAGATGTTCATTCTGGGGATCAGTTTTGGGCACCACCCCCCTCATGGAACAGGACAGGCACAGGAGGAACAGGACCTTCCCAGCACCCCCAGAGATGCTGAGCGTGGCCCCAGGGCGAGTGCAGTGCCGGTTTGTCACACCCAGCAGCACACGGAATCACCAATCATTTGGGGTGGAAAAGACCATCGAGACCATCAGGTCCAACCCTTACCCCAGCACTGCAAGGCCACCCCTAAACCATGCCCCCCAGCACCCCCAGAACACATCCACCAGCCGGGCCAGCACGTGCTTCTCCCCCTGCCCTCAGCACAGAGGCGTTTCCACAAAACCCTGTGGCCACCCAGACGCTGCACCAGGTTTTCTGTAGGGAGTGAACAGGCCATCAGGCTGGCACCCCCCCCACACACTCCCTGGGCACCACTGCCAGCCCGTCCCCAGCTCCTCAGCCCCTGCAGACTGGCGTTACAGGGGTCTTTGGGCTTCATTCCCCCCCAGCACGTGTCCTTCTGCCGCCGGTTACCTGAATGAGCTGCAGCCATCTGGAGCGGTGAGGATGCTGCTCAGGAGCTGGGTGCTCCAAAGTCTCTCTGCAGGGTCGAAGTCTGTGTCTGGGGCTGGAATAAAGGACAAAACGGTCAGGAATCCTGCCCCTGTCCTGGGTGCTGACCTCTGTTCTCCAGCCTAACACAGAGCCTGGGCTGTGCTCAGCCGTGTCACACCTCCACCAGCGTTACCCAAACACAGCTCCTCTGCAAACATCCTGAACTTTTCCCCGAGGGTGTTTTGTAGGGCAAAACAGATATCCTGCTCAAATTGGAGCTGCTTAAAAAGTAAGAATTGCTACTGCTTGAGAAAAAAAAAAGCCATCATCTTGAATGCAAATACAGATAATCTTCAACACCCAGCAGCCACACCACAGATTAATTTCACTGCAGAGATTATGTTAATGGACAAAAAAAAAGAAGTTGTGATATTGAGTTAGATCAAAGATTTTGCATTTCAGCTGCTGCCTTTGGCACCAGTCAGTAATGCCCGTTCCAAAGCCAAGTCAAAGGCCCTTCTCATGCTCTGAGCCCAACAGCAATTATTACAGGGAAAGGCGTGAAGTTTGGGCCAGAGTGATGCTTGATCTTGATCTGACATTAATAGCTTAAAGTACTGGGTATTTGGTGAGGAATGATGAGCTCCTCACAGGGCCAGGACTGCTCCTTGCACAGACATAGGGGACAAAATGGGGCAGTGGGTCCTGTTTCCCAGCCCACATGGCACCGGCCACCAATGGAGTAAAGCCAGGCTCCTGGCTCTGCTTTTTGGGTGGTGTTTGTGGTGGGTACAGTGAAACCCCACGGAGATAACAGCTGGCGGGGTGCAGGAGAGGGAGGCAGGGTGTGCAGCATGTCCCTGTGCTGTCAGCAGCAGCTTTGGGCATCCTGCCCCGTCTGACAGGTGGTTACTCCACAAGCTGTGTCCCCTTCAGTACTCCAGCCAGGAGATGCAACCAGGCAGGGAGGCACCACATAACTGTACTGCCAGGGACGGTATTCCTGCCTGCCCTGGCCCTTCAGCAGAGCTGGGAGCTCACAGGGGGATGGGGAGGATGCAGAAAGGGAGGATGGAAGGCAGCCCCTTCCCACCACCCAGCAGCAGCCTGTGGGTACCCATCCTCCTCCTCTTCCCCCACACACAGCACAAAGTCCCTTCCTGCTCACTTTCCACGAGAAATAAATACCCTCAGCCCAAACAAGCACATTATGGATAGAAACATTAAGCTTTAGAGGTACACTACAGCTGAATGAATTAAGCTTGATAGTCCCTGGGGAGGCTGATCTACAGCTAGACCCATAGATCACCTCCTCCCGTGCTTTAGCCACCTCTTTCTCTCCCAGGAAAAGCCCAGAGCTGTTTCCTTATTTCCAGAGCTTCCTGAAGGTTTTGCTTTCAAGGGGCAACACCATCTTCTCCCTCTTGTTCTTTTCAGAAGGCTCCATCAGTATTTGCTTTGCAATATCAAAGTTTGTTGGTGCCCCACGTTGCTCAGAAGTGTTACAAGTTTTAATTAGCAGGTTTTCAGTCTTCCTGACTAATCATAATAACAGACAAGAAATCACAGTTAAATTAATAAATCACGTTTCTCTCCTAAATTGCTGTTGGGCAGAGCTATGAGAATGTGTTTAATCTGCCTAATTATGTTTGAGGATCTTGTCAATCATTGCATTAACACGAATCTCACAGAGGCTTTTGGAAGCTGCAGAAGGCTCTGCTGGGCCCGGGACAAGCACCACATTAATACCCACTCCCTGCATGTGCTCCCATAGGCTCCAGTGCTTTTCCTGCCTTTAAAACACTCCTCTGTCTCTCCCCCCTCCTGTGCAGTCACTAACCAGCCCTTTGGAAAGCAGACACCCAGCACCTCTGACTGCCAGCAGAGCCTCTGCTTGAGTCCTGCCACAACACGAGCCCCAGCACTCACAGCCAGAGGAAAAGAACACAGCAAAGGGACTGAGGGGCATTAGCTACACCCCAGGGAGGGCTCACACCCCACAGCTCAAGCGTCCCAGACAGGAGATGGAAAAGCAGCACTAGAAGGGTTTGACAGGCATCCCTCTCCTCTCCCTGCGCCGCTCAGGAGAGCGCTGAGTCAGAATCCACCCCCAAGCAGCACTGGAGGAGCCCAGGCTGCCCCGAGCAGGTCTCACTTCTCTGCTTTGAGGAGCTCTCACAGAGGCTCCTGCTGAGCCCCCACATCTCAGACACGCTCGGCATCCTTTGGAGCCAGCACGGGAGGGTCCTGGTGCCCAGCACTAACCACAGGCTGCCCAGCCCCACACGATGCTCCACACCACAGCACGGGCTCTGCAGAGCTGCAGGGTTTTACCTGCTGGGCCCAAAGCCCAGCGACAGAGTTAACTGAATTGGTTCTTCCCTTTTGGAGCAACAGGCTGTGACACACGGATGGAGGAACCAGGAGAACACAGGGTACATCAGCATCTTCCAGACTGCAAACCTTCAGAACTGAGGAAGATTGAACTGTGGAGCCTCTAAAGTGGCTTGTTCCATGGTGAGAGGCCAGGGCTCTGGAACTGTTAACGTGGAACTGCACCTTTCCCCCCACAGCTGAAGCCAGAACAGAAGTCACAGACATGTTCCTGGTGCCTTCCACACCTCAAACAGGTGAGGGGGCCTGGAGCCACGTGCAGACCCTGCATCAGCGCTCGCATCCCGATTCCATGCCGAGGGAGAGGAGCATCAGTGTAGTAGTTACTGCTTGAGAGGGGACCATAAAGAGCACATTGCTAAGAGGTTTCTCATTAGTAGCAGAGAGCTGGAGATTGTGTGATTCATCATCCCCTTTCTGGAAAGCTGGCAGGGCAGGGAAACAGCACAAATACAATTCCAGTTGCAACGAAACACCCTGTCTTTGAACATTAGCTTTGCTGGGCAGTCATCATCATCTCCATTTATATTATTTAATCCTTTAAGTGCACAAATGTAAAATGGCTCTGTAAGTACCCAGACGATAAATGAGGTTAAAACATTCATGGGCAGTGGAATCAAGTTGGGCTCACGCCGGCGGTTCGTACATTCAGCCCTCTATCATTTCTGCCAGAACCATTACTAAGCCATCAGCTTCAAACCTCTCAGGCCTCAGTGAAAGGGCTTCTGCCCAAGATGCCTGTCTGCTTTTCCTGCAACCCAGCTCTGTTATACAGGAGCTGCATGGGAAAGATAAAGGGTACTGAACCCACCTCACAGTAGTGTAATTACCCTGGGACTGGGAACACTGTGGGGCCTTTGGAAAGGGGTTTATTTCCTCAACCCTGACTGTACCACAGAGCTCCCCAGTCCTGGGCTGCACGAGGTGCTGCTCCAAACCAGCCAGATGGATGAGAGATGCCATAGACACATGTGCACAGATAATCTGAGTGCCAGAGGCCAAGGGGAGTGCTGGCAGGGCTGGAGCAGGGGGATGAGAGGAGACCCCTGGGCTGGGTTCTTCCCCTTCCCCAGCTGGCGCTGGCATGGACCTGGCTGCCATGAAAGGGGAGCTGAGGGCTCCCCAAGTTTTGAAGCGCACACCCTGATACTCAGATTCAGCACATTCATCACCTACATGGAAATCTGCAGCCCAAGAACTAGGAAGGGTTAGCACCAAGGAAAGGGAAAGGTGAGCCAGAAGCCTGGAAATCACAGCTGTGGCTGTGAAAGCAAAGGAAACAGCACAGCTCTCCAGCTGCACCTTGGTTTGTGCAGGCACATTACAAGTCCGGGTTCAGGAGTGGTTTTGTTCTGCTCTGGCAGCTCCCAGCTCGCTCAGGAAAATCCACACTGGAAGCACAGAAGACACCAGCAGCTCTGTGCAGCTCCTGCCTCGTCCCTGCCAGGCAGCAGCCAACACAGACTTCCAGTGCAAAGGGGTTTCAGGACTCCCCAGGCCTGTGCCTCCAGATGGTTTCCTCCTGAACAGCCAACCCTGTCACCACTAACTCCCTGGTTCAGCTCTCAGCTTCTTGTCTCACCCAACAGACCCGGGTGCCTCATCAGCCCAGATATAAAGGGCAAACAAGACACACAATAATTAACATAGATGATCAATGCGGTTCCTGCAGCCGAGATGAATGCCACACAGTTTCGGTGCCCTCAGGGATGCAGATTCTGAAGTCTGCTATACAGTTATTATTCTTTAAGGAAAACAGATTTACCCAATTTACCACCAGTCCTGATGGTGGGAGGAAGAATTTCATTTTTTTCCCCTTTGATAAATATACCACAACTTCCCTATAATCCCCATTAATCTGATCTGAGGGAAAAATCTTGCTGATCCATCATCTTATGGCAACCTTAACTCCCTTAGTGCCTCCAGGCAGGAGAAACGGATTCCCCTCACACCAACCTCTTTAGCCTCTAAAGCTTCCAAGTGAAAAAACCCCAGGGAATTCAACCCTTGTCCCCAGGAAGGGAAAATGTGTCTGTGGAGGCTGGAGCAGAGGTGCTGCCACTGCAGTGCCCTCACAAAGCATTCCCGTGGGAAAGCTGAGAGCCCGCAGGTTCCTCCTCCCCAACGGCTCCTGCAGACAGAGACACTATTCAAAGCTCCTCTATTCAAAAGCAACAGGGAAAGAACATCTGTTGAAAAATAAATGCAGGACTAATTATATATGATTGAGGTTTTTAAACTGCTATTTTTAGCCTCGTGTTATAAAGATCTGATGAATCGAAGGTTTGTGCTCAGCATTTTGAGCTGAGAGGGGAGCAGAGAGCTGACAGCAGGACCTGTGGGGATGGAGCACGGAGCCCAGGGGTGCAGCCGGCGCCCATGGCAGCCTGCCCGAGCCCAGCATCCACCCCCTGCATCGGGCAGACAGACAACGGAACCGCAGCTCATCTGAATAAGAAAGTCTCTGTTTCCTCCTCCTCCGGGATGAGCAGGAGCAGCTGAACATCAAGGCTCTCTTCATTAGCGAGTTTACTCCAGCTCGTTGCGCCGGGGAAGATCCAAGTGGCGCAGCAGTGACACATCTGAGGATGCATGAAAGGGCCTGTGTGCATCACCGGGGAGGCAGGCGGGTCCCACGGAAGGATCCCTGGGCTCTGATCTCGCATCACCGTGCTGTGTCATGGGCACACAGTCACAGGGAAGGCCTGACAGAATTCTCTCTCATCTGCTGCAGCGAGGAGGAGGAGGAGGAGGAGGATGTGGAGATATTTTAAAGGGGCAATAACAGGGGCAAAGGGAAGGCGCAGTGTGTGCTCACGGGCATGGCAAGAGCCAGGCTGGAGCCTCCCTCCAGGAGGTTACATATCCAAAGCTGCAGGCATCACAGAAGATGGACACGGATCTGGCATCAGCCAAGAGAGCCATGAACACCCAACTGATGCAAACACACTTGTCAACCGATGGGATTGCTTCTGCTGCCAGCATCATGAGCCAGATGGGACCCTGCTCTGTGCCCGGAGGCTGGAACCCAGAGTGCAGAAGCAGCTCTGGGGGGCTGCACAGGGCCCCAGCACACAGCCAGTAAGGCTCAGGGAGTGGTACAGGGCCTGCAAAGCAAACAGTCGCCTCCTGTGCTGCTCATCCTGCTGCATTGTCCCTCTACATCCAAGCACTGCTTCCTAACTGAGGGAAGAGCAAGTAATGTGCAATCAGGAGAAAAGCTGTTTTTCACACTTATTGCCCTTGAATTGGCAGAGTGAGACATCATGTTTTATATTAACTTCATAATAATTACAGTTATTACTGAATTCATGTATACCAGAGAGGTTACAGCTCCCCAGGAAAGCTCATCATATGATTACTGGGTAATGTGAGGAGCCAGCTCCACAGCGTGATATTACAGTGTGCCTCCCAACACCCAGTCACACGTGTGGCACAAACATCGCTGCCCCCAACCGCTGCTCTGCTGGCACATCCCAAGGCCCTGGGAAGCCCTGCCCTTACCCAGGGCAGCGGGGTTAAACCCCAGGTTCTGAACACGGAGGAAAGGTGTGAGAAGCTAAGGAACCTGTGGAGAAGGGATGGCAAGGAAGATCATGTCTGTGAGAGGCATGAGGGGCTCCCCCAGCCCGTGCACGCACTCCCCACATGATTAATTGCAGAGATGTAATTTCTGTGGGCATGTGAGATGTGAGCAGGCAGGCAAACTCTTCCTCCAGATTGGAAGAGGTGACCCAGCTACAGAGCAGCTGTTATTGTTGCTTAAAGATCTGGAGAGTGGCTAAAGGAGTCAGGAAAGGTCATCTTTGCACCAGAAGGCTGGGGGAGGAGAGCAGGAGGCTGCCAGGGAAATCCCCATACAAGGCAAACAATGCTTATGGTGAGAGATGGAGGCAGCTCCATCATGCCCCATTGCCACACACTTGGCACAGCTGAGGACACTGATGTGGCACTGCTGGGCCCCCACACAGACAGTGAGCAGGTCGGTGAGCAGGAGTTCTCACATGTGCTGTGCCAAGCGACATACATCCAGGCTGGGTCAATAACATCCCATTTTGACTGTAAATCTAATACTCAGATCCTCCAATCACATTAATTGTTGGACATAAAACCCAACCATACACATGATGGGAGTAAAATTAGACAGCAGGTCTATTCCAGGACTGTTGCAATTTCCTCCCTGATGTCAGGCTACAGTAACACATGCATATTTCAAAAAAATTAAATTGCTATTAAACTTTCTGACCATCTTTGTAAATTAACCTCTCTTTTCATCTCAGCAAGACCCAGCTTTTGATTTAGCAGGAAATAATGTTTTGAGCAGTTTCCAGACTTCTTCCATTAGGCGTTTGGGCTGTGGTCAATAAGCCTGAGTTAATTACCTGCTCAAAGCTGATCATACTCCTGCGCAAATTGGCAGCTTCTCTCCACCACAAACACTGGTTTTCTCCCCTTCCACCTGAAGGTGAAGCCAGAAGGACGTGACCTACAGCAAAAAGATCCCCCAAGCACAATGCCTGGGGTCACACACCTCTACCACACGGCTCCATCGATGGGCGAAACAAGGGTACGCTCAGGGTAGGGCACGCAGTGTCCACAGCCAACATCAGGCATTCAACAGCATCAAACAAGCTTACACAGAGCCCTTGATCTGCACCCTGAAATCTCACCGCCCAGACAAGCTGTGCAAGATGTAGTTACAGGTGCACTAACACCCTGACACAATCTGCTCTGGATTTCCAGCCCTGTCTTTGCTTTCACACTCCCAGCCACAGACCAGTGCTCTGCATCAAGGGGACAAGCAACCCCAAGATGGGCTCTTTCCCTTTTAATGAGGGGTCTTCCCTGTGAACACCTTGGCCCACAACCAGCCCAGCCCGTGCTCAAACCAGGTGAACCCCCATTTATCCACTATGAGCAAAGCCATAATTGAGAGCTCAGTCAGGAGCCTGCCCCTTCACACGCCGTCTGGAGAGCTGACAGAGGCACCTGCAGGGGCTGGGAAATAGGTTCTGCCTCATTACAAAAGAAATTGCACCTAAATGAAAAACAACATCTAATAAGGGCTCTAAACCACTGGTGAAACGCTGCCAACCAGACAGGTAATCCAGTGATGTATAGCACATGCCATGCCTCTGACAAGGGTCACCCGTAATTATTCAGCGACTGAAGGAGCTGAACTCATTTCCCCAAAGGCTTAAATGTTTTTTATGATGATGTGTAAATTCCAGGGCAGAGAATTAGTTGGCCAGGACCTAAGAATTGCATCTCTTTGATAGATTAGAACCAAAATAATCATACACACAGCAAAGCTGAGGCACATTACCCGGGCTTTTCACTAGCGCGTTGAAAAGGTTTCCAAGGCAGGATACCCTTGAAACGTTCCCCTCCCTTCTCTTTGGTGGTGGCTGTTATTAAAATTTTAATGGCCTAAACTACAAAAGATGTAGTAGATCTGTGGGAGGCTGGGCTAGCACATCTGCCAGGCGCTGCAGAGGCTGCTGGGGATGGTGATGCTCAGCGCAGCCAGCATCCGTCCGACAGCACAGCCTGCCGGGCTCCTCACTGAGGGATGAGAAGTGGGTGGTTTGGAGTGGGGACAGACACATCTTGAGGGCACAGAGCATGCTTCCTCAGGAAATGTTACCTTCTTTTGCTGACAAACACACGCTGCTGGAGTTGCTCCCGTGAGGAAGCTGAACCCCATCACACCACCTTTGTGTGTGATGCAGTTTGGGGGGTTTAAAGTGGTTTTGTTTAAAGCACCCGCCACAGTTGTGCACACACAGGGCAGGTCCTGCTGCTGAGAATGCCAGGGCGATGTGGATTCACCCACACGCTCTGAGAACCTTGGTTTGCAGGGTCGGGGGGAGAAGGGCTGCTCCCTCTTGCTGCAGCTTTGCTAACCCTGAGGGAACCCCAGCAGCTCCGTGTCCGTTTCTGGGCTGCAGAATGAGATCAGGATAATCAAATACACCCTGGAAATAGACAATAATGGGAAAATTATGTTTTGATATGGAGGCCTCCCATGGATGATGGGAAAAATTGAACGACATCAATGATAGAGGAGGCACAGGAAAACCACTCTGTAGCAGCTGATTAGACTCATATTCAGCAGATGCTGAACCAGTGTGATAGATTTCAGAGAATAAATCCCTGGCTGTCTTGGTTTATCTCTGTGCTTCTCTGCTCCTTTAGGATCACATAACCACTTTTCTTCCCCTCTCCCTGTTTGAGGGCTGTGCTTCCATCAAATCCGTTCCATCCTGTTCCCCAGCGTGCCAAGTTCAGAGGTTTGCTTTGGCAGGGGCTGGACTAGGTGATCTCCAGGGGTCCCTCCAACCTCCCCATCCAGGATTCTGTGACTCCCTAAAGGGACACCCCACCATGAGCAGCCCTGGCTGCTAGCCCCTGGACCTCTCCGTCCTCATCCATGGGAAGATTCTGTATTTAAATGGATTTTGCTGTAAGAAGCCCAGCTCCAGGGCTGCACTTCTGCTCAGCATCCTCTCAGAGGCTGCCTGGATCAATACCACTGCTCAGGGGCTGCAGCACACCGTTACTATTGCA
This sequence comes from Porphyrio hochstetteri, assembly GCA_020800305.1. Classification (NCBI taxonomy): domain Eukaryota; kingdom Metazoa; phylum Chordata; class Aves; order Gruiformes; family Rallidae; genus Porphyrio; species Porphyrio hochstetteri. The sequence continues at coordinate 7,045,638 of CM036930.1, read as the reverse complement.
TCATGACATGTCACAGTGAGCTGATCTACAAGATTTGCTGCTTCTTTGGGACCCCGTGATGACCAACACGGTACCAAACCCAAACGAACTGAAGCCAAACCACAAAAGCCAATAATGGAGAAGGACCCTGGAGCTGTCAGTCTGTGTGTGCCCATGTGCTGAGTGGGTTCATGAGATGCAGCCACCCTGCTCGGGATCCCTGGGCTGCTGCTTACCAGCCTGTGCAGCAGCTGCTCCACAAGGGATGAAAGCAGAAGACAGGGACCAGCAGCCTGTGCCAGCTCCAAGGGGACAGCACCGTGTCCCTTTGCAGCCCAGAGGGCTTCGTTCCCCTGCTGCCTCCGTGGCTCCCTGCCCTCCTACCCAAAACAATTACAGGGAGGTTTTTTAATATGAACTACAAAGGGATTTCACAAATCAGTGGATTTGGTGTTTCTCATTTGGAAATCACTTCAGATAAAACAGATGTGAAGGGGGAGCTTCCCAGGGGTTACAGTAATACGATGATAAGGTCAGGGAGCCATTTATGCCCCTTCCTCACAGGGAGCTGCTCGTGGCTCGTGCACCCGCTGCCTCACCAGGGGACACTGTGTCTGTGCCAGGGGAGCAGTGCTGGGGTCACTGCCTGCCAGGCACAGCCTCCAACGGACAAGATGCAAGAGGGGTAAGGCTGCCACAGGCACCCAGGTCAGCACCTTTCTTCCTAATTAAAAACCAAACTAGCACCACAGCCCAAAGAGCAGCTCTCACCTTACTCTCCTTTGCTCTTTCCATGCTGGGAAGTCTGGCTAACCAGCACTTGCAGGGGGCTGGTGGGACTCTCACCTTCCCATTCTGGTTACTGCCTCCAAACTGCACCCTGCCCCTTCCCACAGCTGTAAACATCAGTCACAGAGGCGGCACTCACCCTGCAAGTGAAGGCCAGGTATAAGCTGGCCCCATTCTGCTATCCCCCCTGATTATTCCTCCCTTTGGAAGCTGTGGTGGCAGCTGACACACCAGGGTTCAGACAGACCCTGGGCACAGCATCTGGAGGGATGGGGAGATGAGAAATGCCCAGTTCTGCCTCGCTCCATCGCAGCCTGATGCTGATGTGATGCCGGTAGAGAACGCTGAGCAACTCTTAATATGTTGGCCACGTTACAGAAACGTTTGGGTGATTAGCTGTGAAAGGAGAGATCAATCCACTGGAGTGAAATAATTGTGGGTTCATTTTGCTACATGCTCTGTTCCGCATTTGATGACTAATTATCAGCATCTAATAGGAGAATGCTGTCTTCAAAGCATGTAAAGGTTAAACACACTGCTGCTACGTGATGCTGGAGGCTGCCCACACGAGAAGGCTAAATATTTCTTTCATTGCTCTGTTTGCCTGGTTTTATCCGTGTTGAGTAGAAAATACTCTGCTTTAAACACACCCCACTGCTGCTCTGATTCCTAAATAGATTTATAATTATCTCGAAAGGGAACAGACTCAGCTCCTGCACGAGCTGTTACCATGCACCATCACTCGCAGGAAGCGCAGCCTCTGGTGTATGTTCGCTGCAGGAAATGAGGGGAAGGGGATAAATCAGTGCAGGTCTGTGCAGGGGTGAGGGCATGGATGTGGTCAGGGTCTGCTGGCACTGTGCTCCTGCCTCAGCCAGGGGCTTTTTCCTGGGACTTCACCCTCCTTAGCAGGGAAAAAGATGGGGCTGGGCTAGGCAGAGCTGGAGCCAAGACTATGGAGACAGAGAAACTGCAAGTCTCAGGGCTGAACCTGCACTGGCATCTCTGACATATCCTGAGTGTTACAGGGCCCTGGTCATGCAGCACAGTGTTTCTCCCCCCATGGCACTGCTGAGCTGTTACCCAAAGTGCTGGTGCTCTGAGAGGCATCTGCTGCAGAACCCTCCCTGTGCTCCTAACACCCCCCTCACATCAGCACAAGGTACCTCCTAAAAGCCTCTTCCGTGAAGGCATTCATTATTGATGCACACAAGGGAGAGAGGTGGAAGAGCAGGAAACAGAAGCTTATTTGGCATCACAAGCTTATTTGGCATCACCTTAAAATTCTGAGTGTCCAAGGAGTCAGACCAGACAGAGCCCAGTTTAGGCAGCCAGGGCTGCTCCCCCCCTGCCCAGCACTAAGGGTCCCTCCATCCTTTGCCCGTGCTGACCCTCACGCCCTGAGGTGGGAGGTGGTTTGCTTAGAGCTGCGCCTGACTCCACCATGGCCACCCCTCAGCTCCCCAGAGCTCCCCCCATTCCAGCCGTGCTTTAGGCAAGCCTCCTCTGCAGTCCCCAGGGACACACAGGCACCTCAGGGTATAATTCAAAGACTGAAACCGAGCACTGAGTCACCAGCACAAAGAGCCTCTCACCACCAGCAAGACGGAGCCAAGAGCAAATGGGGTCTGACGGCGATACCACAGCTCGATGCTGAAGCTGGCAGGATGAACCTGAGACCATTATCTACAGCACCAGCAGATCCTAAGCCTCACTCAAGGCCCACACCAGTACTGCAGTCTGTCGGGACAGCAGACTCGTTGGTTCACACCAGCAAGGGAGCAGGAAGGGGGGAGAGCTGGGAGAGAAGAGCAAGAACCATTCCCAGGTAGTTTGGCCTCAGTTGGGAAGGGAAGAGCTGAGCTTCCAGGGAGATATCCCACTCACATGACCCGTGTCACAGCCCAGGTTAATCTGAGCTCTCAGGGCTTCTCTGAACTACTCCCAGGTTTATTATTTTCTCTCTCCAGTCTCAGGTTTAACCCTCTGGTGCAAACAGCCTCCAGCCAGCTGCCTGCACTGCAGGCTGCCCAACAGCTCGTGTCCTTTCTGTAGCCCAGGACAGCGGCTGCTGTTGTGAGGTAGAGCAAACAGCATAAGTATGCTTTAATTCTACAGAGCCCAGGGAATTAAAGCTCCTCTAAAAGGCCCCCAGTGCCATTGAGTTAAACATGCCAGCTGACCCTCTGGCTGTCCACAGGCTGCTAAAGAAATTCTCACTTGACCTGAGGACAGAAAGAGCTCATCTTGTTGGGGAATCAGTTTGGCTGTGGTCTTTGTGCCCCAAACCAGAGGGACAACCTGCAACAGGAGGGCTGGCACTGCTCAAAATGGGATCAGCAATGTGGAGGAGTCAACAGCTCCCCCAGCACTGACCCGGTTTGGCATCAATGTGAAGCCCACACTGGACACCCAGCAAGCACCTTTTATCTCTGAAAGATTTTAAAGGAACATCACTTTCTGAACTAAGTGCCTCTGCTAATGGCAAAGACCAGAAGGAGCTTGTGGCCAAGGGCTAAGTGGTTTTGGAAAGCTTCGCAGCAGCTCCCACACTGGATGTGTGCATCATCAGGATTAGGTGAAACCACCCCGAGTCCTGTTTGCAATGGACCTGGGACAGCTGTGTGTCTCCTCTGTCTGAATGGCAGCTGGGAATCACCCACCCTGCTCCTGCTCATGAATAGAGGCTATGAGAAAAGTCAGGATGTGCTAATTATTATTAATAATGCTTGTTGCTGTTATTACAGCAGCTTTGGAAACTCCTGGAATTGAACTGGCTGCAGGGAAAACCCATCCCATTGGGCAGCGCTGTCAGCAGTGCTGATGGCTCCATGTGCCAAATTCTCTTCCCCTCCATGCTGACACCCCCCTGCAATAGCTGCTAATGCCGTTATCTGCATCCCATGGGAGTGAGTTGGAGCAGGAGGGGGTCCAACAGAGAGAGCTGATCCTGTAACACGAATCATCCCCGGAAAATGCTCTTTTCATAAACCCATTTTGCTGTGTGCCAAGAGAGCACAGAGCACAGCAGGAGGACCAGCCTCATCCAGAGTGCCACCAACACAGGTCACCTCCATCCCAGCCCCTCACTGCTGCCCTTGTGCGAAGGAAGGGCTGTAGCTGTTGCCAAAGGGATGCCTGAGGAGCCTTATGGCAAAGAGCCCTCCCTCCAGCAGGTCTGAAAGCCAGAGGACAGCTTTTGTTACCAGCTGGGTCTAAGCTCCAGGCTTTAAGAGGGCTGGGATGCTACAGAGCCAGCTGAGCACTCACTGCACATCCCCCTTCGTGCCCATGCGCAGCCCCAACTCGCTGGGTCCTTGTGTTAAACACGTGCTCAGTATTTCTGAGCAGCACTGGAACACTCCAGAGAGAGCCAGCACCTTTCCAGGCCCAGGGCTGAGGGTTTCAGGTCATCCCCCCCAGCTCTGCGTGCCCCGGGCACAGCCCCACACACCAGCCCAGCCGGGATCACCCTGCACCGCAGCCACGGACCAAGTCACCCCCAGCCATTCCCATGAGATCAGCTGCCTGCAGCACCCCTGGAAATAAGCAATCACAGGAGCTCAGCTGGCACATTCACCCGTCCCCTTGCCCGCCTGTCTGAGCGCTTTAGAGGAGTTATCTGCTCAGAAAAGGATTATTTTTGAGCCTCCCTTTGCCAAAACATGTAAGCCTTATCAAATGGAAATCAGAATCTGTTCTTTGGATCAGCAGCCTGGATCAAAGCTGAGGTGGAAAGGAGGTCACGAAGCACAGGCACTTCTGTGGATACTCACCTTGCTCTCCCTCAAGCTTCACATCCAGAGGGCTGAGCTGGAACACACCGAGCTGCGTGCTCCCAGCAGCCACTAACACAGCCAGGGATGAGCTACAGTCCTACCCAACAGAGCAGAGGGCAACACACTGACAAGTTCTGTTTCCTTCCTTCTGCTGGTGTTTCTAACAGCAATAAAGGACCCCCCAGACCCAAATCCCTCGCTGTCAGCATCACACCTGCCCCAGAACCCTTCCCCCCAGCTCCTCAGCTAACTCCACACAGGTGAAGGCAGTCTCTCAGGCAGGTCTCTGCAACAGGCAAACCACACATGGAAAAGCTCCTTCAACATTTTGAATGCCCAGAAAAGAGGCATTTTACACACCTCTGTTTCTGCAGCCAGGGGAAATGAAGAACTGCTTCTCTCTCAACCAGGCAGTGTCTGCAAACTCAGTTACCCAAGTAAGAAGTGGCACAGAACTGTGAGGTTTCATCAATGCCGAAGCCATCATTTGGCTTGAGCTCCATTCGAGTGCTATTACCTGGATTTACTGCTCACCAGTTAAACATTTCCTATGTTCCCATTTAAGCTGCCTTGTATTATGCCCTGCTACATCACTCCAGGTTGTGCTGCTTGCTGCATGTTACCCCTTGCACAGAGAAACGCCACACACAGCGTTAGAAAATGCATTATCTAAGCATTCAGCTACAGTGATGAATGCTATCTACTGTTAAAAAGGGAGTTTGTGTAACTCATTCCCGGGCAGAGGATGTGAATTTTCATTCTGGAAGGCTTCCTGGCACATTTGCCACCAAAACCAGACCTGCTCATCAGCCTGACCCTGAATTTTGCTATGAGCAAAACCAGCTGCAGATGAAAAGATGGGCCAAAGTGTCTTGACTAACCAAAGAGAAGGAAAATAGTGTTCAACACCAAGGTCTGGGGACAGAAAGCAGGGAAGCAAAACAAAGGCAAGGTCTGCTTTCATTCAGAAAGCCAAGGGTCTCACAAGGAGCCACCATGCCCTGGAAAAGGCACTGCCTGTCCCACACCCCCCTTGCTCCCCCAGCCTGCACAGCAGCAGGGTCTCCCTCCCGTGCGCAGGATCACAGAGCAAGAGCCTCCTGCTCCAGAGATGTTTGCAACAATATCCCTTCAGAGCCTCTTGAGCAGCTTAGAGGAGAGATTTGCCACTCGTTAAGAGCTCCATTTAACACTGGACTACCCAAAGATACGAACGGACTCTCCTCTTGAGCACGTGCAAGTTAATGCAGTAACAAAAGCTCTCCCTGCAGCAAAGGGCTGCACAGAGGATTAAGACCTGAATTCCAGGTTAGCCCTTAATGACACGCACATGGAAGAGCTCCCCTTTAGCTAGAGGCTGCCCCTGCAAGGCAGAAATAATGATCTTACTGGATTCAATGATTAAAAAAAAAAGAGTCAATCAGATTAAGCCTGAATGCTCGTTATGGAATCTGTCTGCAGGTAAAGTTACTTTTAATCTGCTCCAAGATAAAAGAGCAAACCCAGCTCTTAGCATCCCTTATCTACAGAGAGGGGCTTGGAAAGAGGAGTCGGCTGGGGGCTCCTCCTCCCACCCCTCATCCCTTCCCAGCACAGACTGGAGCCACAACCCAGCCACTGGCAGAAGTAATGGGGCTCAGCTCCTTCACACAAGCATCCTTCCACTCCAGCAGCTCCACTGGGCTCAGTCCTTGGCTGCTCCAGGCTCTAGCCTGCAGCAGCCCCACTCTCCCCTCACCCAGCTCCCAGGACAAGCCCTGCTGCTGCCCAGGTGTTGCCTCCAGCAAAGGGGGTTTCCCTGCCCACAGCCCAGGTCTGTCCCAGACCTCTGCCCCAGAGCACGTGTGGGGAGGGGATGAGGTTTGCTGCAGGAAGCCTTCATCGCCTCTTCAGGGTTTTTAAGCTATTTTTACTTTCAATGTGATAATTAAGCAGCCAGGAAAAAGGGCTTACAAGAAGTAGGGCCTTTCATTTTTATTTTCAACACCCTATTTGTCTCATTAGGAGTTCAGTGAGGGAGGAGAGAGCCACCTCTCCTGTGATGCCATCATCACAGAAACAGCAATCCACCCTTGCACAGACCACAGGCCAAGTGCTGCACGAAGCCACCAGGCTCCAGAAGGCAAGGCACCCCCCAAAAATAACAACCAAAGTCCTATCACAAGGCTAGAGAACTAGATGCATGTTTGGGAAGAGGGAAGCACGGGGAGGAGCAGCCTCAGCTCTGCTCTCAGGGACACTCCAGCAGCCCCCTGCCCCCCTCAAAGCTGTCCCAGCACAAGCACATCAGTGGGGAAAGGTCCTGTCACCTGCATCTCCCCACATGCTGAGGGGAGCGAAGGGACCAGCACCCCCTTGGCAGGGCTGGTGGCTTCCACCCCTCCCTCACAGAGCCCGAGAGCTGCGGGGGTGAGGAAGCATCCTGCTCCCCCCAGCACAGGGTGGCTGTGGCTGCTGTCCCAGCTCTGCTGCGTGTTCCCAAGTGTGCTTCATCAAACCCCAAACAGAAAACAAACACAGGCACCCTTCCAGAAAGGGAACAGGGATTGCATCCAGGAAACCAGCAACTTCCTCCCAAAGCAAGAAAACAGAGAGGAGACACAAGACAGGGCAGCAGCACCCCCCAGCACGGGCCCTTTCCAGGACCCCCAGTTCCTCCCTCTCTCCCAGCTGCTCTCAGTGCCTATTGGGGGGCAAAACTCCCACCAGACAGCTTGGTGGGTGCAGCACCCACAGGGTGCTTGGGGTCCCTGTGACCAGGCAGCACCTACACTTTCTTTTACCCACCAATATTTTAACATTTAACATCCCCCATTCAAAGGACACACACAATTCCTGCAGAGATGTGAAACCCAGGACTAACCTTGCAGACACAGGTCTGTGGCCCCAGCCAGCACCATGCACAGGGCAGCGACAGATGGTGAGTCCTTGTGGCATGAGCCAGGGGCTGAGCACAGCTCCACACATGGGATAGACCACACAGTTATATCCCCACACCCAGCTGTCTCTTCACCCCACCTGTCCAGGCTGTGGCTGCCCAGATCCAGAGAGACCTCTGCACAAAGCCTTCTCTGGAGGCCTGGAGAAGCATCCTCAGGGCTTAGAGGGAGAAGCTGCCAGGCTCAGCCTTTTATCAGCTCCTTCCCCACCCCAGGCCACTCTGACTGAGGCAGTAACGTAACGATCTCACCTGGTGGATGGATTATAGGAGGCAGGTGAGCTGAAAAGGGAAAAACAAAAAGAAAAGGAAAAAGCAGGGCTCCTGCTCCCCCAGGCATCCCTGGCACACTCTGATGTACATCTGTGTACAGCACTAACACAAGGGAGGGGGGCAGCTCTCTCCTAAGCCAGTTCACCCAAACCCGAGTCACCAAAGTGCAGCCCTTGGGTAGAGGAGACCCCGTCACCTCTGAGGCAGCCATACACTGCTTAGCTGAACAAGGACAATCTCTCTCCCAGATTTCTCCTCCCTGCCCCCAGATCTAATCATAATAATAAAAAGGAATCATGATAGTGCAGGATTCATTCCCCAGACAGTAGCTAGGCAGGCTGTATATTGCTTTATGGCTGTTGACTTGATTTAAAATGCACTCTTAAAAATGAAAGAACAACCCCCTAAATTTGCAGTAAATGTATAGTTCCACAGGTCTGATTTACTGGGTATGAGCCACTGAAAAACTGCAATAGCAATTTGCTGTACTGTTGACTCCAGCAGCAAACCCTTCAGCATCACCCGAGCTCCAGTAGCCGTTCCAAACCCGACAATCCAACAGGAATCATTTATTCCAGGTCGGTCTGGGGGTTGGTTTTGCTTTTCTTTAATTGGTCTCTCAACTTCCAGGAGATAATGGGGAATGCTTTGATGGGGCCTGGTTAACCCAATGTGTGTGAGATCAGAGGAGCTCAGTTGGCTTCTGCCTTGCTCGGTTCAGAGCTTTATAGCCTTGGTTGACTCGCTGGCTGGAGGCAGATCGCTGCGAGAGGAGCTCGCTGCAGCGCGAAGGGACGATGTGTGAAGTCCTGCCTGGCCTGTAGGAGCACAGAATTCCTATGCTTGCACCCGAGCTGTTCATTCAAGGCAGCTGCCCCCTTTCCCTCTCTGGCATCGCTCTAACTCCTCGGAGAACGTGCTGCCTGTTTCCCCAGGGCAAGCAAGAGGCACTTCAGGCCCGTCCCACTGACGGTGCAGCTCTACCAGCAAAAACTTCTCTGGCTCTGTTCTCTCCAGGGCATAAATGAAGGCAAAGTGCAGGCAGCACTGGTCCTGAGCAGGCAGGGGATACCCTGGCACAGCAATTCGCTTCTCTGCTAAGTGACCTGGCAGGACCACACATCGCTCAGCTCCCCAACAGCCCCGCATCCTCCACTCGCTCCCGCTTCTCTTTCCTGCCAGCTTCCTGCCCAGTCTCATCTCTAATCAGGAATGTTACCACGAGACTCTCCTTACTTCAGTGCTTGGATGTTGATAACGTGGAACACGGCCAATGAAGCACAATGCCCAGTGAGCAGTGCACAGCACCTCACACCAGCACGGCTGCCTCACGCGCCATGCGATGCGGGACTGGAGGGGCGAGAGCCACAGGGGGCACCGGGGAGAGACAGCAAATCACAGCCTGGATTCGGGGTTGCTACTGTCCTTCGAGGGCCTTTTCCCTCTACTATCATGTGTGATCTTTCCTTGATTTGTTAAGGTCAGCTGAGCAGAAAATCCTGCAGCTGCTGGCTAGCTAGCAGAGCTGCTGGACACCATCCATGGCTCTGTCCTCGTCCCTTTCGGAGGGAAGTGGCAGAATGCAGCTGCCTGTGAGGCTTTATTTCTGGCTGGAAAATCTCCAAACATAGAGGGGAGGGGGGACACTGAACACGCTGTAATTCAGGGATGGCCTCACACCAAACCCCTGGTTTCCAAGCACCAAGAGGCAGTGAGCGACTGCAGATGGGGTAGGGACTGTCCACTGGACACCCATGTCTCAGACAGACCCTGAGAACTGCACAAGGATGTGAAAAGTACCCCTGTAAAGTCCACAGTGTTCCCCAAAGGGGAGCTAATACAGTCTCCAGTCATCCTAAATGACATCTAAATATAACATCTCAATAGCCCTTAACATCTCCCTCTACTCAACCTTCTTCAAGAAGTGCCTGGCAATAAGGTGCTTTCCCCTTTGGGGTGTTTTAAAGCCAATAACAAGATTCCCTTAAAAACTCCAGAGGGATGCTGAGGGAATTCAGGGTTTCATTCTTTACAAACAGCTGTCAAACGTTTCAGACACTGGTTCTGCAAAACACCTGAAGCAGAGCTGTGTTATGAAAGGCTTTTCATGCCAGACACTTCCCAGAGTCCATAGCCCAGCTCTCCCTGGAAGAAGCCTGTGAAATTCTGATCCAATTTTTGGCAGTTTTTTCTGTGTCAGACTCTTCCCCAGCAGCCTGCTGCTACAGGGAATGCAGATCAGCCCTAGTGAGGAGCAATTGTGGCCCTAAAGTGGACCTTGCATGTTCCAGTGGGAATATACGTACAGGAGAAAGACAGTGGGAGCAAGATACTGGGATTCCTTCTTGTGCCATGCCAGTGGCATGAAGGCATCTTACTTCAAGAAAGTGGTAGGTATTTTTTATTGTATTTCTAGGATGAGACAGAAAGTGCCTTGTGCTTCCTTCATCCACTGGCTTTTCCAACTCCCTGTTCTGCACGTCGTGTACCATGGTAAGGAGCCCAAGAGAAACCATGGAGAGGGAGGGAGGGAGGGAGGGAGGGAGGGAGGAAGGAAGGAAGGAAGGAAGGAAGGAAGGAAGGAAGGAAGGAAGGAAGGAAGGAGGGAGGGAGGGAGGGAGGGAAGGAGGGAAGGAGGGAAGGAGGGAGGGAAGGAGGGAAGGAGGGAAGGAGGGAAGGAGGGAGGGAGGGAGGGAAGGAGGGAAGGAAGGAAGGAAGGAAGGAAGGAAGGAAGGAAGGAAGGAAGGAAGGAAGGAAGGAAGGAAGGAAGGAAGGAAGGAAGGAAGGAAGGAAGGAAGGAAGGAAGGAAGGAAGGAAGGAAGGAAGGAAGGAAGGAAGGAAGATGTTTGGGAGAAGTGCTGTATCAGTTTCCTTTACTATGCCAGAGCAATGGGTAGACAGACCGGCAAACAGATAACTAGATCATTCTTTATACTCTTATACAACTTATTTCCTTCAGGAATCATACAGCCATTTATAAATAGGTATACATTCTGATAATACACTTTTACCCAGTAAATGCAGTTATGCTCCTCCTTTAGATGGAAGGTGGGAACAGAGCTGGGAGCCTCGGCCAGGGTCTGAGAGGGTTTCAAAAGCAGCAGAGGGATGGATACTCCAGCAGCTATGTTTTCCACATATATCACTTTAAGGTTACAAAGACTGGCTTTTTCTCATAATCATATTAATGATCTTTCTTTAACCTACGCAGGCGTTTTCCCAAGCTTGGATCCAAAGCAGGGAAACTGTTGGCACAATCTACAGGACATAATCAGCCGACAAAGCTACACTGTTATGGCAAGCTGTAATTCCAAGCAACCCAGCGAGCTTTATTACTGCAACTGTCATTATGGGATGCTTATACAGCACGGCCACAAAGTCAATGGGATATTTAGATGCAGAATTAATGCAGGATAGTGCCCAGTGTAAAGAACAAACACAATAAATAAAATACATCATAGGGAAAGGCATAAACATAGAGATGGGAAAATGTCAGAGCACAACAAAAATATCAAGGGAACTATATTTAATATTGATATTTAACCACACAGGGTTTGTTCCAGTTGTTTCTCTGCACGTATGGCTTGGTTTAATGCTGGCAGGTTCTACTTTTCAGCAACTGAATGAGAAAAAGTTGTTCAAAAAGTTTATTAAAACTTTTAATAAACCCATAATTGGTGCAGTAGACCCAAAGGAGATATTCCTAGAGAGACAGGCAAAGGCAGAAAGAGCAAAGAGAAAGAGGGAAAGACAGAGAGAGTTAAGGAGAGAAAGAGAGAGAACGAGAAAGATTAAGAAGAAGGAATCTTTTCACATCAAACTCTCTGCAGTTAGCTTGCTTCTGACTTTACTCTATTTAAAAATACAAAATTGGGAGCATTGCAAAAGAGTTCCCAAATTAGCTTTTTAATAGAGATGGGAAGTTAAAAGGGGGCCGAGTCATGGGGGAAAAGCTGCCAGGGCCAGGCAGGAGCGGGGCCAGAGCCCGCCCCAGCGAGAGGAGTCGGGCAGTTCTGTGAAGTGGTGACACTGAGAATCACAGGGAAATCTCTTACACCAGTAACAGCCAAATGACATTTCTGGTCTTGCTTTCTTCTGAGCATCTGCAAGAGCAAAAGAGCAAGTGGAGATCTAGGAAGTGTTCTGAAGAGGAAAGCAGCTCTGAAGACATCTAATAAGGATGGGTGCTGGGTGCTGGGAGTTGCTGAAATTCCTACAGACACTGAAAGTTTCTCGTGGAAGTTTCAGGATTCGCTTTGCACACAACTACTTATGTGCCCAGTGTACAACCAGTGGTATCCATGTTCTAAAGATCGTCATCCGTTGTGTTTGCAGAACCTCATGAATTAGTCTGCAGACACCTCAATGCAGCTCACAAATACCAGGGGGGAAATTGCTCTGGGGGAGGATTGCCCAGGACCTGACGCCCAGAAATCAGCATTATTTCTCAATAATTGCATTGAATTATCAGGGGTTGGGTGATGCTGAGACACTGGACCGGGTCGATCTGAGTTCTGGTACCAGAGTTTCCAGATTGCCTTTCCAAGCCGGACGATCGGAGTGTTGGAGGGTTCAGGGGGTGCGGATGGGGTGGGGGGGCTCTACCGGGTTTTGGTTAAAGCAAGGCCTGGGTTTAGGAGCTCTCAGGGAAAGGCATGCCACGGCAGAGGCGGGCAAAAGCCGCCTGGAAAGCAGCCCCCGGCCAGCCCCGGCTTTGCGGAGGTCCCGTTGCCCCGGCGCGCAGCCAGCTCGCCCCCTCCCCGGCGCAGCATCCTCCGGACCTCGGCCCCGCGGCCGCCCCCGCGGGGTCCGGCGCTGCCGCCGCACGCTCGCTCCGGGTGACACCTGCCGGCGGCTCGGACGGGCGAGGGGCGGCGGGAGGCGGCCGTGTGCGGGGAGCCCCCTCCCCTCCCTCCCTCCCTCCCCAGCATCGCTCCCATCGCCCCGGGGCGCCCCGCCGCCCCCCCGGCGCTGTCCGCCCGCCGGTGCTGATCGCCGCTCCCCGCGCCCGCGCACTCCGCGCCGCCCCGCGCCCGCCCCCGCGGCCCGCGGCGCGCCGCTCCGCGCTCCCGGCAGCCGCATGGCAGCGGAGCCGCTGGGCTGGCGGCCGCGGACCGGGAGCGGCGGGCGGGCCGGGCGAGGCGGCGGGGGCCGGCGCGCCCTGCGGAGGTGAGGGGGGTCCGCCGGGAGGGCGGGGGGACGGGACGCCGGGCGGGGCGGGATGCGGACACACGGCGGCCCGGGGAGGGGCAGGGGCTGGGGGGGGGTCACCTGCGGGCGGGGAGGAGGCGCGGCGGCAGCCGGCGGGGGAGCGAGGGGCAGGAGCGGTGCCCCCAGGCTCGCTCCCTTCGCCGCGCCCTCCGCGTCCTCGCCCCCGCTCCGCACCCGCCGCTCCCCTTCCCTCCCTCCCTCTTTCCCTCCCTCTCTCCTTCCCCCCCCCCCCTCCCTCCTTCCCATCTGGCGGCCGCACAGACCGCTCCAGCCCCTGAGCTGCGATAGACTGAAGTGCGGTACCGAGGGTGCGAGGCGATGGGGAGGCAGCCGGGCTCCTGGATGCCGCGTACGTATCTGTCTGACTTTATGGAAGTCTCTAACTATCGCTGCGGCGCCTCAGCCACCGCCGGGAGCTGCCCGGCTGAGCAGGGCGAGACTGGCTCGCTCTGATTCGGCCTTAGAGTTATTTATTTACCGGAGACTCGCCGGGAAACAGACAAGTGAGCGAGGATGCCAGGTCTGTGAGCGTGTGGAGCCCAACTTCTGGCCCTGGATGAAAGAGGGATGCTGAGGTGATGTGGAGACAGGACTGGTAAGAGCTGCTGAGGAGCAGGGCAGGCGAGAGCTGCAGGATGAGGGGGAATGGGGACAGGCTGGGGGGAAAAGAGAGAGGGAAAGATCGGTTTAAGTCTGAATTAGTTCTTTTTCTCCCTGAATGTAGCCTCCTGCCCTGGCTGAGGCGGTGGCTGTAGGTTTGCAATGCTGGAGCAATAGCTCCTTTCCTTGCCCAGGAGAAGGGAGCTCTCCAGCACGGTCCCTGCCTGCCCGAGAGTCAGGGACACAGAGGGAGCTCCGGGAGGTGACCAGTGAAGTTCATCCCACACTTTTCCCTCCTTTATCCCCCCTCCTTGTCACTGCTGGCACATTAGCATGCAGAGTAGGCTCTGGTGTGTATTTAATGACTCCATTTGCCGTGTCTCTGTCAGCTCACGCCGCCTTTCCTCAGTCTCGCTTCACAGCCTGGCTCCCTGGGACCAGCTGGGTCCATCTCCCTGCTGTGCCCGTGTGAGGACTCTCCAGGACCCGGGTGCCATTTCCAGCCTGGTCAGGCAGCGAGAGCAAAGCTCCAAGAGCAAAGCTCCGAGCCGAACTGGAAGGGGAGGGGGCAAAACGAAGCCAGCTCAGGCGAGAGAGGCAGGGAGAGACTCCATCTCAGCAGTAATGAGGGAGAAGCTGTTTAGTCATCTCTATATATATACTTTCACAATGATGATCACATTTACTGATTGCTTCTGACTGCCTTTAGAGAGGGAGTCAAGAGGCAGGCAGCACAGTTCACCTTTTATCCTGAGGAGTGACTGCTCCCCCTTCCTTCCAGTTCCCCAGATGTAGCCCTACTTTCGGGTGCCGAGTGTCCTTCCTTGCCAGGTAAGGCATCGCTGCGAGCCGGCAAGATGGGGCTCTCTGGGCTGCCTGGGAGGGAAGGGAGAAGTTTGCATGCATTTATCCTAAGCCTGTTGCTTTTGCTCCTAAATCTCTCCAACGGACTGAGGGAGCCAATGCTTGCAGAAAGTTTAGTTATCTGATGCGATTGGGAAGGGAAAAGAGGATGTGAGTGGCAGAGGATGCCCAAGCTGTGGCTGACATGTTTTGCTTCAAAGCAAAGACTTCTTTGCTGCCTGAGCCTGACCCAACAAGCACAGGAAAGGAGAGAATGAATGATCTCAAGGCTCTTCACTCCCATTAGCAATGTCTCATCAAGAAACTCACAGTATGTTTATCAGTCGCAATTAGAATCATCCCTGTCTGGTTCTAGACGGGGAAACACTGTGGGATTCAGGGTTTGCTTCTGCCTTCATGAAACTACGAAGCGATGTTTATTAGCACGGCACTGCCAGCAGGAGCTAACGGGGTGAGAGCCCATCGTCCATATCGCGACCCTTTGGGGGTGAGTAGCAATAACTGAGCTCTCTGAAGTTCTCCTCCAGAGCTGTACTGACCTAGCCCTGCCTGTCAGGTCTGTGCTTGAAGCTGGGGTGAAACCCCGGTGCCCAGGAAGCAGCTGCAGCGCAGGCGACCCGCGGGAACCAGTGGTGGGCAGGGAGGGATGGGGATGGGGTCGGGAGTCCCGGAGCGGGGCGGGGGGCTCATCCCACAGGCGCTTCTGTCAAACGGACTCATGCTGTTTCACTGTCCTCACAATTCCCCAAAGGGAACAGATGCTTCTCTCTACAGATGCTGCCTGTTTTAAGGCAGAAGGAGGCAAATTCTTTTATTTCCTGTACCAGGTCTAAATGTCATCAGCAGGGCACCGAGCCTTTGTTAACTGGCTCCTTTGGAACCACATGCAGAAATTGCAGTGATTGAAATTAGAAGTACATGTAGAGCTAAATCTGGGCTCGTTAGAATGCAAGTGTCTGTTTGCTGGGGAGCTGAGGAGGCTCTGCCGACTGCACGGTGTGTTCTGAGCCCGGCCAGTTGCCTTCCAGCCTGAAGAGACGGGTGAGCAGTTACCGAAACCCAGGCACACAGGAAAGGAGGATGCTTTCCACATTCCCTACATAAACTAGGTACTTCATACTCCTTTATTCTCAGCTTAGTTTGTCCAGCTCTGATTTACAAATCCAGTCCTCTTTCTCTCTCAGTTTTCTGTCTCTGACTTCGGGGAGGAGTTCCAAGGACTCATGGCCATGAAAAAGCAAAACCTCTGTGTCAGGGGAGTTCATTGCTCTTCTCCTCCTCAGTCCTTCAGACAATTATAGCTGGAAAAGGCTCTTTTTGTGTATTTTGAGGATGAAATGAAACAGATTCACTGCAACTTTGAATATTAAGCTGGGTGCACTAAGTCTTCTTATCCAGCTGCATCATCTCTTGGTCACAGAGAAATGGGAACTAAACTTCCACAGAAGAAGACCCCTCTCCTCTTTTGTCTGAATCTCCTGCCCATTTCATAGCTGGGATATTTATAGCTTCCCCACATATACTGCAAGCATGGAAGGACCCATTTTATCTTTAAAAAGTGATTTAAAAATGTGTAAGTCACTTATGAGTTACCAGTGCCTTATTAGAACAATTATATGTGGAGTATTTATAGTGCCTCGGCAGCTAATGTAGGTAACCTGGAATTTACTACCAATGTTATACAAGTACAGAAGAGATTTCTAACAAGGTTCCCCTGAGAAATCAGGGGAGATGAGGATCCAGCGTGCTGTAGCTGGTCAGGTCAGTGTACGTGTCCAATCAGTCTTGGGAGAGCGACCGTGGTGCTGCTGATTGAATCCGCAAAGCAGAGATGCCAGTTTCCCAGCCGGGAAAACAGGCTCAGGGTGCATCCCCTTGGTCTCTTGGCTGTTTGTCTGTGTGTATCTGGTGATGGACGAGTGAAATGGTTCTCGTTTTGCTGCCTCCTGCTTGCAGTCCTGCTCTTAAGGCAGAGCTGCATCCAAGTTAAAGGATCGGCCGCTGCGGGTCTGAGAAGGGGGCAGCTCCCCCCGAGCCCTGGGGCTGCCGCTCGGCTGGAGACCGGGGCAGAGTTTGCGGTGCTGCGCTCTGCCTCTTCCCCACGGAGGCCACAGAGCTGGTCCAGGGCTCTCAGCACAGCACTGTGAACCCAACGGACTCCCTCTCTGGGGGGAGAGAGGGAACAGGGCACTGAAACACTCCCCAGGCCTTTGAAGGAAAATACGGTGGGATGTTTGCTCCAGGGCCGGGCATATAAACCAAGTGTGTCCTTGGGATCAGCATCACTGTGGGTTATTATATGTTCCCTAATTACAAAACCTCTTCCAGCAGCAGCAGGATGCTCACATGAGGGATTTCAGTTGTCCTTTAGATAGTAAAATCGCATGGAAAGATACTCAGCATTAAGGTGATGAAAGTTAATGTGCCCTGAGGAGGAAGAGCATCTCTCTGAGCAGTTCACTCATTTTCACCACGGATTGATTCCATCATTTTTTATTCAGTATTTTGATGGCCTGTTGAAATCAATAATGCTGCAGCCTTACTGGCTGCAATGGTAGCTTTCACTTAATTAAAAAACTTCAGCGTACAACTGCCCAGAAGGATACCACACAAAGGACACAATTAGGCTCTGAGTGCCTGTGGAATCAATGGAATTTCCATTGATAAATCCACTTTTGATAGGGCCCCTAATGCATCTCCCTCTCTCCAGGTAATTTTAAGGTAGAGGAGTTAGAAAGACATTAGGGAAGGGAAAGTAAACACAAGTTAAAACACAAGTTAAATATTGCAAGAACTCTGACTAAAGACCACAAAGAGAAAGAGGATTCGTGGCTAGATCAGAACCACAGTCACTACTCTGATTTCAAGAGAGTGTCGGCTTCCAGTGGCTGAGGATCAGGACAACTTGGGATGTGTTTCATCTACAAATCAAGCGTGCAGTGAACATATTTCATTCCAACCTAACAGTCCTTGAGTTCTTAGGCTGAAGGACTTCTGCCTCTCAGCAAAGAAATAATCAAGGCATCTTCCTGCTGGAAGAAAGCTGTCCAAGTTTGGAGGCTTCCCCCATTAGTCATTCTTGGTATTCGGTTCATTGCTTAATCCATCAGCCTTCACTCCTGGGAGTCAGGGATTGTGGTGGCTCAGGTATCCTGAGCAACGTTCCCCTGACAGTCAGAGTGTCCTGCTGGGCCAGTGGAGGGATTCAGCGTTGCACAAGGGTAAAACCCATCTCTAAACATCAGCAACAAACTGCTGCCTGGCCAGGTCTTTAACAAAAGGTGGAAGGAAACTAATGAAAACCAGAGAAGATTTTCTGTTTCTTTCAACTGAAACGGTTCCTAGTATGTGATTCCTTAAGCATGGAAGTTTTTTAAGACTGGAAGCCCAGCTGAGTCCAGCCACGGCTTTCCACAGCGCACTGGGGGAGCTAGGAGCTGCTTTCAGTGGAGTTCCCAGCTCTTTCTTGACAGCTGTAGTTAAACTGATGAGCGCACGAGGCTTACACCTGGGGAATTATGGATTAGTCTTGTTTGTAAGGAAGCAAATATAAATTAGTGTGTTTATGCTACTTTAAAAATGCTTTTAATGAGGAATCATTTGCTATTCAAAATTTCAATCTATAATAATGCCATAACCCTGCTGAGCTGATTACCATGTGCCTTGTTTAACACCAGTCTGCCACGTTGTTCTAACCTCTCCTGTATGTCCTGAGCTCTGACTCTGTAGCACAACGGGGAGAGACACCCTGCCTGACTCTGTGTTGTGGTTCTGTCTTGTTCTGTATTGTAGATGGAACTGATCTGACTTCCAGCAGGTACCAGGAGCAGCCTAACCATCTTCTGCAGTAACAAGGCCTGGGGTCATCATGGCAGCAGGAGTAGCAGCGTGGTTGCCCTTTGCCAGGGCAGCTGCCATAGGATGGATGCCAGTGGCCAACTGTCCCATGCCACTGGCTCCAACGGAGAAAAACAAGAGGCAGGATGAGCTGATCATTCTCAATGTGAGTGGCAGGCGTTTCCAGACCTGGAGGACTACACTGGAGAGGTACCCGGACACTCTCCTGGGCAGCACCGAGAAGGAGTTCTTCTTCAACGAAGACACTAAGGAGTACTTCTTTGACCGGGACCCTGAGGTCTTCAGGTGCATCCTAAATTTTTATAGAACTGGCAAGCTGCACTACCCCAGGTACGAGTGCATCTCTGCTTACGATGAAGAGCTTGCCTTCTACGGGATCCTCCCTGAAATCATCGGGGACTGCTGCTACGAAGAGTACAAAGACAGGAAGCGGGAAAACGCCGAGCGGCTGATGGATGACAATGACTCAGAAAACAACCAAGAAGGGTCCATGCCATCCCTGAGCTTCCGGCAGACCATGTGGCGAGCCTTCGAGAACCCCCACACCAGCACCTTAGCCTTAGTCTTTTACTATGTCACCGGTTTCTTTATCGCTGTCTCTGTGATCACTAACGTGGTGGAAACTGTCCCCTGTGGCACGGTGCCGGGAAACAAGGAGCTTCCATGTGGGGAACGATACGCCGTGGCTTTCTTTTGCCTGGACACGGCTTGTGTGATGATTTTCACCGTCGAGTACCTGTTGAGACTCTTTGCTGCCCCAAGTCGCTACAGGTTCATCAGAAGCGTGATGAGCATCATCGACGTGGTGGCCATCATGCCGTACTACATCGGCTTGGTGATGACCGACAACGAGGACGTCAGCGGGGCCTTTGTGACACTAAGGGTTTTCAGGGTTTTCAGGATTTTCAAGTTCTCTCGCCATTCCCAAGGCTTAAGAATCTTGGGCTACACTTTGAAGAGCTGTGCCTCCGAGCTTGGCTTTCTGCTCTTTTCACTCACTATGGCAATCATCATCTTTGCAACTGTGATGTTTTATGCAGAGAAAGGGTCCTCAGCGAGCAAATTCACCAGTATTCCTGCTTCCTTTTGGTACACTATCGTAACCATGACAACACTGGGGTGAGTAGTACTTTTCCTTTTCCTGAGCAGCAGGCACGCGTGTACGAGGGGCTGACTCGAGTTACTCCTCAGCATCTTCCTGGGTGCATGTTGGAAGAGGGGCTGGGACTGCTAAAGGCTTGATTGTTCTTTGCCTTACAACTCTCTGTGATTTGTGCCCATGTGAAGTCGTGTAAAGCAGAAACAGGCACTTACACCCACCTGACAAATGCTTGGCACGATGGTAAACGAGTGCAGGAGGAGCAGGGCTGTGAGTAGCAGGTCCTGTTTCGCACTCCTTCTGCTGGAGAGGGAAGTTAACAGGAGTGCAGGGGAGCTGGCAACTACAGCTTATGTTTTTTTCCGACGCTGATTCGAGCCATGGGTTTCACACACAGTCCCTGATGGGGCTGTTGTCTCCTTTCGCGCTGTCGGTCACTGTTTCTTTGCTTGATGTGCTGGGAACTAGAGATCTGTGGAACTGGAATGGGTGCTGTGGGACACCATACTGAAAATCCTCAGTGATCTGTGGGATGTGATCTGGTTTCTGTTTAGCTGAGCACGACACAGGCTGCTTGTCTGTGTTTAGCTGTGAGTGTGAAAAACAACAGGAGTGTGCTGCAGCAGCTGTGGTAGAATTTCACCCACTCCCATGGACAGGTACAGAGATAATGGTAGCAAAGCAAAGGGGAATGTAGCCTGGAGGGCGCCTTCCCCCCTTATATTTCATTTCTGTCTTACAGATGTTTCTACTGAGATTATAGATTTGAGCTTCTGTTGCTCTGAACTAAACCCTTTGTAAGCAGAATGACCAAGCCCTCACCTCGTGGGGTTATGTAAAAGGAAGGGGGTGTCACAGGCTGCTGCTCAGGCAGTCACAGAGTCGTGATCGAAGGCGGCTTCTTAATTCCCCACATCAGAGCGAGGTACTG
The DNA here is from genome assembly GCA_020800305.1 of Porphyrio hochstetteri. Lineage (NCBI taxonomy): Eukaryota > Metazoa > Chordata > Aves > Gruiformes > Rallidae > Porphyrio > Porphyrio hochstetteri. Next base: position 7,025,317 of record CM036930.1, on the reverse strand, counting down.
AGTTTAGAGTTACTCTGCAAAGACTTTTCCCACTGGACCCTTCACGCGGTTTCACACCCAGATGCAGACAATTCTCATTCTTGTAACACAGTGACCACTTTTTCTCTGAGCTGCATTTGATTCTAAACACTTCTCTGTGCCTATCACACAGGAGCAGGCTCCCAGCAGCACTCCTGAATTATTAAAATCATAATTCAGCTGTCAGGGAGGCGCAGAACCCGAGCACATAACAACTGTGAGTCCCAATTTCTTCATTAAGTGAAAATGTAGAACATGTTTGTCATAGTCACCCAGAGACCCCTTTCTCCTCCCTTTTAACATCTGACAAAGCTGGCAGGTTCGTCCAGCAAAGGCTGCGCTCCCTTCCCTGGGTGTCAGCCCCTCCTTAGACACCGGACTGGGTTTTGGATCCCAGTGCTCCCCCACCCTGTGCTTCAGCTTCCCATATTCTGACTGGTCCATACTGGTCAGTTCCCACCCGCCTGGCCCCACCATTGTGTCTGAGCAGCTTCAGACCCCTCCCCACCAAGGGGAAATGCCTGAAAATGCCCTTCTGAGCTCTGGTCTCTGCTCGGGAAGGGTCGGACCCGTCCTCCCTCTACAGCCCTTGTGCACGTTCACACGTACGCTGCTGTATCTTGTGAGAGGCAGGTCAGGGTGAAGGGAACACCCCGTGTCACTTGGGAACAACCCCTCAGAGACATGGACAACTACACCCTGTAGGGCAGTTGAATCTGTTCCCCTGGCACAGGGCCTTGGGCTTGGTCTTTCCCTTCCTTTCCCAGCGCACAGACACAAACCACCACGCTCCCCAGGACTTTTGAAGTGTCCTCCATCTGCTGTCATCGCAGCAGTGACAGGTGAGTGAGTGCTCTAAACGAGCTGGCAAGGGGTTTAAGAACCAGACACTTGAACAGGGCTTTCTGAGAGTTCACTGGGAAGGGAGGATGCTGTCACAGCCTTAAAGCTTGAACTTCCAGTGTTACACGTGGGATTTTTGTAGCAGGATTTTAATTAAAACAGGTGTCTCTAGCAAACAGCCTGTCAGCCAGGTTTAGTGCTGTATCACAGGCTGACAGAAGCCCAGAGACCTCAAGAGCAGCGGCCCCACAGAGCCCCTGGGCTGTCCCCTGCCCACACCACCACCCCAGCACCCGAAGCCAAACCCCTCCAGTGCTCTGCCCAAAACCTGAGCTGGAATGAGAAGTTGCTGCTTTGAGCCATAAAACCCCAATTCCTGGTAGATCCCATCCAGGATCCCTCGGGAGGGGGGGGACATGACACACATGTGGAGCTGGGCAGGGTGGTGGTGGGGTCCTGGCTGCATGGGCTCAGGGTGGGACAAGGTACCAACCCTGGGCTCTGGCATCACCCATGCCTTGCCGTCATGGCACAGAAGGTCCCAGACCCTAAGAACCAAATGCTGGGTCATTTCCACCTTCCTTACTGCCACTGTGTGGGGGTCACATCTCCCACCCCCCTTCGTTCCCCCCCCCATATCCTTTCAGTTCTCACAAACTGGCATTTTCATCCAGCATTTCATACCTGTGTCTCTTCAGAAGCCATTTCAGTATGTTCAGAAGGATCTTGTTACTAATGATGGCACTGGCAAGTCCCATCAATGGACACTGCCAAAAACACAGCCAGGGTAGGTTTCCTTTTGAACACCACAACATTGCACTCTGGGTAAGTGAACATTTCCCTGAGCCTGGAATTGCTGCTTGACAGGAGAGATGTGGAACATGCAGGATACTTTAAGACATTAAAAAATTATCTCCATCCATATGAAAGGAAAGGTTACTTAGAACAGCCCGAGCATCAGCAAACCATTAACTCCCCTGCTCTACTGCTGTTATTCCACATTCCCAAGTATATTTAGGATACAATTGAATTTACTGATTGACCCATAAATGAAAAGCAACAAAAATGCATTTCTTCTTGTGGGTGAAGCACTACATAAAGTAAGAGTAAAGTGCTGCTCTTGGTGGGGTTACAATGCAAACCAGGTTTGAGACATGCAGTTTGTGACTTGTGAGCTGCTTGGGTAATTAACAGCGCGAGGAGATGGGTACAACAGTGTTTTCTGGAATGGGAAACAAAGCAAAGGAATTCAATTATACTGACCTGCCTCCCTGATCCCTCTGCTGCGCTCCTCAGCCCTGGTTTAACAGAGGCTGGTTTTAATTTAGCATGATTTAAATTTTGCTCAGGAGGTTTTATAATGAAAGCATTATTCTTGGGTGCATCTTAAATCAATCTGAATTACTGAAACAACTATTCAAAATTAATTCAAACTCCACTATCCAGCTCATGCAGAAAGGTTTTTCTCACGGGGACACCAGCTACCTGTCTTCTCCCTTGCCCTTCTCAAAACCACGGCACAGGAGGCACGAGCTTTGCCAGCCCCTGGCTGTGTCCTGCAGAGGTTTGGACCCCCTGGACCCCCCATCTCGGGAACAGGTCACAGTGCTGGTTCCTGTCCTTCACATTCCTGTCCCTGCCTTGGTTTTTAGCTGAGGTGACGGGAGCAGCCACCGTCTTACATCGGTGTAGGGATGGTTTAACTATCAGAAAAGTGGTTGCCTTGTTCTGGGTGTGTTGGTTTTATTCAGGTTTAAAGAGCATCTGGCTGTGGACGGGCAGCCTCACGCGTCGCTGTGCCCCAGCAGCATCACGGCTGCGGCTGCGGTACGAGACCTCCCTGCTGCTGAGCCCCACACCCTTTCTGCCCAGAGCACGTACTTCTGCCAGCTTTTTACAGCTGTTCTTGTTTCACCTGACAGCAGCAGCACACCTCAGGCCCTCAGGCAGCGCCTGCAACCTGCAGCGTAGGCAGCAAAGGGTGAAATGTCAGCGCCACATGTAGCAGCAGCATCCTGGGGCACAGAGCACATCCCCAGGGCTCAGCAGAGCGCAGCAGCCGTGCCTCAGCATGGCTCATCCATGTCAAGAAACCAGCAGTCCTACAGACCAGGGAACAGGGGCTTCTGATGGATTCTGTTCTGGCTGGAGCTTAGGGATGTGCTGAGTGGTTCTGCTGCGTAGCCAAGGCTGAGCTTGGGGTGGTCCTCAGAGAATCTATCTTCTGCCCAACTGTCTCCCTTACAGTCTGCAAGCACAGAATGCTTTTGAGATCACTGTCCCTCTTTCCCATTCGGCTGCACTGGCCCATGAGTTTGAAAGACACACATCAGTGTACTTGGACAGCACAGTCCCACCCGTGTCATTCATTTAAGGAACCAGGTTAATGCTCAGAAGTCAGTAAGACAGATGTGCTGGCCTGGTTGTGTCAACAGCCTGATCTGGGTCGAGAGCTGAAATCTCTTATGGGTTTTATTAGCTGAGTGCTGGGAGACCAGGGGCTGAGGGGTAGGGGTCAGTTTTGGTTTGTCTTGGCTCAAGCTGGTGCCCCGTGGTTCAGCAAAACATGGGTAGAGAGAGCAAGTGAGAGCCAACACCTCTGAAAGACACATCAGCCCGTGTCACCCTTCTCTTGGGGGTTTATTGGTGTTCAGTCACAGGTGAGAACGGGGGTGAAATTCAGGCAGAGCAATAGCGTGTGAAACACTCACTGCCACGCTGCTGCCAGCTGGGCTGGCGTGAGCCTGCTCAATACTGACCATGGTCCCTGCAGACACTGCCAGCTCCCGTGGGAACAGAGACCCCTCTGCGGCTGCTCCTCCAGCACAAAGCACCGAAACGGCTCAGGCTGGTAGTAACCTTCATTCACCCTCCTCCATGCAAACCAAGAGGAGTTTGCAAAGTCAGGGAAACTACAAATCATCCCTGGAGCGCTGCTGCTCCTGGCTGCTCCCAGAGATTGCTGCTTGGCCCAGTGATTGCACTGCTCGTGGTGGGACTTCAGTCTCTGCCACTAAACTGCACCAGGAAAAAGCCCAGCCTGGGAAGAAAGGCTACTTTGCATCTTTAACGTGGTGGCTGGGAAGATGGGTGAGGTGGGGGAGGTTTCCTTTGTCATCACTCTCCCCACTTCCCACACAGCCCAGAGTTCTTACGTGCACAGGGACGGCTGGAATTCAGTGTGCAGCCAGCCCAGTCAAACAATGGACTGATGGAGCTGCACAAAGAAGCCATTTCCTTGAGCTCTCGTTCTCGTGCCTCCAGCTCCGTCTCACACGGAATGTGTATCAATTTTCTCCTCCTAATGGATTTACAGACCATGGGCACGAAGTGTCTTTGTATCGGAAACCACAGACAGAACCTTGCCCTTCACTATCTTGATGCAAATCTCAGGCAAGCATCTCATTTCAGAGCTATTTGTATGCACCAGGACCCCAGAAATATTAAAATACCTTTCTGCATTCGCACAGCAAGTGGAATTCATGGGATTTCTCTCTCTCTTAGAAAAACCAGCTCTGTCCTTAGGCTTTCTGGGGCCTGAGACACACACAATGATTGCACGTAGGAGCAAACACACCATTTGTGATGTGCAAGACAAAATAACTGCCCTGTGAGGTCGATTTGCTGTGTGAGAGGGAAGGGTTTTGGTACAACTGCACCGTGACTGCTCCATTTGCCAGCGGAACCCTCGGCAGAGACGCATCTATAGCAACTGATGTAAGACATCTTCCTGAGCTCCTCTTCCCTACCCGCTTTCTTTCAAGCCTGCACTGCAGCCAGTGCCTGAGAAACACAGATTACAGATACCTCTGTGTGAGCAGGCGATGAGGGGCAGCGATTGGACACACACTGGATCTGAGCTATTTTTAGCCTCATAAAATGATAATTTCATAACAGCACTGACCCAGTAAAAGTAATTAGTTTACAGAGATCAGCTGAAAATGGGGAGGGGGAGGGGGGCAGAGTAGCCACTGCCAGTTTCTAAAGGCCCTGCAACAAATTAGCCACAACTAATTGTGCCTCTCAGCTGATTCCAGCCTGTTCCCTCAGCCCCACTGTCACTGTGAGCTGTGGAGCAGAGCTCAGGGAGCTGCCCCTGCCACCCCTGCTCCTGACAGCATCTGTACATCACACCCTGACCTAGTCTTGGCACCTAAAATCAGCAATGAAACTCCTGCCGTGCTTTAGGATTAGGAAAACCACGTGAGATCACCACAGCTCCGAGAGGGACCTGCACCTTCTGGGTGGCTGAAACCAGACTGGGGGCGTTCCTGTCCCCAGCACTGGGTTACCCACCCCAGGTACCACACTGGGACCACCTCACAGAGGAAAAAACCCTGCAAAAACATGTAGGGAAACAGAGAGACTCGTTCTCAGCATGGAGCAGCAGCCGTGGCTGCCACCCATCACCCTGCAGCACTCGGCTCCCGGCACCACGGTGCTCTCCACACACACAAGCACCACTGCCCGTGCAATTGGGCACGGTTTTGGGGAAGCCAGGTGCCATCTGCCTTTGCCACGGCACGTCACCAGAGGCCACAGCAGGTTCACTGGTTGGTGACGTGGCACAAGCCTCAGAAACGGCGACACGTAACCGAGCAGCTGGTTCTCACCCACCACAGAAGCACCCTGGGGACGTGCTGCCCTGCCTGGCACTGGCAGTCTGAGGACCCACGGCTCAGACCCTCAGGGCTCGCCCAAGGGTGCTGGCAGCTGCAGCGATTCCCCACGGCGAGCAGTGCGGCTGGGCATGAGTTGGAGGAGAAATGAGCTCAGTCAGGTCATTTATCCACCGCTCGCTGCTCCGGCACCCAGCGCTGAGATTCACCCCTGTCAAATCCCACCTCATCTGTGGTGAATTAATGCCTGTGTCCCTCCAGCACAGGCAGGCTGCTGGATGGAGGACAGGCAGCGCTCGCCGAGCTCTGCAGCTCCTGGACAGGCAGCGCCTGCACAGATTGTGCCTATTTAACTATTTACCACAGCTACATTAGAGCACATTCAAGGGCTGTAATTCACCTCTTAAAGTTACAAGTAAGTGTGGAAGAGTTATTTTAAAATCAATATCTAACAGAATGCCATTGTTCCAACATTAAAACCTGCTGGGAAATTACTAGGAGGCATGTGGCAAGTCAAATCACTGCCTGCCAGAGGAGGAAACAATTCATTACTCCTCTAAGAGGTGCAGGTCTTTATCGGCTTTTCCTTCTGGTTTGCAGCCTCGGAAACAGTGCTGGAACATCTGGCTCTCTCTTTCTTTCCTTCTCTCCCAATTTCACCCTGTTTCTCGGGATCCATAGTGTGGATTTCCCTGACTTTCTGCAGGGGTTGGAGGGGTTTGGGTCTGGGGGCAGGTGCTGCAATGGTCCCTGCGGTCCCTCTCCTGATGGGGGGTGGCTCTCTGCGTGTGAGTTACTGCTTCTCCTGCAAAAGCATCTGCAACCCCAGCGAAACCAAACCATGAGGCTGCTCAGAGTCATTTCTTGAGCCAGCTCTTGCCCACACGGGTGCAGGAGGGCAGCGGAGCCGGGCGCCTGGGGAAGCCTGCTGCTCTCATCTCGGCCTGCCATCTGCAGCAACATTAAAACACAGATCAGCTTCAGCTTCTTGCCTCCAGGACTTTGTGAAATTTGGCTGATGTACATCCCCAGAAAGCCCCTGAGAGGGATTGTTTGCTTCTGAGGAGAGCAGAACCAGACTACAGGCCCCTGAAATGTAAGCCTGAGGTGAGAGGCAGAGGTCTGAGTGCTGGGGAGTCTCCTCGTAGCAAGGTCAGATAACGGAGGTGCTGAGCCCTCCACACGTGGGGGGAGCAGCTGCTGCTCTGAGCGTGCACTGGGGCTGCCCAACGCGACAGAAATAACACCCCAGCACCCACAGCCCTCACCCAACCTGCCTCACAGCAGGCAGGGGTGAAAGCTGTTGGCTTCGCTTCCAACAGCTCCAGCTAATCACGCAGCACACCCTCAGCACTGTGCAGCACCTCAGCTCTTCAGCAGGGGTAATTATTTCCCACGTCCTCACTGCTCTGCTCTTTCGGGGCACGTGAGTCCCCTTTGCCATCCACGAGACACGACCTGCTGCTGTTCTTCTCATCCTGCCTCCAGTCACAGGGTTCCACATCAGATGTGAAAACAGCAGATGAGAAAATCTTGAGTCACTTTCAGCCTTTAATATTTCAATGCAGAGCCTTGGGACAGCGAGATTTCACCCCACAGTCAGAGAGCCCCTTAGTTCCTCTCTGCACTAAGGAAAACACTCCTCACTCTTATGTCATTCCACATAGTTCCTCTCCCAGTTGCTGCAGTCCTCACTGCCGTGTCAGGGTGCTCTACGTGCTCTTTTGGGGTGTAATTTGGAGGCAACACGTCAGTAATGGTACACACTTTATATTGGTATGACCTGGAGCACAAGGGAGCCATCCTCCTTAACTATTAACTGCAGGCACCATGGTAAGAACCAAGGCAGCAGCTGCAAAGGTTCATGCAAGCCAGCTGTTCTCACGACCGAACGCTTGGCAGGGCGAAGCTGTGTGCAAAAGGGAAACTAAAATGAGAGAAAGCTGCTCTGAGCCCCCTGCTCCCAGATCCAGCCCCTCTGGTGTGGCTGAGGAACCCTCTCTGAGAGCAAACCCAGCCATCCTGTGCATGCTGCAGCCTGGCTCACAGTGCTGAGAGCTTTCTGAGCTGTGTCCTGCCTGCGTGAAACACGGCTGGAAGATGCACTCCAGGAATGCAGCTGATGTTCTCTTGCTGCTAATGGGTGTCCAGCCCATGGACCAGAGGAGCACTAGGCTAAAATGCATCCTCCCAGTGATGTGTACAGCAGGGATGCTCGAGCCTCTGCCCCAGCTCAGCCCCCGCTGAGCTGCACCACCCGCTCACCTAGAGAAAAACTTACTCTTTCCCTGTGATTGATTTGAGGATTCATTCTCAATTATAATCCTGTTCTGGTGTCTTTTGTGGCTTACAGAGCTTCCTGGCCTTCTGTTATCAATATCAAATGCAGAAAAGCTCCGACTGCTTCTCTCTGCTTCCTCAGAGGGAAGGCAGGAGTGGGCTGCTGCGGGTTTAACAGACTCTGACACCTCCGTTACTGCGCTGCAGGAGAGCCTTTTCTAGTAATCACTGTCTGAAATGAGTAGAAACAGGACTTAAATTCACCACTCTGAGCATGAATCAATGGAGCGTTATTGCCAACACACATCCCTCACTGTCACACACTTTCACTGTGCCGTTGGTTCAGGGAGATTTCAACCCCCATCTCCACCCAGCGCTGCACCTCTGAGATCCCTTTCCATCCAGCTCACCCTCCCATCTCCACATGAGTAACCAAAACATGAACCCCCCCCCCATCTGCCATGCCAGCATGTGCCTTAAAGCTTCCTGCAAGGCCACTAGATTGTGCAGATGGGCAACCACGGTCAGCTCACAGGAGGCAAGCACAACTTTTACTTGGTGCCTCTTTCGTTTTCTTGCCTACTTGCATCTGCCTCACCGTCTGTTCATCAATCCAGGGAGCATCCATCATGCAATAGGATGAGTCCTACTGAGTCAGACGCTCTGCTTCAGTTCATGAAATGAGTTGGCATGGAGTTCTAGCCTTGGCACGCTGGATGCAGAAGACTTCAGCCCTTTTAGATATTCTTCTGCTACAGAGGAATAGTGGGGCCAGAGTAAAGAATAGAAACGCTCATTCAGCACGGCAGCTGTTGAATGAAAATACCCAAACCGCAGGAAATTAGGTAAAAGCCACTGAAGGTTGAAGCAAGTAGTAAGCTGGGCAGAAGGATACAAGATTTTGGGCTGCAGAGGGCTGAGCAGGATGAATTCCACCACTAATGAGCTTAGTGAATAAGCTCATTACCTAACGAGCTCTATTGAACAAGCTTGATTTCCAGCCTAGGGAAAGCCTTCTTGAACAGATAACAGATAGGTAAACAGCTCCATCAGTTTACACACAGAAGATGTGTCTGTAGCTCAAGAGCAACATCAGGGTCACCGTCAGATTCCCTCCTGACGGTGCAGAGGGCAGGATGGATGGGAAAAGCAACTGTGGAGGCTCTTTTCCAGTTTTGACCTTTCTTTACAAGTTCTGGTACAAACAAGGATGCACAGCAACATGCCTTGTGAAAACACACATCCCAGTAACCCTCCTTTGGCAGTAACACAGGACTTCCCCTTCTTATGACACACCCCAGTGCTGGACTAGGTAACCTTCAGAGGGCCTTTCCAACCAAAATCATTCTGTGATTGTATGAAGAGATGCTCCTGCAATGGCACATCTCTGTGGATCTCCACCTGAAACCCCAGCCCTGCTCCTGTGGCCTGGCAAGGTCTGCCATGCAAAGAGAGAGGTCCTGCCAAATGGCCCCAAGGAAATCTCACATCCACACCATCCTGTAACAGGTCCTGGGGACAACTGATGAGCCCAAAGGCTACAAGCCCTGGAGTATCCTGTCTGCAAGGAACAGGCAGTCATGTACCACACCCTGTTCAGCACAGTGTGAGATTCCATCAGCTTGGGAGGGGAAGGAGAAAAGGAGATTCCAGAAAAGGAGAATGGATCCATGGATGGTGGAAGCAAAAGCTTTAAATCTTAATTTTGTCTTCTACTTGGCGACACTGCATTTATTTTTACCATTCTTCTCCCAGATTTTCAGCACACACTGAGGTACCATTTAAACTCTCTGGCTCCTGGAGTTGTGCCACTCTCAGATGCTGTCACTGTCTGTTATGGGCTGAGCAGGGCTAAGAAGTGTTTGAAGAGCAAAAGAGAAGGGAAAGTCTGAACTTTTCAGTAAAAAACTAATTTCTAATTTGGGGGGGAGAGATAAAGATTTTGAGGAGGAAACAGGTGCTCAGCCTCTAAACCTCCCCATGCACTGAGAGCTCTGCAGGCATGCCCTCAGGTGCACAGCACAGGGCAAACCAAGGCACGCAGCGTGCCTGTCCGTGTCACAGAGATTCCCATGATCGCAGCACAGAGTCTGGCAACAAATGGACTGTGAACTGAAAATGAATTTCAGCAGCTTTTATGATTCATGTTTTGCCAGGAAGGAAGGAGGCGGCTGTAGCTCCTCCTTAGCCATGTCCGGGGGGGTTCACTGGCTGCTGCAGCGCATGGAGCCCCCTGAGAGGCTGTGGCTGTGCCATCCTCCCAGGTCGGCTGTGTGGACAGTTCAGACAGCCCCTTGTAATTAAAAACTAAATAACTTCTAAGGGTTCTGCCCCCCTGACCACAGTGTGCATCAGGAGTAACTTCATGACAGCCACTGAGTCACACCGGCGGAAAACAGGCGTCAGTGGCAGCACCAGGGGCTCTGTGGGTCTGAAAAGCTCAGGGTGTAATCTGGGGACATGTTAGGCACTACTTTAATGGGAAGGACAGCACAGCAAGAGATGCCTGCTGGTGCCAGGGCCTCCCCAGAGCTGTATCTCATCCTTCACGTTGCCAGTGCTTTCCCTGGACACGCCAGGAAGAGCAGCACTAGCTGCTCTGTACTTCAGGCACTTCAGGAAACTGTTGGATAGAATCTGTGTGCAGCCATTAATAACCACTTCCGTGGCAATATCAGAGTGGGCAGACAGCACATCTCCTACCTATAGCACTTGGCTATAGAATAAATTAAATCCACCCAGTAAATCCTGGCAGGCTGAGAGGAAGGGGCAGTTATCTAACGTCTGTGCGTAGCGACCGCTGTACCTGCGATGAGAGAGGCTTAAACTAAAGATTACTGGTGACTAAACACAAGCCAGGTGAGGCTCTGTGGGATTTCATAGGCACCAGGCATAGCTAATGCACCCTGCACTCGGAGCGGCAGGCAAACAGACAGACAGACCGACACACAGCCGCAGCAGCCAGACACCCAGGGTGCCACACAGCCCTTGGGCAGCACCTTTGCTGAACGTGGTTAACAACATCAGACAGCTTAACACAAACGAGTGCACAACACAGCAACGGGGCAGGAGTTATCTGCTGGAGCGGGCTGAGGCCTCAGCGGGCGACAGCTCCCCTTTACCTTGACGTGTCCCAGTTAAGGGATTACTCCTCGCTTCATCTCCAGCTCGCTGCTGGATTGCACAGGAAGATCAGCCTCTTCCTCTACCGCCCGGCATCGTGTCTGATAGAGGGTTCCATAAAACATGCTGCAGAAGGATGTCTTGTGTCCTGCATCTCTGGACAATGTTTCTCCCTCGCGAGCTGTCACAGTGGCTTAGTGTAATGGGCTTCTGAAGGCCAGATATTGCTGCCAAGGGACGAGGCAAAGGGGTTTTTAGAGAGCCACAGCCATTCCTCTCACCCCCTCCTGTCACTGGGGAGAGATATAACTGTACGTACAGCAGCATCTCTGCTGCTGCCAAGCTCTGACCGTGACTCGGGACAAAGAGCTTCCTGTGAGCACGGCAAAATCCCAGTAACTTCGTGCTTCCCACAGCGACCTTCGACAGGCACCGGGGAAGGACTGATGCCCATCCATCAGTTTGCTGTATGAATCTCTGGGCCAGGGGTCTCAGAGTCAAGCGAGACGCAGAGTCCCACCTCTGGCTGTGAAATCCAGAGCTGTGCTCTGCTCTTCGGACACCTGAGAGCTGTTGCCAGCCGCTGGGCAATGAGCTTTATAGATGGGGAAACCTCTGACACGCTGAATCCCCAGCTGTCTGCCTGGCCAATGTGCACAGCCAGGGACCCCCTCACCCCACCCCATGATCGCTCCCCTTACAACGCTGCGGCCAGGCGCTGCCTGCACCTTGCAGCCGAAAGGCCAGAGGTCCAGAGGGAAGGAGACCTGGCAGTGGTCACACAGCAAGCGTGTCAGTAACCAGCACCAGCCACTTCCTTCCAAACGAGCCCTGCAATCTAAATTAAATACCAAAGAACCTGCAGATAAAAGGAGAGAATGGTGGGGAGGAAAGAAAAAATCACAGGGAGTTTGAGGTGATGGAACAAGGACTGTTCCCCAGGTCTGTGCTCTCCTGCTGCGTGGGGGAAGAGCGAAAATGATGGAATAGAACACAAACAGGAGTTGCTTCTGTCCCAGACGCCGATTTATTATTTAATAGGAAAGTGCTAGAAATACTGAATCTGCAGAATCATCTAGCCAGGAAACGTATGCATGCATGTAAAGAAACACAGGAGTGTCCCCCCGGGCTCAGCCCAGGGGCTGTGGCTCTGCACAGCCAGCGGATCGGCTCTCTGTGCCGGTGTCGGTGAGTTGGTGATGTGGTCGTGGCTGTTCCCACCTCCCTCGCCCGGCGCTGCCCCCGTACTGCTGTCCCCGTAGCGGCCTCTCCTCCGTTAAACCACGCCTGCAATTCGTGTGCTTTAATGGATTGTGGCCGTGCCCTTTGCCAGGAGGAAAGGCAGCTCCTCCATGTACCTCACAGCACTCGGATGGGAACGTGGGACGTGCGTGTCGCTGGGTCCTTCAGAACTGTACCCAGGGCTTGCTCCAGTGGGATGCACGGACTCTGAGAGAGGTGCTGCCACGCAGCACATTAAACAGCAGCAAAATCAGTCTGGTTAAGTCAGGATTTAATGTAAGGGTTTGAGTTTTTACAATATAATCCATTTTAAAGCACTCCTAGAGGTGCTGCTATATGGTAAAATCAGATTTTACCAAACCTGCCCTGCCAGGTGCAGCCCAAATAATTTGTGTAACAGAGTGGAATCGCAGGACTCAGTTTGCCATCCAAGATGCAATGCATCCTGGAGGTCTCTTTTTCCCTGTGCTGGTTCCAGTTGGGACACAGTTAATTTCCCCAGCCCGGGGCTGGGGTCTGGGTTTGTGCTGGAAGCAGTGCTGGTAACACAGGGATGCTTCTGGTCCCGCTGAGCAGCGCCTGCACAGAGTCAAGGGCTATTCTGTTGCAATTATGTAATTTTATTTTATTTCAATTATTAAACTGCTCTTGGCTCAACCCATGAGCTTTCTCACTCTGACCCCTCCGGATCCCTCCCCCATCACACTGGGGCTCCTGAGAGTGGAGACAAGCAGCACTAAGCCCATACCAGACTCCCCACCAACACGCTGCTTGCCTGGAGCAGGGCGCTGAGCCCACAGCCCCACTTTCAGCTCTGTCACTGGTCTTACCCAAGGAGAAAAGTCCCTTGGGCAGGAGTGAGCACAGCCCCGCACACTGAGCGGAGACTCCAAGTTCCCAATTGTGGTTTCATCTGTTTCAGAAGCGTTTCTTGGTTTTCTTAAGTAACATGACAGCATCTGTCTGCCCTGAGCTGCACAGCACACACAGCACACAGCACACACAGCGCACACAGCACACGCCCGTGATGTGTCCAGCCACAGCAGCACACAGAACAGTCCTTGAAAGATACACATCAGTGGGACCTCTGGAGACCTCTGTGCAGCTCTGCTTGGATCACCTGTAGGTACAGCAGGAGAAAACCCAAAGCACTCGAATCCCTACCTGACCGGAGAGACTGTCCCTGTAAGATGCCCGAGCACCCCGGGCGCACGCCAGCCTCCCAGCCGGCAGCGTGCCTGGGCTGCGCCACACCGACACGCAGAGGAACAGCAACAAATGCAACAAATCATCTGCTTAGTCAGCGGGCAGAGTCCAGCCCTGGAATCTAAAGACAAGCACTCTGCCTGAGCAGCATTCAGGGCGTGTATGCCCCTGCAGAGCTCTGTCCCTGGTTAATGAAACACCGCAAGGTCCATCCACTTTAAGCAATTACAGGCAAGAGGTGTAACGTGATGGTTGGAGCATGGGAATGCCAGGGACGCTTTGGGATCTTTCAGTGCAAACACAGGGAGAACCGAAATCGGAAGAGCAGAAGCCCCAGGCCACAGCCCAGCCTATAGCATGGGCTCAGTCTTAACTTCTGCCTCCTGCAATTTCAAATCCCACGAGCACCGTGAGGGTGTCTGTCCTTTGCTGTAACTGATACCCAGTCCTCCCTCATCCTGTCCTTGGGGTGAGGAGCTGCCTTGCAGGGAGGGACCACTTGTCTTCTGGCCCATCCAGATACTTGCCAGTGCAAGCTGAGGGACCTAATTCCTAAAAGGAAAAGACTCTTCCTCAGGGACCCAGGGAAGAAAAGAGCTGCTAAGAGCCAGTCACTTCTGCTGCCTCTCCTCCTGCTTTTCTTCCTACTGTGCATCCTCTCAAAACATCTTTTTCCTTTCTCCCTTCCATCTGAGCCACATCCCGCTCTCCCCTCCCTTGGCAGAGCACTGAGCTCATCTTTAGGGGCTGCTTCAGAACCAGAGGTCGCAGCAGTGCTGCAGCCCCTGGTAGGTGACCCCAGCGTCTCACAACTCAACTGCTACGGCAGTTGTAGCGTTGCCATGTCTGCAACCCTGTGACAGCTCTGCAGAGCCAACAGCTGGTGTCTGAGATGATTCTGGTGACGTGAGATGATTTCAGAGACTAATGTTCTCCCAGCTCACTATTGACACATGGGACGGGTAAATGAGATTTACTTTGGCATCTCATTCACTTCTCAATCCATCTTCTCTAGTACTTCTCTGTTCTCCCCTCCAGCCTCCACATGGAAAGGTCAATCAGTTTAATTACAGATGTTAGACACATACGTGCCATTTGGAGCCCTGCTAAGCTCAGGTACCTGCAATGCTGTCTCATCCTCCGACTGAATATGCACCAAATCCAACGGCAACAGGTCTCTTAGCACTGCAAAGGAACCACCCTGCGTGGCCACTGGGCTGGTAACGAGAGAAAGAAACGACTGCAGAGTTCTAATGTCATTTCTGCAGCTTCACCAAGTCTGTCAGAACAAGCTGCCAGCACTCACTGAAGTTCCCTGCCTTCCCCTGGCATCACCACGGTATGCTTCGCAATGAAGGCCACTCCCAATGTTTAATTGCACCCTCACCTTTCGTTAACGGGGCTTTGTGCAGTGCACAACCTCACAGGAAGAGGCCCACAGCCTCCGTGCAGGGTGGGATGCATTGGCCACAACAGTGGGAGAGCAGGCGAGTGCTCCAGGCTGTGCAGCAGCCCGGGGACTCAGCACAGCGGAGCCTTCCTCACCCTCCGGGGGCTTTGTTCCACCAGAATTCCTCTCAAAGCCAGCAAGGGCTGGGAAGCATGCCCCACACACCACACATGGCAGCACTCACTCACCAGGGGCATACCACAGCCCAGGGAAGTGACAGCTTTCAGGAGCTCTGAAAAGTCACATTTTGAATTAATTTCCATCATAAGGAGCCCAGTGAGCAGTTCTGCCAGGAAGATCTATTTGCATACCTCGTGTTTATGCTTTCATGTCATTTCTGAACCTCCCATAAACAGCAGATTTTATGGCTAATAGCAGTAATAGTCCCAAGGGCAGCAATGTTGTTGATGGCTCCGGGCGCGGGCGCAAAGGCTGCCTGCATCTGTGCCACAGCACCCGAGGGACTGATCCTGAGGGATGCTCAGCGTGGCCCCGGACATGTCTGGAGCTCACCTGGCTCTGCCTGCAATGCACCAAACCCCCAGGATGAGGCCATAAAGCATGAACTCGGGGCCTGGCAGACACAGACCCCATCTCTGCGAGCTGGGGGTGGAAAGGCTTTTCCCCCCCAAGCATGCTGGGGCCTCAGAAGGGCTTTTACAGTAAGAGGAACAGGCATCACAGCCGCAAAGCCAGGCTGCCCCTCTCTTCTTTGCTGGGGCACAGGCTTCTTAACCCCCACTTTAGTAAGAGGCTAGGAGCAAAGCCCAGCTTTCTTCTGGCCACCTTGGTTTCCCCGTGCCCCCTGCAGCCCCCGAGCTGCAGCGGAGCAGCCGCTTGCCAGGCCGGGCGCAGCTGCACAGGCCGCGCTGGGGGAACAGGACGGCTTGGCCGCAGCCAAGCGTGGGGCTGTGGGAGCCGGGCGCAGCTGGGGCACAGGACCCTGCCTCGCTGGGGGCCCTGCCTGCCCCAAAACCCCTCGGCTCTACAGTGCCAGGAGGGGCTGGGGAAACACAGCAAAACCCTCACAGACAGGCCGAGACTGTCAAAGGCTCCAGGGGAGCCCAGGTCTGGGGGGGGTGCTCTGGCCTGGGCACTGGTGCTGAGGTCAGGGTTGGGCCCCTTGCTACAAGAAGGATATGGAGGCACTGGAGCGGGCAGTAGAGTGGGGAAGGGTCTGGAGCACCAGTCTGATGGGAGCAACTGAGGGAACTGGGGGTTTGGTCTGAAGGAGGCTGAGGGTAGACCTACTCGCTCTCTACAACTCCCTGGAAGGAGGGTGTAGCCAGGTGGGGGTCAGTCTCTTCTCTCAAGTAACAAGAGCAAACGGCCTCAAGATGCTTCAGGGAGGTTTAGATTGGATCTTAGGGAAAATTTCATCACTTAGAGAGTAATCAGGCATTGGACCAGGCTGCCCAGAGAGGTGGTGGACAGGTCTAGTTGGCATGGTGGTGTTGGACAGATGGTTGGACTTGATGATCATAGAGGTCTTTGATTCCCTGCCTGTATGCAGCTTTCCCCCCCAGGACCCTTCCCAGACCACGGCTCTGGCATGGGCTACCAGGGGGGCTGTGGAGGAATCAGCAGCACCTGAGACCTCCCCACTCCTCGCCCCGCAGTGGGCTGGCAGGAACTGTTTCCCAGCAGAAACTCGTGGTCTCTTGGGGGTTACAACACCATTTGTTCTAATTCTTGTTGACATTTCATTTCACACACTATTAAATGAACCCCTTCAGAAGGATGAAACAGAAATTTGCTGTAGAAGAGAGAAAAATACCGTGCGCTTTAGGAGAAAACAAGCTCATGATTTATTCTTCTGATACAGTTACTGTATACGGTGCAAAGCGTCCAGCCAACCCTGAACTGCACTGCTCTGTCCTACGCGGTGCTGCACTCGCTGACCGTGGCAGCGAAGGCACCAAGCTAAGGATGCACACTTCTAGTATTCTCCCTGCTTTTAAACCAGTCACAGTATCTCTCACTAAACCAGCCTTTCCCTTTGTTTGTGAGTTGAAATGCTTTCCCTAAATACCTAGCCTGGTATCTGCAACAGCACGGTACCGGCTAATGGAAGAAGTGTGAGGGAACTAAAATGAATCATTTTTCATTTGACCAATTTAGCAATGACATAGAATATCAATCACTTCTGTACTGGGGCTGTGGAGTAAGCAGATATCCTGACACGTTTTATCCCTTTCTTTGAACAATGTGAAATGACCTCTGGAGAGGGAACAAGGCACGAAAGGCAGCTGTGAATCCTTCCACTGGGGAGATGGAGCCAGGAGGGTGAGGGATGCCCTGGTTCTGGCACACTGGGGCAGAAGGGATGCAGGTTGGCGGCGCCAAGATAGACCCTCATGGTGGGGGGAGCACGACTCCCAGCTTTGGTGGGATCACAGGGCACACAGGAACCCACAAGCCGATGGGGAATCCTGCAGTGAGGAGGCTGCTGTAAAACACAGCTTCCATCAGCGTTCCAGGGCCTGGGCTCCCGACATGCTGCGTTTCTCTTCTGTGGTGATTAAAGCTCAGCAAAGTCATTAATGCTGAGACGTTAAGAGAGACTTTCTTACTTAAAGGCAACAGCCCCCTTTCTGCCTTCCCAGCCTGCTCTCTCAGGGAGGTGTAACACCGGCGGTGCTGCGGAGGCCGTTACCGTGCGGCTGAGCAACAGGTTGACACAGTGTAAAAATACAACTATGGGGCTAAACAAAGGCCTTTACTCACAGAAATCACAGGAGTTCACAACCACAACCCATCCCAGCAGGGAGGGGTCCTGCTGCACTGCCCTGAGGGCTGCAGAGGCCGGATGAACCGAGCAGCAGTCTGTCCGAGGGGTGGTCTGTCTGCCCAGTCCCCGGGCACAGCGAGGGGCAGAGGGATGGACGCACAGCACCATCCCTTCTCCAGCCCAGTGCCTGGATCCACCCAGGATCCAGGAGGATGAATTTGGAGGATGATGTGAACTTCTACTTTCTCAATTTTTAAACTAGGATTATGTCATATAATATCCTTAAAGATATTCCCCAGGGCCAGTCCCTCTTACAGTGAATAATATCTAATCACCCATTTCTTCCCATATAATATACTACCGCCTTCTAAATTTGTCGATCTAATTAGCTCTTTCCCCTAACACTCAGTATGATTAAATCTGTATTAAAACTTTCTGTGCAGCACAAGAGCAGACACACCTGAGCATTTTCTAAATTTAGCAGAGGACAATATTTAATGGGTTATTTTTAATGGATGCTGGGATTGCTGCATAAATGAATTCTGATTTGAAGTGCCTCAGCCTCCTTATTTTTTCCTCAGGTCCCTTAAATTGTATATCCAGCAGATTAGAAAGAATAATGGAGAACCCCACCTGCTACCATCCATCACGCATCCTTCAGAGCTAAATTAACAATGAGCACTTTATGCAAAAAGAGGTGGAAGAAACCGGATTTCTTTATCCTTCAGCTTCATCATTTTACAGGATGTGTCAGATCAGACACATCTGGGCTCATCCTGCAGCTTCCAGGCGGGTGGAACAGGACAAGAGTAAGGGCTGGAGACAACTCCTGAGGATTTTCATAACTTGCCTTTAATCCAAATTCTGGGCAGATTTGCACACATTCGGGGTAATTAAAAGGCTCGTTTGTGCGTTGTGGAGCAGCAACCTGATCTCCTTTGTCAGAGTCGCTGCTGATAGGAACCATCAGTGCATCCCAAATGATTAAAAGCTTTGCCACACACCAGCACCCTCCAGACTGCCAGCACCAAGGCAAAGCTGCTCTGCACCCACCTGCGAAGCCTCGAGCTCCAGGGGAACCCAACTGTCCCCAAAGCTGCAGGCTCGGGAAGCAGACTCGGGATTATCCAAGCTGTATGGAAGCCCAGGGTCAGGGAACATCAGCCACACTCCAAGGGAACTCCTGTCAGAGTGAGGGCTGGGCTGTCTCAGGGCTCTCCCCAGTGCTTGGGAGCGAATTTGAATTGCTCGGGGTGACTGGCCACTAAGGAGGCGAAGTGGGAAGGATGAAGACCTGACAGTACCAGCTCCAAGAAAAAAGGGGTACAAGTCTCTGATGGGATCTCTCCCAGCTCCCCTCACTGTCATTAGGCAGGTAGATGGGGAACCACGTGCTGGTGCTGCTGAGGGCTCTGCACTGCCCAGAAAACCCCACAGAAGGCTCTGCCTGCCTCTATCTGGAATATTTCCAGTTGCCAGTGCAGGAATTCATCTGAATCGTGTTGTGAGGGCTGAAAGCCGGTTCCTGGCCCATTTAACTATTCAGCCACCTCTTTCATTAGAGTCCAGTGGCAGAAAGATAACCAATTCCATCTTCATAATTACAAAGACATCCACAGCAGGAGACAATAAGGTTGTTTCTTACGGAGGATTTGAATTACTTCAATTACCCTGTCTGAAGCCTCCCATTCAGGGAAGCGTGAGGTTTGGGAATACTTTAGAGCAATCAATTGTGCCTGATTGGTTATATTCAATAAAACTAGATGGGAGAATCTTTTTTTTTGTTCCCTTTAGGCAATACAAGCTCAAAGACTTGTACAATCTCTGTGCCCCCCCTCCCAGGGCTGTCACCTGAACAAAGCAAAGGCACAAGCTGGAGAAAGAAGTTAATATTCCACAGGTATTTAGGCTGCTCCTTCCTGAAAGGGCAGTTTAACCCCACGTGTCACCCACAGAACAGAGCTGTGTTGGGGGTATTGGCGCTTCACCCCCTCCCTTTGCAGAAGAAACTGAGGCACGGGGAGGGAAGTGAGCTGGGAAGAGGAATCCCTGCTGCCTGCATCCGAAGGCAAGGAGATGCAGTAGGCTCTGGGGCTGGGCTGTACCTGGAGAGGCAGGGACAGGGCCTGGCCCCAGCCCTGACATGGGGCAGATCCACTTCACACACGAAATCCAGCCAAGCTGAAGTCTGACCTCCCGTCCGGCCGCAGTTCTCAGCACTAATTAAAATGCACTTTCTCTTCTCTTAGTCAATAAGATAAACAATAGGCAGGGGGAATACAAAGAGCTTCCTCTGAGCAGCGCAGGTTCTCAGAATTGCTTTACAGCACTAGAGAGCAAACACAAAAGCTGAGCGGGTGATGTGTTTATTTCTGTATAAACATGTTCCTCTGGTGTCACTTTTGGTGTGGAAGAAAAGAAACACGCTTCCACCTCAGCACTTCAGAACGTCCAGGGGATTTAAAGCAGATCCTCATTACAAGATCTGTAATCCTGTCTCTGGAAGGCATGCAGAAAAATGGGTATGCCTCAAAACCCTACAATACATTAATGTTTCTTAAATAATCCACTCCTGGCCAGCCAGCCCTCCAACCTACAGCAGAGATACAAGCTCAGACAGGTTTAAAATCCCACATTGAATAGAAACTGATGTGAGGCCACGGCTACGAACGTGCTGTCATCTCTCAGGGATGGGGCTGACAGTAGGAACTCCACCAAGCCTCCAGCATCTCACTGGTTCCAAGCTTGTTACATCTCCTAAAAGTTTCCCCTAAGAAGAGACTCTTTCTCTTCATTTCCACTCTGATCAAGCCCCCACCAGCCCACCCTGTTACACCTGAGACACTGCCAGGCGCGTTTCCTCGCTGCCTCAGATCTCTCTTGGGCAGGGAGGACTGTTCCTCCCGAGTGAAACACGGACTGATGAACACTACAGTCGCCTGTGCACGGGAGCACCGCACCAGCCCAGCACCCTGCACGGGCTCCACGAGCCCCTGAGCACACCGCTCGTGGGGGCAGCCCTGGCTCCTCAAGCAAGGCACATCTGGGAGCGGGGTGCCATACAGACTGGTTTAAGGCTCAGCTTTGCTGCCCCCCACACTGCAGCTCAGCCCTTCCTGGTGAGCTCCCTAAGCCAGCCCCACTGCCTCCTCCCACAGCGAGGACGCAAAGCTGAGGAAAGTAAAGCCATGTGCTCCCCAGGGAAATCAAGGCAGTCACGCTGGAGCTGGGTCTGCAGTGGGGGAGGAAAGATGCTTGCATGATCAGTGGAGTATCAGTAATTGTGAAATGGGGCTGGGCTTTTGCAGCCCATGTCCAAGCTGAAGTCTGTCTTATCTCAGGACAACCTGGCTCCTGGGTCTGCTTTGCTGAGAAAAGGAGGACATAAAAAGAAAAAGACTTTTTTCTTTACTTAAGTGTCACCTGAAGGTTTAAATTTAGTAATTAAAAGTCCCTCTAGGCTTTTGCATGAGTTTTTAAATATAGTCATTAAAAATAAAATAAACCCTTAGCAAGATCCACCTTACATAACTTCCTCCACAGTTTAAAAATAACTGGTACAACTTTCTAGTACTCGGTGTGCATCAGAGCAATTACCAGAGAGACAGGTACCCGCTCACACCTCACCCCATCCCTCGCTGGGAGCCACCCTCACAGGAGCTTCACCCCTCAGGGACAAACCCCCACGCTGGAGGGGGGAAGAGCCTCCCCTGGCAGACCCGACCCTTGCTGCACCCCAAACCCAGCGCTGGGGCAGGCACAGGTCATCCCTCCCTTGCCCGGCTGGGTGCCCGGAGCAGGGTCACTCCTCACCCCACCAAACGAGCTGATGGGCTCCAGGGGCTCCTGGGTTGGTGAGGAGCAGCTGCACGTGTTGTGGGGACCTGGCTGTCGCTCTGCACGTGGCGTTCCCTTACCTACTGTGAGCACACACAACATCTGACAGAGCTTCTTTCTGTCTGGAGCTGAAAGCAGCACAGCTCCGCAGCGTGGCTTGGCTCCTGGCTAACCGAATTACCAGAGAAGCCTAAATCTTGTGTTATTCTGGTCCAATAAATATTAAAGTCAGGGAAAAATCTCGTTAAGAGTCCCGTGGGTATAAATACAAACAGAGCTATCTGTGTATTTGTGCTGAAACCGAGCAATGCATTAAGAGCACCTCATAAACCCTCCACGTACCGGTCTGTACAGCCCTGCGGCTGAACCCTCTGCTCTGCAACGGGAGCACCCAATGGGGATGCTCTGCTGTCCCCCACAAAGTCCCTCAGAAATTCTCAGAAGCAGCCAAAAAAACTGGAAGCCAGTAAGAACTGCAGAGTGGAAAGAAATGACCATGTGAGAATGATAAATACACTGGAAAATAAGGCGAGCGAGGCTATACATCACCACAGGCACATAAATCACGTAGATGCGTGATGAATTTGTTATGCCAGCGATGCCCGTTGAGCTGCTGAAACAATGCTAAAATATGATTGAGGCACATGTGAGGGACTCTAGGCAAGTCTCCCAGGCCCCCATCCCTGTCTGGAGTAAATTATTATAGCTCTACTCACCTAAGTTTACATTAAATTAGGATTTAGCCAGTTTTAGCTACAGAGAGAGCGACTGCTGAGCACACACCAGGCAGAACATCATTAGGCACTCGGGCAGATGTTTATTGGCTGGTTCCTGGTGTTTACCATCCCGAGTCTATCCACTACCTCGAGCTCTCCCCTAACCACACAGCTGCTTTGGGTGCAGGAGGAGAATCCCTCAGATGGACTTCTCCAGCTCACAGCGTGGCAGGAGCCAGGGACCGGTGTGCAGCAGGTGAGAAGTGCGTCCAGGATGCGCTCAGGACCTTGTGATGCTCCTGGGGATAACGTGCAGGTCCTGTGTGGGCATCCCACGGGGCTGGAGCCAGCTCCACGTTTGTTTGGAAGCGAGGAGCCAGGCTGGAGAGCAGCCTGGAGCCCTCCTTGCCCTGGGCAGCACCGCTGCTTGCCCGGCCTGTCTGCTGTGTCACTGCACAGCTATTTATAGACTCACAGTTGTATCCAGGGAACCAGAGGATGTTGACTAGTATTCTTCTATGAATAAAACATGGCTATTTTCCCAGCTTGAGAAGCTAAGAGCTGCTTCAGATTTAACGTTTTTCTCGCTGATTGGACTCAGCAGCAGAGCCAGTTTCTTGTCATTCAGACACACAAGAGAAGGATCTGAGACTTGGCCTAAGAGAGTATGTTACAAGCACGAGGTCAATATGTCCTCTGCTGCGATGGAACGGCAGCATTCTATCAATACTACAGGAAAAAAATGATAAAGCTTCAGGAAACCTGCTTTTTCTGCAGATAGAGAATATCCTTTCCTCTGGATTTTCCTTCCCCTGGAGTCAGAAGATACCCTCAGCAATTGAGCACCAACATCTCATTCTGAGCCTTCTTTGGATGGTACAGCCCTTGGCAATCTGCTCCTATCTGTAGCTATAAATGGTGCCTGCCAGCACCAAACCTGCGTGGGGACCTCTGCCCTGCACGGCACCCACCACAGTCTGTCCACAGCATCGGGAAACAAGGGGTCTGGAGCGTACCCAACCTCACAAGCATGGCCCCAGGATTTCACCCTCTCCTGGCTAAGACACTGGGTGTTTTCATTTGCTTCCTGCCCAAATCCCCACTTCTTGCCCCTCCTTCTTACTGCCTTTGCTAGAAAGCATCGGACCCAGTGTACCCAGCATGACTCCAGCTGCACACCAGCCTCACACCACCACGGGTCCAATAGCTTGTCATGGGCCTTCTGCACCAATCAGTGGACAGAGGGACTGACAGCAGAGACAGATTCCCTGTCCTTTTGTTCATCAGCAAGAACACGCATCCTGTTGTGGGCAGATTCCCGTGTCCCCCCCAGTCTCTCTCTCCCTGCTGCACCATCAACACCGTGTTTCCTGCAGTGCCACCCGGGGTGTGAAATGACAGCGGGAAGGTCAACTGGGTGGACACGTTTCTCCATACAGCTCTGAAGTAGGTCAGGTAATATAGGACTCAGCATCGCCCTCAAAGTCATCATAACTAGAATTAAATTTAGATTTCGATAATGAAGGCGCTTGAAAAAGCCAAATCGCCTGTTTCTGTGGCCTGTCCTTCCTGCCAGAGCGAGCCTGCTCCAAGGATGGGGGAGATGCCGGCACTGCCAACCCACCCAAGAGCAGCTGTTATTCTTTGCCACCGATTTTGCCACCCTCCCTGGACACCTCACCGTGTGCCTGAGCACAGCAACTCCCACCGTAACATTTCAGCTTATGAACGAGCTCTTACAGCAACCGTAACCTTGCCACAGCCTCTGAAGGTGGATAACTACACTGGGCTCGGCTGTCACAGCCTCTGAAGGTGGATAACTACACCGGGCTCGGCTGTCACAGCCTCTGAAGGTGGATAACTACACCGGGCTCGGCTGTCACAGCTGCAGTGAGCAGCCCAGGTGTGTACCAGAGTGCCACAGCCAACCCAGGGAGAGCTCGGATTCTCCCACACCCATCCACATCACTCCAAAAACATTCTCCCCAGGCTCAGGAAGGCTAAGGTTTAGCGTGTGCTTTTCATGGCTCGCTGAGCTGCTTGCTTTGAGTTGGATTCACAAGAAAAATACCAAACCAGGGCAAGAAGTTTGTTTCCCAGGGCTTCAAACCATGGTACATAGAAACTTTGCAAGAAGAAAGGCTGACCTAATGAGATTACCCAGGCTACTATTTTCAGGGCTAACCACACTGAGGAAGAACAGGAAGAAAAGCACATTACTGACTGATAAATAAAATAAAAACTCATTTTCTGATTTATCCTGTAAATCAAAATGCTAAAAGAACCTCTAAGGCTGTATTAAAGCCAAGAAAACCGTAACACGAAATCAATGTTAAAGGCCATCTCAGCATCCTTTTATCTAACCAAAATTGTAAACACACTGCTACATTCCCAAAGCACAAAATCCATTTACACTTTGCATACTTGAAAAGAAGTCTAATGCATTTTGAAAACCACAGACTTAACTGCATGCTTCTCCCATTTAATACAACAGGGCTTAATAAGATGTGCAGGAGGCATAAAAGGCAAATTGAACCCCATAGTTGAACACACAATTTCGGGTTCCCAGCAGAGAGGCAAAGCTACTGATGGGGAAAATGTAACACCAGAAGGGATCAAAGCAGGATAACTGATGACCAGAAAACACAGGGAAAAGTCAGGAAAGGCAGACTCAGGGCTCAGCTCCTTCCAACGCTTCTCTGAGCACTTAGCAGATGCTTTGGAACAATGACAGAGTCCCTTCACAAACCCAGCTCCCAGAAGGGTTTTATTTCTTGCAGACAGATGCATTTCAGAGGTACCCAGGTGCCCTGAGCTCTGGGTAACGGAAGGAAGAGGCTGCTCTGGCTCTGCAGGTTAGTGCTGCCCTTGCTGGCAAGCACGAGTGTGGCCTCCCCCAGGAGGCAGGTCCATCCACACTGGGACTTCCACGTCCTCATCCTGCCCTGGCCATCACCTAAGAGCAGCCTAGTCCTCCTGCCCGAGGAGTGCAGGGTTACCCTGCTGCCCACGAGGAGAGAAGGGGAAGCTCAAACCACGCAGACATGGTCTTACAGAGGGGTCTGGGGACATCCAAAACCTGTAGTCGTCTGATGTCGTCCCAGTAACTACCCATACACCTGCCTGTGAACATACCCCAAGGACCAGCCCTTGATCTCTTACTGACACGCTGGTGTCCTGCAAAGGCTGCAGAAGCACCAAAAGCGAGTTCACCAGCTTAGAGCCTCCCTCAGCTCTGCCCCATTGGCAGCACCCGATGCTGGAGATACATAAACACAGGTCCTATTTCCCCTCTGTTTCAAATTAGAGAGGCAGGCAGGCATTAAGCTTAGCTTAAACTGGTGGGTATGCAGCAGGAAGGTGAGAGCTGATCCACAAGTGGCCCAAAGCATGGTGCAAGCTCCAGCGACTCAACACAACAGACGCTCTTTATACCTGTCTGACTTCCTGCACAACATGTGCTTCGATTGGAGAGCTTTCATGGCCAGGCTCGAGCCAAAGACCACGGAGGAAAGCAGACAGGCTCCTGTCGACACGAGTGAGCCCTGGATTGGGCTGTCGTGGGGAGGAGCTGAGCATCGGGTCTGGAGTCAGGCACACAAAATGTGCCCCCTCGGAATTAAAAACACTCCCCCTGCCCTGTTGCTGTGATAACTGGTGTCGGTTCTTCCCCTACAAAAACACCTTTCAGCAACGGTCTGGGAGCCAAGCACCGCTCCAGGAAATCTCTGCACATCGCCTGGCCGCTGCCGTGTCCTCGCTGCGGATGTCGGGTGTTGCCAAGACAACCCGTGAGGAAGGACTGTGCAGGGGCTGCGGGGAGCATAGGTGGCCCAGGGAAAGGGGCAAGGGGTGGAGCAGGTCGGGAGCGGATGTCCATGGAAAAGAGAGGCACAGGCTTTGCAGGGGCTGGATGAATTTAGCAGGGAGAACACCTGTCCCTCTTCCCGTACCGCCTGCGCACCGGCGTGTCC
Organism: Porphyrio hochstetteri; assembly: GCA_020800305.1. NCBI lineage: Eukaryota > Metazoa > Chordata > Aves > Gruiformes > Rallidae > Porphyrio > Porphyrio hochstetteri. The sequence continues at coordinate 6,999,278 of CM036930.1, read as the reverse complement.
AATTCCCCGGCTCTGACACAAAGCTCAGAGCTGGGCAAGTAACACAGAGAAGCCTGGGTTGGCTCTGCACGCTGGCCCATGGAGGACAGAACCCAACTGGGCTTCTGCCTGTGTCTCTTGCCTGTTCCCTTCTCCCACCCAGCTCCTCTCCCATCTCCATCCTGGATCCAGCAGGTGTTTCCATGGTAACACCGTGTAAAGCATCCTTCCCTCTGACATGGGAGAGAATGGCTGTAAAGAATTGGCTTGGGAAAACCTGGAAACTCAACTAAAAATAGGAAAGGCAATAAGGGGAGGTGATGGTGGAAAGCAGCCTGGGGACCCCACACCCTCCCGGAGGTCTCGCCACAGGCAGAATGCAATTTGCTGTTTCTCTTTCATTCTGATGAGAGGAGAAAGATTTTTGGTTTCTCGTAAGATGGAAAGCATCTCTGGCAGCACTGCCCCTTCCTTCCATCTTACCATGAGCAGGAATTCTCGTAATTCTGCTTTATCACACAGCAACGATTCTGTGGGATGTAGGGAGCAAGGAGCGAGCCACAGAGCCCCCCTCAGGGAACAGTTTCACTTGAGAGCAGATACTGTTCCAGTAAATGGGTGTAATTTGTGCTCTGATGTCCTGCACAGCTTTACAAGTGACAAATCAACCATTATACAAACATCCTTCGATAATCAGTGTGGTTCCATTAATTATGATAAATGCTTTCAGCAGCCGCAGTATGTGGACACAGCCCATAATCGCACAGGAATCTCATTGCCCCACTTCTCCCTTCATGCCCCGGGGTACAAAGTCTCCCCAAAATCACCATCCCTCAGTCTCCTGACGCAGAGCTTACGGTCCCCTCTTCCAAGTGTTTAATTGTGGAAAAGGCAGAGTCCATAAGTATTACTGTTATTAAATATTAAGTAATATTCCTTGAAAAAGCCCATTGCCACTTTACCAATCCCAGCCAGGCAGGAGGGCTGGATCAGTTTCCTGACCCAGGGGATTAATTGTAGCAGTTGTTGCACAGCAACACGGCACGGCAGATTAGGACCTCACCTAATGAATAACACTGCGTCCAATTGAAATTGCAAGGAAATTTAGCTTGGCAGAATGCAATTACTGAAGCCTGAATCTGATTTGATTGCAGTATTTCTGTATTCCTAAAAAGTGCATCCGTAGCGCAGGGTAAGGAGCAGGAGAGGAGGAACGTGTAACGCCCGCTGCTCTTAAAGACACGAGAGGGCTGAAGGGGTTTGAATTACAGCGACAAACTCCACAAACAGATCAATGGACACATCTTCTCCTAATTAACCTGGGGGATTTGGTGCCGTGGTGCATCCCTGGCAGTGAGAGTTCAGCTTCCCTTTCAGAATGAGCAGATGTTTCCATCAGAACCAGGAGCTGGGAGTCAGAATAATACAGGGAGAGTTTAGAAAGGTTCTAATTCATTTGCATTAATCGAGCAGTGTCCCTGGCAGCAGGTTTGCCCCTCACTGCCAGCTCTGGGGGCCTTTTTTTCAGGAGCAATTCGTATTTGTCACCAGGATGCTGAACTGGAGAGATTTCCTGGAGCCACTGCTCCCGGAGTGCTCTGTGCCCGGCCTCCCTCCATCCTAATGCCAACCAGGGGTCAGGCCCCAGGCTTACGTCTGATCCTCACAGAGGGCTTTAGAGAGTGTTTCAGGGGATTTTGGTAAAGCAGAGCAGCCACGGCAATTGCGCAGGAAGCGGGAGCACGTGTCCCAGCGCCCCTAACAGCTCCTGCGTCACGCCTGGAGCAACGCTATCGCCAGGGAAAGGAGCCTGAGCTCCAGGCTAGAGAAACCTGACTGTTTGGACTGTGAAACAGTGGGCACAGTGTAAGGATCTGGAGAGGCTCTAAACCAGCACAAGGGCCAGAAAGCGTGTGCCTGGGCACTGCCAGGGGAAGGTGGCCCAACGCCCCTCAGCCTCCCGGCTCCGCTCCTCGTCTGGTGTGGACAGCACGGCCGAGCTGATGGAGCAGTCTGGTGGGAGGGGAGCATGGGTATTATACCATCACAGGGAGCTGGAGCTGCATCCCAGCCTGGCCTCCCTGAGACAGGGAGGGATGGGGATACAGACCACACCATGCACTGAGCCGGAGCCTCGAGCAGGAAGCTCGTGTTAGGAGAGGTCCAGCTGGGACCCAGCTGAGCAGCAGCCTCAGGGCATCTCCACACCCCAGAGGAAGCCCAAGCAAAAGAGTGCTATTTAAAAGTATAAAGATAAGCAGAAATTCTGCACAAGGGACTATTTAGGGAGGGTTTTCCCCCAGAATTTTACTCTTTCAGACAGAATTCTCATAAAAATAATGGGGGCTGTAGCAAATTCTGAGCCTAAACGTGCTGTTGCCAATGCTTTCCACCTCAAGACACCCATTGTACAGCTTAAGGGATCCTTCTTATTTGGTGCACATAGGAAAAGACTTTGCAGAAGGATTTAGAAAAACCCTAATATCTGTGTTTCCAGGAAAAACCACCCCTTCAGAATAAAGGGGACGCAGTCTAAGGCGCATCCTGGAGCATCTCCATGAGGTCCCTTACTCTTCAGGCTCTGGGCAGAGCCTTTTCTCCTGAGGAGCCCGTGTCCTCATGTCCTTGGTGACCCTGCAGCCATAGTGGTCTGTCCCCACCTTCCCCTCTGGCACTTCAGGGACATACAGCAGCACAGTTCCAATAGCTGTATCGCTTCTTACCAAACGGGTTTAACCCTGCACTTCCATCGATTCTCCCTAAACCTCTTGGCATTAAAAGATCTGACAATAAGCCCTCTTTCATATTTGGGGTGGGTTTGGAGTCTGATTTAGAAATGCTTTTGAGAAGAGATTTTTTTTTTCTTCCTTTTTAGCCTTTATATCAGGCATTTTATCTGATATATGATAAGCTCAGATGAGTTTAAACTGATTCATCCTATTTTGTAATGTTTAAATGTACTTTGCTGAAGCTCCATCATAATGTCACACACTTTTAAAATGAATAATTCATCCTGCCCACCTCTTCTGAAATGCCAAAGGGATCCTGCGCCTTACCAGGGAGAAGCAAATACCTTTGCTGAAAAGTACACAAGGAAACAATATCATTTAGGGAAAAACACCAACCAAGCTGCACCTCTGCAAGTCTCAGTGCCGCGATCTCACGTGGAGATTGTCTAATTGAAGCCTGGAGGGAGGAAGGGAGGGAGAAGGCTGCTCAGGCCAGGGGTTCGGCTGGTCTCCACATCAGGCACCGACGGCTCCGTGCCGGAGGTTGGGAGCCACCGACAGGTACAGGTACCTGCCAGCAAACACCTATCACAGAACCGTGTCAGAAAGGACATTGATTTTATCCCCGTGCCGGAGCTATTTCAGGGAGAGCCTTTGTCAGCCCTATATTTAGCCGCTGTATTACGTACAGCGCTAATGGCCAGGTAGAGCTTTGCCGGCTTGGAGCCCAGCAGGGACCAGGTTCAGGCTCGGGAATGAATGCTGCTTTGTGTGGAACTGGTGTTTGCCACCTGGAATAAAGCACAGGTACAATGAAAGAAACCCGGAGGGCTTCAAAGAAAAGGTGCTGGAGTTCCCCACAGCTGTACAGTGCGATGGCTTCCTGCGGCCACCACGCCCAGCGGGGTGAGACCTCCCACCCGGCAGCACCCTCCCTGGGGCAGGGGGTAGGTGGGACAGCTGTAGCTCCCAGAAAGACATGGCAGCAGCCTCAGGAACACGTTCCAAACACTCCAACTACCGGGAACGGGGAAAAAGCCTAGGATGGAGCAAGGAGAAGGTAGCAGGAACGCCAAGCCAGGCTGGGCACAGCGGAGCGCTCCACGATGCCAGCAAACGTGTTACCCAGCATGTTTGGGCCTAAGTCTCCATTTGTATTTCATAAATACTTCATGATATTTTATGCAAGGGTATTTTCACTGAATCATGGGAAGGTGTGAGACAAACCCCCCCCAGAGATACTCCCGGCCCCCGACCGCTGCAGCCGCACGGTGCCAGGAGCGCCGGGCGCTATCGCTCTCGGCACACCACAGCGCTGGGAAGAGAAAGGGTGGACAGGCTTGTACTGCACCTCTTGCTTTCGTGGGAACAGGCTTTCAGAGAGCTGGATTCAGCTCTGCAAACACCCTTTGAGCCTGGGATAAATACAAATTAAAGCAAACCAAAAAAGCCCTGTAAAACTCCACAGTCATTTTCCATCAAGAGCCCCACGCTGCTCATCAAACATTGAAGAGCAGTCTGGGAACATCTGAAAAAGTGACCTCATTGTCATTCTTCAAATCTCCCCGTCAAGCCTCGGCGCGCAGCGGCGCTCGCAGAAGAGCGCTAGATGAGTCTGGAGTCCTGTGGCCACATGTTCTCACATTCACCAGCTATTCACCACTCCCAAGTATCTTCCTTTACAGGGCTGCAATGCAAAACAAATGTGGCAGCAGAGCCCCTGTACGCTCACCCAGGCCATTTCTCAGGTAACTTGTGCAGGGAAGGAGAACAACCAGGCAAATGTTTTAGCAGATCTTCCCCAGTCTTGGCTGCAAACACAAGGAGCCAAACACATAAAGCATTGTGCTGCCGCGGGCACTTCCCAGGCCCAACTGTGGGCACTTTAGGGCAGGACTAAGTGAGAGGCGATTAGAGACCAGCCAAGGATGCTGTAATGCCTTGGTAACTCACTGGGGACTATGTTGTCTCTAACATGGATCTGTGGCAAGTTCAATACCTGTGCAGACCCTCAGCGCCCCATCGGAGCTGTGCTGCTCTCCCTTCAGACGCCGGGTGCTCCTTGGGGAGCATGAGCAGAATCCCCTTGCCCAGAGCAGTGGGAGCCGTATGAGCAAGGCTGGAACATGGGGCTGGCACCGAGGAGTTGGGGAGGAGAGGCAGCTCCCAGAGCACAAAGCTCACAACTCAGCCCTGGCTGGGCCTCAGCCCACAGGAACTGGGCAGCGAGGGGGCCGCTGAGGCCTCGTGAGGCTCCTACAGCTGGTGAATAGACCTGTTCTTAGGGCAAGAAGGGCACAGTGTGATCACCCTGGGTAAAACACCCACCTATTCATAGATACACCGTAACTAGAAGGGGCTCATGACCGATTTGCTTAGTTTTGAAAAACTACCAAGTTTGGTCACCTCCTTTTACCATCAGCGTTTATGGGGTGACGCGGGTCCCCCCTCTCCACAGCACCGGGCTGCTGGGGACGCTGTCAGTAGCTGCTAAGAGATGCTCTCTGCTCCAACAGCCTCACGGCTGACGAGGAGAGGATTTGAAAGTGGAAGGGACCCGCTATGCAGATGGAGACGAGGGGCATACAGACCGACTCCTGAGCTCTGCTGAGCTCTGCTCCTGTTTGGCAGAGCAAATCAGCATTGATTTAAACGGTGCTTACAGGGAAGCAGGTGCTTAAGTGCTTTGCTGGATGGCGACTGGGACACGGAGGGTCTTGATGGATCCAGCCCAGTGTCTCCCTGCGGCAGTTAAATCACTTTTGTTACATTTTGCTATAATTCTGTCACTTCATGAAGAATATCAAGCTTTTTCTCCTACTAGCCATCTGCAAAAAGGAGTCAAATAAAGCTCTGTAATGAGTTCTCACAGCAGAAATCTTTCCCCCCATCCACATTTTGGGCACCTTTGACCCCACATCCCCATAGAAAATGGCCTTTCCTACATCTCACATCTGTGATCTGTTAACACCGAGTTCTACATTGCGTTTGTGTCCCCTGTGACATGACTTAAATCTGAACCAAGACACGGGTAAAAGGTGTGAAAAAATCCAGTTATAGCTTCTTTATAAATGATGATTCCATTTAAGAGCTAAAGAGTATTATTCAAGAGAGGATAAAAGATACCTTCTATAGGAATGTATAAATTTAGAAAGGGACACACAGCTTTCATGACTCAGAGGAGGATTTACTATCTATATTGTCTCTTATCGTGCCAGTTTAAAGCTCATCTGTTACGAATGGTTTCCAAATTAAATTTCTGGGGTACAAACGGGCAGAAAATGATCCCCAGACTATGGTGCTAAACCGAGGGCTTGGCTGCGTGGGCTCGAGGTGCTCTCCTGCTCCGGAGCCTACGTGCCCCAGCGAGCTGTGGCTCAGTACAGGTTGTGAGTCATGCGGCTGCTGCGGCACGGATGGAGTCAGTTAATAACAGAGACAGGGCAAACATCCTGTTTTGGTCTTAATTCGCATCATTGACTAAGATGCAGCTCAATCAACTTTCTCTGCCTATAGGACAGTCTGACTATCGTGGCTTAGGTATGTAAAACACCCCATCATGTCACTGCATACTGTTCCATATAGTAAAGGGCCACATCACAATATCACCATGAGAACCGAGCCTCCCCCCCTCAGCAGTCTAGATAGAGATGCTGAAGACATAATGGGTCAGAGACTTCAACACCCTCACAGCTCTAGAGCCGGTGTCCTCCCCACTCATGGTACCAAGACCATGCGTGGAGCAGAGCTAATTCCTGCTGCATCATTCAGAGGCCTTTGTCCTGCTTGTCAGTGCCCCTCACTGTGGCTGCTCTCCTGCCACAGGCAGCAGTTCTCAGCCAAAACATGGAGCAGGCAAACCCTCACTTGTGAAATCCCTGTGTCAAGCCCTCCCCAGCACCAGGCCTCTCACTGCAGGGCTGTGACTCTGGTGGGGTGCCCAGCATCCCCAGCCTCAGGGGAACAGCCGTGCTCACCAGCACTCCGAATATCCACTGGCTTCCCAGACAGCTCACAGGGATTTATTCAAGTGTCTACATGACCCTTCTCAAACTCTCCTCTCAGTAGCCAGGATGCAGGTGAAAGCACCTCGAGAGATGCTGCAGAGCAGGAGAACATCTCAGCTGCCACCACAGCATGTCAACTGCTCTGTCCTTTTCCCTCACCCTTCTCGCCCCAACTCAAGCCGTGTTGGGAGCCAGGGAAAGCAGCAGGGCTGGGGACACCACAGACCTGTCCAGCTAGTCACAGGAAGCGATGGGAGATGGTAAAGCCTCATGGCAACCAAAAGTAACAGAGAAAAGGAGATTTTTGTGTTTGGCAACGAGATGAATGATCGTGCTGAGCTCCCTGCCTCACCCTAATCCCTGCTGAGCCACCAGGTCCCTGCTCGTACCCCGGGCTGGGTGACTTCTCTCTCTGAAGCTGCCAGGGATTTTTGCCATATGGCAACAAGGAGATCTGATTAGTTGACTGTTTCCTATTTGTTTTAATTAGTAGTTTATTAGCCATATGTTAAATTGCACATTTCAACCACTCAGCAGTGTTACTGGAAGTCAGAAGGTATCTGGATGGGGTTTCTGTTGCTTCCTGAGCCATGTGGGTATTTGCTTTGAACATAACATCAGCTGGTGGGAGTGCAGGAGTGCTCTCCCTTGTCTCATCCTATCTCACCTCATCTTATCTCATCTCTTCTTGTCTTATTTAATCTTATCTGCTGCCTCTGCCAGCACGGGGCAGGGAAGCAGGTCAGGCCTCTGGCTGCCTACCAGAGCCACTTGTCACATGGGAGGATGCCGATGGGCCTTGGCGTTCCCAAGCTCTGGAGGAACAGAGCTGTAGGACAGCCAGGGACCTCCAGGGACAACCTGAGTAATCTGGTGATGCTCCTCTGTCTGGGCAGCAGATCCACAGGAGCTTGGAAGCTTTGCACTAATCACAGCGAGGTGTTTGCACCTCCTTGTTTCTGCATTCCCACCAGTCAGTCACAGAAAAGTTACTGGGAACTAGATTAAAGAAGGTCATAAACAGCAACAAAGCAGACTGGGTTTAAAACTCACTGCAACGTGCACAGAGACCCGAGTGCAGCTTTGGCCCAGCCCTGGTGCACAGGCTTTTACTGCAGATGGAGTCAAGCACCAAGGGCTGGCACTGCCGTGCATCTTACCAGCACACAGCTCCTGCTAAGAACAGCTAACCAGTCATTAAACAAACCCCTACCCAGCCCACTTCTTGACAGGAAGCCACTGGGAATGCACTTGCAGCACACGACTAAAACCAGCACCAGAAAGCACCAGGAAACATCCCAGACCCGTGTGGGTCTGATGGGGCCTGGCGGTGCCGCCGTGTGACGGTGGGCAGATGGCCCATGGGAAGCATGCCTGACCCGCTCCTGGCATCCTCCTGCAGCCACAGGACACTCCTGACAGCAGTAGCTATGGAGCACAGTTCTTTTGCCTGTGTAAGTTTTCAAATGACAGTTGGATCCCCCCAGAGATGTGCCCAGGGCTTTTCCAGCTCCCGAGAGCTCTCTTGATGACCAGCATTGAGGGCTTCTACAAACTTCTATCAAAGGTCCAGTGCTACAGGTCCAGGTTGTCCCACAGCTGTGTACAGAAATGCACGAACCTGCTGCTAATCCTGCCCCTGATTACCTTTCCTTTTTCACCTTCTTATAATCTCCATTATCCCACTAGATGTCAAAGTAACCACACAGAATTACACACCAAACTTTGGTTAACTGGCCAGGCTAATTCATTTAAGCTAGATTCATATTTTTTTTTCTGAAAGAACTATGAACATCATTTCATACAACTGTCCTGATGGCCTCTCCACGACCACTTCCCTTCATCATGGGAACATCAAGTATTTTGTTTCAGACTTTCTCTCAGAAAACACCTTTAAATTGGGTTTTCTTGATTCCATGCAGATTCCTAGGCATTGATTTTTTTATCCTATTTCTTCCACCAGTTCAGGGGTTGTAATGGTCTTGAATGCAGTAACTCCACTCAGATCCTACATTTAATCAGCACGTTACTCTGATTCACTTGCTCCCTGTGTGGGCTCAAATCAATTTTTAGATTCTAATGACTGACACATTTTTAAAATACATTTCGGTTGCAGCTTACAATAGACCCCAGGTGCAGATCTGCAAGTGCAGATGACTGCACCCCAACCCCTCCCCATTTGCAATGCAAAGGGCAGGCAGTGGGTGGGAGCGCTCCCAGCCCCGCTGCTGGTGGGAGCAGGCTGCAGGCTCCATCACCGCTGCGGCAGCTCCTGGGGCAGCAGGGCTGCGTCCCCCCAGCACCCTGCCCGTGCTCCCTGCCCCCCAGTCTGGCCCCAGCCCAGCAGATCCAGAGGTGGTTTCCGAGACCCCAGGGTTGAGCTCACAACTCCGACTCAGCGCCACGCTGCTTGCCATGGCTTGGAATAGAGTTTCCCATGTTCTACTGCCCTCAAAGCCATCAGTACACCAACCTATTAATATCCCACACCCTGTCCCTAGTCCAGGGGGCTGTGCTGTCCATAACATTCTCCTTGGAACAATCTGGGGGTGGCAGGAGGACACAGGGGCTCGGAACACCCAGCAGCAGCAGCCCTCCCTCGGCCTCAGGCCACGCTCCGGAGCACTTGCCATCTCTGCTGTGGCAAAGCACAAGTCCTCGCTACAAAAGCATCACCAGGCATTGCTAATGGGTAGCAGGGCTTGGTTAGCAGGGCCTCGAGAAGGAGTTCCACCAACAGTGAGTGCTGGAGCTGGCTCTCGCTGCTCCTCCCTTGCTCACACCAAGCCCATTCCAACATGCAGGATGCTCCTTTTCCCAGGAGCCAGCTTCCCGCTCCGTTTCAAACACGTTTCAGCTCGAGCACACTCCCCCAGGCCCACTCTGCTGATGGCCCCTCCCCACAAAGCGAATCCCACCAGCTCATCTGCTCTGCAGTGCTGAGGAACCACCAACGCTCCTCACGCAGCACAAGATGCTCATTCTTGCCAAGGGAATGGAGAAACCCCCTCTGGGAAGGGATGAGGAGCTCCAGATTTACTCTGCCTGGTACTGAGGGATTATAATATCACTGGCCGTGTTAGTAAACACTGACAAATGTGACAAAACACAAAGTTAATCCTTGAATCCTGCTGAAACCGAATATTCTGTCCGATTTGGTACGGAGCACAGACAGAAAGAGGCTCTGTGGCCTCAGTGTAGTCATAGTAAATATTGGAAGTTACTTACGAAGCACACAGAGGGTGTAAACTCCCCGCTGGAACGAGCAGGTTCTGGGGCAGAACGTGGGGAGGCAGGCATGCCAGCAGCTCCTGGGTGTGAACAACTGGAAGTTATCCTTCAGCTGGAAAGTAAGACAAATGAGACAGCATTAAAGCATCAGATAAGAAAAGATGTTCCCTTTATTAAAAAATAGCAGTACATTCTTTACATTTAGCATAAAATCTGCTGTAATTACCTAGCAGTTGGAAAGCAATTTGCAACAGGCTTTATTGTTCAGCATCTGTACCAAATTCTCAGGGAAACATCCACGAGGGAATAAGGGAAAATGAGATGTGCCACAGTAACTACAACATTTAACTGCTCACACAATGGAAATTTCAGCGAGGCTTCAACGAGCCACAACACGATCCCACTCCTGGGTTGCTGGTTTTGTTCTGTTACTTAAAGGGCTCCAGGTCTGACTCCAGCTCCTTCTCCTCCTGTACACACACGCCCACCAGGAATGCTACCATCCACACAAACGAGCCAGATTATATTGCCAAAATAAAAGTAATTGTTGAAGGGAAAACAAGCCTGTGGCAGCCATGGAACACGAGACATGCTGGCAGGTACCACAGCCAGGACATCACCATTTATCAGCACACGTACCTCCTTGGCTTTGACCTCTACAATAAAGAGAAGAGGCAAAATAACCTGCAAGCCAACTCATGATTTGCAAGTTCATCCCAGAGTAACCATTTCATCCAGTGGAGGAAACTGGAGCTCACACAAGGTTTTAGGATGCTTAGAGGAAGCTGCTTTTACTCCTCCTTAGCCTGGTATCCACCTGCCCAACCCCATCCCCAGCCAGGCAGGCAGCAGAACTGCCATGGAAATAAATCACTTCGATTGTGCTGGTTTAAAACCAGGAAAGGGTGCTCGGTTTGCATCTCCCCAAGGCAGGGAGCGTGTGTGCAAGGCATTGAGGGATTCTGTCTTGGGGTTACAGCCTGAGCCACACAGGAAGCGTGTACGAGCCTGATGCTCTCCAAACAGTCCCCAGCTTCCCAGGGGACCTCACATGTCACATCGTGACAGCCATGTTTACTCCTTCTTTCTTTCTTTCCTCACTGATTAAATAACATTCCTTCTGATTTAATTTCAGACCATCAAATAAAGTAGGAATGTATCCTTGCAAGGAAACGTAGCTTATGTTCTGTTCCAGCCTGGAGCTAAACAGCATAAACAAATTCATCCCTTTTGATAATGAGGACATGATTGCAAGAGCGCTTGGAATTAAGGAATATTAACAAATTCCACATATTCTTCTCCCATCCAGAATTATGTTTCAGGAGTCTGCCTCATGCTTAGCTACCCAGTATCATCCCATCCCATCCCGTCAGGCTGCGTGCCCACGAGCCTCCAAGCAGGTTATTAGTCTTACAGAATGCACAGGATTAAAGGCACACGTCTTTAAGCTCTACAGGCTGCATTTTGCTCAGCGTGATTGCATGGGTACAAATGGGAGCAGAGCTTGACTCTGGGTGTTTACAGTACCATGCAATTTGCTTTGACACGCTGACTCCTGACGTAAAGGCGAGTTCCAGGGGGAAGAAGTTGATGTCTGTGTCCTCTCAGGTCAGAGCAAAGCACATACAAATGGGGGAATCCAAGTCTTATTCCAGGCAAAGTAATTCCCTCACTCGAGAGGGAAACAGAGACATTCAACCAGTGCTCAGAGCAACAGAATGATCTGTGAGTGAAGGGAGGGGATGTAGGTGTGAGACCAGGGGGGACGGGGCTCTGTGGGGTGGTAGGAAAGCCAGGAATAACTGCGAGCAGGGGGAATCAGACAGCCAGTTACAAAACTCCTAGACTTTATTCAATGAATTATTTAAAGTCTATTTCTGATCTGGCACAGGAGGTCACTTGATCTCCAGAAGGGAGCAACAGGAGCCCCATCGCTTCTGCTGTTCAGAACTCGAACGCATGAGGTGGTAGGAAACACTCAGCACAGACCCCTTGGCCCACAGCTCCAGGGAAGGGACTGCTTGGCCTCAGCAGGCTTCCCCTCTTTCTTCCTACCATTTCTGGCTCGTCTGTAGCCCTGGAAGTTCACAGGCTGAGCCAGCTTCCCTGGGTATGAACCGACACTTCCATGCGCATGGTCCAGAGCTGTGGTCAGCTCCTTCACGCCTGATGACTTCAGTGTGTCATCATCAAGCTGGGTGAGGTCACCCAGACTCACCAGGGGATAGCACTGAATCACAAAAACTCTTTAAAGACTCTATTTTTAAGACAATCCCAAACTCCAAAGAGGAAGGCTAGGTGCTGTCCAGCACTGCAGCCCCAGGAGCTCAGCCCTGGACTAGCACCTTGAAGCACGTGAACACTGTGACAGAGGAACTTTGTCTTTATTACAGCCTTGTCTAAGAGTCAGGAAGGGATAGAAGTAGGAGCTGAAAGCGATGAACTAAATCACATGAAGGTTAATGACTTTAGTGATGTCGCCAAGGTCTCTCGCACGACACCGCAGCAGCACTCTGGGAACACGAGTGTCCCAACCCAGTTCTGCAGCTCTAAGATCATCCTTCCTACTTTGCTTCAGATTAACACAAGAGACATCTTCCCCTATGCCCTGAGAGCTGCTGCAGAGCTGGCACCTCCAGCAAGAGCCCTGCTCACAGGGGCAGCATCTCTAGGAAATACCCAGGTCACCTAAGGACCCAGGTTCGTACCACCAGCCCGGCTTTCCATCCGCAGGGAGCCACAGCTGCTCTTCCCTTGCCCAACAGCCCCTCTATTCCCCCCTTTTGGGAAGTCACAGAGGGGTTTGATCCTTCTCTTTCTGGTCTACTCTCCTACAAACACCCTTGACAACGAGCTCCCTGGCCAGAGAGGAACCTAAACACACACCCACAGCTCATCTCAGTCAGCACATTCATGGGGTCTGGGTCTGCCCAGAAAGAACCAGACTGCTGAAGGTGAAGGTGAACGACCCAGGCTATGTAGGCACAGAGAGAACGAGCGCTGGGCAGAGCTGGGATACGTGGTTCCTCTCACTCCTGTTCGACTGCAGCAATTTCACATCTCTGGGAAGAAGGGAAAAAGCTTCAAGCATGAGATTATTACATTTTGTACGTTACACCCTGATAGAAGCTAAAAATAGGCTCTGACGGTTGCTAAGTGCGTTTCAAATGGCTTTCCTTAGCAGTAAAAATGGGATTTTATTTGAAAAAGCAGAAGGTGGGATTTATAACATCTTGGGAAAGAGCTGAGCAGAAAATCGCCCGTTGTCAGAGCGAAGGGAGCAGGGAGTTTGCTGTTCCCTCTCAAGAGAGAAGAATCCGGGTGCAAACTCACAGCACCGCTCGTGCCCTTCCCTTGCACCCAACCACAGCATTCCCACAGGTCCCACCATGCATGGGGCACCTCTGGCAGCCAGCAAAGGGACAGTACCTGCCCTGGCTCCAGGAGGTCCCAGTCACCTGGGGAAGGGCAGAGCCCATGGGTGGCAACTTCCCCAACTCAGGGCAACCCGCAGCAGGAGGGGGGTCATAGAAGCTTTGGGGGGTCATAGAAGCTTTGGGGGGTCAGAGCAGCTTTGGGGGGTGACAGCGGCTTCGGGGGGCACCTGTCCCTCAGCCAGGGCCAGGGTACAGTGGAGCCATGCACATGGCTGCAGGTGGGACGTGGCTGCGGTATAGGGACTGGCTGCAGCCTCATTAAAGGGATGGCAGTTAGCGTTTTGTAATTAAGAAAATGAACGGTTCTAATAAAGGCTTGGAGTTGTAATTGAAAGACATCTTCTGTCAGAACAATTCCTGAGACACTCTCCAGGTATTAGGAGAGCCATTTCCTGCAGCAGCAACTGCTGGAGCGCCGGGCGACTCGCTGGTGCTCAGGCTGGGCAGGAAGCAGGGCTGAGGGAATGGGAATTTCAGCCAGGCAGACAGCACGAGTACCCGACTCAGAGGGCTGGGGTGCTGTGACAGCTGGTGCTGAAGTGGTCACGGGTGGACAGGGAGAGAGGGGGTGAAGGAACGCAGCCCAGGCCTGCGAGGTACAGCTTGAAGATTGGGCTTTTTTGGGGTCCCCAGAAGGGAGAATCGCTCCCCAAGGGGGGACAGGAGAAGAGTCTGATAACGCTTCAAAGGAAAAAGGTGTTAAATCCAGGGGTACTCGGGCATCAGTGTGGAAGCAGGAATCTCCACATAAAGAAAGAGAAACCTCATTTATTTTCCTGTGTAACTTTTTGTGCACAAACCCACCATGTCCTTATCGAGGCAACACACACAACAAGGAAGGATTCCCAGGCCTGAGAGGGAAAAGCTCCTCTTGTGTCAAGGGAGACAAACCTTGGCACACCTTGTGCATGCATCAGCCCAAAGGCCTGGGCTGGATGTGGAGGCACCTGGGGACAGGCAGCGTATGGCAGCTGCTGAGCGTCCCCAGCTCACCCTGAGCCCCAGAGTGGTTCCTCTGTCCCACCCCTCAGTGCCGATTTGCAGAGTGCTGATATTCAGAGGCTTCCAGCTGCTAATGGGAGAACAAGGCCCCATCCTGCCTCGGGCAGGGGACTGATGGGGCGCAGGGAGAGCAACGGCCGGGGTACCGGCTCTTCATTAGCTGTGTTCATTAGAACAACTAGAGACGGACTCGGAGGGTGCACGAGGGTGGGTGACGGGCTTGTTCCTGCTCAGGAACTAACCCTGTGCCCAACATCAGAGCAACACTGGATGATTCAGGGCCCGGCACGCTCCCTGGGGCTCCGGCTGACTCGCTCTCCTTCAGGATTCAGGGAACAATGGGAGAAGACAGAGCAAAATCTACTGCAACAAAATGAACCTGCCTCTGAACTCCCATTATCAGATCAGACTGATAAAGGAAAGGAGGCAATTAAGCCCAGCCGAGTGTTTCACAAACAAAATCACCCAGGTTAAGCATCTGCATTCATGTGACAAACCCCAGGAAATTGCAAACTCCGACTGACACTTGTCCCCAGCAGCTCCACACAAAGGGCTGGCGTTATTAATGACCCACTTTGTCAGCACCTTCCTCAACTCCAACACGGCTTCCTGCTTCTGCTGTGGGATTTGGGACAGTTTTTATCGGGGACAAGACAAGTGTTAATCACGATGGAGGTTACAGAGTTTATAGGGAAAGGGACAAGGCTTTTCTGAGGGGTCCTTCCCCGCTCAGTGCGGAGGGCACAGAGTGAACATCCTTACAGCAGAGCCCAGGTAGCCTGAGATTTCTGTCTTTGAAACAAAAACCAGCGTTACTTCCAGCCCTGACAGACCCTGTGTTCCCCAAGCACGTCAGCGTGTGATGAAAGAGCAGAATATCCAGCAGTGTCAAGCGGAGGAGCCCAGCGATGAGCTCCGGCGCGACGTGAAATATGGCAACAATTACTCCTCACCATCAGGGTGTTAATCTTACTTTTTCAAATCAAACCCGAGGTTATCAGGCTGATCCGCCAGCTCCTCGAAACAATTCCAAAACATTATTTCTGGTTATAAAACTCCCTTTCTCTGAGCACCCGGGTGATCAAAGGCAGTGCTGTAACTTCCCTCAGACTCATTTCCACTCTGTGAGGCTTTTGGGCTTCACAAAATTGAAATCTGTGGGTGTTTAAAGACAGCCTAGGCAACACCTGTACATATATGTGTGTCTGTATAGGAAGATATCTGTGCTTACATATATATACATATAAAAGCCTCATTCAGAAACATAACTGAAACCATTCCCAGCCCTGGCTACCTACACCTAGATACACAAGAGATGCCCAAAGCAGCAGGAAAAGTGAAAGTGTTTCAATCAGACCGATGTCCAGAATCATGGACAGACAGAGAATACTCTTCCTGGCGATGCCCCATGTATCTGGGTTTAAGAGCCTGGATAATTCGATGAATTATTCACACGCCAATGTAAATGTAATCACATCTTATGACTCCAGCTCACAGGGATCACCACCGGGAAATAAATAATGAAAGGTTTCATTTTCCCTCTCTCTCACCCAGGTGCTGCTGAGGGCAGCATGCTTTTCAGTGACCCCCGTCCCAGAGCAGACAGGAACGTCTCCTGAGTGCCAGGGCCAGAGCAGGAGGGATCTATCCACTTGCCCTTTGCTGGGCCGAAGCTCTGGGCCAGGAGTGGGAGGCAGAGATTCGACTCCCAGCCCCTGCACAGCACACTGGTGTGTTTTTCTGCACTCCCCTCCGACCAGCAGCTTTCCCAGCCACATGATGCTGGTCACAGCCAGCATTTTCTCACCTCAGACAGGGACTATGAGACTAATGTGACTAATGTCTGAAAAGAGCTTTGAGGCAGCTGGATGGGAGCGCTGGCATTATGATTAATTCCGTAGACTCATGTGGATTATAATAAGCATGAAACCATTGCACAGAGAGCATATGATATCGTACTGCTGTTGCCTTTGGGCTTTTAGCCTTCCAGCATCAACTCGTAACCAGCAAGAGGGGGGACGTATCACTTGTCTGAGACACCCAACAGCTCCTCATGTCACATAACCAGAGCTATCAGCCACCACTGGAGAGGCACAAGGCACTACAAAGCCCAACCCAGGCACGAGCCTGAGTCACGTTAAGAGTTCAAAGACAGCGATGAGGCCAGCACAGCACCCATCAGGGTGGGTGCTGGGGCTGCCGCGGCGATCACAGGGCAGTAACTCCCCTTGCTGGGACCAGAGGTGTGCCAGGAGGGAGAAGACCTCCTGGCTTGCCCCTGCTCTGCCGGGTTTGGGCTCCTGCTCCTGGGGCCAGGAGCCTCCAGTCGCTGGCTGCCTGCATGTGAGAAGCACAGGCTTCCACTCAGAAGTTTGGGGGTTTCTTTTCATTAAAGAGCATTGTGTGGGACCATTTTCACATGCAATCTGTAGCGTAGCTCTCTGGCTGAGAATCAGCTTGTCTGCACCCAGCCCCATGGTCACCGGTACCACTGTGTGTGCCCTTCACAGCAAAGGTCAGATAAAGATGAGATGATAACGGACACACACCCAACACAGTGTTCCAAACACCCTCCAGCCATCCCTCACTGCTGCCTGGCTACACACTCAGCGAAACGCAGCCAGAACACACATCCTCATCAGGTTTACTTCCTCCCTGGGAAGGACAGAGATATGGTACACCTCGCTAGGGAGGTGCAGCAGAGCTTTAAATAGCTGCTTACAAACTTTCCTCCCAAAGAAAATTGCGAGCCAGTCAGTGCCAAGAAATCCCAGGCTGGGACTGAGAACACAGGGCTGCTGTCTGCAGCTGTGCAGGAGGAGTTAAGGAGTTGTGCAAGTTTTTGGCACAGGGACCAGGAGGAGAGGGAATTCTCACGTCTGCTTTTACTGAGAGTGTCTGTTTCCAGGGAGCTGAGGTTTGGTCCAAGTGTGAGACACACGTGGTTTGGTTATGGCCATAGGAGATGCATCCATTTGTAAGGGGGGGAAATTTAGCACAGGAACCTTATTTCTAAAGCTTCTCCCCAAAGTCCTGTATAGAGGAAGTTTTCCTGCTGGGTTAGAGCAAGGCTGGAGCCAGCAGGACGTCAGGGTTCAAATCAGGTATCGGCAGACTGGCAAGATGCTTCACCTCTCTTCGGCCAGTTAATTTAAAACAGGATTAATAATTCCTGCATGATTAGGATTTCATGAAGCTTAATTAATTAAAGGTCATAAAACGCAATGAGACCTGCATATGACAGATACCAGATAAATCCAGACTATTAGTATGTAAGTCACACTGTGTTTGAGATGTATAAGCAGCTCTGCAGAACGACAGCCAAAGCTGCCGCCTGCCCCCCGAGGCTGAGGCTGCCATGGGGTGCTTGGCTGGGGCTGCAGACAGCCCCCCAGGAAATCAGGGTGGCAGGGGGTGGGGAAAACCAAACCCTCAAAGGCAGCAGCGTGGATTCACAACAGGCAGGATGCAAAATGCCCAGTGACCAGACTGATGCACAAGGACTTGTACGAGTCATGCTGGCATGGAGCTGGGGGGGCACATGGAGTGTGGGGCTGAGCAAGCCCAGAGCCATGCACATCAGGCCTGAGTGTGCACACGTATCACTCAATTCAAATGAGCTCACTGTTCTCCAGGACCTTTAATTACTAAAAACGCAGCAAATCCCCTTAACTATGCCAAAGTGGGGTGGGCAGAGGGGGCTGTTCAGGATTGAAGTAGGATAAAGAGAATAAAATGCAAATCTCCCTGCAGTTTATACTTATGACTAATACCTATCACAACAGATTCATTTGGAAACACGCTTGTGACGTTAAACTTGTCAATCCTCCCCACCTCACAAAGCCTCTGCTCTGTGACATGCCTGTGCCAGCTTCTCTGGACCCACACAGCAAACGCTGCCTCTCTCCAGCTCTGGATCCTGCTGGAGTCGGTGCTCGAGAAGCAGCACCCGCAGCCAGAGGCCGGAGTTTTCAGTGGATGAGTTGATGGCAACAAACATCTGAGCCACACATGGGGCTATGAATAAGCACGAGGCATCCTCAGCCTGCAAAGCTGCAGCCGGCGGTCCCGAGTTACGTGCGTGGGCAGCTCGCAGGGCTGCTCCCCGCAGAGCCGGGGCTGGGCTGGTTCTGTGGTTCTCACCAGCTTCCACCCATCCCATCCCTGTGGCAGCGAGCGTGCCACGGGGGCAGCAGTGATGGGACTGGTCCTGCATGATGCACCGATGCCCTGCAGCACCCACACATTTAGCCAGGCGCCCAACCCTGCAGCTCAGCACCCCAGGCAGGAACGAACACATGCAAATGTCTCCAATGGAGCGAAAGCTAGAGGAGAAACAGTCTGAAACTGGTCTGAACTGGTGGAGCAGCTGCCCAAGCCATGGCAACGTGGCTGTACTGAACATCCTGAGGCCAGGAGAGGAAGTGGGAAAGGGGGGAACATCCCTGGGGAGCAGGCGGGTGATTCACTGGGGAAGGCTAGAGCTGCAAGCCCAGAGCAGATACTTGCCTATGAGAACCCATTTGCAGCTCCTAAAGAATGAGACCAGCAAGCTAAAAAAAGAAAATGCCATGCAAGGAGCTGAGCAACTTCAGCAGAGGCACAGACAGCCCTCACTAGCTGCACACTTGGTTAAGCCTTTAGGAAATGCTGCTTCTTCCTCTGGATATCAAACAGCAGGAGGCAGGATACAGCTTGGCCAGGGCTGTGCAACACAACGAGTTCAACTGGGCTCCTTTTGCAGGGAAGCTCCAGCTACCTAAAAAAAGTTTCTGCCCGGAAGGAGGTGCCAGCAGACCCTTCTCCCACCCTGGGATGGGCAGTGTCAGTGCCTCTCCTGGAGCCACAGACCTCGTGGGAGCATCCCAGAGAGACCACAGCAACCGGCAACCTAGCCCTCTGTCTCCAAGCATCCTGCCCACAATTCCCAGCAACTACCAAACAATTTGAGAGCCACCAGCCTATGGATTTTTCACCTGAAATTAGGATCCTAAATCCCATACGAATCACCACCATGG
The DNA here is from genome assembly GCA_020800305.1 of Porphyrio hochstetteri. Taxonomy (NCBI): domain Eukaryota; kingdom Metazoa; phylum Chordata; class Aves; order Gruiformes; family Rallidae; genus Porphyrio; species Porphyrio hochstetteri. Next base: position 6,979,875 of record CM036930.1, on the reverse strand, counting down.
GCAGGTGACAGGTACACAGCAGCATGATGCCCTGTTCTGCCTCCCTCTCCTTGGAGAAGCTCCGACTGGCTCTGCCTGTGTCCTATTTAAAGAAGTTTGTTGGTTGGGAAAGGCTCCAAACTTCTTAACAGATAACTTCTGTCTGGGTAAAATTATCAGGGAGGATAAGAGTGCAATTTATAACTGTAAAACAGCCTGTGCCACATTTGCAGAAAGCCATACCAAATCCATATACGTCTGGATTCACGTCGCGAGGCCAGGTAGCGATGGTCATTTCGGCATCCTGCTGCACTAAGAACCCCGTGCAAAAACGCTTATACCCTGTGAATCTATATAAATACATTAGAGAGAGAATGAAAACCGCATTGAGATTAGATTTCCATCTCTTAACATCTACGTACACGACAGATGGGATTAGTAAATGAACAGACCACTGAAGGAAGGAGGGAGGATTAACAATGAAAAATAAAAAGAGGTCGATAATCAGCGGCAGCTCTTTGGAAAAGAGACAGGACAAATGGCACAAGCGGCTTCAATTTATTTACTTGGGCAAATGAGAGATGTGGAATATGAAAATGAAAGAACAATCTTCCTTTAATCTGCTGGGAAAGCAGGGCTGGGCCCAGCCTGCACAGGACATCACAGCCACTAACGAGGAGAGAGTTCTCCGGGAACACGCTCTGACAACTCTAATCATCCCATGGCACGGGAAGCTCAGAATCCAATTTCAGCTCCAGCCATTATTGCAGAAGTTTTAATCTCCATTCTTATGCAAACAATTTGGGGGAATGATGGATAGATAAATAAACGAACAAATGAATAAACCCCGGGCTCCCGCTGACGCTGAGGAGCCGCTCCTCACTGCGCCGAGCGCCGCACGCGGCGTGAGCGCCCGAGTGACATCGGCGCGAAGGGGAACGCCACAGGCGGAGGTTGTCCTCCTGCTCCCGCTGGCTTCAGATCAAGCCCAAGTTTTATATTCCAGGCACAGCAAGGAGGAAGCAGCAGTGAGCACAAATGCAGGAGGAGAGCGCTGTTCCTCATTTGTGCCCAGACAAAGAGGATCTGACCTATGAGGTTGAAATTTATGAGAGAGATAAATAAACCAGCGGTGTCCGATTCTACTAGACCCAGGCAAGGTAATTTAAAACCACACTGGCTGTACAGAAGTCTGCTTCAACATCTCTCTGGGCTCCAGCACTGACCTACAGCAGACATTTGCACATTTGATCTTTTTTTAAATACACGTTTATAGGTTTGTGGATCCCAACAGCCCCACAGTATTCTTACACACTGAGTAGCAAAGGACTTTGCATTGCTTTAAGTCTGAGTGTGCCTACATCAGTAGGTTGCTTTAGGGAAGGAAAAGCAGCTTGGATACACATTGCTGTCAGTACTTTCCCTTTGGGAAGGCTTTGGAGAGGGAGGACATTCCCACCACACCGCCTGCACTGGAGGTGCCGGCCTAGGAGGACATAGAGCAGAAGCCACCTCTGCCCCAAAGACACTGAGGGACTGAGCTCCAACCTCCACATCCAGCCTCCCATCCCCCAGACCTGTGTTTTAGGCAGCTGGCTCCCTGCCTGTCCCTCAGCTGTAAAGTTTCATCAGAAAAAAACCCCATCCTGTAATGGGCACGGTTCCATTTCCACCAAAACACCACGGCTTTTCCTTCCCAAAGGAGACGGGAACTGCACCATCCCACTCTGTCCCGTGCTGTGCTCAGGTCAAAGCCATTCTGCTCTCAGGCTCCTGGAAACACACAGCCCTCGGCATCGGGAGAGAGTGAGCGGAACCAGCACCCTCAGAGCCAAGAGGAGAGACAGCCAGGGTGGAGAAGTGCTGGAAGAGCTGGCTGATGGCTCTTGAATCTCAAGGGCTTTATCGCTTTCGAGCGTTGACTCAGCAGAAAAGACATAGGAAAGCCAAGGAAAGCACAATCCCTGCTTCAATCTGCTTGGCTGGCTGAGGATTTCCAGCATCTGAGTTTTAATGACGCAGAATAAAGCCCACGATTTCATCTCAACGTTAAGGTAGACACTCTCACTTCTGCTCAGCCTGTAAAAACCATGTGAATTAAAGATATCTGGAAGTTATTTAATCCTGTGCCCTTCCAGCAGCTACCTCTGAAGGTGAACAGATGAGCTTGGGGAGTTAAACATGACCACGGTGTGAGATGTAAGCACAGGCTGCTGCCAGGAGCCGGGAAAGCCAGCAGTGCCTGCTCCAAGATACCTGTCTTTGCCAGACAGCTTTGTCTGCTTAAACCTGCATGAAGACTGCACGAGTGGCAGGGCAGGGAATGCTGTTCCCTCCGGGATTGTGTTCCCCCAGCCCATCCTCTGGCTCTGGGGAGGCAGAGCTCTGTGTGGGACTCACACAGCACAGGCCATCAGGAACAGAAGGGAATAACATCTTCTCTCTTTTCTTTTTAACAACCAAACCTCACCAGCATTCCAATGACGAGATAAACATTTTGCCATGTGAGTGAAGTAGTTTAGCATCAGCCAGAGGTTATGACTTATGCATTTTCTGAGTCCACAGCTGATTCTTTATGCATGCACAAGAGCTAATTGCATCCAAGAGAGCTCCGTGACTGTTGGTCTGGAGGTGTATTGCCATATGTTTGGTGTATACTTAATTAACACAGTGCAGCTGCACTGCTTTCCATCTGTATTATAGATTAGATTTCTATTACACATCTAGGCAGGAGTCCCACAATTCATATTTATTAAAATAATTACCCCAAGATTTCGGTGGTTGGAAGTACTCAGTCAAGCAGCCCAGCATCACTTTGCACAAGGAATATTATTCAGCAGCAAAGCAAAACTGAATAGCACGAGTGCTTCAGCAGCTGATGTGTGTGCAGGCAGCACATGGGGCTTGCAGGCAGAGGCTGGAGCAGAGCCCGCTGAGCACTGCGTCCAGGTACCGGCTGCTGAGACAGGGGGATCACTGACTCGTGAGTGGATTCAGATTCAGCATCAGACCCGGGTCTTTTTTTAGCTTCCTGCAATCTTGTCCTCTGGGCACTGGCAATTTAACTGTAAGCTTTGATTTGCACAACACACTCACTGGTCCTTAGGATCTGTTTACAAAGCACCCACAGTTCAACGTTCCCGCGCCTGTGCGGACGGTGACGGGTGCAGGGGCTCGAGCGAGGGTGCCTGCTCAGGCAGGCATAGACCCAGCAGCGTTAATCCCATCGTGTGAAACCAGCTGGTGAACAGATACACTGAGGCCACAAGGACAGAAGAAATCCAGAACGCAAACACATGGATTAGATGGGGCCTAATTGCAGTGTGTAGATCTGGGACCTAATCCCAACCTCAAACACCTGTCAGGAGTTGGGAACACTGGGACCCAGAGCTGTGATTGGAGCGAGGGTGCTGCAGGTCTCAGGACAGCGTTTCTGGTCCCCTGCCAGGCATCAGCTGCTAGAAGCAGACTGGAGATGGACAGTCACTTCAGATAGCCTGATGGATAGGGATCAGCTGGCCCCTCAGAAACCTGTTGGTGAAAAGCACTGATGGTTGAGCTTCCCAGCAAAGCTCATCAGTACCTATTTACTCTTTCAAGCAAACTGGACTTTTAGGTCTCAACTTTGGGGCCCAGAAGTGCTCTGTCTCTGCTCTGTTTTTGTACTTGGGAAAGGTAAATCACAAAGCTGTGGCTATAGAGAAGAGGCAGTTTGAGACGTGCTTGGCTGGGTCCTGCTGCAGCGACCCTCCAAGCCACCGAACCCAGCCCCAGCTCTGACCGGGTATTTCCACAGCGAGGGGACTAAGAGAGGGCACAAGGGGGTAGGGCACGAGGCATTTTAGCAGCATGACTTGTGCTATCTGCTGTCAAATGCAGGGTTTCTGCTATTAGCCAGCGTGTTGTTTCCCCACCCAGAACAGGCAGCAGAAAATGATGGTTTCCCATTCTCTTGGGCATCCTGCTGGATGCCACCACACTGAGAAAAACTGCCAAGCCACTGAGGTCCCCAAACGTTATGACGGGTCCCAAAGGGGAAGGCGCTGACTCATCTAGACAGTATTCAAACCAGATGGTAACACTCAGACCTTCCAGCACCATTCCCATGCTCTGAGCAGACCAAAGCTCTTCCTTGGCTCCTTGTGCAGCGGTACCTGTGGGAACAGCTCACCCGGGCAGGTTCGGGGAGCAGCTGAAGCTCAGCTACCCTGGCAATCTCTCCTGGTGTGTGTATTCAGGGGGAGGCAACTCGTACACCACTCCTGTGCCGGGTGGTAGTTTGGGCTGGAAGTCGACAGGGCTGTGAGTCTGGGGGATGGGGGAGTACTGGTCACTTTGAATCGGCTGCTCCCATGGCCCGGCTGGTAGGCTGGCACAGGGATTTCTAACTTCCCAGCCCAAGAATTTTGGCTGGTTCATGTTTAGATTTGAATTACAACAGATTTGCCATAGCTGGAGGGCAGAGATAGGGAAGAATGGAAAATATGCTTAAACTACTCATTGCTTTGTTTTCTTAGGGATTTTTGCCCGCTATAAGGAGACTGTTGTTTGAAAACAACAGCGAGGGCAACAACAGTATTAAATATTAAACAGAAATTCCAGGAGAGGATGCAAGAGAAGGAACACGGCAGATTTGGCTCGAGAAGTTAAGTGCAGTTCCATTGATCCATCCAGCAGCCACAGCTCAGAGGCTGCTTTGTGCATTTCAGCTTTACAAAAACCCTCCAAATCCTCGGGAGCAGGCTTAAGGGGCTTGATCCATGTGTCAAATCCCCAAACCGAAGCACCATACCGACAGGCCTCAGCTGCACCAGTTCTCCCCAGCAGCTCAGAAGGTGGTTACCACCATCCCAGAGGGGAGAAACAGACCTTCTGAGAATAACTTTGAAGCCTTCCTCTTGCTCCATGTGCCCTCCTCTGCTCTCCATGACCACAGCCAGCACCAGGAGCATATTGGGCTCTGCCTACACAAGTGGCTGCTGCTTTCTGGAGGAGCCAGGCAGTGGTACGGCCCCGGTTCTGTGGGAGCAGCAGAACTGGCACAGCCCTCGCTCCTGGGCAGAGGTGCTGGAGCCCCAGCTGAGCACTGAGCCCTCTCCGGGAGCCTCACGCTCACTGCAGGGTTTCTAGGCTCCCTGTCACAAAGCCCCTCAGTCCCCTGCCGTCACTCTTGGGGGTGTTCTGCTTTCACCAAAGGCCATGTACTTTGGCAACCACACAGGTTTGTGTGTGCCAATGTAACCCAAGTCATCTCAAGTGCAAAGCTGAAACCCCCTCTTCGAGCATCCTCTGCTCTCAGGTGTCCCACAGGCAGGAGCAACGCCTTAGGCACCTTCTGCCCATTAACTTCCTGGTTTAATTAACATTCAGTCTTCAACCAAAGTAGTGCCTGTGATATTGTGCTTGAACAGAAGCAGCAGAATCACATCTCTTACTAGCAAACAGCATTTTGCCAGTGACCCTCCTGCTTTGAAGCCTTTCAGCACAGGGACATGCGTTTCCTCACTGGCTGATGGTTGTTTTTATACCTGAATTCTCCCACACCTCAGAGTCATGGTTGGAAATTTCATGCTGCACAAAGCTGCTTATCAGCATCAAAAGAAATGAATTAAGATGTTTGGAGAGAGGGGAAAAAAAAGGGGGGGGCTTTTTCAAATAATGGTTATGCTCCACGACAAGAGCAGACAAAGTGGGTTTGCTTTTCAGCTTCAGGAGAAACTGTCCCCCCTCCTCTCATCCCTTTGAAGTACATCAGACTCAAAACCCGTGGAAGAATAACTCAGCTGTTTGTACATAAAGAACTGACAGGGAAACTTTATAGCACCATAACCGACTCTCCATCCTACAGTACCCTCAGCAAAGGGACATTAATAAACATTAAAGAGGAGTGTAAGCTAGGCATCTTTCTAATTACGGGTGGAACAGCCTGCCAGGCGAGGTCAGTCCCCAGATGGGGTTGAAGGGCAGTGTGAGCACGAGAGAATAAATTCAACGTAAGGGTCATCTATATGGATTAAATGATCTGAGCAGTCATTTCCAGAGCCATCTTCTGCAATTAATATTTAATTAAAAATAGAAACACTATAAAGTTTAGCTTTTAACCAGCAAAATTATTTCATGTCCCATAAAACCTTTAAATACAAGATCACACATTCTCTCTCCCTATACAAAGTAGGCTTCTGTGGTCGGGAGTAACCTAATAGAGCTGAGCAGCCCAAGAAAGGGCATCTCAAGGGCACTCACTCAGCCTTTGCACCTTCAAAACCACTCGAAACCTGCTTGTGCTGACTGGAGACAGCACTTCACAACTAGGGGATTTTTTTTTGCCTTTTTTTCCTTTTCATTTGATTAAGAATGAAACACAATTTCTAATCCAATAGCCACCAGAACGCATAACGAACTGAAAGAACCAGACTAGCCCATGGTTAGTGAGCACCACCACATCTCGGAGGAGAAGGTGATGGAGAGAGACCCTTGAGGACGTTTCAGGTGCAGTCTGGGGGTCTCAGGGAAGTGTTGCCTTGTGCCAGAGCTGGAGGGAGCAGTCACTGCTGCTGGCTCTGCTGAGCCAGGAGAGCTGAACCTGCACCCTGACCCCGCTGCCCACAGCCCCTCTCCTCCGGGGACCCGCTCAGCAGTTCAGAACCAGCAGTTCCTAAAGACCCAATAGCAGCTTTTCACTTTCCTCTGCATATCTCCCTGGACCTCTCCTAAAAGTGCCTCCAGCGTTTGTTTAGTGTGATTTGAAATGTTCTGCCTCCGATGACTTTGCTGCCCAAGAACTAGGCCACCAAGCAAGTCACCAGAGGAATACTTGCTCTTCAGCAGCCGAGTCCTTTGTAACCTACTTCCAAGTTTTTAACCTACACCATCAGAAAGAAGTTGGAAAAGGAGGTTTGGGCTCATCATGTGAATTCTTACGCTTGGAAAACGCAACACGAAGTCAGTTTGCCTCTACAACGCGTGGGTCTCCTCAGTGGCCTGGAGCTTGAGAAATTTAGGTCTGGTTCCCAACTCCATCCCCGATTTCTGTTTGACTTTCAGAAAGGACACACACTCCAAGACTCAGTTCCCTGTGAGTGGAGATAATACTAACTTATTTTCACAGTGCTATGAAAATTAGAAGTAATCTAGTTCAAAGACTTGTTTTTGCTTCCCTCAAAGTCAACCGTAAAATTCCCCTCTCTTCAGTAGGCAGGATCAATGTCTTTTCTCAGGGTGCTTGGTAGAGTTCCCTCTCCTCATTCTTGCAACTTGAGGGCCCAGTGTTTATTTTTACCCACTGCAGGGACACAACACAAGATGTGTCATTGTTTTGATGTAATTCAAAATCTCCCTGTATCTGACTTCCTGAAGCTGTTGGCTCTTCTCATCGGTTTTAAGGCATGCTCTTGGGAGGAGGGATGGTCCCTGGCCAGCCTTTCTGGCCAGCCCACATCTTTGCTCAGGGAAATTTCTTGAGACAGTCAGGGCCCCTCTCTGCTGGTTGCCTCCTCACTTGGGAAAGCTCTTCAGTAACCCTTATCTGAGCTTGCACTAGTACTTGCAGGAGCAGCCTGGGTAATCCTCCATGGAAGGAGGCACAATCCTCAGCATTCACGGGAGCATTCATCCATCAGGAAACAAGAACAGGGGAGGAAAGGCAATCAGCTTTTTGAGATGCTAATAAGAAGGTGCAATTAATCTCGTCACCTCTTACTCACAACCCCCCCCCCCCCCGCATGTATAAATTAAATTAGCAGCCATACATATGCACATCCATATATAAAATATCCTCTGATTTACCTGGCACGTCTAACTTGGCAATAAAAGGCAAGAGGTAAAGGGGCTGGAGTTCAGAGACAGGCAACACAGGCAACATCATTCCCCCCATGACCCACAAGGCCCAAGTGCTGCTTGCGTGAGATCATGAAAGGGGTAAAAAACCCCTTTCAAATCTTCTGGAGTATCAAAAAGTATTTGTTGCTGATTCTGGTTTTCAAACATCTGCCTAGTGTTTCTGTTAAACTTTGTCAGAGCTGTTAAATGCCCCTATAAATAATAAATGGGAAGGGCATGTACCAAGACTAAGGTCTCTCTGCATCAAGACATAGACAGCACCATGTTTTATTAATCACAATTTGAAAACCACAATGAAGTAGGAAAAAGGCTCCTCTGCCAGGTTTTAGATCCCTGGTTCACCACCAAGCACAGACCAGAGGGTACCAGCCCTAACTACCACACAGGCTTTACCACAGCATTCAGACTCACACACACAGATCCGAGTTGTAACCACGTTTATGAACCCCTTAAAACCAGGAAAAAGGGAATACACCTGTTTCAAACAAGCTTTCCCATATCTAGCTTTTCTCTTTTGCACAGTCTGTTCTCTGCATGATCTTTGGGTAGTTTCATACCTTCAGACCACTTTCCTAGGGTCCTCTCCTTTCAGGGACACCCTAAGCCCTGCCTGGAGGTGGTATTGCAACGATGCTGACAGCCAGGAACAGAACAGACACGCTTGCTTCCTAGTTAATATCCTCCATGTGATTAAATACTTCAGAACCAAAGGAGGATTCTGCCTCTATACTATAAACTATTCCGTGTTATCTTTGGGACAGCTGTAAAAACTCTTCCTCTGCTTTTGATCCATGGCTAATTGTGCTATGATTATGGAAAGATACCATGTCATGGATGTGCCTGCACTGATTATTTCAGGAGAAAAAGTCTTGTGTGTTTCTAAAAAAACAGTCTAAAACCTTTAGGTACAACAGGCAGCGACAGACGGAGCCCAATTTACATAAAGTGACACAAGCAGCAAAATCTTTTCAAGTCAAAGATTCAATACAAAATACTCTCAAGCCTCGAGATGTGTGTGCGTGGCAGTTGTGAGATCTCTGCCCGTGGATTATGCTTTATTCTCTCTGCTTCTGCACTTCAAAACTGGGTGTTGGTATACAGTTAGCACACGACTCTTTGCAGATGGCTTTGAAGAACAATCAAGTGCTTTAGAACAAGAACTAGAGCGTAATCAATCAGAGCACCAGGACTGGGGGCCAACTTTTCACAAGTCCAAAATTCCAACGCTCCCTTGAGTTTGACAAAATGCACCACAGCAGCTGGAAACAGATCCCACAGCTGCCTTCCTGCACAACCCCTGCTCTTTGCACTTGTGGGGGAGACTTCCAGGATGGTGGCACCCAAATAACGCCCAACTCTCTCGGACACGCTTTCCCCAGCTGACGCACGCTGCCCATCTGTGAATTATTCCACACGTTAAGGGATAAATCCAAGACTATTAACCTCAATGCCCAAGGGAGCCCAGGGCCTGTACACACACCCATCCTCACAGCCTGCCCGTGGGGCTGCACAGCACCCACGCCACCTTGGAGGCCTCAATTCCCACACGGAGCACGCACTGGGCCGCAGCAGCACGTGCCCAACGCTGCTCCCCGGGCGGCAGAGCTGTGCTGATAAGGTTAGCTAGAAGGTTATCACCGCAGGGGTCAGGAAGCCTTCCTCCTTCATCACCGTGCTCCCGCTTCGCTCCACTCTCCCGCTTCAATCAGCGGTTGCCCCTCAGTAGCTCAGGAGGAAATAGTCTGTGTGCTTTGAGTAGAGCACCCATCAGCTGGGTGCCTGGGTCAGCCCCTGCTGAGCCCAGCTCACCGAGCTGAGGCGGCTGCCATGGGGCTCGTCGTTTAACATAGGCTTCATCTGCCCCACCGTATTACCCAAAGCATCTTCCAGGAGAGCCTAACAGCCTGCTGATGCTTGGCGAAGGCCTTCTCACAGCCACAGCTGCCCTGAGGGGTCAGCAGGCAAACCTGTTTCCTAAGAGCTTTTCTCGGGGCCGATTGTGTGACAAACACATCTCACTGTGCACGTTGGGTTTGCGCCTCAACCAAACAGATGGGTTGGGAGAGCCGGGGGGATATTTGCATGGGAATGGGAAGGTCCTACCGCTGGTAGGAAAACCCAGCTTACCTGGACAGTGTTACCCCTGCTGCAGGGGGACCTTATCACATCCTACAGTTACCTGAAAGGGGGTTGTAGAGAGATGGATGTTGGTCTGTTCACCCAAGTGACAGGTGATAGGACCAGGAGGAATGGCTTCAAGCTGCACCAGTGTAGGTTCAGATTAGACATTAGGAAAAAGTTCTTCACCAACAGGGTTGTCAGGCACTGGAACCTGCTGCCCAGAGAGGCGGTTGAGTCACCAACCCTGGATGTATTTAAAAGAAGGGTAGTTGAGGTGCTCAGGGATATGGTTTAGTAGACTACAGATATGGTTGGACTCGATGATCTTAATGGTCTTTTCCAACCTTGGTATTCTGTGATATTAAATTAAGCTAAGGTGAACCTTCAGGGAAAATTCAAGGGAACTTAATTGTATAGTATTAACTTTTACCTATCTCTCCCTTTTTATTTGGTGAGTACTTATGAGCAAACTCCACATCTAATGAGGAAGAAAGCCCTGATGAAAGATACTTTTTTTTAACACCTTTAATCTGAATTCCTGCTGGTGCTGTGTATTTTCCCCACTAGAATGCTTACAGGTGATGAGGTTACCCTGTAATTTTTTACTGATTACACCCCAGGCTAAATTAGCTGCAGGATATATATATATATGTATGTATGTATAAAAACTTCAAGATAAACACAAAATTTTAGACTCAAACAGAGCCCTGATCCCTCTGCAATTTGGAAGAGCCATTGTCACGTATCGTGTGCCACGCATATAGTTCCCTTAGGGAATGGAGATGCACACAGAGCACTGGATCCAGTGGCTCCAAGCACTCCTTCTCTAAACTTGTCCAGGATAAATCACAGTGCAGGGGAGCAGTAAAGTCACTGCAGGCCCAGGAATAGAATCACAGCTCTCTCCCTGACCCAGCTCTGCTCGCTGAGTTCTATTCTGAACAGGCCCGCTCCAGCGGGGAATTGCTCAGTCACCTTGAGCCGCGCGGGACTCGGGAAGGAACGACCCTGTCTAGTTAACAGAGTGTCTTCTCCAAGGGCTGGGGTCTGATGGCAAAGAGCCAACCCGAGGGGTCTGTGATGCAAGCTCCAGCCCTTCATCTCCAGGCTTCTGCTCTAAATCTGACCCACATGGGTGCCACCCAGAGTCAGCCGCTCCCGGCAGCTGACCGGTCACTAGGAAGAGCAGCACAGGATTCTGTACAGACCAGGAACAGGCTGGTGGCTGCAGCACCTTGTGTCAGCATTGATAAATACAGATACTTCTTCTATCAGAGGGGACATCGAGGTCACTGATTTTCAGGAAGACGTTCTCATTGATTTCCAATAGGAAATTCTGATCTTAAAAATTGTATAAAATGGCATTTTGGTGTTATTAATGCCATCCACTGAGTAACAGGAATGCTTAATCCAACTGCAAATAATGATTATACAAACACGTACCAGCCATGGTGTCAGTGCAAAGAGCAAAGTCCCTTACATAAAGAGCAAAAGAAAACCCCAGGGTTAGAGGGAAGGAAACAACAGCTCCTAAACAATAGGCGAGGGTAACCGGGGAGAAGAGGGATTGCTTGGGTGGCCAAGGTCACATCAAGAGCCCAAAGGGACAACCCTTAGAGCACCTGCCTACCACCTCAGCATCCCATGGGTGACATCTCTCTGTCTCCCACACAGACAAACCTCCAGGCAGAAGGAAGTTCAAAGTGCTGTAGTAGTGAGGGGATGCCAGCTTTGGGATAACGCCCAGGCTGGGATGGCAAACCAAGGACAAACTTGTGAAGTTTATCAAATAAATAAACCTTAAAATAAAAGGATTTAGGAACACTGCAGTGATCTCACTCCTTACATCAAGCACAAGCTGTGCATATCCTCACATCATATTTACTGCTACAAAACCAAACTGGATTACTGGGGCTTAGGGCTCAAGCAGCCTGCTCAGCAGGAAGAAAAGGAACTTGGGCTGTCATGTTACAGATGCAATTTAGGATGGAGAAAAGATGAGGACCAGGATGTTTTCCTGTTCAAAGCACACAATTATACAAAATAAGTAAAATCACTATCACAAAGCCTTACCAGCTCATACACACAAACCCAAAGCAGGCTGGAAGCCCTGAACCGACCCACCCTGGCCCCAGAAGGGTGTATGGGAGCCCTGGGAAGTCATCTAGACTTCTTGCATCATTCTCCTGGGGTAACGTGATGCCTATCGTGGTGTCACTGAAAGGCAGGGAGGTTTCACCTCTGTTTTCAGGGGATACACAGCTAGGATCCTGCAGCAGCTCCCACAGCCGAGCTCAGAGGTGGCCAGTGTGAACAGGGCTGCACCACTGCAGCCAGGGAGGCTCTGCAGAGCTGCACACCTGAAGTGCCCCTGGGATGAAAACTGAGATTCAAGGAATTCCAGTTCCTTTTCACCTCGGGTCTGCAGCAGTGCACAGGGAACAAATGCAAAGCTTAAACACTGCTCTGTACAGATTTATACCCAGATAGACTGCTTATTAGGCTTATCATACCCTCATCTCTGCTCAGTCATGCTCCTTCAGCCCAACTTTAATTGCACAGCTTTGACTGCATTGCTTTTCAGTTTGCTTCACTGGATTTAAAGTAATACTAAAAAAAAAGCCCAGATTTCCTATGCTACAGCTACTCTGAACTTCAGCAGCCAGGGGAAGGATGTCCTCCACCCCTCCTGCCCATCTTCCTCAGAAGAAAGCAAAGGTTTGCTCCCCTAAGGAATGTTCAAATGCGAGGTACTTGGGAAGATATTTTTGATCCAGCACTGGGCAGAAGAGGGCTGAAATCGTACTGGTTTAGATGTGCTGGGGCTTAGCTGCCCCATGAACACCAAAGGAGCAAAACACAGCTTGAGGCACACAGAAGTCCAAGGGCATCTGTGCACTGAGCCCAGTCAGCATAAGGGTCAGCCACAACCCAGGGCAGGGTGAATTCAGAGTCAGGATTGTTTCCTGATGATACAAGGTCCCCCACAAAACCCACCCAAAGATACATGCCTATAGCAGGTAGCTGTCCCCAGCCAACCTGGAGAGAGCAGCTTGTAAGTCAGTACAGCAGCCTCCTCACCAGGCACAGTACCCAAGGTGACAGACCCAACACCACACCGCTCCTGCACAACATACCATGGGACACTCGAGTGCTGACACCCCTCCTTTCACCACAGGAAAGGCAAGAGGAGAGACACACGCTGCAGAACGCCTGGTTCTTTGTTTCAGGGGGTCTGTGCTTTGTTTTGGCTCGGTTCTGTGAGCTTGTTTATTCCAAAATCACCTTGGGAAACGAGCCTGCTGCGTACCACTCCCTTAGATACGCTCAAACAATGTTATCAGCCGTGGCTGGTACCTGGAGGAAGGATGGTGAAGCAGTAATTGCCAGAGAATGAATTCACAGCCAAGTGTTTTTATGAAAGCATCAACTCAGACTCAGCATTCAGAGCATCATTCCTGCAGGGAAAAGCTCGACTGTGAGATGCACAGGCAGCAACGGCAAGAAAAAGTTATCACAAGTGGCACACGCAGGAAGGCTTGCTTTTCTCCAGGCATCTGCCTGTAATCTCCCAGAGAAAATAAGGGCTGAGGGGAAACGTGATGCGCCCTGCCTACCTGTACTGAGCTGAGAGGAAAGAGGCTTCTTCACAGCGGGCACAGGAATGAAGTAACATGATGGTTTGAGTCTCAGATTGTGCAACTAATGGAGAAAAATCTTCTAAGACAGAAAGGAAATTAGAAAATAAAACCTGCTGACAGAGAAGCTGTGAATTTACCCGTGATGGGAAGGGCCAGGCAGAGGGGTTAGGACTGGAGAAAAGATTTACTGGTGGAAACTGCAAAATGGTAATTTCGGTATTTAACAGTGATGGCAGAAAATGGGCTGGAGAACTCAGCCTTCTGTTTCCCTGAAACACTACGGAACACACAGTAAGATCTGGCTGCTCAAACACATAAAATATACAGAGAAGGACCCAAGGCTCTACAGAGACAAGAGCAGTCTCCCAGCTTCATCCCAGGGTGCAGAGCAGGGACGATTTACTCTTATGATGTGCTTCACACTCACACACACTCAGGGACACAGAGCAGGGGTGGATTTTGGTGATCGTCCCTTTGAGTACTAATTATTTTTATTACTGAGTTAATTTTCATCGCAAGCTGTCTGCTTTTTTCATCTGGGAGAAACATATTTATGAGGGCAAAAGGTGAAAATCAACTTTCTGAGCGTTACCAGAGGAGGAGAACACCACACACAAGATTTAATGTGGCAAACACAACTGGGATGCTCAGAGCTAAGCCAGCTACGACCACACAGGCTGCCTGTAGTGCCCACCCATGGGCAAGCGAGCGGATGTCTCAGGAGAGCTGTGGCTGGGTGGGATGAGCAGGAGCTCCAGGCCAGGGTTTGGGAGCTCAGCATCACTCACCCCGAATCACGTGTGGGACAACACCCCTCCCAGTTCCACATGGAGTGGAGCTTTCCTGCAGCTCCAGAAGAACACAACCCACGTGTCGAGACACCCCCCAAGCATTTTGGACCCAATGATCTCTTGAGGTCCCTTCCAACCCCTATGATTCTGTGATCTCTGGAGGCAAAGGCACAGAGGAGTGTGTGCTCCCCTGCCCTGCTCCACACCAACGCAGCGAGCAGCTCTGCCGTGGGGCGCTGCCGGCGCTGGGGAACGCATCCCTGCTGCCTAATCCAACGCGCTGCTCAGTGACACCACGGCTGGTGCTGCTGGCTCCAGACTGCACAGAAGGGAATTTCACCCGTTGGCAACCTGCCTACCTGAATTCTGGAGGAGTGAAGCAGGAGAAAACAAGTTTTGACTAGTAACATTTAAGGTGACACTATCAATCACTGGCAAACTTCGACAACTCCAGTTAATTTTTGCTCAGAATGATAAAATACTCCATGGGTGAAGAAAATAACCAGGAGTTGCATGCAGGGCTATTTTTCTTCTTGTTTTTCTTTCTATTTGGAAGAAAAAAATCACATTAAATCCGCAGCCTTTTTAATCAGAAACAGACAAGGTAAATTGAGCTATGCACAAACAAGCCTATGCTCTCAAGCAGCTTTTGTTGCTTCCAGTTAAAAGTTTATGGTTCAGATTATTTTCTTTCTTTACCATAAATCCAGAATGTTTCAAGAGAAACTGGTGTTTGCGAGCCTGCTCCTTTAGTCTGCCTTTGAAGCAAGAGGAGTCTGAAATAGAATTATTCAGCCAGCTCCAGACTCAGAACACTTCCCTGGAGGTGTAGATCTGGCAGCATGTAGGTGAATTTGATTTCTTACTCAGAAAAATTATCTATGTGTTATTAACACATGCTTAGAGGAATGAAGGGGGCAGAGCCTTTAAAATGCAGATAAAGAGGGATCCGAGGCTCGAGCCCCTGAGTAAGGGGGCCAAGCAGTGAGGGATGGCGAAGAGGAAGGGGCTCAGAGATCACCACTTCCAGGTGGCCACTTGGGACAGAAGCTCATGGCTCCCAACATCACTGGAAGGGATGCTGCGTTTCCTCTCTGCCCTGGGAAGCACCTTGAAGGTCCCTGCACCACCCCACAGCCAGAGGACAGGCAAAGTGCCCATGAGCATCCTCGGCAGGACCACCTGCACCAGGCCAGCCAGGCAGGCTGCACGCTGCTGCATGCTGCTGCATCCCCCACGGCTGTAACATGGCCAGAGAGTGACACCCCAAGTTCTGACGGGTCCATACACAGCTTTGGAACCAGCACCACACACAAACACACACACATGTGTGCAGAGGAGCTCCAGGCTGCACCAGGTGAAGCTGGACGGTCATCCCAAGCCCCCACAGACAGGCTGAAAGGTGCTGTTGAGCCTTCATGCTGGCCACACTCCAAGGAGTGGGACAAGATCAAGGGATCGTTCAGGGCATGACCCTTCCGTCAGGAAAAGGCTGTGCAGGAAAGGAAACCAAAATTCACTGACTCACCTGTCCCACACTCGATAGAACACGCTCAGTGTCACAGGGAGGTGTTGGAAGCTCACCATTTCTGTAACAAGGCACTGTTAAAAGAAGATAAAAGAATGCAGAAGAGGGCCTGGTGCCAGAAAAACCTATTTCTTTTCACTCTTGAGTGACAACCTTTTGCTGTCCCACACCACGTGGGTTCACAGAGCAGCACACGTCATTCTTGGGCTTTTATTATTTATTTTTATTCTCTGCTCTACAGAGTCACAGAATGAGGGGGAAAAGTTATTTCAAGGCTTCCAAAAAAAAGAAAAAAAAAAATTTGTTCACAGGAAAGCAAGCCAGAAGGGGCAGAGCTCCAAGCAAGGAGGGCTGAAGTCACCAGGCTCATAGCGAAGTCAGTAGCTACCCAGCCACAGGTGCTCTTCACATCCCAGGAGCACGCATGAGTATGATTGATAGGGACACAGTAATGGTTCTGCAACAGCAACACAGCCTTCCCAGAGCACAGCTTCACACCTGCTCAAAGCCCAGGCATTAATATTTATTTAAACAAGACCATTAAAAAGGAGGGGGGGCGTAGAGAAGAAATCATTAGAGTCTCTAACCCGAGGTAGAACAAAGCATGCCCACGCCAAGTGACAGTCTTCTGCATTGCAGAGGCAACACCCCAGCTTTGGTTAGCAGAGCTAGGAACGGGTTCTGGGTTTGATCTCCTGCTTTGTCATGGTGTATAAAGCTCAGCCCGTGCCCCCGCTGCCGCACAGGCCCGTTCCTCCCAGCCAGGCTGCCAGACACTCTCTGAAATCAGAGCAGATTTCAGAGTCACCCATCGTGTCCAGCCAGGTTTAGGGAATTATTCAGGTGTGTAAAGATGCAAATAGCATTAGGCCTGCACCAGTGCTTCAGGGATCCTCTTAGGAGCCCAATTACCTCTGTAAATCTAACCCTCCCTCAGTTCTCATCCTGCTCACTGCTGGGGTGGGGCTGGGAGCCCAGTTGCCAGCACTGCTCGTACCCAGGACTCTTCTGTTCACCCCGATTCCTATTTGGAGGGGCAAAGGCAGAGGCAGCCAGCACCACAAATACCCTCTGCCCCGTTCCTGGGAGCTCACACGCTCCAGGAGAGGCCCAGAAACCTGCACCACCTTCCCACCCCGCAGCACGGCCTGACACCACCCATGATATGATTACAGAAGGGTGACAAAGAAATGTCCTTTCAAACCCCTCACATCTCAGTAATACCCTGTGCACAACCCCCCCTTCAAGGGCTGCTTCCCCACTGGATGCCCAGAGTGCCTCCCAGCCTGTCATTACTGGGGTTTGTCCTGGGTGCTACTGGAGTTTCAAGACTCCAGTAGCAGCACCAAAACAGGTTCTGCAGAGCATCTAAGTGCTCTGCAACACGGCCAAGTAACTCTTCCTACCACTGAAACACCTCCACTTACAAGTGTGCCTGGGCTGGGTAAACCCATACCCAGACATGGTATCAGTTTGTGTCACTATCTGGTGACAAATGCAGCACTGCTAGTGCTGCACATCCTCTGGGAAGGGACACAAGTGTGTATTTAGGTAACAGCCAGCCCCTGGAAAGCATCTGCAGGAAAAGAAAGCATTGATCACATCTAAAACTACTGGAATTTGTATGCAACTTGCTCCTGCCCTGAACAGAGGGAGTTTCCTACATCACTATTTAAAAAAGAAAAATTGTGTTTATTGGGGTCTGTGTTTTATGGCTGGAGATGACAGGATGCAGAAAGAACTGTACAGCTCACATTACTTCTTAGGCATGAGACACCCCTTTCCCTTGTGCTGTGGTTCTCATTCCAATGAGCCCAACGTGCTCTGTGCACGTCACTGTTGGATGTAACTGTGAGACTGTTGGAATGGAACTTGTGATCAGGAAGGGTAATTCTGTGCAAATTTACAGAATTATGGCTATTCTTAAACGTAAAATATTTCAAACTATTATTTAAAGAGGAGCTCAGGTGCTTAAATATAATTAAAGGAATGAGGCTTCTGAGGAGATGCTGAAGTTAGAACAGCTTTACTCTGCCAATCAGCCACAGAGCCATGTGGCAGGAGAGGGGGAGAGGGGAGGCAGCGGTTCCTCGCCCATCGCCATGCCCCCTGCTACAGCACAGGCACCCCACAGGTACACAGCACCTCAGGAGCCACAGCAAGGAGAACAGGGCACACAGAGAACGGGCTCCAGCCTGAGAGCGTTCACCTCTCACTGCAAGGGCCTGGGAAGAGTGTTGCCAGCAGAGATCCTGGCACAGCCCACGCTGGGTGCTGGTGCTCTGAGGACCCTTCTGACCATGGTCACTCCTCAGCCAGAGCAGACTTCCTAAATCTGTGGCCATGGGCAGGGCAGAGGGCGCTGGCCAGGCTCCAACAGCTCTAGAAACCTTCCAGAGCATCCGGGTGCTGCACAGTGCTCCCCTCGCCCTTCTGGGGCGTGAACAGATTATCCATACAGCTCCCCCTGCGCTGTCTGACCAGTACAGGGATCCCTGGGTGTGTAACACAGGATCACAGAGCTCCACCCCCCTGCCACAGGCAGGGCCACCAACCTCAGGCCGGGAGCTACACAAGGTTGCCCAGGGCCCCATCCAACCTGGCCTTGAACACCCCCAGGGATGGGGCACCCACCACCTCTCTGGGCAGCCTGTTCCAGCCCCTCACCACTCTCTCTGTAAAAAAACTTCCCCCCAGTCTCTCCTCTCCCCCTTCCCTCCTCCAGCTTCACTCCAGCCCCCTTGTCCTGCCAGTCTCTGCCCTTTAACAAGCTGATTCCCCTCCTGTTCCTCTGCTCCCTTCAGGGGCTGGAAGGCTGCAATGAGGTCCCTCCACAGCCTTCTCTGCTCCAGGCTGAACCAGCCCAGCTCCCTCAGCCTCTCTCCTTACTTACTCTTCTGCTCACTTCAACTCCTGTGAAACCACTTCCAAGTCCAACTTTTCCAGAATCTGAGGCTTTCACAAAGCCAATTGTTAAAAAGCTAATTAATTCCCCATAGACTCTTTTTTTTAAAAAAAAAAAACCCTCAGTAAATATTTCTGAGATTGCTTTTTGTATAATCAGTGTTAGCAGCTCATTAAAATGCTCAGTATGTGTATCATTTTGAGTGTGACACGGCTCAGCATGGACGCTCAAGCTGCTTAAAAAAAGACAGAAAAGAAAGAGATGAGGATGAAACGAGAGCAGAAACCCAGCATTTCCTTAAGCTGACACCACAGTTAAGAATTTAAGACAGGGCAGGGAGCCTCCAAGCCCGCTGTTAGGTGAGAAGTCTAATTGCTCAGTGCACTGAGCAGCAGTGTGCCCTGTCCAGCCTGTGTGCTTTCCCAGAATGATTCCTGGCACAGGGAGCTTTAAGGTGCTAAAAAATGGATTCTGCTATCTGGTAATTGTGTAAGGTTTGCACTCTGAGCAATGTGAGGGCTCTTCCTGAATTAATAATGAGGTAATTTAAAAGGCCTTTAGCCTATGCAGCTAGAAATAAATAATGCCTTCATCTGGGATGCTTCATTTTCCATTAAAACCAACACTTTTAAAAGTGGGTGTTATTGAGAAGCTCTCAGCTGTGAACGTGCCAGATGCCTCTACGGGATGATGGTCAGATGGACAGTAATACTCCTGATATTTCCTGAGTAGTGTTGATGCTTGATGGCTGTAGGGAACCAGGAGGTTTAGGATGCTTTGGTGAGGAGGGCTGAGACGAAGGGCTCGCTGTGTGCACGCTCTGTAAGGGATAAACAGACCCTGTCCATTTACCAGTGTAACAATCCTGAATCACAAACTGAGCAGCAACCGTGTCCAGCAACTTCTTTAAGCACGTGATAACCTGGGCACAGGCTGCTCCCTGCACAGCCACCTCCCTCCTGATGCTGGGGACTCTGGCCTGACAGTGTGGGGTTAACAGCAGTAAACCAGAGCCAGGTGCCTCCCTGCCCTGGGTACCTGTGCCACAGGGGCAAAGAGAAGCCACGGGTGGGGGCTGCCCCGTACCACCACGAGGGCTGATTCCTATAAACAGATTGGAGTCTCAGTGCCCACATTAGAATTTCAATTAAATTAAATATTGACTGAAAAAGGACCTGCTGTCAGGTTCAGGGTGAAGAGCTTCAATTACCAGGGAAACAGGAGTCCTTGGAAATAGCAGTGTACTTTCACCCCACGGCACGGGGACATGCAGCAGGCAGCAGCCTTCTCTGGGGTCTGTGTCTGGCAATAAATGCTGTTAGAGCAAACCAGCGAGCTGTTCCTCCCCTGATGGGGATGGAGCTCAAGAGCTACGTGGTAACTCCTCGTGAACACAAACATCTTCCTGTTCTCCTGACAGCAGACCTGCTCCGAGCAAGGGGCAGCTCTGGACACCGGCCCAGGTCCCACTACTGGGGGTCTACGACTCTGCAGCACAGCATAGGGAATAAAAAGGGACCCAAGGACCTTTGCCATTTACCCAACACAAGCATCCTGCCAAGGATCCAGGCCAACCATCCCCACCTGCCCTCAAGAGAGCGCACACTCTGTCTCCAGAGATGCTCTTGCTGGCAGAGCTGGAATACAAGCAGTTCCCCCTTCAGAGAAAGTCATTTTGAGCAGTAATCCATGGGGAAAAGGAGAGGAGTAGTGACAGTATCACTTTAGGTTTGCCAAATGGAAAGAACAAACATTCACCTTAGCACCACTTCCAAAAAGCTATTTGAACAGGCCCCTTGTCACCTTCCCAGCACCAGGAATTAAGGATGTGCTTAATATTCAGCAGGGGCTGAAACCCTGTGAACACTGTGAACTGGTGCAGGTTCCCTGTTTGCTTTGGATAATCCCTATCAGCTGCCATGAGGAAAGATTCCCAGCAGTTGGCACCCATCTGAAAAGGCTGAAGAGCCAAGAAATCCCTGACTGGCAGCAGCAGATACAGAGCAAAGCAGAGTTTGCAGAGGCGATGAAATTACAGAACCTGAGTCAGGTGGGTGAGAGCATTAGTGTGGAAAGATTATCAGAGGAGACATGGAGAGGCTCCTCCCAGCACTCCAGGAGGAGATGGAGCTGCTGACATTCCCATGAGGAAAGCTGTTCCCATCACACTGGGGCTCCAGCCAGGACTTTGGGAAGCGATGCTCTTGGTCGCCCATCTCGCACCAGAACGGGTCTGCGAGCGCACAGGTCTCCTTGCAGGAGCAGGGTGCTCACACCCCCATTGTAATCCCTTTCTCAAAGGTCTCTAATATTTCCTCCCCTGCTCCTTTTAATGAATGGTAATGGAGAACACTTGATTAGAAGCCTTTCATCATTTTAAGACTAGGGGCTTTAGCTTTCTGACCTACTTTCCTTGCCAATGAAATTCCATTTTTAGCTTCAACTCAAGGTCTGAATGTTACCCAAATTCAGACCATCTGTTTTAACTGCCTACAGGCTGAGGAGTTGATCCAAGCCAGGAAGGATAAATGGAACCAGTGTGTGCATATATTACGTATTCCCAACCCTCAGAGTATTGAATAACCTGCTCGGTTTGTTCCCAAGGCTGCACAAGCAGTCCTGTCCCTTCAGGCAGCGCCTGCTCTTGTTGGGAGGAGTATTTACACCACCAGTTGCTCTCAGACCTTCAGCTGGGTCACCTTTCTTGTACATGTACAGGAATGAGCAGGCTACAACTGACCCTACAGCCTTCTGCTCCCTTTGGGCAGGGTCAGGATGTGCTACCCAGGAGAACAGATTCCCAGTATGCAAGTCCCTGGGGAATAGCCATAGCCCACCACACTCTCAAATTCCCAGTGTGAGACAGGCAGCAGAACGTGCATCTCCTGGTGATCTTTCTCATCCCAGGCCATGGACCCACAGGGTCTGTGTTATCAGGGACATGGCTGGCTGGTGCCTCCATGGGCCTCTTCCACACTCCCCACAGCACCCTGAATCAGGGAGTTGCCACAAGGTATATCAATCCCCTCAGTTTCCAGCGTCCTGCTCCCCTTCCATGGCACATTCACTGCTGGCAGTGTGGGAAAAGGGCCTAACAGCATCGTGCCTTTATTCAGGATTTCAGATGCAGCTCCAAGTCCTCTTACTATAGAGCTCATAACAGAGATGGCTTCATCAAGGAAATCAAAAGGCAGCATCACCTGGAAAATCCCTGCTAAATAGCTGCTGACCACAGCTTTACAAAAACCAAACCAACTCTGAGTGCTGAAGATAAGCTGCTGCTGCTGCTAGCACTGACAGGCATCTACACTCATCCCTTGCAGCTCGCTGAGGGATGTCATCTCAGCAGAGTATCTGGGGAGGATGAGAGCATCCACAGAACACTAACAAATACAATATGTCAGGGAGAAGAAACAGTAGTGTAAAACCAAGCCAGATACTGCAGAAGCTGAACACCCAGCTGGGGAGCTGCCCAGCTCAAAACAAGGCAGAAAATAAGTGTATTTAACATAGAAGAAACCTAGTATGAAATGGGCTCTGGACTTCCCTGGCTGCAGCTGATTTGCTGCTGGAGGCTGCCACTCCACAGCCTGTTCACTGATTCCCTGCTTTCACATCCCTCAGCCCTGCTCACAGCATGCTCCTTCTGAAGGCACCACCAGCATCCTCGTGTGTCTGGTTCCTCAGGCACTCAGTGCAGCCTGTTCCTCCCAGGATTAGTGTATCTAAAAACCTGACATAACACACCAGCCTGTCCTCATGGACACTGGTTACCCAGCCTGTGGCTGCAAGACCCTCTTAACAACCTTCCCCTGTATTTTCAGAATACTGTACCAGGAGGAACTGGTGAATCCTCACAGCACCTGTCAGGGGCAGCTCTGAAATTACCTTCATCTCCCCTAAGGGCATGGAAAAATCCACTGGGGAGCAGACCCATCTTTCCTGAGGCCATGAAACAAGCCCAGGACAGAGGTAGCTTTCAGACTTGAGGAGCTCTCCATCATTGGGTCTGTATTCAGTCCTTGGGACAGGATCACTGCCCTGGTAGCCCCAGAGCCCTGCTCCCACCTTTTGGTAGAAGGGAATTGAATAAAGCTCACGTGAAAGTTCCTGTGACCCTGCTGAAAAAGGCAGTAGCACCTTTGTGTACCTGGAGGTGGGAGAAAGGGATGGGATAAAGCCCAGGGAACCGGCACAGGGGAGCTGGGAGCTTTGCTGGGGTAAGTCCAGCAAGGCTGGTGAAGCAGCTACCGAGGAAGAGTGAATCAACCCCCAAATGAGAGATCTGGCTGCCCCAGCCCCCAGAGCAGAGCTGCTCATTCCCTGTTCCTTCGTCATGTGCAAAACAAGAGCAGAATGAGTAATATTTGCTTTTGTTTTCGTTGGCTCATTGGAAGTGACACGCTCATTATTTCACTGGAGGTTCAAAGCAGCAGTACCATGATTGCATTGGACTGGTACCTATTAAACGGAGGGCCATGAGCTGTCAAGCAGAGCACACGCAGTCCTGCGGTGCCACCGAGGCAGCCAGGCTGCATTTCAGATGGATTTTCCCTCTGTGCAAATCAAACCACTGCACAGCCATTTACCTGCACCTGGAAAGCTACATGCTAATTCCATGCTTTCTTCTATCTCTTTTATGCAAAAGGCTTTCAAAATCATATTCCATTGTAGGGGAGATAATGTTATTATTCTGTCCTTATTGTTCTAAAAGCAGAGGCTTACAGGCTGGAGGGAAATCTTCTTTTGACTCTGCTGTGCCGGGCAAGAGGTTAGAGAGATAAAGCAACTCCCTGAGCTGCTAATAGCAGCATGAGGCAGGAACACAAATCACTGGAAGCAGCCTTGGTTCTGCTCCCACCCTCCACGAGATGCTGCAGCTCTCCCAGGCTGCATGTGAGAGGCGCAGGGCTGTGTGCCACCAGGCAGGACACATCCCACAGCAGCTTCCACACAGTGAGTAGGAAAAGCACATCCCTCCGCTGACCATTCACTGCCCGAGCCAGCTGCTCCTTTATCATGTAAATGACTTTATCAGATCTCAGGGACAGGGATGCCTGTGCCACCCTGCCCAGCCCACTGTGTTCTGAGGCTGGGCTCTGGCATTGGGAAGGGGAGGGTTGGACCCGATGCTCTGCCCATGCTGGTAGGAAGGTGTTGGTGCACAGGTCCCCATGGTGCTCAGAGCTCCTCTGCAGCCAGAGAGACCCTCAGAGACCCCAGCGATGCCACAAGGGCAGCTAAGAACCAGAAGCCCCTGCCCAGGCACATAGAGCAGCTGCCGGGAAGGAGCATCCTCTGGAAAGCTGTTTCCCTGTCCCCATGGAGCTGTTCTGGCCATAGCACCTCCACACCCCAGGATCTCCCAGCTTCCCAATAGCAACTCCCTATTCCTAGGGCTGTGAGTGTTGTGCAGAGGGACAGGATCATCAGAGATGCTGCTGAGGGTCTATTTTTAGCTCGAGTCATTTGATGAGCTGTTCAGCACCTTATTTATTGCTGTCTCCAGCTGGGGAGCTAAGCAGCCTCCAGACCCCTCTGCTGCTAAAACAGACCTGGGCAGCAGTGACCTCTGCTCAGCAACATCCCCTGTACTGACAGGCAGAAAAACAGCACCATGTGATGCTGCCCAGGTTAATAGCTGCTAATTAGGGTGAGTGACACATGACCCCTTCTACAGCCAGGATCACAGGAGGCCCCATACAAACAGCAATACCAGAGAAATACTCAGATTCTGCAGGCAGCCTGTTCCAGCCTAAGCAGGGGCTGCCCTAAAGTCATTTCCTATTTCATCTTTTTCCTGGTTTGTCCTGCCCAGGCTTTACTTGAACGTTGTGTAGGAGGCTAGAGGGGCTGGAAAGGGACCCCTGGGGAACACAGGGCACAAACCACAGCTACATCACTTGAG
This sequence comes from Porphyrio hochstetteri, assembly GCA_020800305.1. Classification (NCBI taxonomy): domain Eukaryota; kingdom Metazoa; phylum Chordata; class Aves; order Gruiformes; family Rallidae; genus Porphyrio; species Porphyrio hochstetteri. The sequence continues at coordinate 6,955,163 of CM036930.1, read as the reverse complement.
ACGCAGGGTAGGGGTGCTGGGCATGGAAGGGACTGTGGTGACAGGGGCAGCTCCTCCCTGGGGCACACGCCTTCCCACGCCTGGCAGCAGGGCTGTCTCACCCTGCACAGCCAGGAGCCACAGTGAGGAACCCAGCAACCAAAAATGGGCCGGATCTGCTGCCATCTAACTGGATTCCTCACAGAGTACACAGCAAAAGGCACGTTCCACACCAGCCCTAGCCAAGGCAAAGGGTTTCTCCCTGGACAAGCTCAGAGCCACATGCAGACAGCATTTACCCCAGGTTTCCGTGCAGCTGCCTTGCACCATTTCTGTGTGGAACACAGCAGCACCCCAGGGTCTGTGCTGGGTGCTGGGGGTGTTCAGAGCCTGGGGCAGCTCTGGCTCTGAGCACCCAGCGCTGGCTTAACGAGCAGGGGGACTGAGTGACCAGCTCCTGCTTCACACATGGGAATGGAGGTGCAGCAATGAGTTACTGGAGGTCACATTAAAATCCTACTGAATCCGCAGCCTCCTGTTGTTTTATTACAGGCTCAAAGAGCCAGTTAGAGGCTCTGAATATTAATCATTACCTAACTCCTCTATCTTCTTGCTGCTCTAATGAGATTATTGATGAATTACTTAAAATGCACTTTCTGTAGCAGAAATATTTTAGGTGACAAGTTGCCTGGTACCAAACAAATTATTGGGAAAGTTGAGTTCTCTCATCCCAGTCTGGGGAAAAGAAGTTTGGGGTTTAAAATGCCCAATTAGTACTAACTGAAATCCAGTATTTGTGATTATTTAGCACTCTATCTGTTATAAATACACCATGTGGCCATTAGTACCTCGTGGCAGCACCACAGCAAAAATAGTCACTCCAGCAATTAATATTGCAGTAGCTGTGTATGTCAATACAGGAGCAGGATGACTGCAGCCTTAGAGCTCCTTCGAGCCCCACCATGGTCAAAGTCAAAGGGAGGTTCCTCACAGGGAGCTGAGGCACTGCTGGGTCAAGGAGCTCTCTGAGCATCCCCCATGTGGCAAAGGCCAGTGAACACAGCCATGAGTGCAAGGCATGCTGTGCAAACCCTGAGGGACAGACCCCAGCTGCTCTCCCTGCACAGGACTCCACAATGGATCCCAAAGCAGCACAGGTTTCAGGTCTTGTTCCTACACAGCCAGCTCCAGCCCAAGCAAAACATCTCAAAGCAGCACCTCTCAGGATAGTTCTGCCAATGAAATTCTCCATCTCCCCAGCAAAGTCCTCTGCTCCCCAAGCCAGTTCAGTCTTTCCTGATGGCATTTTAAAGCTGCCTCTCTGAAGTCCCGAGTAATGAGGAAGAAGTCCACAAGACAGGCTGAGAGCCAGATGCTCACTACCATACCCTGCACAGACACAGAGAAGGGCCTCCTCCCAGTGCTGCGGGTCTCTGGGATCAGGTTTGAGGCATATGATTAATTTTCAGCCTTATTGTGTTAAGAGGTGGCAGGAGAAAAGAGAGAGATTTATCCTTTAGAACAGTGTTAGATGAGGCAGAACCTTTTCACTTCACAAGAGCTTTTAACCCACCTTTGCATAAAGCAGCAGCTAAAAAGTTAACAGAGACACAAACAGAGCTTCACTGACTTGAAATATTCAGGGGGGTTTAACGCAGGTGAAGGCAGGAAAAGGATCCTGCCTGGGATAATTAAGCCTTGGCTAGTGAAGCCTGAAGTATTTACACCAACAAAACCAAACAACCAACCCATAAACCTGACAGCACCAAAGCAAAGCTGCCCCTTAGCCTGAACGAAGCCTCTCCTGGGACACGAGAGCGTGACAGCCCAGCAGTGACAGCCCTTTACCCAGGTGCTTAGCCACTGTCCAGCCTCTCAGCCTAGGAGAGCACGTGAGAGCCCCAGGAGCAGGCAGCCTGTGTGGAAGGAGCTCTGCTTCTGGTCAGAGACCTCCACACCAACAAGTTCTTGGATGAGGGAAGTTCAGCTGATAAAGAGGGTGCTTCGAAGTATCTGTGTTCTGCTTTGTGTGTGAGTTATTCTTAGCTCCACTCTATTCCCTTAAAAGCTTTAGTTTGTCATATGCATAAATCAAAGGTAAAAATACAGCCTCAACTGTAAATCATCTTCCCTTCCAATATTTGCTGCATCAAGCTCCAGAACATCCCAAAGAGGAGCACGGGAATCCCAAACACCATCTGCTAGCAAATTCCTGCTGCATGGAATCCACAGCCCCTAAACCAGCATCATCCTCCATCCCTGTAATATGGATTATTCCATCCTGGGCTCTGCTGGTATTATTTAATGTACAAATTACAATCATTAATGAAGATTGCTGGTCAAACCCAGCAGAGCCTGAGTATTTTTCAGCTGGTCTCACAGTCCTGACAATTCACCCTTTACTGAAGCCAGACTTTGAGTGACCCCCAGATCCCTGCCTGTATGGATGGCAAGGCAACTGCTGGGGTTTGAGACAGAAGCATAAATGGGTCCTTGTCTGTGTGAGGGACAGAAACTGTGTGAACCTGCTCGGTAGCAGGTTTGTTGGAGCCCATCTGTGTGGGGAGGTGGGTCCTGAACAGCCGAGGATGTGAATTTAATGTGCTCTGCGGCTGCCTGGACCAGCACATCCATTCTGCAACAGGAGGGCCTGTCTCTGGTTAGCTTAATTCACTGCCAAAGCACAGGGTAAGACAACATCTCTGGATGATGGCACCACAGGAATCACCACTTGCACCATGTGCTTTGAGCTCGAGCATCCAGCCTGGCTGCTCACGTGCTGCTCGCTCAGGAGCCCGAGGGGGCTTGTGCTGCCCTTGCCCTTGTCTGAAGGAGGGCCTCCCTTTCTGTCTCCCCTCTAGTTATGGTGACATGGTGCCCAAGACGATTGCTGGGAAGATCTTCGGCTCCATCTGCTCACTGAGCGGGGTGCTGGTCATTGCTCTGCCGGTCCCGGTCATCGTGTCCAACTTCAGCCGGATTTACCACCAGAACCAGAGAGCCGACAAGCGGCGGGCTCAGAAGGTAAGCTGTCCCCCCCCCCCCCCCTCCCAGAGCTCAGCACCCCCAGGAACCCCCAGCCCCTGCTTGTCACCACAGGGCTGGTCCCCACCCGTGACAACCCTGAGCACTCACAGGGCAGCCCTCATGCCCCTGCCCACCTCCCCACACCTCTGCACATGGTTGTAACTACTGTGCCTGTAGCCTCAGGCACCCTGCACACACTGTGTTCTGGCTACTCCAGAGACCAGAGCTACAGAATCACAAGGTTGGAAACGACCTTTGAAGATCATCAAGTCCAACCATTCCCATCCTAAACTAAACCATATCCCTAAGTACCTCATCTACCCTTTTTTAAACACATCCAGGGAAGGTGACTCAGCCCCTCCCTGGGCAGCCTGTTCCAGCCCTGACAACTCTTTCAGTAACAAATTTTTCTCTAATGTCCAATCTAAACCTGCTCTGGCACAGCTTGAGGCCATTTCCCCTTGTCCTATCTCCTGTCCCCTGGCTGAAGAGACCATCACCCACCTCTCTACAACCTCCCTTCAGGTAGTTGTAGGTGGTGATAAGGTCTCCCCTCAGCCTCCTCTTCTCTAAGCTAAACAGCCCCAGCTCCCAGCCCAATCGGGCTGTTCCTGCTACACACCACTCTGAAGCGAGCAGGCACATGTACTCCTAAACCCTTCAGTCAGGAGCTGGAGCGGTTTATCCTTCTGGCTGCCTGGTTCCTGTTCCCCCAGGATTTTTGGAAGTGCCCATCAGAAACAGGCAGCTTGCAGGACTCGTACACTGCAGGCTGGAACACAGGCAGAACACTGGGGATGCACAAAAGCCCCTGGAAACACTGAATATCCCAAACTCTGAACAGTTTTTACCAGTAGCAGTTACTGATTCACTAAGGAAGTGGAACAGATTTATCATCTCTCTGCTAAATTACACCAGAACCAGCATCAGGCTTTTACAACTGCAAACTAAAGGTCTGGGGTTTTCTTCTCCCTGGGGAATACTGTCTGCCAGAAATTCACCACTCAGGGGACTTGATGGAGAGCAGTAGTAGAGAGATGTGCTATTTCTGCTCCAGGCAAGCATCTGGGCCGTGCCTGCTTCCTGTGTCTCAAGGAGCTGACAGCAGAGTGCTGAGATACAAGACCTACAAAACCACAACATTTGGCAGTCAAAACACATCAGGGGAGCAGCAGCATCACGCAGGAGTGAGCTGCAGTCTCCATAAGTCACTGCTGGGCTGTACACATACCTGCATTAGGTATGTCTGACAAGCTGCAGTCATTTGGGGAGGCATTTTTGAGAGAGAGTCGTTTGTCTGGTTAGTTGTGCAACAGGATATAGAGCTAAAAACACCTCAAGATCCCATAATGATCCACTCTGTACTGCACTGCTCAGTCAGCAGCTGGACAGTGGGAAACTGGTATGGGGACCAGGACATTCACTTAGTGAAGGTCAGTGATTTTCAGGGGTTGCCTAAGGCAAGGCTGCACCCAAGGAGGGGTACCTGGAATTAACTGGCAAGAGGAGGGTGCTCAGCATCAGTACAGAGGGAGGACCCGAGTGCTCACACAGAGGTTTAGGGACACACTCTGCAACAGCCCATCAGGGCTCACTGGAGACTTGCAGGGAAAGCTCTAGTTCAGAAACAGCCTGAAAGCAGCCAGGACCTGTTCACAGCACAGGCCAGGCAGCAGCAAGTAAACGAGCATAACCACACAGGGCAAGTGAAAACCCAGCACAGCCACACAGGGCAAAATGAAGCAGCTCTGGGGAGACTCCAGTCTGTGCCCTGGGGTGCAGCTGCCCCCCTCGCCAGGCAGCACACAGGACTCTGCTCCAATTCACCTCTTCCTTCACCTCTTGGACTGCAGTCCCCTTGGTGACAAGGAAAAGTGCCACCACCTTCAATGCCACTATGATTGACTGCAGCTTTTATGAGGTTTGCTGTATCGACACACAGAGTGTATAATTTCCCCCCATTTGAATTTCTAATTCCCTTGATATTGGATGAATTTCTGGGCTAAGAAAGTTTTCTCGAGTCAGAAGTGTGAGTAATTTTCACATGATCATCACTGCATGAATACTAAAGAGAACAAAAGAGACAGAAGCACGTTAATGACAGTCTCTCTGGAGATGGCCAGGACATCCACGGGGATGTTAAGAAGCTGCTTTGATAACATACTTGTTCCAGCACCATCCTCCAGTGAGGCAAATCCCTTCCTCAGGAACAGGAAAGTTCCAGTAACAGTTAAAACTCCCTCCCCACATCTACCTAAAGATGCAGAGACACCTGCATAGAAGTTTGGGAAGGTCAAGTTGGCTGGCTGTGATGCTCACACCTGAGAGCAGACCCAGGCTCTCCACAGCAGTGGGGCTTTGAGGGACCACACTCCAGAGAGCAGGACAACACAGCACAGCCCCCACGTCCCTCAGGGTTGGGAAGTTCTCAGTCTTAACTTGGTGTCTTAGCTGTTGAGGAGGCTCTGGTCTAGCAGGCAGAGGTATTTAAATAGCATGAATAAGATATTGGGAGGTGACTGTTACTCATCAGCAACTATTCTTCAGCTAACTGAGGAGAAATGTTCCTTAAAAAGGAAAAAGAAAAACCTAAAACAGCCCAAAAAACAAGCTACCAGTGATTTAATCACCTTGAAGATAAATTATTCTTTGCCAAAGCTGCACTGCAAGAGAATTAATTACCAGGAGATCTGGCAATCTTAATTTATTGTGCTGTGTCATCAAATTCTGTCCTCTGGCACACAGCAAGGACCAGGTCAATCCGAGTGGAGGAGGAATTGATCATTTCTGACAAGGTTCATTTTGTTAAAATTGTTGGGTTTTTTTTTCCCCCCAAAGACTTTTTCCCCTCCTTTTGACTGATGTGCTAAGAATAGACCTTCCTGACTTTGAAACGATGCTGTTCTTCAGTGAATGTCACAGCCTTTGGTTTTAAAGGAGAATTTGACACTTAAAAGGCTTGACAATAGAATGACTTTGTAATTCGGAGCTGGAGTCTCTCTCTGGCTGCACTCAGCTTGCAGCAGGGATGCAAAGTGTGAAGAGGAGACAGGGATCTGGTGCCGGCGTGAGGACTACACCTCCCACTTCCCAGCCCGGGAAGGGAAAGCAGAGGCAGCTACCGAAACGCTGCTCCTTTGGCAGCAAGAGAAAGAGCTAACCCGCTCCTTGTGTAGGGAATACAGCCCCAGGCCACCGCGATTCCACCAGAGCCAGGCAGCACGGCGCTGGAGGGATGGGACACAGGCCTCAGGCGTGGTGCCGCTGCGATCCCAGAGGGCAGATCCCCTCCCAAGGTTCACAGGAATGTCTTAGGCCTCTGGGCTTGGGGAACAGTCAGAAGTCCCACAAAAGAAGGATCCTTCTTGAGTAGCCTCCAGCTGCTAGGAGGCAAGTTTAACCCCATGTCTTGAAGAGGGGAACAGATACTAAAACCAAAGGGCCTGTCTGTGCCCTGGCAGTGACAGAGAGCAGTGTCTGTGGTTTAATGGTTAGATTTCAAAGTGAGCCGAAGCTGAGATGGCTGATGATCCCCGAGGGATTAACATGGGTTTAGTGGTGTGTTTCACAGGGGCTCAACATCCACAAATGAAAAACTTGGGTAATCAGCATGCCTGGTCTCAGGCCTGCAGTAAACACGCCTCTGAGGACTAGAGCTGCTCAGTCTGTTCGTTTCACTCATTATCTGGTGGCCTCCGACCCTGAGAGCAAGAAAAGTACTGTGATATCCTTGAAAGAAACTTCTCACTTCATCCTTGAGGCTCTAAGATTCCAGGAAAGACCCAGATTTAGGCTAGGAAAGGACTACCTGGGAAAGGTCATTTTGTAGAGCTGCCCTCCCATGAAACCATAATGCAGAACCGAAAGCTGTAGGGCAGGCTGTCAGAGGGCACCAACTGGGCAGAGCAGAGGAGCGGACACATTGCCTGATGGATGAATTCAAGCGTTCAATCAGAGCCAGTATCAGCAGAAGAAGGGAATGAAGAGGCAGGGAAGAAGCTGTCTCTCTTCAGCTGAAGTGCAGGAGAGGAAGTAAAGGGAGGAAGGTTATTCCCAAGAGCCACTCACGAGGTGGCTGCACACAGGCAGCTCTGACTCTGCAGGCTGGTGGAGAGGTAACTATGGAGATGCTTGACAGGGGCCTTAACCTAAAAGGAATAAAGAGTAAGGACACAAACATCTTTCTGGTTGCTCCATAAGAGGCACATTGGAAAGAGCCTGTTCCAGCCCCAGCCGTCACTGTGGCACAGGAACCAGGACTGCAGTCAGCAGAGAGGATGGAGAGGGAAGATGGTGATGAAAAGAACGCTTAATACTGGTGTATGTCATCACCATACCCATGAGAAAGACAGCCCACACGCCTGTCAATAACAGGGCCGTTGGAGTAATTGATTTGCTAGAGAGCAGGGGAGTCAGGTCTGACAGGCTGTGTTAGAGCTTTGGGGGTGGGATCCTGAGCCTGGGAGCGGGGAACAGAACAGCCAGAAAAAGCGACTGGAGCAAAGCTGTGAGCTAAGGAGAGCTCAGCGACAGAGCATGACTCAGACCCCAGCAGGGGATGGGGCTGGGAACTTAAGGAGAGAGAGAAACAATAAGGTTAAAACTGGAGCTGGCTGACATTTCAAAACATGGGTTTTTCAGCCACAGTGAATCTGTGTGGAACGTGGTTTTGTTGTTGTTGATATTTAACAGTTTTTGACAGAGGGGAAAAAGAAGGTTTTTAAATCACTTCTTTAAAAAAGCTATTTCATTTTTGCTGGGATAGGTACTGCTCTTCCTGCTCTGTGTCCTGTTTTGAGACAGTTCAGGGGAGGGACACAACCAACCAGCCAAACCCCACAGACCCTAAGTAAAGTAGTACACCAAGGATCCTTCCTCTCTCCTTCCTCATCATCCGGGAAAGCAAAGCAACATTCCCATTAGTTCAGCTAGTACAAATTCTCCAGATCCCAAACAGTGTGAGACAACTAGACACCTCCTCAGAGAAGGATGGAAGCACGTGGGTTCAGCCTCCAAAGCCAACCTCTACAGCTCAGCATCAACCTGCTGTGGACAGTGGCCTGATGCCCAGCACATCCCTTCCACACACGCCAAGGAGCCCCTCTGCATCTGTTTCCTGCCACATCTCAGGCACACCCAGGTGACAGCCTGCACCATGCAGGAGCCTGACTGATCCATCCTCAGCACATCTCCTTGGCCATCCCAGCGAGATCACATCCCCTCTGCCCTGCCAGGAGCACGGCTCGTGCCTGGCTGCCTCGGGCCAGATGGCTCCAGCCTGTCCCCAGTCAGAGGGGGTGTCAGGGCTGATGTTGCCCACTGCATCCCAGATGTCAGAACCAGCACAAGCTGCAGTCGGCTTGTCAAGGAGACCTGTGAGCACAGCCTCCAGCCAAGAGCACTGGGAAGGCCCATCCTGCTTTGGGACCAGTTCTAGCGAGCAGATCCTGTGACATTTGCTACCCAGGGATGTCCCCACTCCAGTACTGCAGGCCAGTTCCCACACAGGTCCCAGCCTAAGGACTAAGCACAGCCCAGACACCCCTGTACCTACTGCAATACGCTGTTATGCCCAGGTTAATGGGTGTGGACTTATCCACGGGATCAGGAGAAAACAGCTACATTGGGTGTAAATGGCAGTAAAGCCTCTCCCAGTTACTGATTTGTACCATGACAGTGACCAGCAGAGCAGTGAGAGTCTGTGTCACTGCCACATCATGCCAGGGTGGCAGTAGAGATGTCTGAGTCCTCTGATCATGGGTGTCAGACAGGAACACCCCTCAGCCTACCAGCACATCTCTCAAGGGCCGCTGCAGAATTCCTGTGCTCACACACAGCCCAGCCTGAGCAGTCCCTGAACCTCATTGCTCCTCCCACTCCACCCAGCAGCACTGGTCTGCGAAGGCTGACTCAGAACGAGCCTTTGTTGTGAGAAGGTCATGAAAATCCCTGTCTGAGCGACTTCAGCATCACGTTGGGCTCTGAACCAGTACGAGGCTGGTGCTCTCAGCCTGAGCAGGAGCCCACCATGCTCTGCCTCCCTGCCCCAGCCAGGCTCCCTGCTTTGACAAACTGCTGCTGCTGCAGCATCGCCCTTCCACACTTCCCCCGACTCAGGGTTTTTCCATTTATTTTTCTGGCTCGGTGGCTGCTCACAGAGTCCCTTCACACACACGTGCAGGGTCACAAAGTGAAACCATTCTATGGCAATACAATCCCTAGCCAGGGTTTCAAACCTATCTGAGCAGTAATTGCTAGTGCAAAAGCTGACTCCCCAAACGAGGCAGCAGAAGGGACAGCACGAGCTCTCCTGACCAGTCCCAGGCAGGGAGCAGAGCCCTGGCACACACTGGCAGCAAGAGTGTGCTTAAAGCTTACTGATAATTTAAAATATATATATATATGGGGAAATCACAGTCTGCTGCAAACACTGTGCAGGAAGAAAAAGCAGCTCAATCCACCAGCCAAACTGCTCCATAGGAAATAGTTCCTCATCTCTCCCCTTTGTCACAGCCCAGAGCTTGTTTGCCATGCAGCCTGCCTGTAATTCCAGCCACCTGCTCCCACGGAAGCACAGCCATTCCCACCCAGCACAGCCATTGCACACATTGTCCCTGGGCTCTGGGTGCCAGCACACTGCTGTCCAGAGGCAGCACCAGCTTCCTTAGCCATTGAGTCAGGACCATTAGGAGCCATTGTAGCAGGCAGAGCACAGCGCTCCGGGATGCACACCCAGCAGCTGGGATGCACACCCAGCAGTGCGTAGCCATGGCGACTGGGCAGCTTTCTGCTGAGGAGCTGGGACCCTGGCCATCCTGCCAGGCATCTGCCAAGCCAGGGCACGCAGCCAGAGCCTGGCAGCTGGGGACATGAGCAGAGACACGCTGCCTCCTAAGAGCCTTTGCTTACAGAGCAGGACCATGGGATGGGTTTGTGATGGATTCCACCACCACCACCTCCCCCTGCCCACCCTATGCAAGAAAGTTTGTCCCCAGAGACCCCAGGAGTAAGAGGAGCAACTAGGAGCAGCTTCAGTAAGACATGACTGCACCACACAGCACCTTTATTGCTATCTGATGGCTTCCAAGGAATTTTTGCAATGCTTCTCTCAATCCATGCCCAAAGCCATTGCACAGAGAGCAGGATGGAGCACAGCTCCTGGCCCAGCCCTGCCTGGAGCAACCCCCTCACCCACAAACATGCTGAGCCCCATCCACCACCCCGCTGTGGTCAGGGACCATCCCATCAGACACAACATACTCCAACCCCCAGCAAGTGGCCAATGAGGCTGGAAAACAGCCCCACCATCACCTCTTCCCCTTGGGCTTTGTTCCCTGGGGAGAACGAAAGGCACGAGCCTTTAATCTCACTGAGCTCTTGTGGAGCCTCACACAAAAGATGTGTGGTCCTCAGCCCCGTTCCCATGTTTTCCCCATCTCCCTGGGGAAGGGGTGAGCAGCACCGCGTGAAGCAATTACCTTCATCTGCTGCAGCCCATCACAGGCCTCCACACCATTAATTAGTGCTCATACATCAGGTCTAGTAAGTCAGCATGTGACACTAGATCAAATTCTGTTAATTTCTCCATCCCCTGAATTCTTTACAGCTATTAGTCAGGGGTGTGAGCTGTGTGAGAGATGTTACAGAAGCGAGATCTGGGAGTGCAGACAGACAGATAAATCACAGGCAGACAGATGCTCAGGGCACTGGGTGAAACACAGAGCCTTATTTTAGAATAGACGAGAACAGCAACCTGTAACAGTGCAGAAACATAGGAGACTTTTCTCAAGAAGATGTTTATTAAGTGATAAGTTTCTAGACAAGTTCTGGCACCCTGATTTACACCCCACACACCACTAACTCCAAGAAGCCATACCAGATGCCCACTACCTCTCTGACCATGCAAACCTGGAGTGATTTTGCCCCAGGCTCTAAAAATCTGTTAGAGCACTAAGAATACCAAGAGGTGCATGGAGGAATCTTCCAGCCCTATCTCAGGAGACAAGCTGGAGAAGCACGAGAGCTGCCTGATCAGTCAGCTGGAACCCCTAGAGAGAGCTCTGAGCTTCAACAAGGTGCAGTAACTCTGCACAACATCGATTTCAATGAAGGAACAACTGTCTGTAAGGTCAGTTCTCAGAGACCAAGGTCTGACTGCAACCCTTACTGGGTGGATGGAGAACTTGGAGGGGGAAGAGAAGGTGTTGGAAGGAAGGAAGGCATCTACTGAGGAGAAAAATACAGACTGGCCTCCAAAAACCCTGTGTTTGTCCCCAAGTTCTGTGTACTACAACACTTTCCCAAGCTCTGTGTTTGATCAGCCAGGACATCTCTGCCTCGGAGAGGAGTCGAGATACATCACCCCCATATTCTGTGCATTGTGCTATAAATAGATTGAACATCCTGTTCTTCAGTGTTGGAAAAGATTAAACGAGATGGTGCATCTGAAATGATGTTCTGTTGCTTTAATGGTGCCAAGAGTAAGGTAGGATTAAAAGGAGAGCCACAGAAGAAGGGAGGGGAAACTTTCATCTCTGGAAAGTAATGAAGATGCCCAAAATAAGATCAAGGTCTGACTGTAAGTGGTGCTATCAAATTATATAGGAATATAATGAGTTCTGCCCTATCTGATTTCCATATGCAGCTCTACAACATCTCCCCCAAAGCAGAAGTGACAGAGTATTTGAACTTGGCTCCAAAGCTGTCTAATGTGAAGGAGGAAAGTCCAAGCACGTGCACTTTGTTCCTTAGGGAAAAGCAGGTTAAGTGACAGGAGGATGATCTGCAGAAACTAACTTACCTCAGTGCTGAGCTCCACTGCCTGCCTGTCCCAGCAGCCAGGTGGCACGATGGCCAACCAGCAGAATAACCACCAGGACTTATTATATGGGCCATTTGCTTTTCAAACAGCCATTACCTCACTCTGTGCTCAAACACCTGCACTGAGCCCAAGCCCTGATCTGGCAGCCCAGCCTGCTGCCAGGCACTGTTAGTGATGCCATAGCACCTTCCTAGAGCCAGAAGCAGGACAGATGATCAGCACGGCCTGATTACCTTGAGAAGAGCACCCCACCAACAGCAGATTTGTTTCATTTCTTGCCCTCTCTAGTAGTTTTTCAGTGCCTTTTTTCAAGGTGAAGAATACTGCACTTTCTGCTTGGCAAGGGCAAACTGCCACAGCACAGCTCCACACGAAGGCTTCATCCATTCCAAGCTACATATGTGCTCCCAGTTCCCACTTGGAAGTACAAATTCAAGTCTTTGCTGGATTTCTATCTGAATTTTAGGCTAAAATTAGCCAAAGGTACCACAGACCAGACAGTTTTGGGAAGGTGAGAACAGAACCTCGAGAAAACACTTTTTGTCATGCCACACTCCAAGCCTGCTGAAGCCCTTGTTTAACTGTGCAACCTGCTTGTTATCTCTTCCACACCCTGAAGTCTTTCCATCTAGAGCTTAAGCTCAGACTCAAACCAGCAAGGGATGCAGACAAAGGCAGGGAAACCAAGCACTTACTGTACCACTGCAGCATTGCACCTCAGAGACAGGGCTCAGATGAGAGGTGTTCTGCCCCAAACAGCTTCACTTCAGCCTGAGAAGTGGACCCCTCCTGCAGCCCTCAGCTACAGCTCTACTCCTGAGCTACTCACTGCTCAGGAAGGACGATGTGAGGTGCAGTTAATAACCCAGTGCAGCTGCATTTCCTGTGGGGAATGCTTGTACTGGGGTTTAGCCAGTAAGATATGGAGCAGAGCATCTCCTAGGAGAAAAAGGTCAGAGCGTTTAGGACTCAGCCTAAAGAAGAGAAGGCTCCAGGGGTTTTATCAGTGTATGCACATACCTGGGGGGGGCACAAGGACTCAGCCAGGCTCTCCCAGCAGCGCCCAGTAAGGGGACCAGAGGTGATGGGCACACAGCACAGGAGGCTCCATCCAAAATCAGGAAACACATTTCCACTGCGAGGGTGACTGAGCACTGGCACAAGCTGCCCAGGGAGGCTGTGGAGTTTCCATCCTTGGAGCTATTCAGAAGCCACCTGGACATGGTTCTGGGCAACTGGTCAAGGGTGCCCTGCTTGAGCACAGGTTTGGAGCAGATGGCCTCTGGGGCTCCTTCCAACCTCAGCAATTCTGGGAAGGATAACAACCAGAGCTATTACAGCTCCTGCCCAACAAGGGAGGAGCAGACACAGGACCTGGACAGGTAGTACCTGACACACGTGTGCTCCAGCCATCTCCCCCTCAAGGACAGGAGATCTGGAAAGCTGAAGATGTCTGGCAAATGTGAAATTATGTCATAGGTTGTAACTTAATAGTGTATTAGATCACATAAATCAGGAGTGAACATTATCTCCATAAGACCGAGATGAAAATCATTAATAAATAATAACGAGCTGTTTCCTGGGCCTGCCATCTGGTAAGCATTTGTCCCAGCCAGCAACTCCTGCCCCTTGTGCTTCTCCCAAGCAGCTAAGAGATGAAGGCAGGCTATCCTTCCCCCTTTGTCAGGCCCTCTGGGAAACACAGATACCCAGGATGCTGACAGCCACTTAGATCACCCTCTCCACTGTACCCCAGCCCTTCACACACATCCAGGGCTGCACTGCCTGTCCTGCTTGCCCCAGGTCTGCAGCCTCTTCAAAAGCAGTGAGGAGCCAGCAGTTAGAGACCTGCCTTCCACCCTGCTCTCAAACACGTGGGCTCCAACATAACCAAATTAATCACTCCAACCTGTAAGTGGCTGTCATTAGTATTATTATTTTCATCACATAAATTATCTTCCAGATTAGGTCATCTGCATTTTGAGCTCCTGTGGTTTCCTAGCAACCCCTCTCCCCGCTCCACAGGCAGACACACTGTGCCCTTTCCCTTCCTTTTTTAGCCTCACACAGGGGTTATGTTCAGCAGCATCAATCTCCAGCCCGGCCCTGATGACCTTTAGTCCCTCACACCCTTGGGATGCTATGCAAAGGCAGCTATCCCCCTCCCAAAGGCACTTAAACCCCTTGTTACCATCAGGCATCCTGTGTGACCACACGACACACAGCTCAACACCCCACAGCGCCTGTGCCCCAGGACAGTCCCTTCCCGAGCAGGACACACACAGGCTGCACAGGGAAACACCAGCCAAGGGCTCAGACTTGTTCCTAGTCCAACGTGGGAAGGTGTCTGGAGGGCCAAACCAATTTTAGGAACCAGTTTTAATTAACTTTAGCTGAGTTAATCAGCAGATCTACCGAGTTTCATCAGGATGGGGCAGAGCGTGAGGCAGCACGAGTACCCTGGAGAGCCCTTTGTGTGGGGACAATAGGATGAGCTTCTGGCCTGCCCCACTGACATGATTTAAAATAACAGCGTCTGTTCCAAACTACAAAAGCTATGGGGCTTAATTATTTAGCTAGCCCTGCTCAAAGAGGAGGGGAGAGCAGACCTGAGGAACAGCCATCTCCAGTCCCCATGGAGCACAGCTATTAATACTTGATTCCAGCTAGCCTGGAGGCAAAGGAAGAATGTTCATTACAGGAGCCCAAGACTGAATCCACTTCATCCACCGACTGAAGGGAGGAGGATGAAGCCTTCCCTGCTACAGGTGGGGTGGGTGAGCTGGGGAGCTCTTGTGATTCCTGAGCCAAGGAGCAGATGCTCTGCTGAGCACAGCATGGAAGTGGGAGCTGTCTGGGGTTGCCATCGCTGGATGCAGCACCCAGTCCTGGCTGGGGACAAGATCAGATCATTGCAAAGGGTCAGGAACAGACACCAAGATGTTTTCTTGCAAATAAAAAACAGGAGTGTGATTACCAGGCACGGAGAGGCAATGCCATGGAACTGGGAGAGGTAACATCCTTCAGGCCCTCATCCCCCACCCTCTCCCCCCAGCTCACCCAGCACTCCGGGTTCTGCTCCCAGTTACAGTCCCAGACCCAGAGCAGCAGTTTGGAGAAGTCCTCAGAGAAACTTGCATTGACTTGTGATCTTAATGTTAAAGCAGGACAAGGAAATCCAGCTGGAGCATTGAAAAGAAAGCCCATGCTGGACACCCCCCATCTGGGCTGTGAAAAGAAGACTCACCTCCCAGCCTGGGCACAGCCTGTGTCACCTCACTGAGGCTGTGAGCTCAGACCCTGCTCGTGTCTCTGCCTGGGAAACTGTCTGCTTAAGCACAAGCTCAGAAGGTTAAACAAATCTCTCCAGTGTCAGGGGCCAGGGTCACTCACACACGTACAGCAGCAGAGCTCCTGGAATTATCCCCCTCTCTGGGCCCGCTGCAGCTATTTGCCTCTTGGCTTTGCTCTTCCTACAGCGTCGACCCATTAGCACCTCTAATTAGAGAGGAAAAAATCACGAGCTCCATGTTATTTAAAAGATTATGCAGCATTTTAAACTACAGCACAATGTAATTATTTTTTAATAGCTGCAGCTATTTCATGTATTTACTTTTAATGGTGTTTGAGTCATAAATTAACAGTAGAAAAGAAAAAGGCAAATCAGCACTTGACAGAAGTGCTACAAACTGATCTGGAAGGAAGGGAGCTGCCTGTGTTCTCATTTGCTTTGTTCTGGGCTGCTTTTCATCAGCTAACTGGTCCCCTTGGAGGTCAGGGAGAAATAAAACCAGGAGTTGAGTCTGTGTTACTGCAGAGTGACTTGGGTCAGTCTGCCAAGAGAGGTGTGTTTACAGACAGAGCTCTCAGATAGCAGAGTTAATAAACCTGTGCTGCCAGAGGACAGTCCCCAGCACGGCAGAGCAGGTGTCACCATGCTAGCTGCCACACAGGCAGAGCAAGTGACACCACAGGTGTCACAGCACGGAGCTGAAAGAAAAGGAGAGGATTCAACTGCCAAGTCCATTAGAGAGAAGGTGAGCCACGAAACACGTGTGGAGCTCCTGCACACTGCCAGGTCACACCATCACCCCATGGTGGGAACACGCCCAGGACAAGTGTCTCTGTCACACATCTCACCCAAAAAAAGGACTATTAACTTTTGAAAAGATAAGCAGGTCTGCAGAGCCCCACTTCTCCCCCCGGAAAGGCTGTCAGTGCTCTGTGCAGCTGACGCTCCTCAGACACACGTGTTCCTCACGCTCCTGGAGACAGACCTGGGCTACCTGTCCTCAACAGCCCCTTGCCCCACCTGCACCCCCCTGTATTCCTCCCCCAGCTTGTCCAGGCCAAGTGAGAACCCAGAGTTTCCCCCATCCCAGCACAGGCCTGACCACTCTGTGTGCAGGGGTGTAATCCCCCCCACCTCCCCTGTGCAGAGGGGCGTGACCCCCCCCAGGTCCCCTGTGCAGAGGGGGTGTGACAGCCCCCCAGCTCTCGGGCAGGGGGGTGACCCCACCCCCAGCCCCCCTGCGCAGAGAGGGGTGACACCCCCCCAGCTCTCGGGCAGGGGGTGACCCCCCAGCCCCCCTGCGCAGAGGGGGTGTAACCCCCCAGCTCTCGGGCAGGGGGTGACCCCCCCCCAGCCCCCCTGCGCAGGGGGTGACCCCCCCCCCAGCCCCCCTGCGCAGGGGGTGAGCCCCCCCCCAGCCCCCCTGCGCAGGGGGTGAGCCCCCCACCAGCCCCCCTGCGCAGGGGGTGAGCCCCCCACCAGCCCCCCTGCGCAGGGGGTGAGCCCCCCACCAGCCCCCCTGCGCAGGGGGTGAGCCCCCCACCAGCCCCCCTGCGCAGGGGGTGAGCCCCCCACCAGCCCCCCTGCGCAGGGGGTGAGCCCCCCACCAGCCCCCCTGCGCAGGGGGTGAGCCCCCCACCAGCCCCCCTGCGCAGGGGGTGAGCCCCCCACCAGCCCCCCTGCGCAGGGGGTGAGCCCGCCTGTTTCCTCCCCGCAGAAAGCCCGGCTGGCCAGGATCCGCGTGGCCAAGACCGGCAGCTCCAACGCGTACCTGCACAGCAAGCGCAACGGCCTCCTGAACGAAGCCCTGGAGCTGACGGTGAGTCTCACACGGCATCTCCTGCCGCAGCCCTCGGGACGCTCCCCAGCCCCCTCCCCTCGCTCAGCGTGCTGCTGTGCCGGCATTACCCCCTCACGTACTGTACCCACCCCGGGGATGGGCAGCTGGGAGCCGGCTGTGAGACTGGAAGGGAGGAAGGAGCTTCCCTGGGCTCCTCCTTGAGCCAGGAGAGGATCTGACCTCCCAGCAACAGCCAGGTTCCCAGTTCCCTTGAAGCTCTGGGCGATGGAGCTGCACTGGTTTACACCACCCAGGGTCTGCACACACTATAAAGATCCACTCAACAGATTTATTGCCAAGACCCCCCTCTAACCCAGGCCATCCAGCAGGACAAACAAGCCTTCCTTGCCCCCATGTCAGGCAGTTTGGAGGCTCATGCTGTTCACCTGGGCCAGACTGCTCAGCAGAATCAGCGACAGTGGTTATTACATTAAACCTGACCAGGATCAGAGCAGCTCCACAGGAAGCATGGGTTGGGAAGGCAGGGCACCCAGAGCAGTTTGTTCTCCCCTCCAAAACAAGCTGGATCCTTCTGACTGCACACTCAACGTTGTCTGTCTCCTGCTCTGCAAACAGCAGTGACACTCAGAAAATCTGTTTCTTGAGCCATGTGTTGCCATTGAGCAGTTCAAGAGGAGCTTCTTTATCAGGAAAGAGAGCAGCAGACTGGTCACACCAGGTCCAGAGCCTTATCCCCATAGCAGAAAGGCTCTGGACTGGGATGCCAGCTCAGCCAAGGTTCTGCTCTTTCATTACCCAGGAACATCCAAAAATTCAACTGCAAACCCAAAATTTCATTTTGAGCTTTACATTTCTGGGTTTTAAAACCACCAGAAGAGCTTAGCAGGGACACTCAGCTTGCACTTAATCTTCCAGCCTGTCATCCCTACAAGAATCTTCTCGCTTCCCTTGTCATCCAAAGCTCCCTGCCAAGCCCACTCACGGAGGAGCAGCTGACACACCAGTGCTTAAGTCCAAAATGCAAAAGGTTGAGGGAAATATTTGGCTGAATGGGCTCAGTCCCTGGCTCCTGCCCAAAAATAACTGGAAGAAGGGTTATTTTGTTGGCTACAAGCTACTGTAGACACAGGAAAGGAAACAAAAACATTGCTAAGGAGGTTCTAGAGGATGTTTTGTTACCCACTAATAATTAAATGTAGATTTATAGTAGCACCTAGAGCAGGTCTCCCCAAGCTTTCCTGGGTGCAGGTTGCTTACTGGTGGGCTTCTAGCTCTAAATCCCAACACAACCTGTCCACAGCCCAGTGAGATCCACAAATCTGGCTTGGAAAAGCCCTCAACATTGTGTACATTTGTATTAGTACCATGGAACTAAATATCCACACCCTAAGGAAGGTGCTGCTGAAACAGTCTTAAGCAGAGGGTGTGGGGAAGGGAGAATTCCATCCACCCTGACACTGAGGAACACCACAGTTTACTAAAGCAAGACACTTGCCAAAGCCATGCCTGGCATCTGCAGGACCAGGAAACAATGTCTGGCCACCTGAGGACCAGCCTCATACCCCAGTCGAGAGCCAAGACACATCCCTCCATCTGCAGGCAGTGGCATGAATGAATGCCAGGGCTGCTGCATGTCCCTGCACTTTGTGGCTGGAGAACAAACTCCCCCTGAGAGCACAAGGTGGGAATGGCAGCACAGCCAGCCAGCCTCTGAGCTGTAACCACGTGAAGGAATGAGACTTCTGCAGTTGCTGTATTAGGGACCAAAACATTACCTACACACTGTGTGTATCTGCTGCTCAAATTAGTCTCAAAGTGCTTCATCAGGCAGGTACACGTCCCGTCCTGACTCCTTGCCCAGGGCTCTCGCTCACTCTAACAGCCTTCACGTGGCCAGGCTGCCAGGGGCTGGTTTGTTGCCCAGCAGTCCTTCCAACTGCCATTGCTACATGGCCAGGAGGAGGGATCATCTCTTCCATCATTAGCAACCCCGCAGCGCAGTGATCAAGGTGTGATTGTTTTACACGGGCCCAGCAGATTGCCCAGCAGCCTGACACCTCCAGGGTCTGCCCAAGGAGAGCACCTGCCCTGAGCTCACCCAGCTCCACACTCAAACCCTTCCATGGAAGGGTGAGGGCTGCTCAGCATTCCCCACCCTTCATTAGCACCAGAATGAGCACACTGACACCATCTTTCAAGGGAACAGCATGTCTCCAGCCTGTAGCCTCACATCAAAGCAAAGAGAGCGCTTTATCCCAGGGCAGCAGCAGGATGGAGCTCTGCTCCTTGCAAGGATACAGACTCCTGCTTCAGAAACCTGGATCTGGGGCATTTTGCATTTGCCACCCAGACACACAGTGCTCAGACCCTTCTCTTCTCATTTCCAGAGGTTTTTAGCAGGCTTTGTGTCAGAAGTGCTCACGGGAGGCGAGCTGCTTCCGATGGCAGCAGCCCCCACATCCTCTTAGCACTGATCTCCCTGGGCAGCCAGCTGAAGCTCCTTTTAGCTGAAGCTCTTGGAGCTGTGGATCCTCAGGACAGTGGGTTGTGAGGTCTTGTGCCTTTCCAGGAGCAGAATCTACTCCCCCACAGAAGCATCACAGCCGTTTCCCAGGAAGGGATGCTAACCACCAAACCACCAGCACCCAGCTTCTGTGCCGAAGCACAAAGTAGAAGAGGTGAAGGGGAAGTGTTTTGAGCTTCAGAACTGACACCACAGAGTGTTTCACTGTCCCTCCAAGCCACCAGCAGTTCACTGAATACCTTCCAAGAACAAACTGAATGGTAGCTGGCATCAAATCCTTGCAGAACTGGCATCCCAGCTGAAAAGGCAAACCACCTCCTCTCCTCTGCCCCTTGCCAGCTTTCCATTACAGCCAGACTCCTCTAATGAAGACACAGTTTGTTTGCCCACAGTAACACAGGTGCCACCAGGGCAGGATCTATAATCATTCCTCAACAGTACAATCCAAACACCAAGCAGCTGTGATGCTGGCACCCCACTGTCCTAGGGCAGCAGCACCTGCAGCTCTCACCCATAACCTGCAGGTGAGGATGCTCTGGGTGCTTGTGTGCTCTCTGTTTCTGACAGCACTGAGCTGACTGGACAAAAAGCAGAAGGAAGATAAGGTACCAGGGAGTCACACTCACTACTCCTGAGCACTGCCACCCCTCCATCCTTCCCCCTCCAGCAGCAAGCCCAGCCTGGGGCTGGAAGGCACATGCTGAGTTGTGCTGCCAAAATTTAACAGTTGGCTTCAGGCTGCTGCCAGAGGTCCAGGAGCTTTACCGTTCCTTTCAGATCCCACTTAAACCTCCTCTCAGGGAGCTCTCATAAAGAGATACTGTTTGCAAGATGCACTCTTTCCCTCTCCTTCCTCAGTGCTCTAGTGCAGCACCGGATTTGCTTCAGGGGGTGCAAGGACCTACATGGGAAACACTCCAACAGGACTCCAGAGAGTCAGTCATCCCAGCAGGGTAGGAGCCAGTCCTGCTGGTTGTGTTAGCTCACCAGGAACACTGTTAATAAGAAAAATAGAACTGATTTTTGGGTTTTTTTTTAAGGCCACTTCTAAAAATACTTCTGGGAAGGCTCCATCCTCCAAAACAACAGGAGCAAAAAACCCCATAACCTGCCTCAGATGCGTTCCCACAGGAATCTATTAAGCCTGGGTACAGTCAGTCAGCTTTCCTGACATACCAGCTCAGCTGTGGTTTAGCATCTGGCAGAGTTATTCCTTTGCTTAAGGATCACAGAAGCACCCTGGAAAAGACATCCAGAGGATGCAGTGAGCTGCTGGGGGACACAGAGTTGAATTTGACCCCTCAAGAGCAACAGACAATACCCTGGCACTTTGGCCAGGATGCCCTGCCACATCTCCCATCCCACCCATCTTCTCTCTCAGACAGTTGGCTGCTGCTGGTTCATGGCTTGATAGAGGCTCAAGCCACTCACATCAGCTCTGGACAGTTGGATTTCAGTATTACAGAAGGCACCAGGCAGCCCTTCCTGGCCATGGGGAAACACTTTACAACACCTAATTGCCATTTTAACACATATAATTGTCTTTAAAAACACATAGTCATCATAGACACACACAGAGTAACGTGTCAGGAAAGCACAGAGAGTTTCAAAACCAGGAGCTTAAGCAGTAGCAGTAAGAGAAGATCCTTAACTACCCGGATCGTAAATCTGCCACCACAGAACGAAGCAGCAAGAAGCATAACCCTGCCTCTCAGACAGCACAGAAACTCCCTAAACACCCCCCAGGGCTTTTTTCCTTTCCGTTTCTGAGGAGCACCCAATCACCAGAGCACAGGATAAGACACACGCTGTATTTCAAGGAACATAAACATCAGATTCTCCACTGCTGCAGAGATCAAACCTACCGAGCACAGGATTCCTCTCCTCACATCAGAACAGACTAAATTGGCCTAACAGAGCTTTGATGAGCACTTGATGCCACATTTCCTGCCCGAGCAGAGCATTACACACAGACCAAAGTCAAGCTCCGACCCTCTCACCTGTTTCTTTGTCAGCTGCTTCAAGCAGATCGAGCTCCTCAGCTCAACAAAAGCACAGAGATCAGTCTGAGACCTGGAGCTTATCTTAACCACTAACACCACCACGGTCTGAGCAGCCCCTTCCCCAAGCCACGACGAGCACACATACCTGATGCAGCAGCAGCCCAGCAAGCCCAGCCAGCACAGCCCTCAAGCTGAGCCACCACAAGCAGCTCAACCCCTCCTAGGCATGGCCACTCCTTCTAATAGTTTTTCCAACTTAAATACTCCCAGCTGCACCCAGTTCCCTCCCAGGTGGCACAAGCTGCCTCCTGACTCCAGGCACACCCCACTTACACATCCATTAGCCCCAGATCAGGGGGAAATGGGGGAAAGCTGCTCCCCACGAACAGGTGTTGGTGTACAAGGAGCTGAGTGGATGGTGAGGTCTTTAAAGCAGGCTCACCTGGTTCTGGTTCTGTGCTGAGTGGTGTGGGGAGGGGTGCTGGCTTTGTTACTGAACTATACACCAGAGTAAGCCCCCCTACTGAGGGAAAGCCACGAGTTGTAAGAAAATAATGAAGATGGGACCTTACTTCTCATGCAAACATGAACCCTCTGCCACTCCTCAATACTTCCCCATTTGCCATGGGCTTTGATAGGACAGTTTATATACATTAATTCCCATGTAAGTAACACCTGACTGTTCCTCCCTTCTCCCTGCCCATCAAAGGGGGGGTTACACACTCTGGTTTGCACCAAACCCAGTCCTCAGGACCTGCTGCCATCTCACCAACAGCCACACACACTGATGTAGGGAAAGAGCATCCCCATCCTGACAGACTGCAGGCACAAAGTGGGAGACACAAGCCACCCTGTCCGTGAAGAGGAGACAGAGCCAGGCAGCCTGTCCCTAGAAATAGCATCACAAAATCCAAGACATGAGGCTTGGATTGATGCTTGCTGATCTGGTGTGCAGCTGGGACTCGGGAGGCTTTGGCAGGGAAGCTCCAACCGCCCCGGCTCCACGCAGCCCTGAAGGTCAGGCAGAGCCAGGCTCCCAGCTCAGCAAGACAGCTTGTGTTGTGTCCCCTAACAGAGACTAGAGTTCAGGGTACATCTGTTGGCATTCAAAGGTCACGTCAAGCTTAAAAGTCTTAATGCTTCTGGAATAATAAAGCGGCAGAGGCTCTTTTTTTCTTTACCTTCTGGTCCCTGTTGTGTGTCAGCAGCATCTCCCAGGCTTCCCCCCAGCTGGGAAATGTCTAGGAGCACACTGGTTCTGATTCAAAGCTGAGCTTCTCCCTGACCACCCAAATTATTTAAGGAAAAAACCGAGGGAGCCTCCCAAATGATGAGAAAATCCTGAGAGCTGCAACCCTGAAGTATCTTTATGGCTGTGGAGGCTGATGCTGGTAGTTCTGATTGTTTTCATGCCTTTACACTTGGTTTGGGTTTTGGGTTTTTCCCCCCTTTTTCTGGCTATTTAGGGATCCACTGAAGACGAACCTCATATGACTAAAGGCACGTCCTTAATTGAGAGCCAACATCACCACCTGCTGCACTGCCTGGAAAAAACAACCGTAAGTAGCAACACGATCCTTACACCCTATTGTACCTCTGTGCCTGGCCAGGGCTTCCCGAGGGGAAGAGGTGGCACCCTGTTCTCACTGTGCAGGAGGGGGCTGACACTCAGCCTCCCCAGAATATTCTGCACTGGGATAAGTGCACTCCTAATTCATTGCCTTCTTTAAAAGAAAATAATCATAATGACTGTGCCAAGGGAGAAAGATGTGATTATCTGCTACTCCAGAGTCACCTCCACCAGCCCCAGTCGGGAGCAGGCTGTTAGGTCAGGCTCACTAACCGTTCCCTGGGGGTGAGGGAGAGCCTACACACAGGATGCACCTTGGTTAACTTCTTCAGCGCTCCTGGAAGGGAACTAAACTGCATTTGTCTTGTGCTGTCAGTCACATCACACATACTCATCACCTGCGCTAACGAGTGTTAATGGACAGTTCTGCTGCCCTAAGAGGAGGGAGATGCTGTCGGTGACTCCAAACTACCCCGTCACCAGTGCCAAGAGACTGGAAAAAATAACCTTTAGCCCTTTCTCTGGCACAGAGCAGATGAACTCTGCAGTGGGTTTAAAGGCTGCACGTACCTTTGCTCGCTCACTACAGCGCTGGGCACAAGAGCAGGTAGTTTATCCAAAGCCAGCCAAGCAGTTTCTATGGCATGACTTCTCTGCTCGCATCATGAGAGGTGTTGGGAGTGAGAATTCTGTCTTTCAGTAAGTGACTCTATATGCAGAGGTCTCCTGGAACATTTCAGATATTTATTTGATACATATGCTTCACTTCCAGGTTTATATAAAAGGTTCTGCAGTGAAGGAACACATTATCTGTACCGTGATTCATTCTAGAAAGAATGAGGAGAGGTTCACACTTGAAATATTCATGCCTTTCTCTATCTGCATCCATCATCAAACGTACTTTTGATTTCTGACTTGCCAGAGCTCTCCTGTAGATAAATCACCTCCACTCCCACAGTTTGGCTTACACTGGAGTAAGCCCACTTAGGCTGCAGCGATACACTGGGAGATGAGGACTGGCTCATGGCAGTGACCAGTACAGCTGGTTTATCCCAAGCAGCTGTAAAGGGCACCACTCCAAGGACAGGGAGCTGGTTCTTCCTGTATCAATGACCACTGGATTGATTTCATAAGACTCATCTTGCCTTTATTTCTAGCAGTTTTGGATGTTACATAACAAGCAGACGTTTCACAATCTGACTCTTTGGTTTAGAACTTGAGGCTTAAAAGCTTCACAGCTATGGCCCATGTTTCTCAGGCATACTTTCATTTGGAAGCTTTAACAAACTGGCTGAAGCAAACAAAAGCTGACAACCCTGCCTCCAGGGCCCAGCTTTATATGGCCCAGGCATCCTACAGGCTGATCTGGACATCTCTGGGAGCAGCAGGACTTGCTCCATTACTCATGAGCTGGTTAGGGTGCTGGACGTAATGTGGACAAAGCATATCCTAATTTGGGGATGGATTAGCCCCCCTCACTAACAAAGTTAGATTGCCTCCAGCACACAAGCCTGCTCAGTGTCTCAGTGGTTGGAAATGTTCAAAACACTGCTTGTCTCAGCCAAGAGTGGCAATAACAGTGATACTCTGAATTCTGATTGAAACCCAGAGTGAGAATTTGCACAATCTTTCATGCTTTTCAGCCAGGTATCACCACAATGTTGCCCCCATCAAATCACAAAGCAAATTTGGATGCAGGTCTGAAATTCCCCATCAGCTGGTGTGGCAATTGTAGAGTTGCTGTACTCTACTGAAACACCACACACAACCCTTCTCCTCCCCAAATTTTAAATCACAGTAAAAGAGCTTTTGAACACTGAAGAGTCATTTTGTGAGCAAGTTGCAGGAATGGAATGAGGAATGTACTGTGGTTGCAAACGTGTTTCAATGGGCAATTCACCTTTCCCTGAGCTAGGCAGGAGGATTCTAACAGCACGTTCTTTCTTGTCACGCTCCCTGCGTCACTGGCGTGCAGCCTCACAACCGACTGGCTGTGAACAGCTCCCAGATCTGGTGTGTCAGATGACAAAGTGACCCTGAAGTGCTTCTAGCTGCCACCACAGAGGTTACTTTCTCATTGTAACACAACAGATGGAGTTTGTTCAAACAAAAGGTTTTCTTTCCGCTCGTTCCGGCTCCCGGACTGAGTGAAGGACGCTCACATGCCACATCGCATGGAATCCAGTCCTTCAACCCAAACCTTTCTGCTGCGTTGCCACAGTGGGATCACAGCCCATGTCCACTGGTGACCCAGTGGTGACACAATTCCCATCTGTTACTTGTGAATCAGCAGCTGAAACTTTGCTTTCCTTTGCCTTCAGCTCTCAAAAGATCAAAGCAATAAAGCTGTTGCCAGCTTTGCTCTATTTCTGAGATCACTCAGGCTGAAACGCTCCAGCATGAGAAGGAAGGCACAAAGGGGTCTGATTCAGGCCAGGCTGGGGAAAGAGAAGGTCCAGTTGCCCATTCAAACGCGAGCGAGTTGGCTGGAATGCTGAGGCGAGAGATGCGGTGCTGGGACTAAACTTCTGGATGCTGGAATGGACAATCAATTGTGTTTTTATCTTTTGTTGGCATGTTGTCCCGTAGGGATTGTCCTATCTTGTGGATGATCCCCTGTTATCTGTACGAACTTCCACCATCAAGGTATTTCCTTTTTAATTCAATCTGTTTTCTCTGTGTCTCTGTGACGTGTCTGGAGAGTGTTTGCTTCCTTTCTCGTCCGCGGGAGTTGGTGCACGTGGCTCGTGTTGGCTACCCAGTGCTCTTGTCTCCTGTGAGTTGTTAGTTGTTCCAATGAAACCCGATGGCTGCCTTCACCATGGCTGCTTTTGTTTCCCATCCTTTCTGATGCTGACAGGGACTGGTTAAGTTATGTTCACTAGAGCTACTTGGGTACACACACGAAAGAGCTCTTTCTTTCAGGATTTCTTGCTCCTTAGCACAAAAACTCTTTGCAGATTCAGCTTTCTCAATTGCCTTCCCCCCTGTGCACCCCCTCACCTCCCCGTTTCTTTCCCCCCAGCTAATAGCACCCACCGAACCGCAGGGATGCTTTGAACCCAGCAGCCAAGGCAATTGAGTTAAGCTGTCTGTCAGGGTGGTCATTCAAATGCGATATCCAGGCACAAAGAGGAGCATCCACCTCCCTCTGGGGTTCCATAACCAGGTGGCGTTCCAGACTTTCTGAAGCCACTTTTGGAATCCAGGATTCTGGCACAATACAGTAACCATGTCGGGCAGCATGAGCCAGGCAGCACTGCCAGACTGCCCTGCCTCTGTCACTGCAACAGCCTCGCTCATTCCCCTACGGATGCTGGAGAGCAGAACCCCCTCAGTTGCAGTGAGCGAAGGGGCAGAGTCATTTCTCTCTAAGATCTGCCTCGTGCCACTATGTTTAGGTGCAGAGGCAGAGAGCACCTTACACAGTCAAGGGGCTGACACAACCTAGCTAAAGGTGCTGTTAAAACCAGCTGCTGTGGGGCCAAAGCTGTTGGTGTCACCAGGGGGTAACGGTGCTGTTTTCTCCCCTGCCAGAACCACGAGTTCATAGACGAGCAGCTCTTTGAGCAGAACTGCATGGAGAGCTCGATGCAGAACTACCCCTCTTCTCGGAGCCCCTCCCTCTCCAGCCACCACGGGCTGACCACCTCCTGCTGCTCTCGCCGCAACAAGAAGACCACCCACCTCCCCAACTCCAGCGTGCCCGCCACCCGCCTCCGGAGCATGCAGGAGCTCAGCACCATCCACATCCAGTGCAGTGAGCAGCCCTCGCTCACAACAAGGTACAGTAAGTAAGCTCTGGCTGCTACGTGCTGCATGCAAACCTCTGCTGTGTGTTCCCCACCTAACGCTCTTGCAGGCCTGTTCCCCAGCCAGGGAGAGGGGTCTCATGCTGGGAGCACTCTTTGTTTCCCCCCTCCCAAGGACAGAGGCTCCCAGCCGTTCTGGGGAGAGCCCTGCCCAAGCTGGACTTAGTGCAGCTCTTCTCGGACACAGGCGAACCGAGTCCTGCTGGCAGCTGCCTGGGTGCCGATCACAGGGGCAGGAGCCAGTGGTTCCCAGCTGTGAGCCCCTCTCCACAGCTGGCACAGGACCCCTTCACAGCCCACCTCCCAGACAGCCCAGTACTTCCAAGCCCTTACTGGGAGCAGGCAGAGACACCTGGGCTAATCACTGGCAATAGCTGCTAGGGCACGCAGGCTCTGATGCCGTCTGCCAGGGACACTCACGTCACATCTTCATTGCCCAGAAGTCTAAATCACAGCCACAGGCATCCAGCATCACTGGGAAAGACAGACAGCACAATTTCACAATGGTGCCTCAGTAGCTCTCCCCTAAAACACCATCAGTGACCCAGGTTAAGCAGCAGCTCAATAGGAAACTCTGAGATTTCCATTTTATACAGTGACTCGCTGAAAACCATTTATTCACCACATCTTTCTGGTAAATATTGAATTACTTTCTGAATCCCCCTCAGCCCATTAAGTTTCTTGTGCGCTGGGCTGGTTTCAAACCTACTATTTTTCTCCTGCTCCTATCAAAGGGATCTAGAAACTGAAACAAAGCTGCCTTTAGGGCAGCAAGCGATTACTTTGTGCCAGGGTGAAGTCAGAAGGGCCCTTTGGAGAATGAATTATGAATGAATAAGCACAAAACAAATCTCCAGCTATTGCAGTTTCAAGATGACGACAGTTTAAACCGGCACCTGAAACAGTAATTCAGGAGAATGTCAAATATTCTGCCTATTTCAGTGGGTGCTAAATCAGATGCCAGTGATATTTTAAATGTCAACACTGTTATTTCACTTGCTTACCAAACTGGAAAGCTTTTAAGTTGTTTTTGCTGTGGAATGCAGCTAACTGGGTGTACTGGTTACCACTGGCAGACCCACCCAGTCCCTAAGGCTGCCCCAACTCTCAGCTTGTGGCTGAGCAGAACAGAACGGGTCCTGCTGTGTTCCTGGGATGCTCGAGCCACCCAGAGACATCCTCTCAGTGAGTCACCGAGGTAACAGCAGCAGCAGCGTTCCAACTGGGAGCTTTACACTCTGAAAGGCCAGGCCTTGTGTTTAAAATGAACACGTTGGGCTGGTAATAGCAGACTCCTGTAGCTGTGCAGATGTACAGAAATCAACCTATCATTTTCCCTCTGTAATTAATTATAGGATGCAATTGATGCAGATCTAATAAGAATGCTCCCAGCTGCCAGCTCCTTGAAACTACTGCAGGGAGAGAGAAAAAAATAGAAAAGTACAAGGGACAGTGAATCTGAAAGAGGCATTTGAAATGCAAGGAAGAGAATGTCTCTTTCTCAGAAAGAACTACCTGTGCTCTGCAAAGATGCAGTACACAGGACAGTGTATTCAGATGTCCTCCTAATTAAACTAGAATTGTACAAGGATAGAATGGAAACACAGAAGGATTTGCCCTGGGAAAAGCTGTAGCCTATTGGGGGGGATAGTAAAAACCTTAGTGTACTCAGGGTAGGAATTAATGACACCTTGCAGGAGCCAGGGGAACAGTGAAGTGTCTTCTGACACTGTGGTACCCTTAGTTCGGAGGAGGAAGATGCTGACTGAGAACAGCTGACCATCCCCATCCCTGCTCCTGTCTGGTTTAACCAAAAAAACCCCTAAAACAAAGCGCCACACACTAAATTTGTTTTCTAGTCGTTCCAGTCTCAACATGAAATCAGATGATGGGCTGAGACCGAACTGCAAAGCTGCCCAGATAACCACAGCCATCATCAGCATCCCCACACCGCCGGCGCTCACGCCAGAAGGCGAGAGCAGGCCTCCACCCAGCAGCCCCAGCCACTCCACGAACATTTCCACCACCGCCACGAGCAACATAGTCAAGGTCTCTGCCTTGTAAGACATCTCATGCAAAGAAGGAGGCTGGAAGACCCCTCTCCCTGCACACCTCCATGTTCCTTTCTTGCTGCAAATTGTGCCTGGATGGACCAACCTGACATTTTGTCATCCAATTAGCAACGGAGACCTAACGAGGCAGCTTTCTTCAGACTGGCGTTCATGCTGTGGACTGAGGAAGGGTTAGGAAAGGGAGGAAGAGGCTGGTGAAAGGGGAATCCTGCACGGAGAGCGTGTTGTGCCATGGTACGGGGCAAAAGGTACCAGTGGAGGCTGGAGGGAAGGAATCATCATGGCAACAAGAGAGTCAATAAAGGAAACGGGAATATAACACTGTGTATCGCAGCACCTTTTTAAAGGTTTTTAATGGATAATATTTATTCATGAGGAAATGACTGAAAAGGTGAAAAACAATGGATTTTGTGAAATTTTTTTTTTTCTTCATGGAGCAGAACCTTGAAACCAACCAAAATTTCACATCTTTGTTTTCTTTTATAGGAAAAAAGATTTAGACAAAGAAGCCACCTGTCACAGAAACCTATTTCCATTCCTCTGTGTGTGTGCGTGCGAGTGTGCAGCAGAACCACAGCAGAGCAGCACCCAGTGGCAGAGGCAGGGTGTGCTTCCATGACTGGGGGCACACTAGGGAAACCCAAGCTCGGGTCAGCACGTAACTGTGCACACGCACGCACACACACACACACACAACTCTCTCACCCTGGATGGCATCTTTATTTAGACAATTTTGTATCCGCCTTTTAAGTCAATACAGTGCAATTGCAAACAGTGTGTTTGTCTGCTAATTATTGTCTGTGAAAACATATTTGTGAAAAAAAAAAAAGAAAAAAGTTAAAAAAAGAAGACAGGCTTTACTAGAGTTTTAGTCCCACATGGGTATCTGCTTTCTATTTTTGTTATCATTTACTTGTAAGAGTGTGACTAGACTACCAGTTCTGTATTTTTAAAAAGATAAAAAAAAAAGGTAGGACTCTTTTTTAATACTGTACACACAAACGGCAGAGGATGAGAAAGCACTGAACCCAACTGCATCGAGCATTCCTAAGTCTAACAGAGGTTTCTTGTAATGTATGCCCATGCTTTTCAATTTTTGTTTTCTATATATGAATTCCTTTGCTAGCACTGGACATACAACCCATTGTAAATAGTAGCCAAAATAATGTCTGGATCTATACTTGATAATAACTAACCCCAGAGCCAAATATCTTGCATGGACAGAGAGGTATTTGGCTTTTCCACAGTCTTAGGGCTCCAGTTGCCTCATCAACGGCTTCTGGGTTGCACTGATTTTAGGGGTAGAATAAGTTAGGGATCTGAGTTCTCCAGCCCCAGCACAGGAGCTATAGCATGCGTCCCCTTGAGAAGGCGGAGCAGCACTGGAGTCTGGGAACCATCTGAGGAAGTGTGGTACAGGCAGCAATGTCTTTTCACAGTCCTACACTTAGTTTGGGAAAGTTACACACTTCTAGTCAACCAAAAACTGAAGTAACACTGTGTGGTACTGCCAAGAAGCTCATACTCCTACCTAAGCTGTGGTCAGTCCTAGCACCTCTTTCTGAGAACCTTCTAGGGATGATTTACTGTGAGGAAATACCTGGCCCGGAAATGTAACCGATTCTCCTTCCCCCCCATAAGAAGAGCAACTCTTGTCTTCGCTCTGCCTCTCTCGAGTCCCCTGCTCCCAAGCAGTGTGATCCAGGAAGGGCAGAGACAGGAACAAAGCCACCCTCCCTTTCATGTGTCCCATGCTCTCTGGCTACTTCCTGCAGTCATGGCCTGCTCCAGGCCCTCCGCAAAGGCCTGCTCCATAAAGGCCGGCTCCACAGAGGCTGGCTCCGCAAAGGCCTGCTCCACAGAGGCCTGCTCCACAGAGGCTGGCTCCACAGAGGCTGGCTCCAGGCCCTCCACAGACCCAGGAACAGCGCCCGACGCCCGCAGACACTAAGGGAACGTTTCAAGTCCTGTTTCGGAACAGTGATGTCACCACCACCAGAGTTCAAATCCACCCAAAGCATGTTTGAGGCTGATTCAGCAAAGGGATGAGCTTTTCTTTAAGCATCTGTCACAGCCTATCCTGATGTAATATTTATACACACATATACACGCATACACATATAACTAAATACATGTATAGATAGATAAATAGACCTACATGCTGACGTAAACACAGGAGCTAGCGACCCGCTTCGTCAGCGCTCCGAGCCGGTCAGCCTGCAGCGCGGACTCGGGCGGCTGATGCATTACCTGACACCCTCCTTAGGAACACGCGACACCCCAGGACAGTCGGGCTCCGGCTGAGCCTTCGGTAGCTGCGCCAGCTTCTAGTCACGTACCCCAGTGCTGTAATATGTTACCCAAAACTATGTTTAGTCCTGTTTTAAATTATTAAAACGCTCTGCCTTTGCTGCTTCCTGTAGCAGGTGATACTGCAGTTAATCTTACCATGATTGAGTTTTGCTCGGTATTTTAATTTAATCGTTCCTTTGCTTCAATGTCATTATTCGTCATCACCTGAACACCCCACCCTTGCAGATCAGAGGCCTTGCTCGCCACCACTCGCCACCTCGCGACCTCATTTACACTGGCACAGGAGGAGGGTTAAGAGCTACCGTGCTGACAGGGTACAGTGTTCCTTCCAACGCAGGAGCCAACAATTACAGAGTCGGGGACTCAACACGGATTCTCGGTGCTGCCTTTCTTATTCCTCATTTACTGGGGAGTGGTAAACAAGCCACTTCATCTCCCTGCACCCATTTCTTTATCTGTAAATAGCAATCATGGCAGCCCTTGCCTAAAGTACTGTTGGTGCGTTTAATTGCTATCAATCAAGATGCTTTTTGGAGGAAAAAAGTCAACATTAAGAGGGGGGAAAAAAAGAAAGAGAAAAGCCAGCCCTTGGGGTTCCTGGCTGGCTGCTTGGGCTCAGATTGCAGAGGCAGCCACGGCTTTGTTCTCCTCCACAGAAGAGGAATCATTGTTATCCTTGCTCAAGAGTACATGGCTTGCCTCTTCTACCATTAGCTTGGCAGGTGCTGCCCCATACAGTCAGTCCCTCAGCACTGACGTTCAGAGGATAAAGACAGACAAAAAAGAAGGAAGTCTGAGCCTAGAGCAACAGGGCTAAAGATGTTTTTAATGGAAGCATTAGCTCCTGTTACACACTGATGTGAAGGAGACTGAGTAATGCTTCTGAAAGCACTTGAAAATATGTTTGTACAAAACCTCCCTGGATCGCCCAGCACAGTTCCATCCCCATTGTGAGAGCAGCATGTGTTCACTGGAACAGCAACACCAAGAATCCACCACATCAGGGGCTGGTCAGGAGTAACACAGCATCCTCAAAGGGAATGCAGGGAAGAAGGGAAAGCATCTGCACAGAGGAGCACAGAACTGCACTACAGCCACTCACTCCTACAGGAAAGGGAGGCACTTAGCTTTACTAAACCACAAGGCTCTTTATAATCTGTAAATAGCAACTGATAAACCATTGCTGAGATAAGGCCAAATCAATCCTGCAAATTCCTAGGCCAGAACTTTAAGGGAGGGATTTGGACCATGCTCTGTCTTACCAGCATCCCTCTCCCCGTCCCCAGGGCCACACACGTACACCGACACGGACACACAAACCAGCACATACCCCCGCAGTCCTGGGCATTCCTGAGGCGTGTGGAAAGGGGCTTCTTCAGGTGTGGGCTACCTCTGGGAGGAGCAGCATCCAGGAACGCAGGCAGGTTCTAGTCCTGATACCTGTCCGAAAGGCAGGTGGCACAAAACAGTCGGGTTAGCAAGGCTGCTCCACGAAACCTCCATAGCACGTTGGCAGTTCATCTCAAAAGCCATCCTCCTCCCCCAGTTCCTTATGACTTTTTATAGTTTTAGAACAGTTCATTTAAAAAAAATGACAAAACCAGATTGTTTGTACCAAAAGCAAGAGGAAGGGGATTATTTTTTCAGTATTTCATAAAGCAATATTTAAAGTATCAAAGGAGCAACACATTTTTCTGAGCATTTTATTTCCTTTCCAAAGCTTTTTCTGAAGGAGAAACATTTTCACAGATTTTCAGCATATTCTATTAATAGAGTTACTCTCTTCTCACCTGGCATTGGGCTGCTAATAGAAGGAATCACACCCAATTGGCAAAGCATGATGAGAAACAGCTTTCACATCTAGGCTTTGATGTCCATCTGCTCTTTCTAGAATCCACCTTTTGCTTCCCTTTTCCTTAAAAAACTTAAGGACAGCCATAAAGAACAGACTACAGATCACACCCCCTGGTACACAATAATTAAAGAAACGCAATCCATCCTTTGCTAGCACAAGATCCTTCACTGCAATATATCACATGGCTCTCTAGATTAGACTTTAAATTCTCCAAGGAAAGGACTCCCACTGCTTCCCTGGAGAGCTCTTGCCAGACTAATAGATCTCAATGTCAAGGAGTCTCCCCTGCTGCTCAGCCATAATTCTTTCCTTATTTTTTTCTCTCCTGCTGCCATTGTACTCCCTCACACCATGGTAAATTACTCTCCTTTCCACATTGCAAGTTCACTGCCTAATGAGCACAAGAGGAATATAAAACCTTCCACAGTGAATTCTTATCCCAGAGGCTACTTTTGTCTGTCAAATAATTATCCTTGTCAAAAATGAACCAAGGAACAGGTAAACTAAGCAACACACATGGCTTTAGTGTGCGATGAAGGCAATGGGTAATTGGAAACACATCCTCCCTTACATTGCCAGAAATACTAAATTAGAATCAAAGCTACTTGTTGAACCTGAACCTGTTGATAATATCCCAGTACAGCAAAGCAGTGTGTGTCATTCTAGCATAGACAGCTTGAAAATCCCATTAATACCAGCTAAAGGAAGCAATGTCTCTTCAAACAGTTTGCTTTTTTAAGTAAAGAGATTGTAAACACGTTGTATCTGACATGTGTTATAGAGCAAATTCAGTATATTAAAATCACATTGAATTTATGGGCTGCCAGCTTCCCTTGGGTCCTGTAATGCTTTGTGCGTGTCAGACTATGGCAGAGTTGCAGAGTCAGCACTCATGGATGGCTTCCAAATATCAGCAGCTTTGAGCTGGAGACTTTATTCTGCTTTTACAGTTAGGTGAATAACATGCCTTTTCCACAGCAAATTTATCTTAATTGACTAGAAAGAAAAAAAACCACCCACTTATTTTTCTCCAACATTTTAAGCAACGAGCCCAGATGTATGAACTCAGAGCTTCACGCTTAATGATGCCATGAACACTCTTCATAATGGGTTTATCTTTCCAAAACTTCACAAGCAGAGAGCAGCACACTGATTCCAGCCAGGAGAGTTAGCATCAGGAACCTGTGTTCCACTCCTGATTGTCTTGATGATCTCACTAAGTGACCTGGGAGAAGTCACTTCGCCTCTCTTAGCCAATTAAACAAGCTGTGGAGAATTGATACCTCCTCTTTCAGTCAGTGAAGCTCGGTTCATGAACACCTCCACGACACCACCAGAGAGAGCTCTGGGGAAAGCCTGCCAGAGAAGCACCACCACTCACGTTCCCAAGGCCAGACCAGTGCCAGAAACACTCCGGGTGGATCACTCAAAAGACCAGGTGACAAAGAGCTCGTGACAATTCCTTCTGAGTTTCGTTCTCAGTTGCTAGTCTGTTCCTGCCCTCGTGTGTGTACGTGTGCACGTGTTCCCCTCACTTTGATTTAGAGTAGTGCTAGTCACAGCAGTCACACGGCTGGCTGGGGGAGAAGGTCACCACCACCACCCGAACGCTCCCCCTGGGGCTCCCGCGGGCTCCTCAGCCCAAGGGAGCGCCTCACAACCCCCGTGTGATGGTATATTTTTGATAAATCAGTAAGGCATTCCAATGCAATGGTGTTTTCTTTAGGAGTTTTATGTTATGAGCGGCTCTCAACCTTATGATTTTCTATTTTGGTACTATAAGTGGGCTTTGCATCAGAGGACAGATACACAATGTACTGTATACAACTGCAGGTAGCTTCATTTGAGAACAACTTTCTAGACAAACCAAGTTTCCTGTTGTCTTCTTTTGGAATTGTAGTGCATATGTTGAAACTTGTATATCATTTACAGTATTGAGTCTTGTGCCACTGCTGTACCTGATGTATCCAATCTGGATTAAACAGAGTATGTGCCACAAATACCAAGATGATGCTGTAGATTTCTTCTATTTGGGAGGTTCTTCTGGAGAACTCTGGGTGCCAGCCTAAGCCACTGGAGTTTCATTTAGATATAACTCTTACCTCAGCAACCATTAATGAAAGCAGAAAGATGACCAGGCTGTTCTAGGAGAGCAATAATGCAGATACCCAAGTGCATCTCTTCCAGTATCCTCCTTTTGAACATTAAGAGTTACAACAAAAATCATCTTGGCAACAAAATCCTATCATCTTGGCCTTTCCAAACCTTGCAGACACAATCTCAGCAAAGCTCCTCCCTGGGGTAATTTGTCGAGACAGGGAGGGAGCAGGGCAGGGGGAAGAAGCACAGGAAGAAAACCACTTCTCCTAACGAGGTATTTATTCTATTTAAGGAGCACATCTTGCACCTCTCTTTTGAAAGGCTTTCTCATCTTGGCAACTCCGTTTAGGCCAGTCTTGCATTCTGCATTGCAGATACAGTCAGCTTGTTCCAACCACAGAACAAGCAGAGCTGATCCCAGCTGAGCCGAGTCACAAAGCATCACTTAGAGGCATCAGTTAAAATTCTCAAGAACCTTTAAACTAAAGTTAAACTTACATATTAGGTGACCTCTACCACCCACCGAGAGAACTGAATCTCTTACAGACCGCTTCCCTCTCTTGCAGCAAGGGCTGACACCCACTAGAGGCCACCATTGGCCCAGCTGCAGGAAAACCCCAAACCCACCCAAGGCAGCACAGCGTCCCCGCTTCCCACTCTTGTGCTAAGCTTCTGTGCCACTCACAAGCTACATCAACCTTCCAGTTCTCCTGCATGATGAAGAGCATCCCAATTGTGTGGTACAAAGTGGAGCCACCACTCCATAGCAAGGTCAGAAGCGCTGGCAGGGACACACCAGGATTTGCACAGGGAATTGTGCCCTAGCACTAGAAAGGCTCCAGCAGGCAGTGATTTAGGCAAGATGAGTGGAAACTTACTGTTTTCCTCAAAATGAATTTGGCAGTTGCTGAGGGCGAGCAGTCGAGCATCCCTGAAGATGTCCATTCCACCAGACAGGAGGAGCATCCTCGAAGTACAGCTGACGGTAGGTAGGAAGCAGGGCTTTTGCTAAGAGAATTCCAGCCTTACTCTGCTCAAGGACAAACCCCAAACCAACCCAACAGACGGTGTATCTGCTCTGGTGACCTTTGAGAAATCAAAGAAACCAGCTGAAGAGCCCTGTCTCTGATCCCAAACACACTGAAAGGGAGAGGATAAAGTTTCACAATCAGCATGGAGTCATCCTAGGGCTGATACCCAAAGCCAGCCAGTGCTCTTCTTCCTGCTTCAGCCAGCCACTGACAAAGCAGTGCACCCAAACAGGAAACATCAGCTCGTTTTAGTGCTAATAGGTAATCTCATTCCTAATTAAAGCCTTCCTGTAAGTGTGGCAAGTCTGATACTGCCGCACCCGGAGGGACAGACCAATTATGATTGCTGCACATTTTCTACATAATTAAGCCATCCTCTGTTGCACAGCTTGCCACACACCTAGCTACAGAAATGTTATTTATACAGTGTTAATTAGCTGGATTTAAATTAGCAATACAGGCATAGAGATGCAGGTTTTACTTTGCCACTTAACTGGTATACAATCAGTGCCTGGTGTTCAAGGGAATTACAGGCAACGGAGCAGTACCCAACTATGCACACACATAGTCTGACAGTGAAGTTGTCTTCACCCAACAGTCATGTGGAAGACAAGTCAAAAAAACAAAGCTGGGGTTGGTTTGTATTTTCTCCTTACTGAGTTTCTTACACCTTGGTGGCTGCCTTTTATCTTCCTCAGTCTAATCTGGATTGTAAAGATTGAACTGACCATCCAGCTGGGTTTCATTTCCTTTTATTAACAACTTCTACTAACAGCATCACTGGAACATGTGTGAAACATTCACCTAGACACCCCTCGTTATGAAAGACATTGTTTTCCCCAGTTTTAAGCAATGTCTGGTTCGGTTTGTCAGTGTCCTCCTAGACCAGCAACCAGCAGCTGTTCCCCAGCTCATGCCCTGAGCCCAGCAGCATCCCATCAATCGCCACCCTTCAGCAGCTCCTGCAGATAGATGGAGTTCATGTGGTAGGCATTCATCCAGCTGAACTGCCTGTAGCTTCTCCTGTAGTGGGACACTGCAGCGTAGTAGTCTTGCCATGCTTGGTAGTAAGATTTCCAGTAGTTATTGTACCTCCAAGCCTCATATGGAACACCATCACCCCAAGAGTGGCAGGAGCAGTTGTCTTCAGTTCTTCTCATGGAAGGACTAGGGAATTCCTGGGAATGGCTTTTCTTGGGTTTAGCATTTTGTTTCAGAACTTTCTTTTTCGCTTGGTTTTGCTTTGGGATTTGTGGTGGCTCCTGAGGCTTCTCTGGTACAGAGTCCTCATGACTCTGATGCCTTGTGGGAACAGCTTTCTTCTCCCTTGGATCTGAAAATGCTGCAAAGCACAAATTATTTTCCCTGCTGCTGAAGGAAGCCTTGGAACTGTAAGAACCATTACTGTCACCAGACACAACGCCGTTTGCTACAACCTCTGTATTATATTCCACCTCCTTCCACTCTACATCACCATTTTTGGGGAGCTCACACTGTTCTCCTGGGCCTGAATAGCTTCTCAGAATTTCAACCTCTCTCTCCAACCCTTCTTTAATGAAATACTCATAGTCTTCAACAAACTCTGAGAAGCTCCAGGGATTGCTCTGTTGGTTTTTGAAAGAAGACAAGCATGGAATCCTGGGAAGATTGTTTTTTAAGGTCTCCTTATTTGGAGACTGAGTGGTGTGTTGCTCATCCGTTCTGGAGACAGTTTTGACTTGATTCCTCTGTTCTGTGTGGCTACTGGAAATTTGGGGGTTTCTACTACCTTTTGCTGTATTTGCAGAATTTGTGCATGTTTTAATCTGCTTTTGCTTCCGAGGCTTTTTTGGCCTTTCTACAGAAGAGTCATCACCAGGAAGTTTAGGAAGAGGCTGAGGTACCTCTGCAAAACTGTTCTGGCCAGGCTGCAGTACGGGTTCCTCTGGGCTGTGACACACAGTGTCAGAATTCACTGAAGCACCTGCACATGTAACAGGTTTGACTTCTACCTCCCCATCTTCAAACTGATCCATCATTCCAGGAGGAATAGGCTCTGCACAGAAGGGAAACAAGCAGGCACTCAATTAAGTGCATCCTTCCCTCTAGAACTCAAACGAGTACTGAAGTAAAGCCTTGTAAAATTGCAGGTAGGACGTTAAGACGTTAAGTTAGGGCTACAAACTGACCCCTTCAATTCCTGAAAGAGCTCAAATAGCCAGAGCATCATCTTCCTGGGAGACATCCAAAAGCTGGTCAAGACAAGCAGCAATGCATTACTTGTCACCTCTTTTTCATGTCTGTCTTAGACTAAAATAAACCCAGAACTTATCTAAGGAGACAAATGCTACACTTCGAGCAGAACAGCCTCTGGAAAAACCAAGGGCAGCAAATCCTTTCCTTCTCCTACTGACTTGCAGCCTGGGAAAGGCTTAACAGTAGATTTCTGGAAATCTATGTAGTTATGCAGTTGCTTAAGCAACAGTTGGATGCAGAGTTCCTCTCCCTGCCCATAGGCACTGATTTGTTTTCCATTGCTTTGCACAACTGTGGCGGTTACACAAGCAGTCACAGCAGAGAGCACGGATTACCTGTACCAAAATTGAAGCCACTTCGGCAGAGAAGACACCTCAGCTCCCCAGGGACTTGTCTGAAGCTTTGAACCAAGAGAAAACAACTCACAAAAGCCCCATTTGCACTCACAGGACAGAGCATACCTGGCAGAGGAAGCAGCTGAAGATTACACTTCTGAGCGATTGTCATCATGATGTTCTCTTCCTCCCCACGGCAGCAGTACGTCACAGACAAGCCTAACGTTCCTGGGACACACAAGAGGAAGTGTAAGTACCCAACCAGGGCCAGGGGAGGTCCCACAAGCCCAAGGAATCCACAAGACTGCTCTTACCGAAGCGCCCAGCTCTGCCGATGCGATGCATGTACGTCTCCCAGTCCAACGGCACGTCCAGGTTGATCACCAGGTTCACCTTTTCAGCATCAATCCCACGGGATGTCTGCAGGGAAGGAGAGAGAAGGGGAGGGTCAGCATGATGAACAGATCTTTAAATGAATGCCACACCTTTGAGAGGAACTGCTGCTCACACAACAACTTCTAGTGTACACAGTAAAGCACCTACACCTTGCCAGTGGAACAGGCTTGTTGCACGGGCACCAGGAAAACGGGGATCATTTTGCTTACACCTTCTACACATCAAACACAAGGAAGCACACTGCTTCCCCCAGCATCAGAACACCCCGTGCTGCAGCGTGTGGTAATCTCACAACAGGACCTCAAACAATCAACTGGAGAAAGGTACAGCAACCAAAAGCTGAGTGTGCCTCAAGCACAACCAGTGCTCTGAGTAAAGTCACTTGGGGCATCACTACTGTGAGCATGGTGTACAAACTCCTCCTGCCCATAGCACCTCTCCAAAGGGAACAAGTCTACTCCTCTGAAATACCTGTAAGCTCCTGCAAACCAACAGAGAAATTAAACATTATTCTGGGACCACACCAAGGAACAGGGAACAATTTGTAAGTTTCACAGTAAAAATAAGTCACACACGGTGTGCAGGTCACCTGCTTTATCAGTACATTTATGTTCTGTTCAATCCCAAAGCAAAAAGTAACTTTATGAACCATGCACATGTGCAGTGTAGAGCACTAACTCACCAAGTCTGTGGAAATCAGGACTCTGCAGTGGAACTGCTTTAATTTAGCCATAGCATCAAGTCGCTGACTTTGATTCATGTTGCCTAGAAAGACAAAAATCAGAAGCAGATTCTGTAGGTAAGCTTTCTCTTTACAAATAACCCAGTGCACTCAGCTGGACATTCATAGAAATGACTCTCCAACAAATGTGAAAATAGGAAAGGTAAATAATCAATGTAGAAATTAATTAATAAGCCCTCAAGACCTATGAAGAGTCAAACATTATTCTCCATTATTTAACCAGAGGCCAGGCAAACCAAGGTTCAAGACTAAAGTTCCTATTGTAGGTCCCATTTATGCCCCACTTCAATAGAATCACAACATTTTGAAACAGACTTACCCGAGATGCACTCTGCAGGGAAGCCTCTGGATGTCAGTATTTCTGCAAGATGCTGAGCCCTGACAACACACAGCAGCTGTAATTAACAGCACAGCCCTAACGACCCGAGTGCAGCTCTCACAGGCTGCTCTTTACATTCCAAACCCATCACTTTCATCTCTGTGCCTAGAGCAGTCACCTCCCAGATGGAAAAGAATAAGAGAATGTCAGGTCTTACTGTACAGCGTATGAGGTACCACCACACTACAGCATTCCTTTGTTTCCCTCATTTCTATGGCATTCCTCTGGCTGTATTTCAGGTCTGAAAGTCGTGTACCACTCTGAGACCTTACAGAAGGTCTGTAAGAGCTTCTCCACAGCTGGACATGACAATCACTGCTTTACACCATGCTGCTTACAGATTTTATTTAGGATTTGTTACCTGCTATGCAAGTTTGAGAAGACTAAGGCTTGATTAAATGGAATCTTGCTGAACAGCTCCTGCAGGTGCTGGGTTTTTTCCTCAAATGTTTTATGTGGGAGCGGGTGGGAATTCACAATCTTGTAATACTGCTTCAGCCCTGAGCAGGAACCAGAACCGCTCATCAGATTAAGGGTTTCCACAAAAAACATGCACAGTGCTGTGTTAGTAATAACATCCATCACTGCAGCTCGAAGACAGACTTTAAACAAGCACAGACTGAGGGTAGACCTGCTCGCTCTCTACAACGACCTGGGAGGAGGGTGTAGCCAGGTGGGGGTCAGTCTCTTCTCCCAAGTACCAGGTGAAGAGGTCCCCTTTAGTTGCACCAGGCGAGTTTTAGGTTGGATATTATGAAAAATTTCTTCACTGAAAGGGGTTTCAAGCACTGGAACAGCCCAGGACAGTGCTGGAGTTAATGGTTGGACTCGATCTTAAAGACCCTTTCCAACCTAAACAATTGTGTGATTCATAAATTAGTCAATTCACCTGCAGAGGGAAATTATGAATAATCACAAATTTTAAGAGGCACATTTCGGTTTTAGCATACTCTCCTTAATCTACTGATAACAGTATCAGTCTAAGTGAATTTCTACTTACCAATGAGACTCGGATCAGTAGGGTTCAACCTCACAAACGTTGGTTCTCTCATGTACCTGGTCAAAGCATTAGCTAACGATTCAGGGTAAGTAGCAGAAACAGCAAGCATCTGTTTATTGACTGGTAGTGAAGAGTAAATCCAACTGTGAGACAAAGAAATAGGAATGACTAACAAATATGTATGTAATCTACTGATAAATGCTTAAAATAAATGCTTTTCCTACTTGATTTGTTCCTGAAAGCTGCCTTCTTCCAGAAGCTTGTCTGCTTCATCAAGAATGAAAAGCCGGATACTGGCTGTATTCAGGTAGTCCAACTCTATGAGCTGTTTTATTCGACCTGGAGACAGAGGAAAAAGGAGAATGGGCTTCCAGAATATAAACTGAGTTTCTAATGCTGGCTTTTGGAGTTTTTTTGAAACTTAATTTTAATAAGGCCTAATAAAGGCACATTTGGAATGTTCTCTCACCCCAAAAAACCTGGTCTAAAAGTCTCTGGCACCAGCCCTTGAGACCATTCCCCATAGCTAAAGAAACCCAAACACCCCCATGACTTCCAAAGCACCAACTGTTGTACCACAGAGTCTCACAGCATTTCTGATGCTCACTGAAGCTCCTCCCTACCTGGGGAGCCAACTGCTATGTGGCACTTCTTTAGCCTGGCTTTGTCCTGGCTCAGCGGGGTCCCGCCGATGAAGACATGGCATTCCAAGCCCTCCATTTTCATCCCGATAGCTGTGATCACCGCGTGGATCTGCACAGCGATCTCCCGCGTAGGAGCCAAGATCAGGATCTGCAGGGGCCAAGGATTACACCCCAAAGCTGTGGGACCGCCCCGAAGGGACCCAGCGCCGAGCCGCCATGGGCTCAACCAGCACCTCACAGGAGATGCCGCCGTGTACCCAAGAGAAGGAGCAATGCTCCAGTTACAGGCTGGACCCATGGGCTGAGACCAGTGGGATGAGGTTTAACAGGGCCAAGTGTAGAGTGCTGCACATGGGACAGGAACAACCCCATACAGCGCTACAGGCTGGGGGAGACTGGCTGGAGAGCTGTCAGGCAGAGAAGGACCTGGGGGTGTTGGGTGACTGCAGGCTGAACATGAGCCAGCAGTGTGCTCAGGTAGCCAAGAAGGCAAATGGCATCCTGGCTGTGTCAGACACAGTGTGGCCAGTAGGTCTGGGGAGGGGATTGTGTCCCTGTACTGGGCACTGGGGAAGCTGCACCTCCAGTACTGTGTCCAGTTCTGGGCTCCTCACCATCAGAAGGACATGGAGGTCCTAGAGCGAGTCCAGAGAAGGGCAACCAGGCTGGGGAAGGGGCTGGAGGGCAAATCCTCTGAGGAGCAGCTGAGGGAGCTGGGGGTGTTCAGCCTGGAGAAGAGGAGGCTGAGGGGAGACCTTCTCCCCACCTACAACTACCTGAAGGGAGGGTGCAGAGAGATAGGTGATGGTCTCTGCAGCCAGGTGACAGGTGATAGGACAAGGGGGAATGGCCTCGAGCTGCCCCAGGGCAGGTTTAGATTGGACACTAGAAAGTTCTTTACTGAAAGAGTTGTCAGAGCTGGAACAGGTTGCCCAGGGAGGGGCTGAGTCACCTTCCCTGGGTGTGTTTAAAAAAGGGTAGATGAGGTACTTAGGGATGTGGTTTA
This sequence comes from Porphyrio hochstetteri, assembly GCA_020800305.1. Taxonomy (NCBI): domain Eukaryota; kingdom Metazoa; phylum Chordata; class Aves; order Gruiformes; family Rallidae; genus Porphyrio; species Porphyrio hochstetteri. The sequence goes on along the minus strand of CM036930.1, from coordinate 6,912,226 downwards.
GCTTAGAATGAGAACGGTTGGACTTGATGATCTTCAAAGGTCGTTTCCAACCCTGTGATTGTGTGACTCCCCCCGAGACCAGCCCCCTCCCGCCCCGCCCGGCCAAGGGGCTGCCGCCGCACGGCCCGGGGCTCACCTGCGTGGCACGGCTCTCCAGCAGCACGGCGTCCAGGGCCACGGCGGAGAAGACGCAGGTTTTGCCGGTGCCGGACTTGGCCTGCACGATGAGATCTGCAAAGAGCCGCCAGAGCGGTCACGGGCGGCTCCGCGCACCCCGGCCCCAGCCCGGCCCCAGCCCGGCCCGCGGCTCACCCAGGCCGCAGCGCCCCAGCGGGATCGCCTTCAGCTGGACCGGCGACGGCCTGTGGAACCCCGCCGCCTCCAGCCCCGCCAGCACCGGCGCCGACAGCAGCAGCGACCCGAAGTCGGAGGGGCCGCCGGGCACCAACACATCGCGCGTACGGAACCGCCCGTCGGCCGCCACCGGCACCTCCGCGGGCGCCGCCATCTTGGGGAGGCGGGAGAAGGCGGAAGCGGCGGGGACGGCGCCTCGAGAGACGCGCCGGTAAACCCGCGCCGCGCAGGCGCACTGAGCCAGCGCCGCGCCGCGCCGGGCCGCCAGGGGGCGTCCGGGGCCGGGAGCGGGGCCCGGCGGGGGGATCGGAGGAGGGGGCAGGAGGAGCAGGGCCCGGCGGGGGGTCAGAGGAGGGGGCAGGAGGAGCAGGGCCCGGCGGGGGGATCGGAGGAGGGGGCAGGAGGAGCAGGGCCCTGCGGGGGGTCAGAGGAGGGGGCAGGAGGAGCAGGGCCCGGCGGGGGGTCAGAGGAGGGGGCAGGAGGAGCAGGGCGCTGCGGGGGGTCAGAGGAGGGGGCAGGAGGAGCAGGGCGTCTGTGCCGCGAAGGGCGCAGGAGCTCGAGCTTGGGGCCGGGCATCGGAAGCTCCGGTAGGCCGAGGCGCCGGAGGCTTCGCCCCACGCCCCCCACCCCTGAGCTCTCGGGGGGAGTGAACGAGGGCGCTGGGCCCAGGCCTGCAAGGCTGCAGGGATGGCAAGGGGGACCGAGGAGAACAAGGACAAGTAGGATGAAGATGAGGAGGACGAGGGCAGAACTGCGCTGGCAGAGCAGTGCCAGCAAGCTTGCTGACTGTCTGCCAGCTTGGACAGCAAGCAGTCAGGGCTCATCCCTCAGCCACCCTGCTGTAAGGGTGGGCTCAGCCCTCCTCCCACCACCTGAGTGGGACGGAGCCCCTCGCTCCACACCGGCACTGCTGAAACCGGGGCGCTGCGAGGGACAGACAGCACAGCGTTCACTTTAGCAAAGGCCAGACACCTCAATCTGCTCTGTGTGCACTAATGGCTGCAGATCACTTGAGTCGAGGGCAGTTCTATGTGTCTCAGCCTGTACTGTCAGAGCAGCTCAGAGGCCCGGACATGCGGCTGCCATTCGCTGCAGGGGGATTTAGAACAATCTCACCAGTGGCTGCTACTGTACAAGCACATACACTGTGCCATTATTCTTACATCCCCCAGCAGCCGAAAGGAATCTCAGTGGCTCTGGGGTACCACAGGCTTTGTCATGCCTTTGAAATTCCTCACGTTTGTTTTTTGGGGGGGGAAGAAAAGTCAGGCAAATTCTAGTCAGTTGTGAGTTTGTAGCATTCTGACATTTTCACGTGAATATCTGAGTACCAACTGAGAGTGGGGCCTCCCAGGACAAAGAGCAGTTTGAGCCTGGAGAGCTTACCCCTCCCTAGTCGGGACAGAGCAGATGTCAGGGGTGAGAACCGTCCCTGGAGCAGAGGTAACAGGATAGCTAACTACAAGCATTCTGTTAGTTCCAATTATTTTTTAATTTTTAAGTGGATATTCCCATTGGTCCTCAAGGGGAAATGAGTCTCCAGCATGAGATAATTATCTCCGGATAAATCTGGGGAAGGAGACAAAGGCACCTGGACATAGCACACGTTGGATGAAATGCAGCCTCTCCTAACCCTTTTAAACTGATGTGATTCAAGCAGACAATGAAGAGCAGTCAGAAGTGGCTGTTCCCATGGGGGAAGGGCAGAGATGACAGAACAGCCCCAAGCAGCCCCCCCCCCTCATTTTCCTCACCTACTCCTTGTCTCCCCCGAGGTTGCAAACACGTTGCAGCACAACAGAGGCCATTTGGAGACACACTATTTCCCTGGTGCATCCTTAATGTGACCTTGATTCAGAAAGATGCACCGTTTGTGGGTGTTTGATTTTCCACTGGGTGCTGGGGGGAGGGACTCCAAAGCCCCTCAGTGTCTGTAGGCTGAGAAACCCTTTGACACCACGACTGGCAGAGTCTTTGTCCCTCTCCCTTTGGCTTTGGCCTTCGCTGGTGGGGCTGGGTCAGGGTTAGGTCATGCTCCTGCAGCTGTATCCCTGGCTCTGATGGAAGGGTTTGTCTCTCCCTTAACCCTTATTTCTGGAGAAGACCTTAACTGCTACTGCTCCTAACTGTGTTTTAAAGCCTGTCTGCTGCCTCCTCTGCCCCGAGCTGGTGTGTGAACAGCAGCCCTCCACCTTCAGGCCTCCTTCCACCCCAGTGACTCTGGTACTGAATTCACATTGTCAATGTTCACGTGTCAGCCCAGCCAAGAGTAGGCTGCAGTTGTGCTGTGATGCTGCTTTGCTTTCCTGAGTGGTAAGACCCAAAGGAACTGTTCCTGCTCAGAGCAGCCTTGGGAAACCTTGACAGTTAATCTGAATGCTCTGCAGGCAGAACAGCTCCTGGGGAAGGATTTAGGCTAGTCAAAGAAGCAGGTAAGACCTCCTGAGCTGCAGTATTAAAATAATAACTGGTTCTCATGAAGGGCTATAAACTCTCTAGCTTGGGGTCAGAAAACAACCTCTGGCTTCTGGGGTTTAGAAGAAAACTCTCGCTAGGGAAAACTCCTGCTACAGTATCTACTGAGTCCATGTTTTATTCCCCCAGGACAGGGCTCCTGCCAGGAAGCACAGACTACATATTTGATTTTATTTCCACACAAGATTAATTTTCTTCTGAATCAATATATCAATATATCAGCTTTGGGTAAGTGATGCCCTGTGCAGGGCGTGATGCTGCTGTTCAAGGTCAGGTTCTTGCTCTTTCAGACTCGAAAAGGCTCATCTGCAGACTCCCAGCAGCAGGGCAAAGGGCTGTGTGCCACGTTCACCCTGCAGCTTGCCTTGCACCCAGAGCTGCCAAGGCTCACACCACCAGTGCCAAGAAACACCTTGACCAGCACTCAGTAGCTGTGCTCAGCAGTCACCCCGGGCGTATCCACTCCTCCTCCTGTGGAAGTCACTCTCCCCTCACAGCAGGTTAATTCTCTGACAGCCTGGGGTACGCTGCTCATGGGGAATTCGCTCTGGCTTCCAGGAGTGTCGGGTTGTGCCCATCCTTTAGGAATCTGTCCATTACAGGTGTGAGCATTGCTACTGCAAACAAGCACCTGCCTTGTCTTGTGCCTTTGGCTTCCAAGGGTTTGCCTCTCCTGGCTGCCAAGACAGGGAATTATTCAGAACAAATCTGGGTTTGCACAGTATTCATAAAATATTTGTGAGGTGAGATAATCTCATCCTCCTCTCCCAGGCGTGTGCAGATGAAGAGAGGGAACTTTCTCCTCTCCTCACAGCACGTGTGACTCACCCTGCAGATCCTGGTCTGTATTTGTGTTTACACTGCCATGGAAACTCTCTTCTTATTGTACAGGACAGCACACTACAGTGAAAGGGCCATTGATCTCAGCATCAACAGGGGTTGATACTCACCACCAAAAACTGACTCTGAACATCCTGCACAGTCAGAAAAACCCCCAAAAAGCTGTCTGGGAAGTTACCAAGGAGCAGCAGAGTCTCTGGGGCAGCAGAATCTTCTTTGGTGCTTCTGTAATTGGCAGAGTCAGAGGCACACCCAGCTGCAGCTACAGGTAAAAACACATCAGAAAGGAGACCTCAGGACAGCAGAGCAGCTCTTGCAGCTGCAGCAGTGAGAAGCACCAGGACTTCACTTCTGGCATTCCTCCAAAGAACAAAGTATCATCCCATTTTAATCTTAGATATGCTTTTACACTGAGGTTTGCTGAACTGTGTTTCAGCCAGTATGAACAGGATCTGGGTCACCAAAACCCAGCCAGCCACAGTGTAATCCAACAGCTCTGTAACACACAGTGAATGCACGAGGATTCCCGTGCCCTGGCACTGCTGGCACCCCAGTGTGAGCAGAGGAGTGTCAGCACCTGGAATTGGCTGGAGCAGAGTTAAAAGTTTTCCTTTTGGGATGGGGCTGTAGTGAGGTAGCGACACATCAGGAGCTATGAAGGCCACAAGACTGATTACACTAAATTAGGCTTAATGGGAGCAATGGCCACATTTTGGGGGGTAATTCATCTCCTCATGCACAAATACAAATGCAGAATTACAGTTCTGACATTGCACTCTTACCTGTTCTGGCTGGATGTTTATGCCCCAGTGGATTTAAACAAGGATGGATGCAATTCAGGTCATGCTGCAAGGTTTGTCTTCAGTGTGGGAGAGAGTAAGATGACAGAAAACTCAGTGATAACCACGCTCATGAGCTCAGCACATTGTGTGGAAGCCCTGAGAAACCAGATCAATGACCTGAAAGACAAATGAGAGAAGCCTTCAGCTGTGGAGGGATGAGGATGAAGGAAGGGATGAGGCAGTTCATGTACATGGAATACACCACCCCAAAAAGCCTATTCTGGGGGGGGGGGGGAGTTGCCCAAGGATCCTGGTTTTCCATTTTAGCATGAAATAAGCCATGCAGCTTTCTGCCTCAGGGTGTTCTAGTCCCTGCTCTCTTTTATCTTGGAGACCTGGTTTTCCCCTGCACCATCTGCTCCTGGTCTGCACCACAGCAGAGTGGAAGGAGTGCAGGGCCTGGCACCAAGTGTCGATGGAGCTTTGAGCCAGTTGTCTACAGGGAGGAGAGAAATGTTGCTTAGTGGGGAAATGCTACTGAGAAAGTATTTCAGATGTCTCCTCTTCTCTTGCAAGTTCCCAGGAGTTTGGAGCACACGAATATTCTGAGTTTTTTCTGAAAAACATCCAAAAAATACCTTAAACAGAAGCCAGAGGCTGTTCCCCTGCCCAGAGAGCACACAGCTCGGTGTCCTGCAGGTGTTCCAGGAGCTTTCTGGAGCATCTACCAGTTGCCATGTGTGTGTGCAGTTGGCCCCCTGAAGGCTAGATTTGCTGGAAAATATAATACGGTTTGGGTTAGATTTGATGTTTCAGATAACCATGTATTCCTTGTGTCTGTCTTGTACTGGAATATTCAATGCACTGTGAAAATCATCAGTTAAATCTGTGCCTGGGACAATCCCTGCTCTGATTCCATGCGGGTTCTCAAGAGGCCCAAGCCATCTACTTTGTCTAGCCACAGTAACCCCAGGGAACAGAACTCCCCCTCAATGCCTGCTCTCAGACTGTAAGAGAGTTCCTAAAAATACTGGTGTTCAGAGCTGTCTTGGGTAAATTAAGCACATGGTCAGTTTGCAGCTTAAACCAACCGAACCAAGGTCCAGGTATTGCCTGTGAAGAGAACACACCATGGTGTTTAGCTTTGGTGCCACGCCACAAGGCTCTGGTGTCTCTATGGTACTTTACAGAACTGAGATAATACAGTAAATTATAAAACCAGAGAAGAAATAAAGGCATTTAGCCACCCAGGCAACACAGAAACCTGGACTCTGACACCGTGGCTCTTGTCTGAGGCACAGAAAGAGGAGCGGGAAGCTGGGTCACTCCCTGCACTGTTCATAATGGGCAGGGGTGGGTGTTCCAGCCTGCAGGCTCCACATGGGGCCAGCTTTCTGATTCTTCACTGACTGGCTGTTCCAACCTGCCATATGATCCTTGACATGCTCGGGTAGGCTGGGCACAGACGAACCCCAACCCTGGGCCGTGGGGACCAGCCAGCTGGCCAACAGATCCCCCAGGTTCTGAGAGCAACCCTGTCGCTGGGCTAGCTGGCTTAGACTTTAAGAGAGACTCGGGACTGGCAGGTATCCTGTTCACAGTGTAGCATACCCCCTTGGAAGCAATTAACTTCTTGCTAAGGTCATTTCTTCACACATTACTGTTTCCTGCTCCATGTTCTGCAGGCCCTTGAAGGGAGCAGCAGTTTCCACGCTGCTTTAATAGGAAAAGGAAACCCTCAAATAGGCAAAAAGATGGGGAAGTTTGGCCCAGAATAAGAGAGATGCTGGAAGGATCAGTGTTAACTCTGCAGCGTTTCCCAACATGCATGAAAGGCCAGATTGCAAATTCCTTATTGCAATTGGATTTTGACACAAAGGTCAGCTTTCCAAACCACCGAGGCTGATGGCTGCAAACACAGAGGATCCTGTTACCAAGTAGAAAAAAATCTTTTCCTTCAAAAAAACCCAAAAGATTTCAGCCAGTCTTTGCCAATTCTCACGTTTCTGGGGGAAAAAACACACACAAAAAAAGCAAGGAATCACATTTTTCCTCCCCCATTTGAAAACATCCTACTGATTTCCTTACAGGATTCGGATGAGCCTTGCCAACCCAGTAGAGGGGACTCAGCGTTTGTCATCTAAACAAGGCATTGTGCACATGAGCTGAGAATAATACACAGAGAGGGAGGGAGAGAGATGAAAGAAACGCTGGAAAATTCAAACCTGGACCCAATCCTGCGCTGAGGAGTGCATCTGCGGCACCAGCATCCCTCCCGCGCGGGAAGTTCCCAGGGGCTGCTGTGTTCCTGGAGCCGAAATACGGCTGGGAAAGCACAGCAAGGGCCGAGCTGCTCTAGTGAGAAATAAATCCACGAGAAGTATCTTCCCGCACCTGCTTCTCGCTGCTCTAACGGGCCGTCTGCTCACGGCCAAGCGGGAACGGGGCACAGCCCCCCTCCCGGGACACAGCCCCCCTCCCGGGACACAGCCCCCCTCCCGGGACACAGCCCCCTCCCGCGGCACCCGGGACACAGCCCCCTCCCGCGGCACCCGGGACACCCCCGGCAGCAAAGCGCAGCGAGACCCGGAGGGCCGAGAGCCCGGGCGGCTCCGCAGCCTGCGGGGAGCGAGGCCAGGGGGTGAATCCCGGGAAGGGCTGTCCCTGCGGAGCCACGGGCAGCAAACCGCCCCGCGGAACATCCGCGCTGGGAGAAGGGACCGCGAAGCCCCGCGTTACCGAGCGCCGGGCTCGGTGCGGCTTCCCCGCAAGAAGCCTCTCGCCGTTCGCCACTCCCGGGCCCCGGAACCAGGCGGGGGCATGAGACCCCCCCGCCCCCGCCGGGAAGCGGCTCCCGAGGGGCGGCCCCGGCCCCGCGGCCCCGCTCCATCCCAGCTGCCCGCCCGCCCGCGCCGGGCTCTGCCCCCCGGTGCCGCCCCCCGGGCTGCCCGCCGCGACCCCCCCCGCCCGGCTGCGCTCCACGGGTGGCTGGGCGGGCGGAGCGCTCGCATGGAGCTGCCGCGCTGAGCCGGGCCATGGACCACCACCTGCGCCGGCTGAAGCAGGAGCTGGTAAGGGGGCGGCGGGCGGGGGTCTCTCGGCCAGCCCCGCCCGGGGCTCGGCCCGCCGTGGCGGTGCCTGCGCGGAACCCCCGGCTCGGAGGGCTCGGCCCTTGGTGCGGGCGCGGAGCGGGCTCCGCCGCGGGACGGCAGCTGCCGGCGGGAGAGCGGGGCGGGTCCCGGCCGCATCCAGCCTTCGCCGGGCCGCGGAACTTCGGGGTCCCCCCCGCCGGCTGCTCCCCGGCTGCATCGGCGCCGGGCGGGGGCAGGTCCCGGCCTCCGCTCGGTCCGTCTGCGAGGGGGGAACGCGGGCTCGGGGGGTTCGGGGCTGCGACAAACACGGTGCCAGCGAAGATCAGAAACCAAAGAAACATTTACAGAGAACAAGTTTACGGGAAACAAAGTGATGTAGGGGGAGCGCGCGATTGCCACCCGGATACCTCCTGAGCCACTTCTTTAATAGGAAAGCCTTTGTCATCAATCAGCACCGCTCTCCCCTCCTCCGGCTCCTTCCCAGGCGGTAACCTCCCCCGCGGAACTTGCTCGGGCTTGTCCGCAGCGCAGGAGGTGTCGCTGGGTTTGCCAGGGTGGCTGGGGAGGAAGAACCCATCTTTCCAAAGCCGGGTTCCAGCCTCGGCGGGTCTGGCTGGGGAGCAGGGCGCTGGGAGACAAACAGGTGAGGAGAACAAAAGGGGAAGGCGAGGCAGAGCAGAGACGGGGAGGGGGCAAGTTCTGAGGGCAGAGCAGCATCCAGCCCGGGTTAGGACTTGGTCGGATGCTGGTTTCCCCCGGGATCGCTGTCCTGCCCGTGCCACAGGGGAGGGTTCGCGTGTGAGCAGCAGGGCTGGAGTCGGTAGAGACAGGCAAAGGGAGAGCCGTGCCCAGGGCAGCACCAGGGATGCGCAGAGCTGTGGTCCCCCGCTGGCCGTGACCTGTGAACAGCTTCCACAGCGGCTTCACCCGGAATAAACAGGGCAGCAGACAGTGACATGTAAGGTGCTGGCCGCAGCGGTGCTCCCCTGGCAAGCTGAGCTGGGAGAGACGCTAAAACAAAGGGAAACGAGAGTCTGCTGTGCTGTACTCTGGGGGTGATGGATGAAAAGCACTCTGCAAACCAGGACGTGTGCGGGGTAATCTGGAGAGCCCTTAAAACCTGAGCAGCTTGGAAGGTGAAGTGGCTAAAGAGTAACTTCCAAAAGACCCTGCTTAGAGTATTTTGTCTATTTAACTAAGCAGTTGCTGAGCAGTGTTTTTAATAGAAGCCCAAACATTGCACCCCTGCACGAGAGCCTAAAGCATTCCCATTTTGTAGTGTGCAACATAACCTCTGAGGAGCCTGAGTGTGCTCAAAGGGGAGGCAGAGCCCTCACACTGAACATGGAAACCAAAAAATACTTCAAAGGAGAACACTCTGGGTCTGCTCACACCCTCCATGCAGTAATGGTTGGGGTTTGCACTGTACAAATGCAATTTGTATCGTATCAATAACCCAGCCTGGCAAAGATCCACGTGGATGTTTCAGTTAAACTGGGCAGGGGCAGTTGTGACTTAACCCAAAGCAGCCGGGTCCTCCTGCGCTTGGGTTTCACCAGTCACATTCTTTCCCCTTCCCACCCCCCAACTTTTGTTGCTTAAACTTGAAAACTTCCTTGGACCCCAGATTCTCAGGGTATCAGAGTGCAGCCTCGGAGCTGCTGGGAGCGCAGCCGTGCCGGGCAGCCCACGGGGTGACAGCTGGAGAGACCCTCTGCCTTCGGCATGCCAGGAAACAATCCCTTTCCTCAGCAAGTTAAGCGAGCTGCAGACTGTGTATAGTGAAGGTAGGGGGGCTGTATTAATTAAAGCAACTGTAAATGAGATCCTGAGCAAGAACAGCTTTTAAAAATCAATACCGTCAAGATAGTCTGGAATTAAACTAGATTAATGTTTCTTTAAAGACCAGCAAGCAGTGAGGACAGACAGCTGGGACCATCTGCATTGGCTGGTGAGTGGGAACTGAACCTCTTGACCCTGGTTCTCTGCCACTTTCCTCCTTACTGGGCAGGCTGTGCCTCTGGATGCTAAATGCACCATAACCAGGAATCATGCGGGAGGAATGGTGGGAAGGGCTGGGCCACATCGGGACAATGAGCCACCTTGTGTGCAGCTGGATGGGACTCCAGCTCCAGGGCAGTTCAGAAACTGGGGTTTGCATCACGTCCAAGGAGCAGCTGGGGGTAGGTGGGAGGGATGCAGAGCAGCAGCGGGGGCAACACGGGGCTGGTCTGTGTCCTGTCCGAGGAGCAGCCTTGCTGAGGCTGCTCAGTGTAACACATGAAAGTTAGAGGCTGCTCAGCCAGCAGAAGCTTGGCTTGTCTCAGTGCAAACTGCCACAGCCTCTGGCTGGTTTTGAGGAGGGGATTTTCTCCAAAAAGAGCAGATGTTGGCCCAGTTCCCAAGGAAAGGTCATCTTCAAGTGCAACTCCATCCCTCGCCAGGGCAGGACTCTGGGATTCCAGCTCTGATTTGTCTTTCTCCTGCTTTGTGCATTAAACCCAGGTTTCAATAACAGTGGGCTTGGCTTGGGCTGCTGCGTGCCCAGGCATTAACACAGCCTGTGCTGAGATCACACTGTGCTTCACCAGACACCTGGCAGATGAGCCTGGGTCTGGGTGTGCTCACACTCATCCTCACAGCATCTCTGGGGAGGTTCTGCCGCTGCTCCCTGGGCTGAACCTGACCTGTTTCAGTCAACAGGAGATTTCCTGTTCCAATCCATGTTTTCCTTTGTAGGCTGATAGTTCCTGGCACGAGTGGTGTCCCTGTGATGGGAATTCAGTCAGAAGCTTCCCCACGAGAATGCTTCACGGCCAGGAGATCCTGCTGTGGCACAGCCATCCTCCCCGGGAGATCCTGGTGTGGCACAGCCATCCTCCCCGGGAGATCCTGGTGTGGCACAGCCATCCTCCCCGGGAGATCCTGGTGTGGCACAGCCATCCTCCCCGGGAGATCCTGGTGTGGCACAGCCATCCTCCCCGGGAGATCCTGGTGTGGCACAGCCATCCTCCCCGGGAGCTGTTTGGGCTGAGCAGTGCCAGCCCTCTGCACCTCAGTTGCTGTATGTCACGAATACAGAAACCTTGTTCACCTCCTCTGGAAAGCCCCTGGAGATTATGGGATGCAGAGTGGTTTGTGGGAACAGGCAGTGCTGGTTTGTAGGGCTGACACAGAGTAAGTTGTGCTTCCCCACTCCTGCCACCCATCCTTAGCAGGGCAGCTGTGCAGAGCTTGTGACTCTTCCATTAATCCCCAGACTGAAATTCCTCTTGACTTTAGCAGCTGGATTCAGAGCCTGGAAGCACCATCGAGGCACAGAATACGATGGCTGCTCTCCAAGCTACAGGCTGTTCCCTCAGCTGGAAGATGAGATTTAACAAGAACTGTCCTGCCCAGGGATGAGCAGAGGGGTTTCACTCCCACCCCTCACACTGAGGATGCCGTTACCTCTGTAAACTTTGACACAGGGGTCATGTACCACAGCATGGGGGTCTCCAGGCTCTTCTAGGTGAGGAATAAGCACTTAACCACCCAGCACAGGGCAGATTTGTCTTGCATTTGGGGCTTGTATGGCTGTAACTGGCAAGGGGTCACGGTCAAGCCAGCTGGAGCTGGAGCTTTACTTTGCATGTTTCAGTCTTTCTTGAGGAATCCAGGATATTCCTGAGCTTTCTGTTGCTTTTTTCTAGGAGAAAAAGTATTCATGTAGGTACCTAAACCAAACTGCACCACTCTGACTCAATCTGCTGAACGTTCTCCCGGCACATTCATCACAAATGCATCACATCATCCAGTCTGATAGTCTTCCTCCCTCCCTACATTAATTTCTGTCCTGGTAGACAGTGTTTCTTGCTATGAATATCTCCCAGGAACAGAACATTCGGTCTGAGAGAGAGATACAGCCATTACTTTCACTGCTTGTCTCCTGCAGGGTCCCACTGCAGTACCTCTGTCGTGCTCAGGAAGGACTTTGCTTGCTGCTGGGTCTGAAGGAGCAGCTCCTGATTTGCAGCAGCGTGGGCAGAGGTGACAGACCTCAGGGGGTAACATCACAGCTCCAGTGGGGGGAAACACACAGCTCCCTTGGTGTCTGATGATAAAATGGTCCCTTTAAGGGTGTCTTTGCCCACTGCTGCTGGGGACAGCGTTAGGCACTTGGCTGCTTGTCACAGAGTCTTGCTCTTTCCTTGGAGCAGCTCGACAGCAGATGTCCGGTCACACGTAACCTGGGGAGAGAAGCTGCTGTCATGGGCTTTGTCTGCTTGTTCACTTCCCAGGACAACAGAGATTCTTTTAACTCCCAGCTGCACATATTCAGGGATGCTAAAGACCAGAGCCCCCAGTGAACCAACGCTTTGAACCATCCTCTTCCATGGCCAGTCCGTACACTGAGGCTTGTGGGTCACCCCGGGGTGGTGAGTGGAAGTCTGGAGGTTGGAGTTCTTTTCCATCCGTTATTTCCTGGTTGGGGAGGACTGATTTCCTAATTGGCCTTTAAATGTAGCAAGTGTGACTGGGAAGCACAGGAGGGTGTCGCTGCGATGGGAAGGAAGGCTGCATGAGTGGTGTGAGCCATCCCTGTCGTGGGTAACACCTGTTCCAGACCTGCCTGAACTTTTTGGGGAAGAAAAGAATCCTTGGTGAAGTTTCAGCATCCTTCCTCTTCCTGATAAACAGAGAGCTCAGGGTCAGCATCCTAACTTGCACCTAAAATAATCTGGGAAGGTGAGAGGTAGAGGCTTGAACTTCATGTGATAAAATGGAAGGACCAAAAGCAGATCACAGGCCCTTGGCATCCATCAAGGGCAGGAAAAGAAAGGCACAACATCAAGCTGGGCAGCAGCTCTCCGAGCCCTGCAGCACGCTCAGAAGGGTTATCCCAGCCACAATCACAGGCTTGTTGAAGATTAATCCAGTTAGTGACCCAAAGGAAACCACAGAAACAACATCATCAGCTCAGCAGGTCTGAAATAATTTTGGTCTCTATTATGTCACCCTCGTCAGACACCGATTGTTTGTTGCTGGATCTGTTGCCTCTCAGCTCTATTATTAAGAGCTGCTATTTGCCATTTGTTCTTTCCTGTCCTCTTAGCAAGAGCTTCCTCTCTCTGCAGTTCTTCTACCCAAGAGCTGGACATCTGTCTTCCTCCTCCCTACAACAAACAGGCTCAGAGCTGCTCTGTGCTGCCCTGGCCTCTGTGCTCAGCTGAAACCAGAGGTCTGTTTGCTGGGTTTTTCCTCTTCTCCCATCAGCAGCACAAAGCTGCTTCAATCCTGGGCAGGCCAGATGTGCAGAGGGGCTGGGAACAGGCAGCTGCAGCTCATGGCTGTGTGGGAACTGAGAGCTCAGTGACTGAGATGCTGACAGGAAAACCCTGGTTCCCCACGTGGGTTAAAACATTACTTACTTCCCTGGGTGGTAAAACCCCCCTTGTCTGCACCCCTTGGGGATTTGGATCTGACAGAGCACCACTAACTGCCAGAGGATGCTCCTTGGGGTGAGTTGTCCTCCTGCTGTGTTCATCAGGGAGAGAAGATCACAGATTGATAAACCCTGTAGACTAATTATGGTCGTAGTCTTGGGAATAAGTATTTAGAGGCAATAATTAAGAGGCAGGGCTTGCAAAGTGACTGGAGCCTTTGCCACACACAAGGAAGGGCTTCCGACATAAAAATAACCTCAAACTTTGAGCTCTGCCAGAGTTGAGAGATGCTGGCTGTTGGGTGGTGATTTCTGTTGCTCGTGGTGAATGTCCCTTGGTGATCACTTGGAAGTGTTTGAAAGGCTTTTGGAGTTTGCACTTCAGTGTTCACTGGGTGTGAGGGGGGGCTGCAGGTTCAGTGAGCTTTGCTTCAGAGGAGCAGGTAGGCAGAGCTGCTTGGGTCGTGCCCACACAGGAGGATCCATCTGGGGGTGAAGCCTTCAGGCTGGAGAAAGGAACAATCAACATCTCACACAATCCTGGTCAGTGAAGTGGAACATGCTCATCACAGCTGGGCTCAGCCCTGTGTGAGCTCTCCTTGCTGTCAGAGGTGTCTGTGTTGGCTGCTTCACAGTTGCACTAGAACTTTCCCACACCAGCTTTTAGGAACTGCAGAGTTCCAGGAAGAAGAAGATGCTGCAGTTTGAGGCATCTGATTTTCAGCTGGTTTAGAGAGATAAATATGAACATCTGCAAGTTGTCACTGTTCTGATTTGGCTTTTCTTGGAAGCAGCAGTGCCAAACACCCCCTGGTAGTGAAGCACAAAGCATCTCAAATTAGACAGAGTCCCTTGAAAGGCTGCTGTACCAGCACTCCCTGAGCAGAGAGCAGCAGGTTCAGGAGAGGAGGATGCTGACACCAGAGCTGTGCCAGACCCAGAGTTTTGCACTGAATGCCATTTCCCTGCTCTCTGCTCTGCAGCACGACCATTCAAGGGGCTGATTCTCCATCAGGTGTGGGATCTGCAGCTCAGACAGAACATCTCCTGATGCACTGTGTGCCCAGCTTACATAACATCCCTGCATAACCCCAGCAAGCATGGCCAGGGTCCTTCTCCACAGCAAATCGAGGCTCTCTGGGGTTTTGTGCCACATTCACGCTCTGTTTGGAATTGTGCTTCAGTTCATCACAATCTCCAGCTCCTTCACACGCAGCCTGTGAGCACAGAGCCACCCAGGGTCATCCTCAGCCCCAAGTGCCCATCACCTTGCAGGCAGAGCATCCCTGTGACTTCCAGCCCAGTCTGCTGGATCATTCCCAGGAAGATTTCTCCTCTAGCAGCCCAGTTCTGTAGCAGACAGCACAGGTACCTCGAGGAGCAGAGGGGCTGCTTGCTGGGCCTTCTGCCTTGCACAGTGTTTGTAAGCAGAGCTGGGAGCCTCAGGGTCTCAAACTCTCCTGCTGACGGTGGGATTCACACTGCCAGAGGGATGCTGAGGCTGCAGGGCAGGATGTGTCCCACCCAAAGCAGGTCACTGGAAGAGGGAAGATGTGTTCTGTCCCATCAATGCCCATTTCTGCTGCAAGGGGTCAGCTCAGCCAGTGCTGGGCATCGGGGAGAAGCACCCAAACTTCACAGTCCCTATGGGAAAGCATTTCCAGACACGAGACTGTGTCTGCTCCTCCTCCAGTTCTCAGGCTGCTACCAGGTTTGGCAGGAACAGCTCTGTTCTTGAGAAAGAAAAGGGCTGGAGCCTGAGCTTTCAGGGCTGGAGCCTTCTCCTGTCAGCAGGAGACAGGATCTGCCTGTGAGAAGTGACCCTGCTGATGAAACTTCAGTGCTTAATAGGGCCCCCTGGGTGAGGCTCAGTCCTAAGGATGCCATCCATAATTGAATCAAGGAGGGAACAGCAGCACCACCCAGCATATGCTGAGGGCTCCATCAGCCCAGTCATCCCCAGGACCCTCCTCACCCACCCTGCCTGGTCACAGCGCTGCCTGGCCAGGGGATTTAGTGGGCAGTGGCCAATGAGGGGCCAGGCTGGCTCCAAATCCAGCTTCTTGCAAAGCCCCAGATAAACCAGGCTGCCAGTAATGAGGAGAGAAAGGTTGGGAGGAGAAGCATTACAGCAGATCTGGAGAGGTAAGGTGATAGTTTTGTCTGGGGCTGGGAGAGCATATGGTCCTGCACAGGGAGCTGAGGGCTGGGCTGGGAGGGGGGTGTGGGTTATTTGCATGTCTGCACAACTGGAGCTTTCTCTGCTGATGTTAAAATATCAGATGGCTCCAGACACTCACAGCATAAGAAACTAAGCACACATTTCCTGTGCCTGGAGAGCTGGTGTGCTCACTGGGGGATCAACCAGTTCCTTGGGAAGCTCTAAAAGGAAGAAATCACCCTCATCTGCTGACTGGTTTAGAGGTTTGGGGGCTGGAAGGGGGATTTGTGATCAGCAGCTCTTGAGGGGCTTCCCAGTGGCAGAGCATTCAGGAGGATCCAGTGCTCACACCCAGCTACAGAACAAGTAATTGAGTTAAAGAGGAGAGGTGCAAGAGCAAAGCTTGAGCAGCTAAAGCTGAGCACACGGTGTACCTGTCCCTTTTACCCCTCAGCACGAGATTATCACTGTACTAAAGCCCCGAGGAGCCTTTTAAACTGTTCATGAGAGAACCGGCTGAAGATTTCCCTAGGCAGTGGTAATCTCCCCCCACATGGATGTGGCATGTCTGCACCTCCAGCCCTGCCATCCCCTGCTGCTCTCCCCTCTCCTCCCCCCTCCCCACTCCCCCTCCCTGCTAAAAAAAGGGGCAGCTGTTGGAAGGAGAGCCCATTTGTTTGATGATGCCACAGTGGGAATCTGATCCGGAGCTACAGGAGAGGAGCAGCAACAGAGCAGGAGAGGAGGGGGAAAGGAGAAGGTCTGGAAAAGAACTTGCTTATTTTAAGTCTGGTACAGCAAATTAAATCCTTACAGTGGGGTTCTGGGTGCAGAACTCCTGCTGAGGGTCTTGGCCTGGGAGCCAGAGGGATTGCTAGTTAAACAAGGGTGATTCCAGAGCTTGTTGTGTACAAGATGAAGTGCACTGAGGTGTCTTTGATTGTCCTGTAATGAGGGTGTTGGGGTCAGGAGACACTATGTAGTAACAAGAGAATGCTTACCTGGGTTTGATTTTCATTTACTTGAGGTAACTTCGTGCCTGTGGAAGGCTCTTCTGTTCGTTATTCCTACCCCTGGATTCAGTTAGCAACAGGGCACTGAAGACAAAGGCAGAAGAATATGGTAAAGCTGGAGGCAGCCCAAACCATCCCCAGTCCTGTGCCTGGGGCTCTGCCAGGCAGTTAATGGAAACTCAATCTATTTCTTTCTGTAGTCAGGTCAGAGAAAAGATTCTCTCCTGTCAGCTGCACTGGTGCCTGGAGAGAAACTCCTAGAAAGTCTGAGACCCAACGTGCTGTGCCAGCAGGTGGATGGGTGGGCAGGATGCACCCGAGGTGCAGGCAGTGAGGGGTGGGGGTGTTTTGGGAAGCTCTCCTGCCCTTTGGTCAGGATCTCTTGCTCTCCCCCAGCTCCCAGAGCCACTGACCTGTTGTCTGCTCCCTTCCCTCTGCAGCTCTCCATGAAGGAGATGGGGGACGGGCTGCAGGAGCAGATGAACTGCATGATGGGTGCGCTGCAGGAGCTGAAACTGCTCCAGGTCCAGACAGCCCTGGAGCAGCTGGACATCTCCGGGAGCCGAAGCCCCATCGCTGGTGCTGAGCAGCACCGGTGCTGCCGGGGCAGCAGGGACATGCCCAGGGCCCGGCAGGACCAGCAGCCACAGGGGGAGGGACACAGCCCCAGCACCGTGCCACAGCTGGGGGGTTTGTCTGTGCTCCCAGGGCGCAGCCAGCTTGGGGACACCCCCTCCTCCTTCAGGAGCCTCTCCGGTGGGGGTGCTGATCCCCCAAAAGGGCCTTCCTCAGCTTCCACCAGAGCAGAGCGCACCTACCTGAGGACATTGGAGCCCAGGAGCCAGGGGACATCTGTGGGGTGGCCAGCATGCCAGGAGTGCCTGGGATGTGACGATGGCCACGACTGGACATCCTCCCTGATGTCCCAGAGCAGGAACCGGCAGCCGCTGGTCCTGGGGGATAACATCTTTGCAGACTTGGTTGGGAACTGGTTGGATCTGCCAGAGCTGGATAAGAAGGGGGAGAAGAGCGAGGCATCCCTGTCCATGAGCAGATCCCAGGAGCTCTGCAGGAAGTTCTCCCTGACAGCCAACATCTTCAAGAAGTTCCTGAGGAGCGTCCGGCCGGACCGAGAGCGGCTCCTGAAGGAGAAGCCTGGCTGGCTTCCTCCTGAGGACAAACAGCCCCAGATCTCCAAGAGACCCAAAAAGACAAACAAACTCAAGGGGACATTTTACTTCCCACTTCATGGGAACATCCAGAGCCATCACAGCAAAGCTGAGCGGTGCCCAAAGGTGGAAAGCAACAGCAGCACAACCAAAACTGGCACCAAGAAAGTCCCCAAGAGCATAGACTACCCCCAGCCTGGGTTTGACATCAACACAGCTGTGTGGGTCTGAGCCTGTGGGCATCCTCTGCTCTGTTTCACACTGGAGAGGAGCTCGAGGCCATGCAAACCTTTTCAGAGGACCCTGAGCACTCATCGTGGAGGGAGGGGGAAGGAACATGCTGTGGCTTCACCCCCTCCCCGCAGAGCTCCCCAGAGGAGCAGCAGCCCCATGCTGGGACTGAGACTTGCAGAACCAACCCAAACCTCTGGCAGCTCCAGGGTGAGGGGTGCCAGGGCCAAGCAGCTCCTGGAGCTAGGCTTACAACGCTGCTGTGGGGCCAGACCTCATCTCCTGTCCCAGCAGCCCCAGCCCCAGGGTGTGTGTGGGTGTGTATGAGTGTGCAAATATATACACAGGGGTTTAAAATATCTCTTCTTGCTTGTCTGCACTTAAACCTGGGGCTGAGCCCAGCAAGGCCACTGCTGTCCCCAAAGCACCAGTTATTTAAGCCAAAAGAAGTTTGAATTTACAAACTTGAAGGGTTGTGAAGTGGGGGTGCTGTACCCAGCTCACCACATCCCTGCTGCACCCCCTGCACCTCTCCTTCCCCTGCCAGTTAAACCAGTAGTACACTGGGCTCCCTTCACAGAGGGTTGTGACCCCCCAGTTCGGGCTCTGCTGCCTCAGGTCACACCAGACACAGTGTCACAGTTAATTGTTTGGGGTCCCTGAGATACAGAGTCGCAGCAGATGGTTGTTGTTGTGGTTGTGGTTGTTTCCTTTGCTGTCCGGTACAAACCTTGTCTGGAAAGAGCCAAGTCCCTCATTGTCCAGCTCTGAGACCCCAATAAAGTGGCACCAGCCTCCAGCACTGTCTCCATCCTGGGACCACCCCCAGGCCCCCTTCTCACCAGCACAGAAGCTCCTGGGTCCTGGCTGGGGAATGGTGGAGGGCTCGGGGTGGGGGTGGGAGCTGGGGGTGGTTTGTGTTCCCATCTGGGAGCAGCCAGGAGAGTTCCAATCCAAGGGGAGGTGGTAAATCACTGCAGGCAGAGGAGCTGCAGCCAGGGGTCTGGGCCAGGGTCCCAGCACAGCCCCAGCACACGTTGAGACCCTCAGGGTAACACTCCAGTGTCCATCTTCCTCCCCAGTGAGGCAGAAACGTTTGAGGGAGAAGCTGCTGCTGCCCAGGGAAGGGCTGGGGAGCCCCCAGCCCACAGAGGGGGACAGGGCCACAACCCCCAGGGCTGTGCAGGTCTGGCCACAGGTCCCCCCCTCGCTGGCTCCAGGAGCTAAATGGGGTTGAAACAAGTGCCCAGGAGGTCTGGGACCCCCATCACAAGAGCAGCAGAGCACTGGAGCAGGGGGGGCTGCCCTGTTCCTCAGAGCCAGGAGCCACCCAGCTGGGAGGGCACAGCCAGGCTGTGCTGCAGAAACCTGTTCTGCTCACTCCAGGCTCAGGAGGGGCTTGTGTGCAGTAGTATCATTTTTTTAGCATGCAATTCTATTCCTGTTGGAACTTCCCAAGACAGAGAGGCCAGTGGAGCAGGGGCAAATTAAATATAGGCACAAGCAAGCCCCGTTCCTGCCCATAGAAGGAGAGGAGAGCGGGGCAGCATCAGGAAGCTGTGCTCAGCAGTTTTTCAGGAGCCTGAGCTGCAAGCAAGCTTTTGTTTTCCCTCCACCCTGGCTGTGGGTCTGCTTGTTCTTCCCCTTCACGTTTCTGAATGCCAAAAGGCTGTTTCTAAAGCGTTTGGTTTCCCTCCTGTCAGTAGTTCATCCTGTTTGCTCCAAACACAGGTCCCAGCACCCACCTTCCCCCAGGGCCAGCACAGAGGAGCAGCAGCACAGGAGAGACCAACAGCTCTTCCTACACCAGCCACAGCCCCCAGAGAGCACAGCCTCCCCCCAGGGCTGCCCCAGCACAGCCCAGGGCACGCAGGCAGAGAGCACCCAGCACCACAGAGGGACCCTGCAGCCCCCCACCCCCAGGGGTGCATCCCAGCCATACCTGCTTGGCACCAAAGGCTGAGCCCCACGCAGAGAGGAGCATCGTGCTGGATGGGGGGAGGCTCTAAGGAGCTGAGCACCTCCACCAGGGGCTTATTTAAGCTTCCCTGGACATTGCCCTCAGCTGTGATGAGTGTGATGGGCAGCAGGCAAGGGCCCAGGTGGGGCAGGGCCACAGCAACCCCTCAGCCCAGGGGTGCAGGGTGCATTTCTGGGGGGGGTTACCTGCCCACGGCTGGGTGTGTTTGTGTGGGACACAGGGATCTGGAGCCTAAAGTGCATGTTGGGGACTTGGTCTGTGAGAAAGTCACTCTCAGGGGTTTGCCAGCCCTGTCCAGCCCCCACCTAAAGCCCAGGGCCTTAGAATCTCAAACTGACATGTGGTGGCTGGATCCCCCCACCCCGCAGCTGTCCCGGTGCTGCTCCCCCAGCACTGGGGTCCCGTGAGGAGCTGATGGAAGCTTCCCCCAGTGATGGGGACCCATGAGGGGCTGATGGAAGCTTCCCCCAGTGATGGGGACCCATGAGGGGCTGATGGAAGCTTCCCCCAGCGATGGGGACCCATGAGGGGCTGATGGAAGCTTCCCCCAGCGATGGGGACTCATGAGGAGCTGATGGAAGCTTCCCCCAGCGATGGGGACCCATGAGGGGCTGGTGGAAGCTTCCCCTGAGAACAAGGGCTTCTGGCAGCACCGGCTCATCCTGCCCGTGAGCTCAGGCTGGGGAGCTGCTCAGAGCCCAGCTGCCAACCCCAGCCCGTCCAGCCCCTGCTCGGAGGAAGCACCATTGTTCTGGGTTTCATGTGGAAAGGGCCTTTCTTGGCCCCAGCTGCCGCCCACATGTTCCTTTCCCACCCAAAATAATCACTCCCGCTGCGCCCAGGGCTGCTGAGCCCGTGTCTGCTCCCACTGAATCCCTGTGAGCAGCACCGGGGGTCAGAGCCCCTTTGGGGTCCCTGCACCCCCCAGCACCCACCGGCCCTCCCTCTACTCCTGCCTGTGACCAGCACTGAGGCGAGTGTTGGGCCTGTGACCAGCGCTGAGGCGGCCGTTGGGCCTGGGGGACCATGAAGGACAATCATCGGCCCCAGGACGGAGGTGGCACCACCTGCATCATTCCTTCCTTTGCCTAAAGACCCAATCCCAGCCCAGGCACCTTCCACAGGCTCCTGGCCAAACGCCCAACGGAGCTGCAAGTGTATTTATGTTCTGCCCCTGGAGTGTATCTTCAGCAGAGGGTTCTCCAGGGTGCTGCACTGACAAATTCAGTGTGACCTGAGCTTCAAACAGCCACTTGAACCTTGCAGGTGAATGTAGCTGGGTCTCAAAGATCTTAAGAGAAAAAAAATGACTTAATAAATATTTTAAGAGGCATTCAAGCAATAAAGAATGTCAGCCAAGCCAGACATCCCACCTAATTTAGTCTCCGGAGCAGGATCTGCTCCGAGCTGAGGGCAGGAGCTGTGAATTACCATTCCACTTCTCCAGGGTCTTTTCCTGAAATGAGAGTGGCTTTTTCTCCTCTTTTTTCATGGAACTGCCATGAAATAGTTCCCCGTTATTAAGTATGAAACCTACCTAATTAGCACAATGACAGTGTTTAACGAGGCCCTGGCTGCGTTCTGCATCTTTGATAGGCATGGTGAATACCAGGACAGTAACCCCAGCACCACGCTCCCACCACAAGCTGCCCCCTGGAAGGTGGCAATGGCAAAGGAACCTCAGGCTTTAGGACTGATTAGGAGTCTGGATTCTTGGGGCACGTTAAGCCCAGGGGGGATGAACTGCACTGTGGTTAATTTGATGCCAATAAAGTTCAGACACCAGGGATTAATAAACTGGTCCAGGGGAGCTGCTGCTCCAGGGGCTCAGCCAAGGGCAGAAGGTTGTTGCTGTTGGCCAGTGCTGCCCCTGTGAGGGGCTGGAAACCCCTCTGGCACTGGGCAGGTGCTGGGCCTGCCCCACATGGCTAGATGCACAGGGAGGGTTTGGCTCTGAACATTACCAGAGTGCTTCCCAGGAGCTGCTCCTCCCCAGGCTTCCCCTTCTCCACCAGCACTGACTCCCTGCTCCTCCAGCCAGATGGCCTCCAGAAGGCTCTCAAATGTGCCTGTAATTAAAAAGCCTTTATTTTCAAAACCATTTCACAGCTTATTCTTCTGACAATGGGATGGGGCTTCCTAGGCCAATGCTGGGCAAGGAGAAAGGGAAACACAGGCTGGCTGCTGCCTAGTGTGTCCCCTTCCCACTGACAGGGGCTGCATTTGCTGTTTACCCAACAGGGCATCAGGACCCACATGCTCTGCAAGTCCATGTGCTCTCTGAAGCCTCCCCAGGGCCAGTGCTCATCTCCCCTAACGACACTCGGCCCTGGCCCCGTTAACCATCCGTGCTGATGTGCCTAACTAACCTGAAAGGCTTTCTGACTGGGGACTGAGCTAATTCAATCATTTCCCCTCAGTTCCCCTGGAACTGAGTCCAGCAGCACAGAAGCCAATGGCCAGACCCTCACTGAACCCAGATCCCCTTTGTGCAAAGCCCAGCACGGTTTTATTCCCCCCAGCACGTCCCCAATCACCTTCATCACGTTACTGATCAGCAGCACAATCCCTCCCAGCCCTTTAAGCAGCCTTCCTGAGACCTGGGCTGTGCTGCTGCCCATCCCTGGCCCTGCAGGAAGAGCCTGTGGTTTGTTTCTCTTCCCTTTTGTTCAAGTTCATTTGCACCCACGTGGCATTTCTGATGGGGAAGTCGTACCCCTTCCAGCTGGCAGGCGGGCTCCTCTGCTGCTTCTAAAGAAAGCCCCGTTTTCTGGCTGGGCTGCAGCACAATGGGGGGAGCATCCCTCCCCCCTCGGCTCTGCCTCCCCCCATTGGGGCTGATTTCCCCAGCAGCCAGGGTTCAGTCCTGGCCGGGCACTCGCCCTCTCCTTCTCCTCTGCCCGTTTTTCAGGAGTGTTTCCTGCACTGTGGGTGCTGAGCAGGGGCACTGAGCTGGCCCAGATTCCCTGGGGTTTGCTGAACAGGAGAGGGAAGGGGGAAGATCGATGCCTGGGCAGACGACATGGCTGCTCTGGTGTCAGTCCTCACCCTGGCTGGCTGGAGGATAATCCCAAAGTGCTTCCCCACACGCTGAAATCCCACCACAGCCAGCAGGACACGAGCTCCAGGATCCAGAGGGGAGGCCAAGGGGTCCCTGCTCACCCTCACCCCATCCTTTGTGCCAAAGCCTGCTCAGGACCCTCCACCAGCACAGGGGCAAGGGGCTGGATGTGACCACAGCCCTGGTGTGGGAGTGGAGGGAGGGTGGCTTTGGGCTGGCCTTGCTCTCCAGCTGCCCCCCCTTTCCCATGGGGTTGGTTAACCAGGGTCCCTGGGCAGGCAGAGGAGACCCTGGCAGAGAGCAGAGCTGGGTGCTCGTGGCACTGAGGTGGTTTGTGATGGCTTTACCATGCGGCTTCTGTGGCAGCTCCAGCTCTGCCGAGGGGCTGGGGGGTCCCACTGCTCAGGCAACAAGGGGGGGGCATCTCCTCCCTCATTAACAAAGCTGGCAATTCAGGCTGGACCTTCCCAGGGGCTCTGCTGTGTTCACGACATCAGGCTGGAGTCAGTGACGTGACATTCCCAGCCCAGAGATAACGAACTGACGTTCTGTCAGGTCTAATTAGTCCCTTTGCTGTGCTGGTGACACGGGGAGGCAGGGCTGGGCTGGAGGCTGGCAGAGCTGGGGGCTGGCACCTCCGAGGCCTCACCAGCACTGGGAGGAGACCTGAGATGAGCTGCCCAGTGAGGCAGCTGCTTCATTCTTAAATGTAAGAAGCCAAGAGGGGCCCCTGCCAGTCACTGCTCCCCGGGGTCCAGCCACGTCTCCGGTGGTCACTTTGCAGAGGTGGCTGTCAGGGGCCTTTGTAAGGTGTCTCCTAGGATGGGTGGGAAGGAACGATGCTGCAGCAGCCTTGGGAAACTCACTGGAGACAAGGTGTGGAGCCAGGACCTTGAGCAGAAGGTCTCCTCCTGCAGAGGTTTCATGGGACCTGTCCACCACCGAAGCTGGAGGGATGACACCCTTACCCCCTGTGAAACAAAACCTGGGCTCTGACCGACACCCGGCAGGCGATGCCTCCTCCCTCCTCTTCCTCTGCTTCGCAGCACCCGTGCCCCCCTCCTTGCTGCCAGGCAGCGTGCCAGGCTGGGGGGGATGGCACTGGCATCCCCCAGCCAGGAGGGACGTTGGCTGCTGCATGGCGAGTGCTGGATGGGGATGCTCATGCCCTCTGTGTGCAGTTAAACCTCTCCCAGAGCTGCTCCTGCAGCACGTCACAGGTGAATTTCCTCCTCTCCCCACCGGAGGGGATTATGTTCCCAGCAGGGGTGTGGGCTTTTTGCCATAATATGATTTAATGTGACAGGTATAATGAGGAGTGACACATCTGTGCAACAATCCACTACCTTGGAAGATCACAAACAAGCTCAGAATAAATCCGAGTGTGGAGGCTCCCAGCTCCCTGAACACCACAGCTGGGAAAAACAAGCACCAAGGAAAGGTGCTTCCTCTGGGAGACAGCAAAGCCATGGACACGATGCTCTAAATTAATTACTGAGAGCCCAGCCCTGCAATGAGCCCTTGGCCAGATGCCTTGACCCGTCCCACAGCCCCGCGGAGCTGACAGCCCTCCCCACAGATCGACCTGTGTGCCGTGCCTCTGGAGGGGCTGAGGCCTCAGTGCCTGCCCAGAGACGGGCAGGAAAGGGACCAAAGTGACTCTGGGCACTTGGGTTCTGGAGCCATTTAGTTTCTCCTGGAACTGGGACAACATATTCAGCCTGCAGCACCTCTGTGTGCCCCGAGACCTCAGGTTCAGGCTGCTGATCCAGCATCTGCTGCTCCATTTCCAGCTGGGATGCTGGAGCCAGCACTGCCTGGGGATAATTTCTTCACCAGGGCCTTGAATGCCAGCAGGGAGCCAGCTCTATTGCCTGGGAGCTTCAGAGAGTTCACAGGCTCCGTGCTGCTGCGTTGCCAGTGCCCCCCACCCCCAGCACAGGGGATGGAGACTGAGGGGACCCCAACTCTGGAGGAAGCACCAAAGGAAGTGGGCAGAGGCGTTGGAGATGCTGGAACGACCCCAGCAGTGGCAAGAGCAGCGTGTGGAGCAGCAGGCTGCTGGCAGGGAGGAGCCCTGCCTGCCCGGCCTGGGAACGGGAAGGAGTTAATGCTGGCTCCAGGCAGGGGAGCAGACAGGCTCATCTCGCTCGCTGGGCTCATCTATCTGGGTTATTTAACAGGATACCCTCTCGCTGATTTTAATTACTCACATCATTTGGGAAGTAATTCACAGCACATCCCTGCAGGGTGCACGAGTCCGGGCTGGGAGCAACGCAGGGGCTCTTCCTCACTGCCCGAAAGGAGAAGAGGGGCTGGGGGCAGGGGCAGGTGACCATGGCGTCCCCCACCCCTGGGAAGGGTCTCTCTGGCTGGGCAGCAGCTGGGGGGGTTCCACCAGCACCGGAGACATCAGTGAGGCCGGGGTAGAGCTGCAATGAAGCATCACCACGTGCGGGTGCTGATGCAGATGGGTTTCTGGCCGGCCATCCCCACAGCCCACCTGCACCCCCCTGGCCCAGGGACTGTCAGGGCTCCTCTGCCCAGCGGAGCCGCCAGGCCGCAGCCCCGGCCCCCAGCTGCCGCCGGCGCGGGGGGCTGACGCGAGTCAAGCAGCCCCTTGTCCCCCCGGCCCGGCCCCCCTGGCAGAGCAGCTGCAGATTAATTGGCCCTTTGATATGGGTGGGTTTCTGCCAGGCTGGTTCTGGCAGGGAGGGGAGGATGCTCGTCCCTCCAGCGCTCCGGGCAGCCGCCGCTCTCCCTCCAAAGAGGGAGCACAGGGCCGGTCTCCATCCCCGAGGAGGGTTCCCCAGCCAGTCCCCACTGTTAGAGAAGCTTTTCCCAGGCTCTTCCCACAATTCCATATTTTTCTTTAACCACATTTGCACCCAGATTAACCGCACTGGGTTGTGCATCCCCCCAGCACACACTTGTTTGGTTTCCTCGCTGCCTTTTGTCATTTCCCAGCGTAATCAGGATGCAAACAATCCCTGAAGAATGTTTAATTAATATCATAGGGCAACAATGGGATGATTAAGCAAGTCTGGGCAGCTGCTATTTATACACGGGGCATGTGGCACTTGTTGGGGGCGAGTGTGTCACGTAAAATATCGTTCCCTGGACCCTCTGTGCCAGTTTATTGCTTGTTTTCATTGTCTGGCACAGCCCTTTTCTCCTCTTTGTGCTCGCTCAGGCAGAGCCAGAGAAACAGAGATTTAGCTCAGAGTCTCTTGTTCAGCTTAATTATAGAGAAAAAGCTTTCAACTGAGGAGCCTCCCCCCCCCTTCTCCTTGTCCTCAGCCACGAGGTCTCCAGAAACAACCCAGCAGAAGCTTCGGGCAACAAACGCCCTAAAACTGGTCCAGGAATAGAATCAGGGAGGCCCCTTCAAGCAGAAAAACACCCCAGAGGACAGAGCAGGCTTTCAGGCTGGGAGAGGTGAAGGGGCTTTGCCCGGAGGAGCAGCAACCACGCAGCCTCCCTGGGCAAGGGGACAGGGTGGGATGGGGCTGGGGTACATGAGGCCATGGGCAGCACTGGGGTGCCTGGAGCAGGCAGCCAGCACCCCCTCCCACCCCCATCCAACTGTCCTTGACTGGTTGAGAGATGCTCTCGTTGCACAATACTTCATGCAATCGGCTTTTAGGGCATTTGCTATTTAGGAAACATTTCCCCTTTGCTCCTCAGAAGCTGCCATGCAACCTGAGGCAATGGTGTTTGCTGGGGTTGGGCTCCTTTCACCACTTCTAAAAATAAACTCCTGATTATTTACTTTTTCTTCTCCAGAGAGCTGAGAGCAGCGACCAGCCCAGCCCACCACAAGGGCAAGGCAGCGGGAAGTCAACAGAGGTGAAGTGAGACATCACCCACCTGCATCACAGAGGCAGGAGCTGCTGGGCCTGGGACCAGGGAGTTCCACCCCAATCTGGGGAAGAACTTCTTCCCAGTGAGGGTGAGGGAGCCCTGGGACAGGCTGCCCAGGGGGTGTGGAGTCTCCTTCTCTGGAGAGATTCCAGCTCTGTCTGGACACCGACCTGTGTGCCCTGTCCTAGGGACCCTGCTTTGGCAGGGGGTTGGACCCCATGGGATCTGGAGGGCCCTTCCAGCCCCTGTGATTCTGTGATGCTGTGATGTGCCGGACTTGGTGCCCACCAACCTCTTCAGGGCAGCCTTGGCAGCTGAGAGGGCACTGAGAGAGTTAACTGTCTGAGTCCCAACCAAGGATAAGAGGACACCTTCACCGGGGTCTCTTTCTCATCTGAGGTGCCATCCCTCAGCCCTCCCCAGGTCTCAGCCCTCCCCTTGCATCAGGAGCCTTAAAAGATTTTCATTTCAGAGCCAGACTGATACACTTGGGCCAGAACACGTCACTCCCAGGCCGGGACGACATACACTGTCACCTGTGATACACTGACAGGACAAGAAGGCATCTCCCCGTGCTGGAGCCCTGCGGGAGGTGGCTGCTTCCCCTTGTCCCCATCAAAATCCATGCACATTGCTGATGGGGTTTCAGGAAACAAGAGCCTCCTGTTGGCCACGGGTTTCCTGCCAGATTTCTGGTCCTGCAGTAGCCACTGCTGGGTCAGTTGGCCAAGGTGCAGATGCTGGAGAGAGACTCTGGGTGTGTGAGCGTTGGCTTTACTGTGGAACAGAAGGATGCTGCAGCTCAGCTTGTCTCTGCTGTGATGCTCTGGGCTGATCCCCTCGCAGGTTCAGCTGCTGGTTTGTGAGGGTCCAGCCCCTGCCCCACACACCCAGACCGTGCTGTGCCTCCCCCTGCCCCTGCAGATTAACTGTGAGCAGGGTGAGACGGCCAGGATTGGGTCTCCCTCATTTCAAACATCATTCATCATGCAGGATCATCCCCTGGGGCTCCTCTGCCGTCATATTTAATAACGTGAACGGCTTCGAATCAAATGAGTTCTCCTGTGGGTTTAAGCCACTCTGACAGAGCAGCCTGACACTGCTTATTTCCAGAGCTAAATGAAAAGTGGCTGTGGGATGCTGGCACTCAAGATGCAACCAGGGGAAGGCTGAGTAAAGGTGTAAGGTTATCTGGAGTTTGCCAGGTGAATTGTAACAACCCAGGTAGGAGAGGGCAGCAGAGCTGTGATGCTGCTTGTTGCCCTCAGCTCCATCAGCATTAGCTCAGAAGGGTCCCAAGAACCACGGTTTGTATTGGCAGCACTTACAGGGAAAAAGGGACAAGGTCAATGTCTGTATGACAGAGGAGCTCAGCTTGGGGTGGCTGCGGCTCCCTGTGGGGTCGTTCCATGGAGTGACCCTGGGAGCCTCGGGCAGCATCCTGCTCCGTGCAGCACAAGGTGCTCAGCAGCCGCTCTCGGAGGCCAGAGGCTGCCCGGCACGGCCTTGCTCTGCTCCACAAGGCTCCAGTGTGCTCAGCCCAGAGCTGCTCCCGGCCCTGTGAATTTGCCCTTTGTTGCCCCATGTTGGGCCGTGGCAGCGAGAAGCAGCTGCCGCCCAGCACACGCCGTGTCCCTGCGGCACGGGAGCTCTGCCAGCACCGGGGCCTCTGTCCCTCTGCAGCACAACGGGCTCCTTATCCACCCCCAGCCTCCACCACAGCAAGGGGGGGCTGGCCTCTGGCCTCAAACGTTGGTACCACCCAAAGAAAATGCCAGGGATGGCTGAACTCAGGGCCCTGCCCGGGGGAGCGTCTGTCCCGAAAGGACACGGTGCAGCTGGGGCCAGGGCAGCAGGATGGGCACCAGCCCGGGGCTGTAACTCCAGCTCTGGCCCAGGCTCATCCAAAACCTCTGACAAGGAGTTCAGTCTTCCTTAGCTGCTCCCTCCACTGCACATCCCGTTGGAGATCAGGGACAGAGACCTGGGGTGATGTGGGTAACGGGAGTCACTCACCTGGGGCCCAGGGTACCACACGCAGCATCCCAACACTGGGCTCAGTAACTGAGCTCAAGACAAGGGCTGGGAGCAGCCGCGTTAGCACAGCGCTGTGCCAGGCCACTGCGAGCCTGCAGCATGGCTAATTAGCCCTGGCACAGCCTCTAATTAGCCTGACTCCAGAGCTGGGCTGAGCTGCCCCAGGAGGGGCTGAGCCCCCCGCCCAGCCCCGCTCGAGCCCCCGGCACGGCCCAGCGGAGCGGGGACACGGAGCCGCTCGGGGGCTGCTGCGCCCGGCCGGGGGGAGCGGGGCGGCCGGGACAAGGGTGCCCGGGGACGCGGCCCCCCCGCAAGCTGCTCGGGGCCGGGGTCGGGTCTCCTCGCTCGGCCCCTCGCCTTTTCCGACACCCCCATCTAGTGGCAAAGCCGAGGGGTTCGTGTCTCACACCGAGTTTACTAAATGCTTCGCAGCCCCCAGGGCTCAGCCCCTCCCGGGAAGCCCGACCTCATCCCCCGGCCAGCCCTGGCAGGGAACGGGCAAGGGGCAGATCCAGGGCCCGGGGAGCGCCTGGGGCACCCCGCACCCCAACTGCTGTCAGAGCGGGAGCCGGCCCTGAGCTGCCCCGGGCTGATCCTGCTCCTGCCCCAGCCCCACGCCGCCTCTGCAGGTACCAGTGGCACCGCGGGCACAGCCGGCCCGGGACACGCTGCACGAACGCCCCGTCCCGAAGGGCTGAGGAAAAGCAGCGGGAGGTTGAGCATCCCGGCACCGCGCTGGCCGGAGGGAACGGAGCCCGACCTCTGCCTGAAACGCTCAGCACCTGCCAAGAGAGGTCTGAGGAACTTCCATACACACCCAGAAAACCAAGGTTCAGCTCCTGGTTTTATAGAGGAGGCACCTCCTGCTCGGCACCTTCATTAAAGTTACTTTATCACTGAAATATCTGTACATTTAGTGAAGATAACCAACCTGCAAGCAGCACGCTTCTCCTGGGACAGGAAGCACAGAGGGAGGTTGAAGACAACCAGCTAGTAACTCTCTTTGTCCTAGGAGCTTGGAAGGAGGCAGGTGTTTTCATACTTTCATCCAGGCTTGTTTGGGCTGTGTAGAAACTGGGGTCTCTCTGTAATTCAACAGCTGCACCAGGAACTGAGTTTTAGAAAAACCTATTTAGAGGAATTTCCCCCATTTTCTGATAAAACTGTACAAGGGGCCCAGGAACAACTGTTCACCTGCTGTTATTCCACTTCAACAACCAGGACAGAGTCGGTCCTGAGTTTTCTGCCCTGTGAAGAGACCTCTCTCCTCTCACTCACTCAGAAGGGAAGCAGGAGCGAGTCCTCCAGCGCCACAGGGACTCCAGCAGCGTCACACTGGGATGGGCTCTGGGCCCCTCAGGTCCCAAAGGATGCTCTTCTACCTGCACACAGAGGAGGATTGAGGCTGAGCACCCACAGACCTCTTCACATCCTGCTCTTTCAAACCTTATGGAACCAACAGGGGAAAAATAAACCCCAAACCCCACAAACCCACCCTGAAATGGGAGCAAAAGCCCCTCCAGCTGCCTGCAGAGCAGGGAACATCAGCCTGAGTTTGTGTGAGGCTGCAGAGTGGCTGTTGGCTTCGCTGAAACTGTGTTAAGCCAGAATCAACCTCGAGCCAGAGACCAGCAGGGTCCTGCCCAGAGCAGGATTCTGCCCCCACAGACACCATCCCCTGCACCCAACGGCCCGAATCAAAGTCCCACCTTGACCCAGGATCAAACTACATCCCTACACATAAAAATATCTGTACAGAGGAAATCTTGTCAGCAGAATACAATCTTTAAACACCCAAAAGAATACACAAAAGGAACTGGAAGCAGCCTGCTGTGCTTCAGTGTCACTTGCATCCAGCAAGGAGGGCGCTGAGCCTGTGGCATCGCTGGAACAAGGACCTGGTGGCATCTGTTATAACACAGGATTGATCTACTGGAGCCAAAGTCACCAACCAGGGATAAAAAACCCCCAAAACCAAAGCCTGGAAATGGTAACAAAAACACAGAAACAAAATGAAAATGTACTAAAATTTAATCATTCATAAAAGCTGTAATTTAATCTGTGACAGTAAAACACAAGAAGCAATATTAGAGTTGGTTTAGTATATTATATATTTTTTGCTTTTAAAGCCATAGAAATCAGTTATCCCAGTTTTTCCTATAAAAGTCCCATTTTTCCAAAGCATTATGCACAAACATTTTTAATTAGAATATAATGGCAGAATGAAAATAATGATATTCTGTACTTTTTAAATATAAAATGACGTCAATGACTCGAAAAGTTATCTGTTGTGGTGAGCTCAGAGGGAGGTTTCTGATAATATCTATAGTTATAGATATAAAATAGAACAGTGGAACATTTTTAGTGCTTGATGGGGAGAAATTATGACAGAGGGGTCAATATGAAATTGTAATTATAGTAGCAATATCTAACATTTGAAATGCATCCATGCTCCTTGGTATAATCATACACTAGAGTCAATTAAGTTTATTTTCACATCTGTTAATTGCTATTGCAAAGGAGGAGTACTATTGTCTTAAATTTCCAAGAGATATACACAGAGCATTTTCTTTTCCCAGGGACTGTGTGCAAACCACTTTAGGATCTAAATTCTTCTCGTTGTATATAAAACCAGGAGAAGCATCTTCAGATATGTGACTCCTCTCCGGAGGGTTTTGAAGTCGGGAACGCTGGCACTTTCCATTTAGGCAACAGTTCTTCATTCCTGCAATCTAGAGAGAGCAGAAAGAGTGATGGAGGGAGCTCCTCATCCTCCCCCACCTCGAACACAGGCTGGGGAGCTCCTCATCCTCCCCACGAGATGGGAGACCCTGAACACAGGCCTGAGAGCTTCCCCAGGTGACCGCCCGTGCCCAGGCTCGGGCAACCACACAGCATTTCATCAGGAAGAGCTTGTCTTGCCCTGTACTGGGGGTGTTCCTGCCATCCTCCAAGTTCAGAGAGAAGGAAAAGAGACTTTGGGAACTCCTAAGGCTTTAGGAACAAGTCCCTGCTTCATCGTGGCTGGAGCAGAGCAGTGGCAGCCAGCAGCACCCCAACTCTGCTGTGATAACGACAGTGCCAGCGACTGTGTCACGAGGCTCAGCAGCGGCTGCCTGAGCACAGGAGCATCATGAGCAGCAGCAGCTGCCTGAGCACAGGAGCTCCAGGGGCAGTGGCTGGTGTGTCAGTGTGGCTGCCAGCGCCGGGCTCTGCAGCGAGGATCCGGGCTCCACGCGAGCCCGCAGGGAGCGTGTCCCTCCCCAGGGCTGGAGGAGCCATCCAGGCTGACAGCAGGCTAGCTAAATCCAGATCTGTCACCTGAGGAACAGGAAAAGCCACTTGGGAAGTGCTCTTTGATTTCCTTTCCTGAAGCCATTGTTTCCCCACAACCCAAGCTATTATTTTCTGGTGTTCAAAGCTCAGGGTAAGAGGCTCATCCGTCAGGTTAACTGCACAGCTCCACTGACCCTACTCAATCACACCAGCTACAGCATGAACGCCAGAGCTGGCAGAAGGCAGAGTGCTACCTATTTTCAGGAATTCCTCCCAAAATTATCCTCTGGCCAGGAGTTCAAACACTGTAGGACAGGGGCCTTGAGTTGGTGCAGTCGGTGCAAGTTCATCCCACCCCGACTCACTGCACTCCCAGGCCAAACCGCTTCGGGGTACAGCCACCCCCAGGGACAGCCGGCTCTTTCCAGGCTGCTTCCAACTTCCCAGCACAGGCTGGTGGCCCTGCACCCTCCCCTGCCTCCCAGCAGTGCTCCCAGGCTGAAACAGCTCCCAGCACAGCCTGGGTGACAGCTCTGCCCAACGCTGGGACCTGCAGAAACGCTGCTGTCCCCCAGGTGTGGGGCTGGACACTGTGAGCACCAAGCACCCTGCCAGGGTACACCTCAGGGAAACGTTTTGCTTTGGGTTTAGTCAGGGGTTTTTAGTGGGCAGCTTCTTATTTCTGCACCACTGAAGTCCCACCCAAACCAGTGTGCAACTGTCCCCACAGCACCCAGGATGGAGCAGCTGCAGCGGGTACTCAAGTTAGGTGGGTGCTACTGATTTTCAGCAGAGGGTGAAAAGGAAACAGAAGCAGCCATGGTGGCTCTGGGTGCAGTGTCACAAGGCAGAGGGAGAACCTGGAAGAGCAAGGAGGAAGTTCCTGCTCTGTGGAACTCATCAACCCAAGCAGAAGGAGAAGGAGACACAAGCAGATGTCTCTGCCAGCCAGTCAGTGCAACTGATTTTTACAGAGAAGCCCAACAGATGCAGAATTCTGTAGGTGGGAGCAGACAGAAGAGGAGGAGAGGGAAGGGGAGTGAGTTGTCTCTGCTGGGAGCAGCTCCCAGCCAACTGCCAGTGCTGCAGGGGGAATTGAGGCCCCTCTTACCTGGCTCAGAGCTGCTGCATGATGGGAGTCTAAAGCAGCAGACATGATTTCTTTTTAGGCTTCTTCTTTTCCACTGGTGTTTTTCTATTTATCTGTCTGACCAGGTCATAAAAGATCTGAAAATGAAAAACACAAGCTGTGAGCTCCGAGCGATGGAAGGCTGCGTGCCACAAGCCAGGCACTCACTGATGCTCCTGCCCAGCAGCTGCAGCCTGACAGGTTCCATTCACCTGGTCACATTTACCTGAGCACATTTCTCAAGCAACTGCTAATGGAACAGGAGAGCACAGAGCTCCCATCACTGAAGGGAGCAGGGAAGTTGTACCCAGCAGCTTTCTCCTTCAGGGTGTGCATGACCAAAGGCTTCGGACGAGCATGGCAGTGAAATGGGCACAAAGCCCTGGCTTTGGGAAAGATGAAACACAGGCCTAAGAGCCTTAAGGACCAGCTCCTCCCCAGGGTCTCTGCAGAACACCACTACGCCAGCAGCAGTGGGTGCTCCTGGTAGGGAAAGGCATCCTGTCCCCTTGGCTTTCATCTTCATTTGCCCGCTGCATAGGATGTGCTGTTAATTCCCCTCTTTGCCAGAGAGATTCGAGCTGTTAAACTCTGCACCTCTTGACCTGGTCTTATCTTTTACTAATAACACTTAGCAAGGAGAAGCAAGACATCTGCCCTGAAGTCAGGCATTTCCCAAAGGGGAGGGTGACAGGGGCCTCTTTCGGCTTCAGAGACGAGTTTCTTTGCTGCGAGTTGTTTTCCCAGCAAAACTCAACCCATTTATAGCCAAGGGAGCTTCACAAAAATGCTTGGAGCTGGGTCCCAGTACTGAGGAGAAATATCCAAACCTTCAGAAGGCTCCACCCTTGCCCTTGTTTACTTCCTTCCTTCCTGGAGCGGCTGACAGCTCACAAATTCTTGTTGATTCCAAGGAAATCCAGAAGACAAAGAAATGGTTTGTAACAAATTGCAGCAACTGGAAATTGGAGATTTTCCTGCCATCCCCTCCATGAAGAGGCAGCAGTGCCCAGTGGAATGGTTTCAAATGAAAGGAACATGATGATGGCTCTGTCAAGCTCTCATGGAAAAGACTTGATTCCCTTTGGGTGGCTCACACCACTCCTCTGCTATCGCTGCAGACTGCTGCTGCCAGGCTCAGGCAGAAGCAGCAGCTCGTGCTCACCAAGGGACACAGCCAAGATGTTCAAAGTGCACAGATGAGATAGAAAGAAACAGCTTCTGTAGGAGAAACCAGTTAAGAAGTGGCAGCATCTAATGCTGATGCGAACCCACTTTCTGCACTGCAGCCTTTATCAACAGGAGCCAAGATGATTTGAATGGCATTATCAATTCCTGAAGGCACCAACCAGCTCTGCTCCAGCAAGCAAGGTCCTGGAGTGCTCTGAGGTAGAGCCCTCTCACCTCCCAGAACTAAGGTGGGGGAAAAAAATCTCTCTGCAGAGAAGCCTGAAGCTCGATGGCTGAAGTGCTCGTCCTGACTGTGTGCACAGAAGGGAAGGCTGCAGCAAGGCTTTGGGAATGCTGAGACCCAGATCCAGTGTGGGGCAAGAGCATCCCATGGGTCACCGGGAAGGTCTGAAGCACTGCTACTCAGATGGCAGGTGATAGCTTTCTACCTCTAGGAAAGGTTGGCTCACTTTCAAAGGCACACAGGAATTTTATCAGCTTTAGCCCAGATTTTAACAAATTTCCAAAGTCTGACAGTTGTTAAAACCCCCCAAAACCCAGAATGATGCAAACCCTTCCCCAGCCTGCGAGCCAGGGCAACAGCCAAGTAACTAGTGCAACAAGTGTTTCATTCACAGTGTTTCTTCCCCTTGATTCCCTCAGCTTTTCATGCTGAGACAATACAAACTGGCAGAAAACCAGAACATTAAGATCACAATAATGCCAGAGACTTCTCTTCCAGATAATACTTTCCCCTCTGTGATCCCAGTCTCACTGGAGGCAGCAGCCACGACAGGGCAATACAGAGACTGAGGGTTCACACGTTCGGGATGGCTCTATGCAAACCACAGGCGTGCATCGCCCTGGGACAGTGCAGTGCTCTGCCTGCCAGAGAACCCCCTTCCTGCAGGGCTCCTGGGAGAGCATCACAGCACCATGGGCCAGCGAGAGGTCAGTCTGCCAAAGATGTGGCCGTACAAACGAACTGGAATGTGTGACACTCACTGTGACCCGTTCAACCACCGAGCTGCCAGTTTCCTCGTTAGCCATCCCGGTTTCACCACAGCTCAGCACACACAAAATCCCTCCTGGCAGCAGTCTAGCTCAGCAAGCTATATTTACCAGGTTAGATTAGTGTGCTGGGCTAATCCCAGCCCAGAAGCTGCGATTCAGGCAGCCTGGAGCTCCTCACCTCCCAGCTGGGCAGGCGCAGTGCTGTGCATACCCACAGGCTGCCAAATCACCGCTGGGTCCAGTCCAAGGTCCTCCCGCTCCTGCCCACGGATCAGCCTCCTGAACCCTCCCAGCTACCTCCTGGCACCAGCCCCCCTACGCTCAACGGGGTCACCTCAGCTTCTGTGGCTGGAAACCCAGCCTCTGTCACTGCCAGACGGTTCACAGCAGAGGATAAACACTCGGTGCCGAGCGGCGCTCCCCAGAACGCTGCGACCTCGGGCAGCAGCAGGAGGCACACCCATCGCCAAGGGTTTATCATGCAGAGCTGCTTGGACACACAATCAGGCAGGGTCTCTGCGAGCCAGTGGCTCACCAGAGGACTGTGATGGGGTGTCTGCTTGAGCAGCCAGGCGTAGCAGGAGTGGGAAGAGCAAATACTTTCAAACCAACAGCCAACACTGTGCAGCATGACACAATGGGGCATAATCCGGGCTCTGAGCAGCTGCAGCAGTGACCTTGGGAGAGCACACTTCCCAGATAAAGTGTATCTAAGAGGCATCCAATGAACCTGGCTTACTCAGGACCCTCTGAGCTACTCACATCCTCCAACACAGGTTTTTGAAAGCACTTACCTGGAGAAGGCACCCACCCTTTACAGAGCAAAAGAAGAAGAAACCTCCTTAAACCAGCCAGCAAGCAGCAGCTAAATACACTGCATCACAAGCCTCTCAGGCTGAGATTACAGAATCATCTTCAACCTTCCCAATTAAGCAGTAGATGGGGGACCACATGCTGGTTTAATGTGGCATTCATGCTTAAGTAGGACAGAGCAGGGAACAGCTGATACTCACCTCATTAACATTGATTTTAGACTTTGCAGACGATTCTAGAAAGGCACAGTTACACCACTGTCTTGCTAAGTTTTGACCCTGTTCCTTGCCGACTACACGCTCTTCCTCCAGGTCACATTTATTGCCAACCAGAATCATTGGAACCTGGAGAGGAGACAAGCAAGGACAAGAGATGCATCAGGCAGTCAGCATACGATGGCTTGCAAAGGCCTGTGAGGACAGAGGAGACACAGGGTGAAAACCAGTAACACCTCCAAGTTCAGCAGAGCTCCTGCCTGGACTGCAAAGGGCTGAAGAAAGTCCATGCTGTAATCACCCCAGTTCAGTGTATTCATTAGCTTAGAACAATTAAAATTCCCAACTAG
Source organism: Porphyrio hochstetteri (assembly GCA_020800305.1). Taxonomy (NCBI): domain Eukaryota; kingdom Metazoa; phylum Chordata; class Aves; order Gruiformes; family Rallidae; genus Porphyrio; species Porphyrio hochstetteri. The sequence goes on along the minus strand of CM036930.1, from coordinate 6,875,774 downwards.
CGACCACCTAGCAGCTCAGCTCCTGGAAGGGCATCCCTTATGATAAATAACATCCTGGGATATCAAACCAAACACCTGACACGTGTTCTAAAGACCCATCCTACACCCGGGACACAAACACAGGCAAATCCTCTGTTCAAGCCAAGGATGAAAAGGCACCTGCCCCTCTCCTTAAGCTGGTGGCTTCCTAAAACCTCCGAGCGAGTCCCCTTCTCCCTCCTTCCTGAGCAAGGAAGCACCTCAGGGAACCCGTGTTCCTTGAGACATCTCTTACAGAGAACCAGAGACACCTGAAACCGCATGGAAACCACCCGGGCTGTAGCAATGCTGGGTACCACCATGCATGGACAGGAGGGGAGCAGGCACATGGCACCTGGGGTGGCACAAAGGATGAGAGCTCTCCCTCACCATCGCTCACCAGTCTCTCACTGGGGTGGGACTGTATTTGCTTGGTGCAGTGCAGAGAGCCAAGGGCAGTCTGTGCTCATTAAGTTATAAATCCAGTGTCTCAGAAAGCATCCCAGTAAGCACCGGTGAGTGTAAGCAGCAGGAGACTTGCTCTCATCAGTTATCTTTAGACACAGAGTTAAAACTCTTTCAGGAGAGAGAAGTCAGGCAGATTAAAAGCAGTACTGAGACATCTCAGCAAGCCTTTGGAAATGATGCACCAGGGCATTCTTTCTGGGCCTCTCAGGCAGCCTCTACCACAGCTGCCAGCCCACCAAGATGGCACGAACAGGACTTTAAACAGCAAGAACATAAAGCACCCAAACCCCCTCTGTACCAACCCCCAAACCCTGAACTCCATGCCCAAGGGTACCGTTCCCTCACCCACACAATGAGGGGGTGACAGCACCCACCCCTCCTGCAGGACCCTTCCCCGGGGGCCACACAGGTGGGGCACCCAGCCCAGCCCTGCACGTCACCCCAGCTGCAGCCCACACGTCTTTCCCAGCCCCTGTGGAGACAGAGAGGCAGCTCAGGGCTCCCCGTGCCCCAGCACCCTGGCTCACATCGCCTTTTAAAGCCTGCAGCTCGTGTAGATCTGAGGGGATGATACAGCCAGAGCGAAGGTGGATTCCGAAGCGCCAGACCGCAGCGCGGTGCTCTGCATGCACTCAGCATCCTGTTTCCCTTACGCTGGGTAACAGCAGAAAAAACCCCTGAAGAACCACTGCTAATGGGTGTGCACCCTGCTCTGCTTCCTGAAAGCTTTTAATTCTTTGAGCAGAAAAGGAGTGCTGTCCAGCTGGGAAATAAATCACTGTCCACTTCCTCTGGTCACTCACAATACACTGCATGCTTTAATCTACTCCAGTGTTAAGATCTGTAGTCTTTCCCCAATTAACTGCACTTTTCCCAATTGACAATACACTCAAGAATAATTTCTGTATTTAAAGCTCACAGCCAGGCTGATTAGACAACGATCTCATTTTTACTTTTGAGAAGCAAGTTTTCCTGATTGCATCACAAACCTGAAGTCCCAACACAGATGAGGCAAATCCCCCCAAGCTCACTTCAGAGACTAACAGGATATTTACAACTACTTCAGTTTAATCCCGCTCTTTAGGGTTCCCTAGATAGTTTAAGAGAAATTTTCTCATACCAAAACACAAAAACGTGTTTTGAACATGTTCTGCAGAAAGATAAGTGTGATAAGGCATGAAACAGGGAAAAAGTGATACTCAGGGGGGTAAAGAGTACAGGCCCGAAAGACACGAAGCTCTGGGTAAGGCTCCTTCAGAAGGCAGCAACTGTTTATCACAGAGCCAAAAATGGAGTTGCATGAACCACCAGCTTCCCATCATTTACTGTTTCCCATACAAGACTGGAATTGAGACTTTGCTAGGAAATTCAGTGGTTTAAGTACTGGGGGTTTAAAAGACACATTGTGAAACTAGCTGCAGGAAGGAGAGTGCCTTTTCCTAACTCAGCAGAACAGGGCTTAAACGTTCAGAAGGTTCTCAAGCTCAGATTCAGCCAGAAAAGAAATAAATGCATTTTAATAATGAAATCAAATCACTGAAGTAAAAGCAAAAGCAACAGTCTCCACTGTCCAATGAGCTGACCAGCTTACGGTGCAGATTCCCTCCAGCAAGCCAAGCGCTGGGCTCCAGGCTAACACCGGGCTCGTGTTACCAGGGGTTTATGCAAGCATAATCCTACCTAAATGAACCCCAGTTTTACATAAATAGAAGTTCAGCTTGTTAAACCGAGGAGGGAACCAAAGCTCTTCAGAAGAAGGACCTCGGGGTAGGGATGAGGCAGATCCAGGAGCAAGCAGCAGCCCCAGAGGCTGCCCTCAGCCCCACAGCAGCCGAGCTGTGGGCTCTGCTCATCCCACCGCTCAAACCATGCTTTCCTGCCCGGCTGTTGGAACACAATGCACACAGCTTACCTCGGATTTGGCCTAAATCCGTGTCCAGCCCCTGGCTGCAGGGGCTCAGGGAGGGCAGGGCTGTGAGTGAGAGCTGCTGCCGTGGCTCCCACAGCCCCACTGGCAAGCCCGAAAGCAGTCAGCATCAAAGGCAGCGGCTACTTTCGAGCTGTCGGTGGAAAGAAAGACAGGCAATCTCTTCACACCCCTCAGGCCAAGCCCCTGAACACATTACCAGCCATCAGGCAAAAAAAAATTAAGCACAATTTCAGTTTCTTCTGGAGGAAGCCTACCCCAAGGGACAGGGTTCCCACCCGTCTCCACCAGCCACACAGCTACCGCAGCAAAAGCCACCGGCACCCTCACCTCCATCGTGCATCTAGAAATGAAAGCCAGCTACAGGAGCTGGGCCCAAACGGGACAGAGTGTGTGGTTTTCTTCTGTCCAACAGGACTGAAGGGAAATGATGTCATTTTCCCTTAATTTAAGGAGGGATTTAAGTGACCAAAATCACAGCCTGGCATCCCCAGCTGAGGCTCTGTCACTCTGTTAACGATTTGGATCACACACCCATGTGGTGTCCCCTCCAGGTTACACGTTTGGTTGAACCACAGAAGGAGCACAGAAGCCCTGGGGCTGGGAGGGAGCTCTGCAGTGTGCTGTGGGTGCTGCACGAAGCCGAGCTCTCCCCGCTCACAGGCGAGCGGCAGACCCCAGGCACCGGGCCTGAAACACCCTCCTCTCCTTCAGAAAGGGATAAGCACATTCTCACACCCTAAACCTAAGGCTCCACGTTTTGGATCGGCATGCAGAAGACCATTCCAGAGGACACTGATGGGCTGTCCCAGCTGCTGGAGTTGAGTGAAGCAGAGCTCACAAACTGGGACACACTGGGAATCTCCTTCATGCAACAAGACCCAGAATAACATCACCTAACAAAGGGCTCCAGCCGCCGGGGTGGAGGCAGCTGAACAAGCTCCCACCCCAGCCCCAGCGCTGCCCTGGCAGAAGTGAAAATAAAGGAACAGCCAGCAATTTCCCAAAAAAAGGCTACTATTACTAATGATGCTTAAATTACAAAGCAGAATTTGGTCAGGAAGCTGGACGTGTCCTCTCTATGTGCAGTTCAAGTTCCTCACTTGGATGTCCAGCCGCACATGGGCGGCACAGCACACAGCACAGCCCTGCTCCCCAGACCTCCCAGACAACCTCTGGGACTCAGCTTTGTACTTCAATTTCTGCTTCATCCACTTGGGCAAAGCAGCATTTGTCCTCGTGGTGAGGCAGCTGCAGACCCACCAAGAACATCACTGTTGGTGAGTTCTGCTATTGTTCTTCCTTAACTTTGAGGGGAATGAAGTGCTGCTGAAGGAGAGCAGGAAAGGAAAATGCAAACACTGGAAAGGAGTTAAAAGAAGGGGGAGGGAAAAGTTGTTTCCACTTAACTCCCACCATTCCCAAAGGCTGTTGGACTTCCAGCACATGTGAAAACCTGGCTCCACTACACCCCTTAGCAGGTGTTGGGCCCCAAACAACACCACTGAAAATAACTAACAACGCTAAGGAAACTGCCGGCAACACAGAACTTCACTGCACAGCAAAGAATGTTCTCAGAGAGAAATCTGGCTCACAACCCCCTGTACTCTCACTTGCAGACACATTTTAACCATCTGCAGGAACAAAGAAGAGTCTACTCACATCTTCAGTGTCCTTAACCCGTAGAATCTGTTCCCGCAGGTCCTGTAAGTCGTTAAACGTGGACTGTGCTGTTATAGAATATACTAGTGCAAACCCTTGACCATTCTTCATGTAGAGATCCCTCATTGCTGTAAATTGCTCCTGTAATCAAATATTTTTAAAGGTAATTAGCTGATTAATGCAATCAAAGAACATGTACAGAGAACACTTTAATCATAATGGAGACAAGAACACAGCACCCACAGCACGCATTGACACTTTCACCCTGACAGAAATCCACTGAGGCATGCAGCGTTAGTAAAAGCATTAACACATCTCTGTCCTTTGATTTTTTTTCTCCCCCAAACAAGAGAAAAAGGTTTCTTGCAAAAGACAGGGGAAAAGATCAAGAGCAGCAATAACAATACACCTGGAGAGACTGTTACAAGTCCCAGGCTGTAAAACAAGGCGTAAGATCTGGCTGCCTATTTTGTAGTGATCTTCCATTTATTCTCTGATATGGTGCTGAGCATCAGAGCAATCCCCCAGGCGACAGATACAGGCTGGAAATGCAGTTTCTCCTCTAATCCAGGGCTGGAACAGGCCAGGGTGTCACACACTCACACCTAATCGTGAGCACAACTGCGTGGAAAGGCAGCGCCTGATCACCTCCAACACTGGCAGTCACACAGCGGTCATGTCCAGCATGGAAATGCCTTGAAGGGTCAACGTGATGAAATGCAAGAGCAGGCTGGAGGCTCTGTACCAGATCAGAGCTGCCTTTGTCCCCTGGGCTGTGAAAGGCAGCTTCCCCAGAGCCGTGTACAGCGGTGCCTGTGCCCACGCCTCCGCTGCTGCTGCTAATTCCCAAAGCTTTCTAAATAAAACCAACTTCTAGGAAGCACGTCCTCCCCCTGACATGTGCTCAATGACTCCCAGGTCTGTTCATGCAGTGACAGGACTCTGTACAGCGGTGACAGTGGCAAAGGATGACAGGGGCTTCCCAAAGCAGCAGAAGGCAGTGCTGCTGGCGGGACTGTTCCCTGGCAGGTACAGAAGCTCCTCTGACGCAGTTCTCGCCACACCAGCTGCTGTGACACGCTGGGGCAACCCCTCTGTGATGCCTGGAAGAGGCTCCAGCCTGTGTACTCTGGCAGCTTGCAAACTGAAGTGTAAAATCAGCCCAGATCAGCACGTTGACAGCGAGGCAGTGGTAGGTGGCAGGGAAGAGGTGAGTGGCACAGGATGGATCAGCTCTGTGCCCCAGCACCGTGCCCCTGGCAGGGCTGCAGATGCCTCATTCATCACTCCATTGGGTCTTGGGTTATTTAACCATTCCAATTACTGCAGCTGATCGACTGGGTCTGCTGCTCGGGCAGGATCACAGTACAAGTTCTCCTCCAACCATCTCACATCATTCTGAACACAGAAACTCCCCATCAATGAGAAAAAGGAACTGTACTTACTGTCCCTGCTGTATCGAGGATTTCAAGCATACACTGTTGACAGTCTACTTCCACTTGCTGGGGAAAAAAGGGAAGAGATAAACGCAGTTAAAACTGAGAAGTCTGAAAGTAGACAGGCAAGAGGAATCTCAGCTCAACTTTTACTTCTGCTGCAGAGGCCTCAATAAGAGAGCCAGCCACTTGCACTTCCCCAGGCAGAGGGGGCACCACTCTTAGGGGAGTAATGACACCCCAAGCCAGGTGTTTGGGTCAGCTCGCTTATGCTCCAGGACTCTGTTGGTTATAAAGGCCTAAATGAGCAGCCTATTGTAAACATCCCAACTTAAGTGAGATCAAATCCACTCCAGCAAACCAAAGGACCTTAAACTTCAATTTTTCTTTGCTGCTGGGGGACTAAAGAGGAAAAGAAAATGCAAAGTGTTTCTGATCATCACAGTTTGGCTTAGCAAGCCTGCCACTCAGAGAGAAACCTCTCTGATCCAGCAAAGGGAATTCCAGGAAAGCCAAGCAGATTTAGCAGCAGAACTCGTGCCACAATTTACCTTTCATTATCACAGGCACAAATGTTAAAAAGTTGTTGTTTCCTATTTTGGTGCCTGTAATTATGGTAACACTATGCTCATCTGTGAACAATGGGTTACTTGACATCAGCAGAGTGAAGAAAGCAGCTCTGTTGGCAGAGTTACGTAACAGGACAGCGGCAAGGATCCTGACACCAACTTCTGTGGTGACAAGCTGCACCCAAAGCAGCTCTGAGGAAGTTTATGTGCCCTCAAACCAAGCAGAACCCAGCTGAACTGAACAGCAAAACAACCGCTGCAAAAACCACCCAACAAGAGGCACTTGCTGTGCTACTGGAACACAACCTGCCGTGCTGAACGGTGCACAGACCCTCTAACAGATAGCAGACACCTAGAAAGTATCAATATATTCATGTTTTGAAGCAATGATTGTACATCAAACAACTGCAAACTGATCCAAGGATCAGTCCCACCCTAATAGGAACTGTTCCTGTCCCCAGGCGTCAGTCGGAAGCCCCAGAGGAGGAAGGGCAGTACGCCTGTCCCAACCAGCACAGCTCATACTCCGCTACAGGGGAAATGAGGGTTCAGCAACAGACAGCAGCCTAAGCTCTGGGCAGGTGAGTAACCTCTAAGGAGGAAAGAGGCACACAGCGGAGAGCTGCAGCCCCAACCTGCCACAGCTTGAGTCTTGGGCGATTGAAAGTGAAAGCTCACCGTTACACAGACTAACAGAGGTTTAATCCTCCTCTTAAACACAATCACGTTAGAGACTGGTCCAATTAACAGCAAAATTTGTCAGTCCCTGGTAAGCCAGCCTTCTAGCAGGCAACACACTTTGTCTGATTACATTTGGAGGCCCTGAGCTAGCAAAGCTCTCTGTAAAGTCAGAGAACTCTACTTCCCCAGCCGATGCTTCCCTCAGCATCGCTTCTCACTGCAGTTTGTGCAGCCATGGGATTCTCTCAGAAAAACCCCTTCTCAGTCTGCTAAGCTCTCTTGCAGTGTTAAAAAGAAACGAGCTCTGTGAGTCCTGGAAGAAACGAAAATGATCTTGCTTTACCTTTCTGTATGAATCTTCTATTGTTGGGTCATATTTTTCAACAAAAATTCCCTGAACGAACTGTACAGTCTGGGGAGAAAGGAAAGAGGAAAATACATCACATCAACTGAACACATCCAGTTACCTTGACCAAGAAGCACTTTGTGAAGAAGACACAACGCAAACTACTCAACATTGTTGTTAAAATTCAGTCCTGGGGAGCAGACACACACCCCCACATGCATTTCCAATGTTTTAAAATGAAACTGGTGCAGTTTGTGCTGGTTTAAGAATCACTTTATTCAAGCACGTTCTCAAAACCTTCTGGAAACATAAGGGGTTTGCTTCCTTTTTCACAAAAGAGGATATCCTCAAAACTGCCTGTACTTCAGTGCCTGCAACATTAGAAGAATAAAAATCACCAAAGGCCTGAAATGAGCCCCAGAGAACGGGCAGCACACGCACTGTGGAGGGGTAACACTGGGGAAACCCCCATCTCGGTGCGATCACCCGCTGGGGATTACGCACCCCAAGCACAGACATACAGCAGGGCAGCATGTTAAATCTGGAGCTTCTCCAGACACCCAGTTTGCATTAAACCATGAGAGAAGGAGACCGCATTCATTTCCAAGAGGAAATCTTCCTTTCCCTATGTATTTATTGGAAGTAAAACTAGCCTGAGCATTTCCCATCAAGTTCTCATTCGGACGTGGCCCATCCCTGGACACCCAAGCTCTGTAGTGGTGTCTGAGCTCCTGTCCATCCACAGCTTTACTTGTCCTCTGCAAGGCAAAGCTTGCTTCTCTGGTGTCCAAGGGTTTGGCTGATGTGTGTAAAACAAGGTGGTGTTTGCTTGTAAAACTAAGCACAAGGATGCCAGCACTCCCAGCACTTAATTTTGTCTCTTTAGAAGCAACAAACACACTAACTACCTTTTGCCACCCAAACCTTCCACTTGATAACAACTTCAATGTTTCTTAATACAAATCCTGTGAAGTCTCACTACCTGCTTTGAGAAGCTGGGTTTTGTCTGGACAGAAAGCTGAGCGTTTTCCACAAGAAAAATCACACAAGTACTTGTGAGTTCCTGAGGGGCACGTGTGGATACACACAGAGCACCTGGCTGTGGGCTGGAGATGGAGCAGCTCCTCATGGTTTGCTGTCTTGTAACATGGGAAGAAAAGATTTCTGGTACTCCCTCACCTAAACATCACCCTGTGTCACTAAATAAACCTGCTTTGCACTCGAAGCCTCAGGCCTTTGCTTCTCTGGTACTTTCTTGCCCCACTGAGTGGCTGTGCCAGTCTGCCCCTCAGATAGCAGATCTCAGGAAAACCACTGCAAGATATGAACAGGATTACAGCCTTATGCCAGCAACGGAAGCCACCCAGACGAGCTGCAGATCACAGATTATATTCTGGGATTCTCAACTCAGCTACTAACCAAAGAGACCCAGAGGCAGCTGCTGTTTGCTCACATCTGAGCGCCATGTGGGTCACATCCGTACCGCCCTGCTCTGGGGGCTGTGCTTGTGACCCAGCCTTCAGCCACGACAAACCACTCCCATCACTTTCTAAAACAACACTTGGAGCCTTGTTCTATATCTGCAAATACAGCCCTGTGCTGAAAGAAAATTAACTGAACCCACGTCTTCTCAAATTGTTTTATTTCTAACAAATCACTTTCTTAACTTTCATGGTCTCAGTGGTGCTGTGTGTTCACACAGACACCGGTTAAACAACCACAGTTAGGATTCTATTCAACTTCATTCATGTAACATGCTTCATCTCATCAAGACTTCACTTTTCTTGATGACAGAAGGAAAGAAAGGCTGAGGGAGAAGATACAAATCTGGGATGGTTTTCAGATCCAAGACTTTGGGGATCATTAGCTTGGGGGCTGCGTCCCAAATTTGGTTTCCAGTTTTCTACAGGACCATGCATAATGGATGCTCCTGGTAATACCATCTACCTGCTGCTGCTCCAGAAGGTTTTGGCCCTCATTAGAAATGGGAAGAAAACTACTGTCCAGGAAACACTTACAAGGAAGTTGCAAAATAAATGTGCCTTCATAACTGGGAAGGGTTTCTGCTACGCAGGCATCACTACCAGGAGGCACAATCAGTATCGGCATGGAAGAGTTAAACAATCCTTGCAGGATTTGCAGAGAAACCCCACCATATTGTAATGAACACACAGGACTGGGAAGGAACACAGCCTCTTTGTTAGACATCTGTATAGAGTCTGAAGAAAGAAATTTTAAAGCGACCTCCACGTTATTTTAAATCCCACCTGGTAACAACTCCTGCCTTGTCAACAAGTAGACAGTTATCTTGGAAGCTAAATATCATTCAGCCTTAGCTGCTAATTGGCACTTACTGTGTTCTGCTATAAGCATAATGGACTGATGTTGCATGGGAATCCCAGTATGTGCTTACTTAGCACTGAATCTGTCAAGAAGAATGTAACGTCTGTTTAGCAGAATCATATTCCCACTTCAGCCCTGGAAAAGGCTGGGGATGGCTGCTGAATCAGACTTTACATCACAAGTAAGGAAATTCAAGTATGTCATAAGCTGAATAATTTTGACAGGCAGCACATTAATAAATGCCCTATTTTACCTAGGGAGCCTTTCAACATTACATAACCAAAGTAAGATACTCGACCAAGGGGATGCTGGTGGCAGGAGTAACACAGATTGTTCAGCTGCCATGGAAAAACGGTGTGTAACAAAAAATAAAACTACACCTATGTGTTGTGAAGATGAGGATGGGACCTCTGAAAAGTGAGTATCAAATATGATACACAACTGAATACTCTTTACTACCATTCGTCTGGATTCTGCCAGTGATTTACCAAGATTATTAGCAGCCATTTGCAGGAAAATAAACAGGGCAAGCAGCAGGTCTGGGATGTGAATGGCTGGTCTCATGGTGTGAGAAGGAACACGGTGTAGTTCCTTGTTTTAGATAACTTTACACTTGACCAGTTCTTTGCCTTTCTTGTTGGAGGGAGCTGCTTGACTGAGTTGTGATAACAGGTGATAAATCTCCCTTACAAAGCATTCCTATCAGCTCTGCCATGTAAACCTCTTACTAGAAACAGCACAAGTACTTCAGGAGTGCAAAGTGCTGTCAGTCTGCTTATCCCTCTACACACACTGAAGGTGGCTTCTCATTCTGTGCTGTGGTTTTAGTCCAGGCTGCTCACCCAGGCTCTACCCAGGATGGAAAACACGTGGCTGTCCCTGCCACGATTCGTGCTGTGTCCAGCATGGCTCCTGTCACTGCTCCAGGGTGGCTCAGGCTTTTCACACTCCCATACAGGCATCAGTCATGTGCAGTATCAGACCCATGCCAGATGCAGAAATGAAACACTAACTACCACACTGTGATTAATTGCCTGCTGCTCCTCCAGAAACGGGACACGTTCACAAGGCATTTCAGCAGTGTGATAGTGGCCACGCAGAAGTCACTCTGCATGTTAAAAGTGATGCAGATGTCCCGGTAAATTAACGAGCATTGTCCACAACAAGACAGGCCAATCTTGAAGTTTGCGTATCTGTTTCGGAACTCCTTCCCAGAACTCACCAGAGCAGACTTCCCCACACCTCCTGAGCCAAGGACCACTAGCTTGTACTCACGCATGGTGTGGTCTGTTCCAACAGCGGCGATCTGCAAAGCAGGAAGAAAGCCGACAGTTAAAAGTGAACCTGCACATACAAATCTGCAGCCCTGTCTTCTAAAAACAGCAACACGCTGCCCATCTCCAGATGCTCCTGAGAACACAAATCTCTTTACTAACAGCTATGGGATTTGGTTTTCCACCTGGGCACTCAAGCCTGGACGGCAGCTCCAGCAGCCCCAGTGTGTATGAGGTGCCCAAAGCCAGCCCCGTGAGCCCGCTGGAGAGGAAGAGGATGAGGAATACACCATGGTACAGACACAGCACAGGCGTGCATGCCTTCTCCCAGCAGCACCGGGTAGCACTTGCTGCCTGTCCTCTGCAATCTCAGCATTTCATAGCGTGAAACAATGAGTATCAGGCAAGAAAATGAGATCAGAAAGACGCAAGGAGAGAGGTTCACTTCTCCCACCCACCCCCAGCAGGGAAGGATGTAGGTCAGTATTTTCTCTCTGGAAAGGTCAGGCCTGACTCCCGGCTGCCAAGGCAGAGCCTCTCTGCTCGTCCAAGCAAGGACTCTGCCTTTTTATGGAAATCTTGCAACTCCCTCAACTCCCTGCGCAGCATCAGAAAACTTCTCATTCTCACCGAGGTTCCCCGACAAATAAGGCAAATGACAACGCTGGTGATAAACATTTTACACTATGTTTACACTATACACCAGGCTGGGCTGTCCCTATCAACGGAGCTCAGGCAAACAATGACCTCAGCAGCTAATTATCTTCCCCCTCTTCCCCCAGCAAGATAGCGCTTTCTTCCCAAGTAAGGCTTCAGAAACACCAGTGCTGCAAGGCTGGGCAAGCTGCATTGCTCAAACTAACCTTGCCATGGGATTTATGGGTTCGCTGGCTACAGTTTGAGGGTTGCTTTAAAAATAAAAGCATATTCCAAGTAGTTTGGTAGAGAAACATATCACCTTGTCAGCCACCTTAACAACAGCTTGCAAGGAACAGGGATTGCATTTTTAGCTCTGCAACTGCAGACAATTCCCTGACACTGTATCTCAGCTTTATCTAATCATTAAATGGGGGCAGGTTTGGGGGTTTTGTATCATTTGAATTCTCAAGGGAGAGCTGTAACACAGAGGCAAGAGGACGCCCACGTGCTGATGCCACACAGCCACAGCAGTGCCCGCAGGAGCCGCAGCAGAGCTGGGGAAGGCATGGGAGCTGCAGCAGCCCATCAGCTCCGTGCCCCCTACGCTGCTGTCAGGCACCGCCTCACCGTAGGCCTTGCCCAAAGGCCTCGCGAGGCCTGCAGTGAGGTGGTGCCCGGCAGCAGCGCAGACCTCAGCCCTCCACCACGGTGTGTTTTACAGCCCAAACGCGACACGAGCACAGGTTTCAACAACATCTTCAATAAACCCTGTGTGCAGCTGGAGACTCACAAACTCTGCAACTGGTTTTGAAGCTCATGTTCAGTCAGAACACAACAAATCCAGGGCTCACGGCCTTCACGTAGCCAAGCAGCCCTTCCCTCGCCCAGGCCTTAGGGGAACAAAGCTGAGACTATCAGCACCTCAGGACCTCTTTTTCTTCAACTCTTGAACCGTCAGCAAGCTGCAGTTGCCCAACTTCATAGAAATGGTGAAGCCTAGTCAGACTGAAAGGGGTTTTCTGGAATGGTAACTGATTATCTACACGCAGAGCAGGCAGGGTCTCTGCACTCCAGCGTGGTGACGTTGTTGGTTGCAGTTCTGGCAGCTGTAAGCTCTTCTGCTTGAAAATTTCCCTGAGAAGTAACATTCAGTTCCTTTTTTTTTTTTTCTTTTTCCAAAAATCATGATTTTGGATGGGAAGGGGAGGGGAATTCCAACTAGCAATGCTTTCCCCTTGATAATTCTTGGAAATTAAGTGGTGACACATTTTATATGCAGCAGCAGCAATGTAACTTCTTGATCCAGTTTATCTCCACCTTCCTACCGTTCCAATGCCCGTTCCACACAAGAAACCCCAGAAAGCAATCGAGTGAAGGGTTAAATTTAGCTGTGAACTCTTTCACTTCTTATTTATAGCAAAAATACTTGTGGGAAAGTTTCAGCTGGGAGCAGTACAAGACTAACTTCTCATTTCTCCTCTCCAGAATTTGCTGGGGTTTTTTTTTTTGGTTTGGGTTTTTTCTTTTTTCAGGTGCAGCAGGAAATGAAGAGTCTAAGATGTCAGTCAGTACTGTAAATCCCACATGCCTTAATTATCTTGTAGCTCTTTCACAAGTATGTTAATGTTATCTGTTTATACAACATGAATAGAGTGCTCAAGAAATTACTATGCTGCATCCTAGCCAACTTTCCCTTTGGCAGCTGTTTGTGCCCACCTAAACACAGTTAGACACAGCAGCATTCATTTCCAGGCAGAGCTCTGCGTAGTGCAGTTGCAATGGCAAGCAACAGCTACGTTTCAAGACGGAATGAAGTTATGGGTGTTAAGTGTTTCTTTGGATTCAGGAAAGGAATATGATCGCTGAGGAGTGTGGAAAAAATAACTTTTAGTGGTGTCATAAATGCTGTGAGACGGGTCGAGTCAGTTCTGAATGCCACAGTGCAAAAATAAAGCAGAAGATGAGCACGTCTCCTTGCTCCTGCTCCCTTTCCCCACACACACAGTCAGACAGCCACGGGGCACAGAGCACAGCTCGTGTTCACTATCCCATCACTGCCCTGAGCAGCAGGCTCCCTCCTTGCTGTATCACCTACCCAGCACCTGTCCCTCCACTTTAAATACAGAGTAATAAACCAGTAAGGTTCAGATTTCATCTAGAGTAATGAACAAACTTTGCTTCTACACCACAGAACACCCGACACCTCAGGATTAATCTCTGCTTTCCTTTAACAGCAGCATCTCTTTGCTGCTGCTGCTCTCCCCAACACTGCCTGGGAAGGGACAGAAAGGGACACTCAGCTGTTCCCAGCACAAGCCCCAGGATGCCCAGCTCCTTCCTACCCCCGCGAAGGGATGACCAGGTGAAGAAAAGATCCCAATGATTTGCTTTCATATACAGAAAGGAAAGGCAGTGCAGGCAGGATAGCAGCAGGGCCTCTGAGAAGGACCAGCAGATTGAGGCAAGCACAGATGAAGCTGTAACCTGAAACGCAGCTCCAAGCCTGCTCACCTGCATCTTTATTCATCCCTCACCCACCCTCCTAACTGCACAAATCCTCTTTCACCTTGTTGCAATCAGGCTGAATCAGGGTAAAAGCAGAACCCCCAGGGTATTTCACACCCAGCAGCCAGCCAGGGGCTGCGGCAGGGCAGTGTGGGGGGAGCGATGAGGCCCTTCAGGAGATGAACCTCACCCAAAAAGCCAGTCCCATTACCAAAATTTCACCAGCTCATCAAGAAGTTTATCATTTGGATGGCAGCAAGAGAGAAGCATGGGCAAAGAAGATAAGCAAACACAGCACTGGAAGGGAGTGCAAGAGCCTCACGCACCCCGAGAGGCGTCGTGTGCCCCGTGAGGTGCATGTGCCCAAGCACAGGCAGTCTGTACTGACACCTGAGGAACAGGCAGTCTGTATTTATTCCTTTCACCTTCCTTCTCCGAGCACCGATGGAGCCACGTGCAGGTGCTGCTGAGTGAGGAAGACAGTGAGGAGGAACACGTGGCCCGAGTGCTTTGCATAACTGGATGCAGTGCTGGCCATCGCCAGTGACATAATCACTGTTAAGTAAGGAGATAACAAAAGACTTTTAAAAAAAGAAAAGAATGAGAGCAGAGCATTCTTGCCTCAGCCTTGGAAAGAAAAACCATGAGCTGCAACCCCAGATCTGTACGTGGGACAACAGCAGAGGATAGCGGGAACCACCGAGCACACAACCCCTGGGGTTCTCGTCCACGTTACAGGAAACAGAAGTCTATTTTAAACATGAGTTACACACACATCAACTCTCGAGTTTCCCCAGTGGCTAATGTTTGCACAGTTAGCAATTTCATATACCCAGAACATTAAAAAACTCATACCTTGGCATAAAAGATCTCTCATCAGTGTTAGCAGCCTACTGAAGGTTTTTCCAGGCTCCCTACGAGGGACTGAAGAAAAAGAAAGAAGAATTAATCATTTTTCAAATGACAGTGTCATCAAATCTGCTTTATGGTTTCAAAGCAAGACATGCCTTTACAAAACCTGCTCTCTGCTTTATCAACAGAGCTCTGCGTGCTTTCTAAATACTGGAATCAATCACCTTCAACACAAGAACTCCAGCCCAGTTCAACCCTATCTCTGGGACAGGGTAAGACCGGGGCAGGTTGGATGGAGGCCAATGGCAAAACACGATTTCTACCTGATTATGTCACTTAAAAAACGCTTTACAAACTGGAGCTGCAGTTTACCTTAACTGCAGGGAAATGGCATAAAATTCAAGTACCTGTGGAGCGAGTCCCAAGGAGCCACAGAGATGATGGGAGGGCTGGAGGCCCCCTGCTCTGAGCCAGGCTGGGAGAGCTGGGCTGGCTCAGTGGAGAAGAGAAGGCTGCTTCTGGGGAATGCTCCCAGCCCCTTCCCATCCCTCAAGGGGCTCCAGGAGAGCTGGAGAGGGGCTGGTGCCCAGGGCAGGGAGGGCCAGGCCCAGGGAAACTGCCTTCAGCTGCAGGAGGGGGATGGATTCAATGAAAAACTAGTAATTTGGTTTTTCCAAGCTGCTTTTTGTTTCTTCTTCTAGCAGCTCTGCATCCAGCACTGCAGAGCCACTGGCATGTGCCACCCGGGCACCACAGGAACCAAAATGCTGCAGAAACAGATAATGGAGTTGTCATAATCCCTGACAGGTATTTTTTCCAAATATAATAGGAAGTAAATCTACAGCAAAGCAGGGTCATTCCAGCAGCTCTTCCCTCAAGCACGTGCTTTGATCCAACCTGCACACACCTGAGAACAGGTCTGTTCAGAGAAAGCGCTGACACAGCCTCAGCCGCAGGACGAAGGACAGGTGACACAAAGCCACGCAGGCTGCGCTCGCCCCAGCAGCCCAACATGCAGCCCTACTCTAAAAAAGGGTGAGAAAAAAGGAACAGAAAAAGCCAGGCACCAGAGCACACATCAAACCACAAGCATCAGTTGGTTCCTAGAGACAGCATGAAATGGCCTCTCAAGGCACAGCTCTGACAGCAGCGTGCATTGCTGCCCTGGCACGGATTCTGCCCCAAAAAGATGCCCTGTGGCATCGCTGGGATAGCACAGGGATGGGCAGGGAGCAACCCCCACCCACCCGGCTTTGGGGAAGAAGAGGTAAGAGTCTCCTCCTGAAGGCTGGCTTACACATCTCCCACACCTCCCTTTTTCTACCAGTCTGATTTTCACAGGCAGAAAGGAAAATATTTAACATTTCCAGGAGGAAACGTGCTGTCAGCATTTCAGATTCAGGAGAGCAGCACACAGATGTCTGCCTGAGCTCCAGCGCTGGCTGCCCCAGGCTGGCAGGCATCGCCTCCCCCTTTCCCTGAGAGGGACACTTGGGAAGGTACAGCCATGACTCGGTTATTTTTACCCTGGCACTTAAATACCAAACCCCAGCTACTGTAAACAAACCTGTTTAATTTTGAACTTGTAGATGTTCTTCACGCCAGTTTTACACGTTACTCTAAACTAGGCCATGGAAAGGAGTGGATTCTTTTCTGCAAAGTGTCTACTAAACATTGCTCAATTCTCCCCCAAACCCCAACCCCCTCCACTGCTCACAGCCCTGTCTGCAGAACAGCCTCCAGCCCAACACTTCTGCAAGGAAATCTTTGTGAGGATCCAAATCACAGGAAAACACTCGGATCCCCTCCACAATGTAAGGAAAAAAGAAAGGCAAAAGAAATAGAAAGAGTGATGCAGCAGTGGAGGCTGGAAAGAGGAGCCCCAGAGCTGTACCCTGGGCTTCACCCAGGACTGGCACTGGCCAAACCACAGACTGCAGCAGCCCCGTGTTGGTTCGGCCACCCAGCCCCGGCACTGCTGAGCCACAGCTCACTCACCATCTGCTCCCTCATTAGCTATTTGTTACACACCGTGTTCTTAGATATTAAATTACTCAATGAAGTCGAAAGGGCATTATACTTCCCTAATATTAATCAAAGCTGTCAACAATTACGCAATTGTTACGTGCCAGCTATGGGAACGTGCCAGGAAGAGGGATGGTGGACCACAAACGAGAGGTGTTTGTCTTCAAATTATGCAATTAATTAACAGAGAGTTCCCCTAAAAAGTTGCTAGATAAACACTGCCACAGACCGACCTTATTAGTTAGCACAGGTTTCACTTAAATAAAAATCCCTGCCCTGGACTCCCCTGCCAAGTCCCTTGCCCGGGGCAGGCAATCTCCCTGTCTTCAGGGTAGGCACAGATCCTCCTCCACCTTCCCTGAGGCCACCACCACCAGGGAAATGAGAGGGAAGGGGGGCAAATAATTTTTCAAAAGCCCAGACTAAGCAGAGAGCAGGACTTCAACGTGACTTTGAAGTACAACTTGACAAACTTCCATTCACACCACCTTCACAGCTCGGCTCTGCTGTACCGCTCATCATCGCTGCGGTATCTGACACCCCAGTAAACACGTACTGGGGGCACACTAGCACTGTGTAACAGCTCACATCACCTCTGTGCAGCGGGGACACCGACATACACAGCGGTACAGCAGCCGCAGGCGCCGTGGTGGGGCAGGAGGGGTCACTGGCTCTGCGGCCGCCTCCCCTCCCTCTACCTTGGCAAGCTTCTCTTGGCCTAAATTCAACCCAGGCCAAAACCTAAAGTTACTGCTTGTGAAAACAAGGCCAATGTTTTGGTTCCAGGCAGGAATTTACATCGTTTAACCAACCCGTTTTAGACCTCTGTAAGTTCAGCATCAGAGCACAGGTATTTTGGACACCCAGGAGCACACACACTGCTCAGGGGACGCCAGTGGATGCCCAAGAGCTGAAGCAATTCCCGAGTTCCAGCTTCCTACAGTAAGACTGGGAAATTGGACCAAATCCTGAAGCACTACTGTGCTTAAAAGTACTTCAGTAAAGTAACGGCGTGCTGAATTGGCTGTGATTAGGGAATAGCACAACGCTTCCATACTGTAACAGCAGAGAACTTCCACCAGTAATTAATAAACTCACAAACACGGCAGCAATGGTTAGTAACATACCTCATCCAAGGGACAGGCAATCACCATCCCATAACTTCAACCTAGAGACCCTCTTTTGGTTTTGACATCCTGGGTAAAAACCAAAACCACAGCGAGAGGCACACGCAGAGAACAAGCACAGGTAGAGGAAAATACACCAATGGGTATGAGAGCAGGAGAGGAAACGGATGGTGTTCTGAGATGTTATTTCAAGTGTTCAACCAGTGAAGGCGAGAGCCCGGCCTTCAACTCCTGCACACACCCTCTCTCAAAGCCGCATCCCAAGCGCCTCCGACCCACGGGGCCGGTTTCTGTGCAGTGTCCCGCGAAGCCACCAACCCGGGGCCAGAGCCATAAAGCCTGGGCTGAGGGTAAAGTCCTCTCACAACAGTCGTCCTTTCCGACTGCAGCGCTGCGCTGAACTGGAGCTGCAGCAGATGAACTCCAGCACACACAAAGCAGAGACAGAACCTTCTTCGGGGGGAGCAATGGCTCTGTGACTTGAGCAAGTTGGTTTATCACCAGCCTATGGAGATCGATGTTCCTCAGCCCGTGATGTTTCCTGCAACCAGCTTCACGCTGGGCTTGTGGGTTTCAGTGTCGTAAGGCTGACTTCCATGGAAGTGACTGCGGCCTCAGCCATCCGTGCGCTTGGGCGAGGAGCGAGCCCTTGGGCAGCTGAACCTGCCCTGCTGAAACCACTCATTTATTTTCTGTCCTGTTGGTCTGCACTTGCAGAAAGCTGCTAGGGACGTGTGCCAGGCAGACAAAGAGAGGGGAAAGGAAGCCAGAAGCAAAACTCCAAGCCCAACACACACTGCATCCCCAAATTAGAACAAACCGCGACGTCACTCGCTGCAGTTGGCAGCCTCCCCTCCGGACGGGCTGCAGCGCTGCTGCTAATTTAATGCTAATGAGCACTGGGCTGCAAGCAGGAGGAAAGACATCCACCACGCTGTGCAGGTTGAGGAGGGAAGAGGCTTCTCTCCATTCTATCCATCAAAGCCAGTTTACCAGGCTGTGCTGTGGGGTCTCACCACAGAAAGAGGAGGCAGCTGAGCAGAGGTTCTCCCCGGGAGCATCATGGTCACACTCAGCCATTTCTCCTCTCCTCAAGCTGAGCTACTCATGTATTTTCAGCAGAGGGACTCTCACAGTTCAGAGGAGTTCTCAACAGCTTTTTCAGAAGAAAAGAAAAACATTTCCTTTTCCCCTTCCTCATGAGCAAAACATGTAAATGTTAAAGGGCATAAGCACCAAAGTCGCTTGTGGGACCTACTCCATCTGTTGTCTACCACATCCACAACTTGCCACTGATTTTTAAGCCCTATAATTGTTTTTTTACTCCATTTTCTTTAGTGGAAAAAATGTTCTGACCTTTTTGAACATAGATTAAATTCCAGACAGACTCTAAGAGGCTCAACCATAGCAAAACAACTACATTATACTTGGGAAGAATAATTTGCTGCCCTGATAGTAGCTTGGCAACGTTCTTAACTATGTTCTTCCTGGTTTATATAATTAAGAGTAAATAAGTGACATGAGGTAGGTAGATTGTCACTGCCATTTTAGCTTGCACTTTAATTGTTTTATTTCTGCAGTAATAGTGACCAGACACTGGTTGCTGCCAGGGGCCGGAATCCAATTTGCCCTTATTTGGTCTCCAGCATCGAACCTCCAATGGAGAAACCACTACAGCTTCCTCCTCCTTAAGGGTTCTTGGAAACTTCTTGAAAAAAAATCACAGAGGTCTAAACTGCTCTTCAAATGTATCTGTACCCACGAGTGATAAATGCAGAGACTAATACTAAGCCTCCAAAACCACAGTGCCTGTGAGCATGGACCAGTGCCCAGCACTTCAGGAGACTGGGCGAGCTCACAAATTCCAGAAAACACTGAGATTCTTTAAATCTCACTGGCAAAGCTGCCACCATCAGTCTGCGTGCATAGGCTGGATCTGACCATGCAGACCCATCTAAAGGTCAGGTTTGCATATGCAGCCCAGAGATCTCCGCTGCCTTCAGAGCACTGCTCAGCCTGCGACAGGCACCAGCAACCAAACCCCCCACGGTTCCCACGCAACGGTGCCTGATTAAACTGTCCTGGGGATGATTTTCTGAATGAAAAGCCTCTCTTACCATATGGCTGCTTATTAATACTACATTGTTTATCAGTTTAAATAAAACCCCTGCAGCAGTGAGTACCCGTGTAATGAGTACCTAAGTACAGCTAATGATGGATGTGTTTTAGCACTGTGAAGTAGAACTGTACCTCTTGAAATGTTTTCAAGGCAGGTTTTAAGGCTTGATAGGAATGTGAATAGCAGTAAACTGATGTTTAAGTTGACAGAATCAACTTGAAATAGAGGGAAAATAACAGTTTCATCATTTTTTATAAAGAAATGAAGTTAGTGAAGATGGCACTTCATCCTTCAGCTCAGTCCCTAACGCTGCTTCCTGGGACCTGGGGGGCAGAGCAGGGTAGAAAATGGATTTTGTTTTACAACAAAAATGACATTTTCTTCTATGTGAAGATTTTAACTGAAGGGATATTCCAAAACGTTGTTAACACTTCAGTGCTGGAGCCTGAAGGGCATCACAGTGAGAGCTTTCAGGCCAGGAGGGTTGAGAACCGAACCGCTGGCAGGTCTGACCTCTGCACTGGGGGTTCTCTGGAGTTTTTAAATCCTCCTGAACCTGCTGGGCTTAAAGAACAAAACCACTTTGGCAATTCATCCTGGAATTTCCTTTATGGAAAATAAAAGGTGGCACTAACCCCTAAAGGAAATAGCTCTTACAGTTTAAATTGGTTTTATATGAGCCATTTCAGTATTTATAGGTCAAGCTTGATTACAACCAAAATAGATTATTATACAGCTGTCTTTAAACAACAACAACAAAAACCCCACGGGCAGTCGGACTCCTGCTCCCAGAAGAAGAGATGCTATGTTTAACTGATGAGGAAGGGAGGACACATCCTACAGCAGTGAGCAAGACGAACAGTGAGCAGTGAGCCAGCCCTTCCCCTCCGCCTCACGAACAGTGTTCAAACACGAACAAAAAGCCTCCTCTGGTTTTTATGTGTCTCAAGTGATAAGATGCACTGCAGGAGGAACAAATGAATCTCTCCCATGTCCATATGCAAATCTGTTCACCATATAGCCCGGAGACAGTCAGTTCTGCCCTCTGAGCAAGACCTTAGAGCACACCACACTTAATTTGAATCTTAATTGCTGTTACCCACAATTTCTGTGCCTTTCACTTCGGTTGGGACACCTTTCCATCGCAGCTAAAGCTCACACTCAACTGTTTGTTCTGGAGTAAACCTGCAGATACAACATCAGCCACACAAATGCCCAGGCAATAAAGCCACTGGTTTTAAAATACATATTCAGGAGCTTCTTTTACCTTCTGCCCACACAGACACAGTTAATATGAACAGGACAACAGAAGTTGCGGCCTTTCAGCTCTGTAAACATGACCTGGCTTCTCTGACACCTGGCACTGTGTGCTCAGCATCCTCTGCCTGCTCCAGCTCAACGTGGGTTGAGAACCAACAGTTCATTCCACAGGCTACAAAGTACTGGAATGACAAGACCCACTTTCTTGGAATCCCACCACCGAGGAGAGTGCCCTGGAGCATGAAAACATCTGTTTGATCATTTTAAATGCGATCCCCAAGAAAGCTTTATTCTAAATTGGAGTGCATTCTAGTGATCAATATGCCAATCAATTTCATGAAACCAAAGGCATAATAATACTGAAATCCTATGACTCTCTAAGTGATCTGATGAGCTAAAAGCCCTAAATGCATGAATATTTCATAGGAAAGGCAGCCCGAAACCGTTCCAGTCTGTATCTTTAATCTTAACGTTATTTTCAACTACAGCCTGTTACAAACCAAAGCAGAACTCAACAACTGGCTACATTTATCATACCTTCACCTCTAATTGTTTCCTAAATCAATCCAGACCACTGTTCTTTAGGTCCAGTAACAATTACCCAGCATGGTACTAACACAGCAGCATTCAGGGTAATGCCAGATGTGCTGGAACTGGGCTACTTACACAAAAAGCAGAATTGCAGCAGAAATAACCTTACCCAGTGAACTATGATTTACTTTAAACCATCACGTGGTAGGAGGCATATAAAAAGATATTATTCTGCATGTCAGCTGTCTGTAATGAAAGTTTTCCTCTTCTCAGCAGCCCCTCCCTGCAACTTCAAGTTTATTTGCATTAAAGAATATTACATAAAAAGCAACATAAAAGGCACTGCAACCAATACATCCAGCTGAACCGCCTCTCCCACAGACTCGGGGCTTCCCAGAATAAGGGTCCACGTCCAACTAGCGTGTTAAGAATGTGAGAGACGCCTGAATTCAGAAATTACTCACTTGGACAGGAGCTAATAGGCGTATTCTAGAAGCACAGAGCGCTCACAGCTACAGCCAGAGCTGCAGATGCTCAGATCTTTTACAGACCATCTCTCCCAGCCAGGAGTTCACACACCATACCCTCATCTACATACGACCAACTCAGATCTTTCCGGTGTTAGAACATGACGTTGTTGGATCCAAGGGACACTTCAACGAAAGCCCCAGACATCCCAGCACCGACTCTGCTGCTCTGGGCACTCCAAGCCAAACACAAGTGCCTCTCCCCTGTGCTGCTCCAGCGAGCAGCAGTTACTCAATGCAGCCGACCCACAGCCCCGCTGCACACTACTAGTTGCAGCACATTTCCAAAAAAGCAGGGGTTTTGCAGTAACTTTTGACAGGACCACAATTCCCCATTACAGAACTGCTCCTCCCACTCCTTATGTAAGCAGCAGGGCAGCATATCTCTCTCTGCCTGCCTCCCTGAAGCGATTAGCAAAGACCTGTTTCAGCCGTACCACAGCCCCTGCCACGGACTTACCCAGACCTCTTGCTTCAGTGCCCTAGATGGACTGAAATACTTTCCATCTTATCAATATTCAAAATAACCAACAACCCACAATGACTCAGGCCACCTGCTCAGCAGGACTGCGGCTGCCCAGCTCCCCCTATTTTCAGTCAAACAGAGTGAAGAGGGTGAAAAGCCAAGCCAGCCACCTGCGCCCATGGGCTGTGAGCAGCCCCAGAGCTTCCTTTTTCACTGCTTGTCCCATGTCACCCGCTTCTTCCCACTTATAAAAGCCCCACGGAGGGTCAGACTTTCCTCCCTGATAAAGGATTTTGTTCATCACATGAGAACAAGCAGCAGCTTTCAGAGCACACCGAGGGCTGGGTTTGTCAGCATCTGGATTTCTCAATCCAGAGAGTTCACTGGGAGCTTGCAGGTGAGTTCACATCCAGCCACTGCAGCCACACTTGGAGCTGCCTGTTCAGGTATAGCCGGTATTTCCCAACAGCCAGCACCCAATACCTGCTGGACCACTGGCAGCAGAGCAGCAGCACACATCAAAACATCCTCTTCATGTGGCCACATTCCCACTCAGGCAGAGCTGCCCTACCTGCTGCAGCCTTCCTCATGTGCTGTGGGCTCTGCTCACAAGAGAAGCAGGAACAACGCAGCTCTACCCTCACCTCTGACTGGGTGTGCTGGCTCCTGCAGCACTGTGAGGGCAATCTGCAAATGTAGAAGTTATAAACCCCCAAAACAACTGGCAACAAAAGTTTGGGAAGTTTCCTGGTGTCCCGTGACTTCCCACACACACCTCAGAGGATCTTCCCACAGCACATGAAGGCGACTGGAGTTTAAACACACCGTTTCTGATTAGGAATGTAACACTCTGTGCCTCCTTTCTTGAACAACACCCATCTTCCCACAGCCTCTTCATTTTAATATCATTAAATGAACTACTTTAGACAGCCCTAATTATTGCAGTATTTGCAAGGGAAGGAGTCATCTCTCAGTAACCACTTTCCATCCTGTTCAGGGCTTTGGAGATCAAAACTTGCTTCACACCAAACCTGGGACTGAAATGGCACTAACACAGGTCTGTTTTCTAGAGACTCAGTCAGGAGAGGCATCTGGCTAAAATTCCCCTCTTAATGCACCATCACACTACAGAGTTCAAACCCTTAATTTGTTTTCTGGTCCCTGAGATCCAACCCTGAAGAAACTGGCTCCCTGCAGAGGCAGCTCCATCCTCTGACAGTGGGGACTGACCTGGAAGCCCACAGGTTGGGACACAAATACAGGCAGCAAAACACCTGGGAGCAGAAGCAGTCACCCAGCCAAGACATGGACACAACAACCTCACACCAAGTTACTCACAACACAGGCCTGTCTCAAACACAAATCAGAACTAAATTTGGGTTGGGCTAGCACAGAATATTTCAGTAAGTTATCATTCCTTCAGGGACTTTCCTAGGTGGTACCAAACTCTCAGGAAAGAAAGCTAAAAGCAAGACTGAGATGCAGACTCGATGTCATCTGGCTCGGTACTATTTTTGCAGCATGTAATTTGTGAGTTTATATGCAGGTCAATCAAAGGTTATTTCTATTTCAACACATTTATATAAAAAGATGCCTCATTAGGTAATTTTTTTATATATCCTTCTTACTCAGAAGCTATTAATCGAAGTGTATCTTCACAGTTACTTTAATCCTTTCTCTGCCAGTATATTATTTCCACAGTTCTTCATTTAACCAACACATGACTTTTTCATTCCAGTCTCAGTGTTGGGGACACTGAACTCCATCAGTCAGCCTCCTGCTCAGCTCCTGCTTCCAGAGCTCTGATCTCACCGTACAACTGCAGAGGGTGCTTGTAACCACGTGGCTTTAAGAGTCAACCATCCTGGGAAAGGGTGTACCTCCTTGGACCAACTACTGCAGCTTATTACTTGAAAGCTGGAGAGGGGCTGGGAGGCAAAATCCTTCCCTGGGAGGGGGGAGGCCCTGGCACAGGGTGCCCAGAGAAGCTGGGGCTGCCCCAGGATCCCTGGCAGGGTTCAAGGCCAGGTTGGATGGGGCTTGGGGCACCCTGGGCTGGGGGGGACTGAGGGCCCTTCCCCCAAACCAGGCTGGGGTTCTACATAGGGTTGAAATAAATTAATCTCCACAACTCTGTCCTTTATTTAACCATTTCCATTCACTGAAACGCACTTAAGTTGATGGTATTTGCAACCCTAGCAGTGGGAAACATATTGTACTTCCAGTCTGCTGGGTAACCACCACGAGCTGATACAGCTGTGGTCTCGTTCCAACCTGTGCTTTATGGACTAAAAGCCAGGTTCTCCTTTACCCCTCTGCTACAGTACAACCCCAGGAGAAGCCTGTTTGAGAGGTGAACCTTTTACAGCACTAGTTTATAGCCAGAGAGCTGTCTAGGAACCCAAATAACCTCCAGTCCTGGCTGCCACCAGGCTTCACTAAGGCAGCAAATAAAACAAAACCCCTTATACAAGTTTTAGCACCTGAACAAGGCAGATGGGAGCAAAGATGATAGATGAGCAAGATTCACTTTTCTTCCCAACTTTCTAACATCCCAACTTATCTCAGCCATTAGCTGTCACGTTCCCAGGATCAGAGGCTTCTGCAAAGCCTGAGTAAAAATGTGACCTGGGATTTATGAGCATCCCTTTAAGATGATGCTGTCATTAAAATTCTGATTAATTTCCTATTACTTATTAAATAAAAGAGTAAAAGCAAATCAACAACTGCTTCAAAGCTCAGCCTACAAGGAATACAAGGTGCACTCTAACCCCCATTCCCCTACCTCTGTTTAAAACACAACAAAACAAACCCCAACAAACCAAAGACCTCCTCAAATCAGGGCCAGAAAGAGAAAAGTTCAAACACAACCCAGGATTCAGCCGAGTTTTGAAAGTTACCTCTCCTTTGGATCTGCTTCTGCAGAATTCAACTCACAAAGCTACCCGAAGCCCTTGATGTTTCATATTCATCTGGCTCATCAAAAATTAGAAGGTGGTGATAAAACAGGAGATCTCCTGTATTACCACAGCCAGACCGAGCGCAGCAGCGCTCTGCTGAACTGATTTCAGCAGGGCTGGAATAACACCAGACCATGGGGAATCCTGCATTTCAGACAGCCACAAACGAAAAATACTTCAAATACAAAGAGCAAAGACTTCAACTTTATGTATGTTCAAGAGAGTCACTTCCTTTCCCCTACTGTAAACAACACCATGCTGTTCCCAGGACATCAGGATCCCACTTAAAGTTGATTTTTTTAAAGTCTCCACAAAGCTGCACACAGGCAATCTGTTCTCTCAATACCAAGTGCCTGTGCACAGTGCAGGAATAAACACTTGTTTGTGCTTTATAGCAGTGTTTTGAGCTGTGCACACTGAGACTGTGATTCAACCTGCAGTTAATACCTTTACATTAGAGCATGTCCATGCGTTACACTCCTGCTCACTGCATTTCAGTTCTGAGTCCTCAGACTGGATGGACAGCCACGACAGGGATCACCAAGAGTCTGTGTCTGTGTAGTTGTGGCTTATGGCTGCAAATATAAACTGTTTCCATAAACCACGTACACATCAGTCTCCAAATAAAAGCATTAATGTGTCACTGGATTTACACTGGGCTGGTAATTTACTCCGTTTGGCACTCAGTCCTCTTCAATCAGCAAAGCTACTTACCCCTAAAAACGGCCACAACAGAGCTGAGACACGTGATGACAGACAGACCCTGCTCTCAGCTCTCTTCGAGCTCTGGTGTCCACCAGCACCGGCTGGGCCTGTTCAACCCATCAGCGTCCCTTGTGCACCGTACACGGTCCCTTGGCCAGAGCTGCTACATCCCCCCAGACACACTCTGCTTCCTTCACAAAGGCCGTAAGGAATCTCTGCTTTTAAGAAAGTGTAACTCACTTCTCTGAGGGTGCTGGTAGCCCGGCAGACACAGGCTCTGCTCCGCTCCTCCTGGGGCGTGGGGAATACTGCGCATGAAAACAGAGTATTTTTAGCAGCTGTGGATGTGAGCACAGCACTTCCTGCCGACTCCACCTTGAAAAGCCACAGACATACTCCCATTCCCACTTCCAAACCCGGGATTTCACAACTCAGACTGCCCAGTGCAAAGGAGAGGAGGAAGGGACGATCTGCTGAGAGCAGCAAGTGCGATTCCCCCGTTCCTAACGCAGCACCACAAACTTTGTTGCAGGATGTTTCAGGCCCTCATGTCGATGAATTGATGGCATTTTTCCTGCCACAACGCTGAACAGAACATGGAATGTTTTTATTTATTACACTGGTCTTTTCCATGGCAACAGGATGTGAACATGGCATTCCCAGAGTAATGAAGTCACTGCAGCAATGTGATAGTGATGTCAGAATAATCAGACAGCATGGGACACAGTGAACTACATCGCTTCTCTGAACTTCAGAAGTTGCAGATGGGGACAAGGGTGCCCCAGCTAAAATTTCCTGTGAGGTTGCCTCATTTCGGGTAACTTCTCATTAAAGGCCCAGACCTTTGACTGTGAAGGCACTACTTTCTGTTTCGCCACAGCTTCCTCCCTAACAGCCGAAAAGCCGCCTGAATTCCCGCACCAAAACCCTTGCAGCATCCCAGGGATCTGCAAGCACCAGCCAGAGTTAACGGCACACTGCTTCCGTAAGGGAAAGCCAGGATGGAGATCACAAGAGCCAACACTGTGCAGCAGACAGGCACTCTCAATGTAACTCCTCAAATAAGCCAGTCTCTTTTTACGTGGAGCAATACGACTACTCAGGATTACAAAGGCAACAGGAATTATGCAGTGCTGATTCAATACTCCAAGGCAAACAGACGTGTTCAAGTCAAACAACTATTTTAGGAAGTATTATCTCCCCTGTCAAGCTACTGAAAGGGAAAAAATAGAGTTTTCATGCATTGCCCTTCCTGTTTGCAACTCTTTCCAAGCAGTGAGCGAAGCAAAACCAAGCGCCAATTCCGCTCTACGTGGGTCGGTACTGACTCGTCATGTCCAAACCCAAACCCTCCCACTGACTGAGCTGCAGAGAAGGCCTCGCACCGAAACCATCCCTACTGCAGCTCCAATACCCTCAGTGAAGACACTAGTTTACAAGAAGTATCTAAACGCCAAAGTTTCTTTCCACAGATAACAGTTTCTCTGCGAATTGTCTCTTCCAAGCGACTCAAGGAAGCACAAGGACCCTCTCAGCGCTGGTGGAGAACGCGGCTGGACCGGCCCGTTGCTCTGCTCGAGCCCCGCTGGCCCCTGCCCGGCTCATCCCACCCGCCCCAACCTCCTGCCCAAGCCGCCCCCCGGGCAGAAGGAAAGCGGGTGGTTGGCCCTGGGCCGCCCTCACCCCGCCGCCCGCCCGGCCCAGGCCGCCCCTCGGGCCTCGCTCCCCCTTCACCTCCGGCGGCCCTCGGGGCCGGCTCCGCCCGGGCTTCCTGCGCCCCGTTACATCGCGGGGAGCGGCGAGGCGCCGTGCGCCGCCTCCAGCACACCTAGCTTCACCGACACCGGGGATCTGCCGGGCACGGCGACAGCCGAGGAGCCGCCGGCCCCGCTTCGGCCCCGGCACGGCCGCACAAGATGGATGTCCGGCCCGCGCCCGCCGCCCCCGGAGCTGCCCCAACGCCACCGCGGGACGGACGGCCCGGCGACGGGGAGCCCTGCGCAGCCCCGGCTGGGGCCCAGCGCGGGCAGCCCTCCCGCCGCGGCCGGGGAGAAGCCGCCTCCCCCCGCGCTGCCGGCTGGGCTTACGCCGCGCCCCCGGGGAGGCAGCGCTCGGCCCCCGGCCCCGCTGACGCCGCCTCGCTCGCCGGACCCCCGCCGCCTCCTCGGCCCGCGCCGTCCCGCTGACCCGCTCGCCCTCACTCCCGCCCCGGCGCCGGGACGCGGCCCCGCGGCCTCTCCGCGGCCAGGCCCCGGGGTGGGGGGGAGCTGCCCGGAGCCCGCCCGCCACCCGCCTCCGCCACCACCCGCGGGTCTCCGCCGCTCCCGCTCCCTTCCCCCGCGGCAGGCGCCGCCGTCCCGCTTACCCGCCGCCTTCCGGGCCTCCCGCCGCCGCTCGGCTCCGGGCTCGGCTGCTGTGCGCGGCGGCGGCGCCGCGTCCGCTCCGCCCTCACCGGCCGAGGCCTGGGGAGGAGCCAGCGGGGCGGGCCGGGCTGCGGAGCCGGAGCGGCGAGAGGGGGGGACGTGACCGAAGAGGCCCGCGAAAAGTTCCGGGCGGCGGCGCCCGCGGGCCCGGGCAGGTGCCGAGGCCGCCGCCCGCCCGGGGGACCCCTCCCCGCCGGGCCCTGCCCGGGCCAAGGTCACCCGCGAGGGGAGTCCCGGCCCGCCGCGGCGGCAGCTGGGCCTCGGCCTCCCCCGGGGCGGCCACAGCCCGAGCGGCTTCGGGCGCCGCGGGGACCCGGCCGGGGCACCGGCGAGAGCCTGCCGAGGCGCAGATAGAAACGGGCCAAGCAAACAGCGCCAGCACCGAGCAGAGACCAAGCGCCAATCGTTACGAGGAGAAGGTGGCGGCGGGGCGGGCGGCGGGCCCCGGGCACGGCCCCCCCTCCCCGGAGCTGCCGGCATCTCCGCGCCTTCGCCGCTTACACAGCGCTTCCCCGAGCGCAGCGCTCCGTGGCGGAGCCGTGTCGTTAGGAGCCGTACTTCAGACAGCGCGGAGAAACGCAGCAACCGAGGAAAGGCAGAAGGGGAGCAGCACAAGCATCCCGCCGGCGGGGTGGTGGCACCTGGGGTTCGGGAGCACAACTGCCATGCATGAACCAGGTCAGGAGTTCAGAGTCCCCGCACGGGGCCTTGTGATCACTGCAATTGCTTCCTTAGTGCCAACAGAAACTAATGCAGTTGTAATAATGTGCTTCAAAACAAGGCTAGAGTCAACAGTTAGTACTTTGCAGTCATGTTTTCAGCTTTTTTTCTCCTGGTTAAAACCCCAGAAAGGCCCCATGAAGAGCTGCAATGGCTTGAACGGCTTGAACACCTGGCTGTCCACAAGCATCACTTCAAACACAGCATCACCTCCATACCTAACCGGGGACAGGGCAAGGACCACAGCCACCAGCCCGGCTCATCACCAGGCTGCAGACGAAGCACTCGAGGCAGCAGCTTTGCTCCTCAGCAGGTAGTGTGCCAGGTGCCCTCTGACTGCAAAGCCTCCGGACACGAGCAGGAGGCTGCTGAAGTCTGAGGCTGGAGTAACACCTTTGCATTCATGCTGCCTGTCATCTAGAACTCGGATAAAAGTGTTAAATAGAAATAACCTCTGGCTGTACAGGTGAGGAAAGTAAGACAAAGAGTTTTAATGCCTCATC
Source organism: Porphyrio hochstetteri (assembly GCA_020800305.1). Lineage (NCBI taxonomy): Eukaryota > Metazoa > Chordata > Aves > Gruiformes > Rallidae > Porphyrio > Porphyrio hochstetteri. Next base: position 6,845,688 of record CM036930.1, on the reverse strand, counting down.
CGAAATCCCCAGCGAGTCAGCAGCACGGAGTCGAACAGAACTCGAGTCCCCCCTTTTCTCCTCCACTCCCCTGAGGAGCAAAGTCACACTGCTCTGCGCTCCCACCCACGGGCTCTGCACATGCAGCAGTAACAGCACAGAGACTCTGCTTCCGGGTGCAGCTCAGAGCTGCTAACGCCAGCTATGAATCCCTGCTCTTTACAGCTCCAGTCCTAGCCAGGTACCTCCTTCCCCAGGGACCACTGTGCCGGTGAGTCACTGCTTCTCCCTTTGTGTAGCTGGAGGCAGGGTAATCTCAGCAGAGGGATTTCCACATTGCCTTTCTCCACAGGACTCAGCCGTGCCATCCTCAGCAGCAGGGCTCAGGTACTCTTCTTGCAGTGGGGTAGTTGGTGTGTCAAGATCATCTGCCTGCAAGGATGCTTAATGCTGGTGATGGAGCAACCGGCTTCCTCCAAGTACAAATGTTACCATGAAACATGGGAAGTTCAGAAGTTACTAGCTCTATGTTAAAAACACAGGGCTGCAACTGGAAAACATGCAGAGCCAAAATATCAGCAGTAAGTTCAGTTTTAGAAGGTGTGAAGTCAACAAGAGAAAGTTCTTGAGGACAGAAACAGTACAAGGAGACTCGTGTCCTTTAAGAGGCTCAGTATACATGGAAATATGAGCAGTCTGCAAGGCTTTACCCCAGGTTTCCTTCAAAACTGAAGGTTTCAAACTCTGCCCTGAATATTGAGGCATCTGTGGTTTTTCCCACTCAGCACTACTGACTAAAGAACACTTATCTGTGTCATGGCTTGTGGACCACCTTCACATTTGCAAACAATAAGGGTCCAGGCAGGCTCAGGGCCTGACTCAGCAGCACACAGCGCCTGTTTGGGGTCAGTTCTGGGAAGGTTGGCTTCTGTCAGCTTGCTGCAGGTTCCAACGGAAGCTGATAACACTTCTGCTGAGTCAGACTTTGCAAGTACATGAAATTAGATCTGGCTGAGTGTGAACCTGGTTATGGACTGACTGGAAGAGAAGAGGGCTCCAAGTTCAGATGCAGCCGGAGGGACTTTTCCTCCTGAGTCCAACAGGGCACAAGCCTGGATCACCATTCCTCCCAGCCCCTCCTGCTGCCTTTCCCGTTCGGCAGGAGGGACACGGCCCCAGGGGCAGGCTGCTGGAGCTGCTTCACTGTGGTACCTCCCCTCTCCTGCGGTGGGGGATTGTCCATCAGCCGGTTCCATCTGCCATTGGGGGCTGCATGCTGGGTCCACACCCCTCTCCCTCGGTGCAGGTTCCACTGTATAACAAATCCTGTCAGTTCAGGGACATCAACAAGTTTACAGATGTCACCACTTACACCTGCTTGGAGTGGGTAAATCCCACTGGAATTCCCAGACACTGGATTCCCATTTCACACCTCAGCAGCACCACAAGGTTGTAAGGCAGAGGATTGACTCCCGACATCCTGTCACACACAGGATACAACCGGTGCTGCCCTGGGCACAGCCCAAGATACCCAGGAGCCCCAAACATCACAGTTTTATTTAAACAACAGTAATTTATCACAACCCTTCTATTTATACATAACATGAGGTGCCACAAGAATGCCCTTCCTGAACCCTCCGGTCTAAATCCATTGATCCAGTTAAACTACACCAGCGATTCACAGCCGCTCCCTGGTGTGTGGCAGCAGAGAAAGGGGAAACCCCATCGTCCCCAGCACCTGCAATTCTCCCCCAGCTGTGCAGCCGAGCTGCAGGGGCTGCACCAAGACTTGTGCAGACAAACAAAAACAAATCATAATCCCCCAGGCGTCTCTTTATCCCAAAATAAAACTGCCCATTTGGATAAATTATCACAGGTTCAGCTAGTGTAAATACCCAGCTAGTGCCCGTTGGCTGGTTTAATGAAATCCAGAAACAATTCGCAGTTGCATAATGAGCTGGGATTCCTGGCTGATAGAATCACAGGAGTCAGCTCAGTAACACACATCAAGAGCATGTTCAAATGGCAGGGTATGTGACGCTGCACAGGCTAATGACACATTGCCATTACTGCTCCAGACATGAAAAGCAAAGCTGCTGACTGCAATTCTCTGAACTTAAACTGCACCGAGCTGCTGGAGAGAGCTGGGGAAGCCCTGGGATCCCTGGCAGGGTTCAAGGTGGGGTTGGATAGGGCTTTGGGCACCCTAGGCAAGGGGGCACTGGGGGGGGGGGGGTCTGAGGGGCCTTCCAACCCCCTTCTATGAATAATTGGGGGGGAAACGCTCATTACCCAGAGCTCCACACAACTGACTGAAGTGCAAGCATTTTCTTCACAGATGAGATTTCAGAGCATTGTTAGGGATAATGACTTACCACATCGCTAACAGAGCATACCCACCTCACTGGCACTGAGCTGACAGCCGCTGATAAGAGCTGCAGGGGTCACTGAGCTCCATCTCCAGCCCTGCAGCACCCTGATGCTCAGCTCCAGAGGGTGCCGTGTCCTTGCCAGGGATCAGACCGTAAAGGATCACTTAACGCACACCAGCATCTGACAAGTTCTGTGGCAGCAGGCACACTCCAAGGTCCTAAGCCTCTTCCCAGCCAGACAGGGCCAGGCTGACCCCTGCTGAAAACACCATCCCTCCTCAGACAGCAGCAGACCTATTTTTTCCATGCCCACTGTCTGGCTGGGCAAAGCTACCAGGTAATTAGGCAGATGAGCTGAGAGCTGTGGGAGCAGGGAAGGGAGGGCTGGTCCAAAGGCAGTCCTCCACAAAAGCTCTAGCAGGTTTCCAGAGGGAAAGCCTGGGGCTGGCTTTTCCACAAGCTGCAACCCTGGGACATCCCTCCCTCCCCAGGCCAGCAGCACAGCCAGCCAAGGGAGGCAAAGGGCTGCTGGATGGGGTTTATACAGACATCAATAATTAATGAACTCACCTGTACCTGGGTAAGAGATGTGTTTCCAATTAGTGCTGCTCTGCTGTCCTAAGTGGACTTAATCATCCCATAGCCTCGGAGAGCCTCTGCGCTCCTGCAATCTCTTGCTCCTGCTTTCAGGTGTTCATAGGAGCTTTTCTTCAAACAGCTGTTTCAGGAGAGCTTCTGTCTCAGCTCTTTTTATTAGTAGCTCCACTATAATTACAATCACAATAACACTTATGATAGTACTCTTCATTTTCTGATTGCTGCCTGAACGTGCACTAAGCATACCGGCTCTGTGCTTCTCGCTGGGGGAACAGTGGGGATTTCCCTACAGAGGGGCTGTTACTTGATGTTAGCAGAAGAGCAAACACTGAGTAAGAGGGAGCACGAGGCACTGGTGTCTGAAAAGCAGCGGGAGTGTGTGGCCCTTTTGGGCAGAAGCAGGGCACCCCAGCCCCCAGCACGGAGTCCCTTCTGGAACCTTCTGCTGCCTCCTCAGCACATCATGAGTCATTTCTGCCTCGGGTATGACTCAGTTGACTGGAAACTCTGCCTGAGTGAGAGCTGGGTGTCTCGCCTGCGTTTCGAGACCCCTCCTGAGGTTTCTCCCCACGCAGATGGGTGCTGCTGCTGGCCCGGGCAGGGTCACGCCGTGGGGCCTGGACACACGTGGCAGCACACGCTGACCAGCCTTTCTGCAGCCAACCAGCACGGGGGGTGCCCAACGCTCCATCAGGTCTGTCACGTCTGCACCGCCAGCAGAAACACGGCTCCATCGCACCCCAGATACACTGCGGGGGGTTAAACAGGTCCCTCTGCTGCCCTTTGGAGAGAGAGTGTTTGCACAGATAGCAGCAGATGTTGGAAATAGCCAGTCTCCCAGACGGTGTTTAGCTGTAGAAATGAGCAAAGATACAACAGCCGCAGCCGATGAAACACGCCAGATGGGTGTGCGGGAGGAGCAGCCCGGCCTGCGCCGCGGCTCCGAGCGGACTCTGCTATCTGCCCACACAGATTGCAACACCCAGGGGCTGCAGCAGCCCCCCCCGGCACTCAGCACCAGCACAAACGGGCTCTTAGTGCTGTGGAGGTTTTGCCTGCCCCTTCCTTGTATCAAAAATAGTGTATCAGCAATAGCAGGTCTGGGGAGGGGATTGTGCCCCTGCACTTGGCATTGGTGAGGCTGCACCTCGAGTGCTGTGTCCAGTTCTGGGCTCCTCACCATCAGAAGGACATTGAGGTCCTGGAGCGAGTCCAGAGAAGGGCAACCAGGCTGGGGAAGGGGCTGGAGGGCAAATCCTCTGAGGAGCGGCTGAGGGAGCTGGGGGTGTTCAGCCTGGAGAAGAGGAGGCTGAGGGGAGACCTTCTCACCCCTCCCCTGCCCTGCCAGGAGGGTGCAGAGAGGTGGGCAATGGTCTCTGCAGCCAGGGGACAGGAGATGGGACGAGGGGCAATGGGCTCAAGCTGCCCCAGGGCAGGGTCAGGGCAGATGTTGTGGGGCTGTGGCACAGGCTGCCCAGGGAGGGGGCTGAGTCACCCCCCTGGGTGTGTTTAACAGATGGGTACATGAGGTGCTCAGGGATCTGGGTCAGCACAGGACAGGGACGGTTGGACTCGATGAACAGACTGGGGCCAGTTCTTAGAGTTACCTTAATAATGGGAAATTCCACTTGTATTTGCAGAGTTCCAGGAACCGCAGAGCTATCAGGCCATTGGATCACTTGTTTCAGTGCCTGCACTGTGCCTTGCGGTGAGGCGCCGCATTCCAGACCGACGGGTTCTCACTGACGGCTCCTGTCACCACCGCAGAGCTGCCAGGGCCCGTCCCGGGAGCAGCCAGAGCTGCCGGCCCTGCCAACGGCTCCTTCCCTTCACTCATCTGCTCCGCTCCACACCCTCCATCCCTCCCCAGGGGCAGCACGGGGTGGCTCAGTGCAGGCTCCAGACCCCCCACACTGGCTCTGTGCTTGGAGCCTGCCCAACCACCTGCCTGTATGCCTGTACGCCTGTATGCCCATCTGTATGACTGTATGCCTGTATGCCTGCCTGTATGCCTGTCTGTATGCCTGTATGCCCCCCTGTATGCCTGTATGCCCCCCTGTATGCCTGCCTGTATGCCTGTCTGTATGCCTGTATGCCCGCCTGTATGCCTGCCTGTATGCCTGTCTGTATGCCTGTCTGTATGACTGTATGCCTGCCTGTATGCCTGTCTGTATGCCTGCCTGTATGCCTGTCTGTATGCCTGTCTGTATGACTGTATGCCTGCCTGTATGCCTGTCTGTATGCCTGCCTGTATGCCTGTCTGTATGCCTGTATGCCTGCCTGTATGCCTGTATGCCCGCCTGTATGCCTGCCTGTATGCCTGTCTGTATGCCTGTATGCCCGCCTGTATGCCTGCCTGTATGCCTGTATGCCCGCCTGTATGCCTGCCTGTATGCCTGTATGCCCGCCTGTATGCCTGCCTGTGTGCCTGTCTGTATGACTGTATGCCTGCCTGTATGCCTGTCTGTATGCCTGTATGCCCGCCTGTATGCCTGTATGCCTGCCTGTGTGCCTGTCTGTATGCCTGTATGCCCGCCTGTGTGCCCACCCTCCCGCCTGCCCACCCGCCTCTGAGGCTGCAGCTCAAGGTGGCCACAAATCGCCCATTTGTGGGTGGCTTTGCTATTCCAGGAGCCAGTTACAGTTTGCCCTGGGTATCCAAGTAACCTGAACCCTGCGACTTACCCTCGCTGGGTGTTATCTGCCATGGACCCTTGGCCACGCCGGCGGTAGCGGGGCTGCCCTGAAGATGCTTCCTGCTGTAATGACTGCAGAGCAGGGCACGAGGCCATGGTGATGCCAGGCAGGCAGTGGGGGACAGGATTTCCTCCACAAATTAAACTTCCACAAGATAAGGAAGTCAAACACCCGCTGATACACAGCAAACAGCCTCATGGAGGGGCAGCGCTTGGCAGCGGGTCTGTCTGCTCTGGGCACAGCTCTTCTCCTCACTCGGCTCTGCAGCTGAGCTCAGAGTTTTGGGGATGGGGACTGGCTCAGGAGATGCAGCAGCCATCCCTCCTGGAGGTGCTGTGTGCTTGAGGCTGGGGTGATGCGTGCCCCACACTGCCTGGACTCCAGCCTGACCACTAATAACAGTGGCTTAATCTATCTATCTGTCTGTCTGTCTGTCTGTCTATCTATCCATCTATCTGTCTGTCTACCTATCTCCAACCAGGTGCCCTCCCCATCTGTGACTCCTGAAAGCCCTGGGCTCCCCCCCCGTTCCATCCTGGCCTGGAAACCTCCAGCACGTGTGACTTGCATTTCCCATCTGCCAGACCAGCAACCCCCAGTCAGCAGTTTCACCCACCCGCCCGCCCCACGTGTCGGCAGCGGCACGGAAACGGAGCTGGGGAGCTGGGAACACTGACGCTCACCGAGCTTCCACACATGCACGGCCTGAGCTGCTTCCACAGCCACCCCAGCAGTGGCTGTGCCATCCCACCTCCCACAAACAGCCACCCCATCGCCTCCCGGCTCCTTCTGGGGCTCTGAGGTGCTGTAAAGCTGCACTAAATAGGCACTAGATCTTATTTTCAGGCCAGCGACGGGTGTTGTGTTGGTATTTAGCCAGTAACGGGCTCAGGTTAAACCCCTTCCACTGTGCAGTGTGCTGCAATTGCTCCAGCACTCACCTATCCTACAGGCAAACTCCAGTTACACCCTCACAAGATCCAAACTCGGGTATTGAGGCAAGTGGTTCAGAGTAATCTGTTTCCCCCCCGAACCAGGGCAGCAAGCCTGGCAATGGGTGCTATCAGAAAAGCTGTTTTCCCCACAGCAAGAGACCAGTGGGTGTTTTGCTGCAAACAGACAGCAAAGAAAACTCAATCTGGGGTTTTCCCCCCAAGGAAGCAAATAGCATCCCTGAGTTAACTGCAGAACAAAAGAGGGCTCGATTTCTGCCAAACAGCGTGGAAAGGGCTGGATCCAAATACCCCTAAATTAAAAATAAAAAGGTGTGAACAGTGTTTCCTTCCTCCAGAGCCGCCCTGGTAACCCTGGGCCTGACAGCCTGCCGCTCATCTTCCTGTTTGCTGCGGCTGGGCCGGCACGGAGCCCAGCTCCCCGGGAGGCCCTGGGCACCGTGTCCCCTCTCAGGTCTGCTTCTCTGGAAAACAACTTGTTTCAGTAGCATCTCTGATCAAATAAGAACCAAAAGGCTTTCCTTCTTTCCTCCCTCCCTCTCCCTGTGCCTTCCCTGCTCCCGGCCGCACTGACACGGCGTGTGGCCAGACAGCCACCACCGGCCTGCAACACCCCATCCAGGGACCGTGGGGTTTCCATGTGAGTGACTGCTGCCCAGGGAAAGCCTCTGCTCCCCCTCCGAGGGGATTCGTGCAGCCACAGGGCCAATCCTGCTGTCCATTACACCCTGTAAAGCTGGAGTAAATCCGGTTAAGCCATTGGGGCCACTCTGGGCTTACCCAGACATAAACGGCCGGGCTATAAATAAGACCTGGGTTTGGTTAGAGAACTAAAGGCGGGAAAAGGGAGGGGGTTGGGTCATCTGCAGTGAAATAATTTGCAAATGGTCGAGTATGAGAGCTGGGAAGACAGCTCAGGGCCCAGCTCCAGCATTTCACCCCGTCCTGCCTCCCCCAGCCTTGCCACGCTCAGATGCAGAGTTACCAGCAGGATGAACCCTCCCAGCAGCATCCCTGTGTCAGCGAGGCGACTTGTGTAAACACTGCGGCCCCGGCGCCCCTCTCATCTCCCCATGGTTTATTTCATGCCACTTTTATGGGATTTTGAAGCAGTTGCTAATGAAGAGTGGGGATGGGAAGCTCTGTGCTGTGCCAAGAGTCCTCGGTGGGCATGTGGCACACACCGAGCTCGGCAGGAGCCTGTTCTCTGCCGCTTGCCGGCGCCCGGTCACAGCCATGGCTCCAAATCTTTCTGGCCTGTAACTGGTGGGTCAGCGGGGAAGCGGCGGGACAGGGCCACTGCCAGCCTGGGGCTCTGTGGGAAAGGAGCAGCCTCGGGCAGGGAGAGGTGGGTCACTGGGGGGAGCACAGCTCCCAAGGGCTGTGGAAGGTCATCGCCGTGCGGGTGAGATCTGGCATCGAGCGGGGCCCTGTGCCGGGTGCTCTGCCTTGACCCCAGCTTCACCCACTCCATGCTGCACCCAAAGAAACCACAAAAACCTCCTCTCCAAGGCGACTGAGTCTGAATCACACAGACACCGTTGGGCCAAGCCCCATCCCTGTGCTCCTGCCCTGTCCCTACTCTTGGCAGCCAGGAGCTGTCTCAGAGCTGCAGCCGCCGCATCCCTGTGGCCTGGCCAGCAACCCCCAGAGCAAACCCACCGAGCTGTACTGGTCTGACAGCCCCAGCTCCCTCCCACACAGGCACTGTGCTCCCCAGTGAGCTCAGCCAGAAGAGCAGACACACCACACACACTCGCTCCCGGGTTTCGGGAGGTTTGGGATCCAAAGCCACCTAATCCAGCTGAGCAAAACCACCCGGGGAGCACCAGTGTCACACCAGTTCCTGCTGTTCTCCCAGGACTGGGCTCTGGAGCAGCATCTCCCCTGCCCGGGCGCAGGGCAGCGGGTGGCTGTGCCCGGGGAGCAGCCGCTGCAGGGAGCACGGTCCCGAGGAGGGATGCCATCCCCATACATGGAGCCGGCTGCTGCGGGGGAGCTCTACCGGCCCCGGGACATAAAAGGAGAGAAGTTCTTCCCACGGCGGGGCAGGAGCTGGCAGCCAGCTCGGGAGGGAGGCACAAACCCACGGGGCAGAGAGGGAAGAGCTCTCCAGGCCTGATCCTCCACTGACAATCTGCTTTTGGCAGCGGTTGAAGTCATCTTTGGAACAAAATCTGGATTCTAAGGACAGTGAACTTTGCCTTCCAGCAGAGCCACACGTGGACAGGGGGGTCTTCTCCAGGCTCTCCCAGCTGTGAGAAATACCAGCAGCGTTCCTTGGCATCGCTGTGCCTCCACAGCCACATCCAGGTGAACCTCTGCCCACATGGGAAGTTTCAGGAGGAAACCAAAAGGACCCTGCTCCTGCCCAGCCCTTCCCAGCTCACAGAGCACTCTGTCAATGCCAGATCGACCCTCCTCTTTCCATGAAAGGGGAAACTGAGGCACAGAGCAGCGACATGGTGTTGGTCACCAATGCCAGGCTCTGGGCTCTCATCCACCAGCCCACGATCCCTCCCTCTTAACCCAGATGTGACCTTGCTTCACATTCACATCCTCTCTCTGCTTTGCTTCCACTTCCCTTCCAGGCAGGGAAGCGCCAGGACAGCTCTCACCCCTCATGTCCCCCAGGCCGTGGGCTGCTGGGCTTTTTCCTTTCAGGTAAGGGGGCTGCCTGCAAGGGGGATGCCTTTTTCTCCCTGCAAGTGTTTTGCAGCCCCACCAGAGCAAAGGCAGCCGGTGCAGTTGTTGACTCACGTGCTCCATCATCGTAGGGTGATGTCACTCTCACATCGTGGCTCTGTCACTCAGGAGTAATTTTTTTCTAGAAAATCTGTTCTGCTCTGCTCCACCCCACCGTGAAAAGGGAATCTGTGCTCAGAGCCCAGCGGAGATTGCAGATAGACCATTCCCTTCCTGATCCTTATCTCACCAGGATGTAGGAGGATCCCTGGGGAGTAGCTGGAAGCCTTTGCTGGAGCCATCCAAGAAGCCGACTGCGGCCTTTAAATGGCAAATCCATCAAGTGCTTGGGGACCAGGACCCCAAATGCTGTTGAACCCCATCATCCCTGGGCTTGGCCACATGGGAGCTGCCCCGGCGCTGAGCCCATCCTGCCCCGAGCTGCTCCCCGAGCCGCGGGGTCTGTGGGCTCTGCTGCGTCAGCTTAGTAACACGATCTAAAAATACGCCTTTGCATCCCAACCTGACCCAAAGCCAGACATTTCTGGCTCACAAACTCACTCCAGCTGCAGATCCACAGCAGCATTTACCTTGGGCTGTGAGCGCTTCGGGGGCTCTCCCAGCTCCAGCAGCCCTGCACCCTGGGCAGGCGGAGCAGGGGACAGGCTGGGTGCCACGCAGCAGGACTGGGAGTGAAAGGAGGTGGGGGACAGAGAATCATCCTCCCGTTTGTCCAGAGCAGGGGGCTGGGATGTCAGACAGTCTCTCTGCCTTTGCTGGATGGCTGATGCCCACCTGAGGAGGAAGGAATAAACAAATCCTAGCCCCCCGGGCAGCCGAGGAGCCTCCTTACTGCCACCCCTCCGGCTGCAGCTTTATCGGCCACGCTCACGCGGGGCAGAGGCCGGGGAAGGGCAGAGGCTGGGGAAGGACACAGGCTCATCCTCCTCCGTTGGTGACACAGGACTCACAGCAGCCCGGCAACCTGGTTCTTTCATATTCAGGACAGGAAACAGATGCTGCCTGGAGGAGGAAGCATCTGAAGAAAATAAGCGCACCTTGTGCCTTCCCCAGCAGGAACCCCGGGGGGAACAGGGGGGCTGCTGGATGGAAACACCCCGATTTGGCCCCGGGGGGGCAGGTGCAGCTCAGCTGGGTTCGATGGCATCGCCCTCGGCTGCACCAGCAGACATGGGGCCCCAAAGGGCTTTTCTTCCTTCGGGGCTTTTATCTCTCCGTGGAATTGTGGGGCCCTGGGGCAGGAAGCACAGGTTAGTCGTGTGCTGGCTGGGGAGGTGATGGACCCTCCTCTCACAGTGATGCTGCAGCAGCACCTCGATTGTGAAACAAGGTGATGAAGCATTTCTCACCTCCCCTACTGCCCGGGAAGCACGGGCTGGGGGTACCACACAGTCTGGTGTGAAGCAGGACCCTTCCCTCTGCTGAGCGGCCGTTTCCAGTCGGGTCACAGCCCTGCACAGGCAGGTGGATGTGGATCCACTGCACACTGGCGTTTTCCCAGACACAGCTCCAGTCCACAGCTGCTAGAAAGGAACTCAGGAGCCCCGGTAGGACCAGCAGCACTGTGAGCATCCTACACAGCTCCCAGGGGACAGCACCTGCCTTCTAGGAAAGAGCCACAGGAAAGTGAATGCTGTTCAGTTGTACAGGCTGGTGCAAAAGAAGCCCTGCACAACGGCTCCCTTCCCTTCTTCCCTTCCCTTCCCTTCCCCCCCAGAGTATTTTCGGGCCACGAAGCCCCTTCCTGGCAGCAGCTGGCAGAGCCCCGAGCCCCGGTCCCATCACCGCGTTCTGCTGCGCTGCTCTTTGCACAACCAGGGTCCGGCGTCCCGGTACATCCATCCTGCCGCCCCGCGGGGCTGCGGAGAGGTTTGCAGCACGAAACGGCTCAGAGGAAGAACCGGTACCGGGGCAAAGGCAGCGCCAAGGGCCGCCGCCAGCCCCCGCCATCCCGCACCCATCCCGGGCTGCGGGGCCGCCGCGGCAGCGCCGGGGAAACGGGCACCGGGAGTCCCGCGGGGCAGCGCCGCCCCCTCCCGGCAGCGGCGGGTGGGGCCCGGCGCCCCACACCTGCCCCTGGGGAGGGGAACGGGGTCTGGGGCTGGGAGCGAGCTCGGAACGCAGCATCGCGCTGCCCGCAGCTTCATCAGCCCAGCGCAGGAACAGGGGCACGGGGGGAGCTGCAGAGCGCCCTGCGGTCTGCGCCCTTGTCCCCCCGCTCCTCTTGCTCCCAGCAGCTCAGGGTCTGTGCCTTTGTCCCCCCGCTCCTGTGGTCTGCAGAAGAAGATGTACAGTGGCAGCATCACACTGTGAACAAACCAGATGCACAGCGACACGGCCCTGCAGCTGGATCTCCCCATCTCTGAGCTGCTTTGAAGCCTGTTCTGACTGTACTATGTGTAGCGTAGGTGTAGGACCAGAGGAACGAAGGCCAAGGGCCCTTGGGTGACGTGGTCCATTCCCCTGATGCAGAGGAGGGGTGCAGAGTGCAAATGTGAAGACAGCTGGATTTTGGGTGAGCGAAAGGGAAACGAAAGGAAAGAATTTCTCCTGCCTCAGTTGCAGAAGCTGCTCCCCAAAGGCCCAGTCCAGAGCCCAGTTCTCATTGCTTTGAGCTCCTCTGTTCTGCAAAGCAGCTGCCTTGGCGGTGGGTGCAGAGAGGGTGAGCCCCAGGCCAGCCCCATGAGCAGCTCTGCTTGGCATCGCTGCAGCCGCAGGACAGGGTGTCAGAAAAAGGAAGCTGGTGGCTGAGGTTGAGAGGAGCTGCACAGCGAGGGCAGGAAGCAGGGACCACTCTTACCTGAGCGTGGCTGGCAGCCAGGAGGACACAGGCATCTTCCACGGCTGCTCAAAGCTGCAAAGCTGCTCCTCCCTGGAGAAGGAGCTCGTTCGGGTGGCAGAAGCCTGGCACCCATCATCCTGAGTTTTATCTCCTGCACCCACAAGTACCCTGTGTCAGATCTGATTAGAAAGCCAGCACAGCTCATATCAGTTGCAGATTGGGACTGTTTATAAACAGTTCACCCGTTTCCCAGCAGCGTTTCTACCAACACACCCTCCAGTCAGGGAGCAAGCAGCACTTACATCCATTTCAAGGAAGCAGAATTTGCCCGACTCTCTTGACAGCAGTGAATGAAGAAGTCTCATTTATTTCTGGTTTAGTTTCCTCCTGGGGCTGGTTTCACTTCCCCATCCTCAGTTTTGCCAGAAAGCTGTGTGGGAGAGCTGGAGGAGTGGGTGTCTGGGAAGCTGGACATCACCTGTGGCTGCTCAGGGCTTTGTTACACTAACATGCCACATGCCACCTACTTGCTCACTTGCTGTTTGCTCCCTGCTTGTGTCTGTGTCTGTCCAAGAGCCAGCAACTCGCAGGCTGACACGAGCTCAGGGTTTACATCTTCTCAGTTTCATCTGCAACAGGAGCAGCTCCTGTGCTGCAGACCCACCTCAAGCCCACCCACTGCAGGCGGGTCGCAGCTTCCACACCCTCTCCCCCCTATTTCACATCACTGCCCAGACCTTTCCTGGGCTTCTGTCTTCTGTAAACAAAGCACAGGGAAGCACACTGCCCCAAATGTGACTTGGTTGGCTGTATAGTGATTTCTAGTGGAAACAAGGGCTTTTGCTGAGAACGTGACTGGATTCAGGAGTGGTTTTGCCAGACTGAGACAGGTCCAAGCAGAGGGTGGGTTTGCACCACTCACAGTGCCTTAACTGAAATGGCACAGCCCGAATTAAATCAAGTATTGGAATCCAATGAAGCGCCCTTTGAGCATCCTCCAAGGGCCTAATTTCCTACAGTGTCTGCAGAGCGATTATCTTGATTGATAAGTGGCAGCTTTGCACTCTGGCCACAGTTCTCTCACTTTATACTGTGGCTGAGAAGGGGAAGCAGGCTGAGTATGTGCTTATACGTTGCTGTAAGTGGCTTTCCCTTCCCCCCCACCCTTTTAAATAGGTTTCCAGAGTGTTTTGCTGATTCCAGGCTGCTGAAGGGATGCTGTGAGCTTCAGGAGATGCGTCCAGAGCAGGGAACGTTTCCTGGATGCTAAGCTATTTGCAGCTCTGGGGAAAGGCAACAGCTGATTTGCTGCTGAATGCTGAGGATGTGAAATAGGAAGGGGTTTGTATGCCAGAGAGCCACTGGAATCACAGAGTGCTAGACACGGAGGACAAGCCCCACGTGAGGTCATCGATGCACACGCTCCTCACTTCTGCAGCTCGAGCCGGGGTGGGAGCACCCCCAGGAACTCGCCATGACGAATAACAGCGTGGAGCTGGACAGCCTGGATGGGGTTTACATCGCTGTCGAGTGCTTGGTTGCTTTGTTTGCCACTTTGGGAAACATCCTGGTGATCTGGGTGGTGAAGCTGAACTCGACGTTTCAGAACACGACCCTGCTCTTCATCGTTTCCCTGGCGCTGGCCGATATCGCCGTGGGGATCCTTGTCGTCCCCCTGGCCATCGTGGTGAGTCTGGGCATCATCGTCCACTTCTACACCTGCCTGTTCATGTGCTGCCTGATGGTGGTGTTCACCAACGCCTCCATCCTCTCCCTCCTGGCCATCGCCATCGACAGGTACCTGCGAGTCAAGCTGCCAACCAGGTGAGCGCTGGACCACCACGGCCCCCTCCCCTTGCCCCGCTCCTGACAGCTTTGCCATGCTCAGCCGCTGCCCCACGGGTGCCACCTCCTCTCTCCTCCTTAACCCGGCCTTTTTCTAACTAATGCTTACTCTAATCACCTGCTTGCACCCAGGGAAATACCTGTGCCTAAGCCCCCACCCAGGACGGGCTGTCTGGAGCAGGAACTGCCCTCTGGCACTAACGATGCCAGAAATGCAAAGCACAACCTCAGGCACCTTCATTTTGTAACAGGGAAGGACGTAGAGGATTGCAGAATAAAGAACAGTTTGGTCCTGCAACTGACTTACACCAGGCGTAGAGAGCAAGGTGCCCCAAAGCAAATACCAGGTCTGCTGGTGGGAGAAAAGCAGGAGCTAGGCAAGAGGGGGACCAAGGTCATACTGAAACAAGAAACAGAATAGTTGAAAATAGTGGATTACAAAGAGGGGAAGTGAAGCATGGGTCATCTCATGGGTGCTACAGAGTAGCTGTTACAGAAGGAAGGGTTAGAGTCTGTCTCAAAATGAGATTTCATTCCCCACATCCCCCCACCCCCTCCCCAGGCCAATGCTCCACTTCAAGACAACGAACCTGTAGTATCTCAAGATTTGGGTTCTTGAGACCATCCTTCACTACCTTAAACACCCCCATTTAACATGCCCTGGGCTTCCTTCCCCCACAGATACAAAGCAATCACTACAGAGAGAAGAGTGTGGTGGGCGCTGGGCGCGTGCTGGTCCTTGTCACTGCTGGCAGGGTTGGTCCCCATGGTCGGGTGGAACAGGACAAGAACCTCTGACTTTCTCCAGTGCAAGTTTATCTCTGTGATGAGGATGGATTTCCTGGTCTATTTTTGCTTCTTCACATGGACCCTCATCCCCCTGATCATCATGTGTGCTCTGTACATTGAAATCTTCTGCATCATCCGGAACAAGCTCAGTCAAGGTACCCTCAATGTCAGAGGGACTTTCTATGGACAGGAATTCAAGACAGCCAAATCTCTGTCACTTGTCCTCTTCCTGTTTGCCGTATCCTGGCTGCCTCTGTGCATTATAAACTGCATTTCTTATTTTTACCCTGAATATCACATCCCCAGGGGTTTGATGTACTTGGGAATCCTGTTGTCCCATGCCAATTCTGCCATGAACCCCATTGTCTACGCCTGCAAGATAAAGAAGTTCAAGAACACGTACATTTTAATTGTAAGGACCTATCTCCTCTGCAAAAGACCAGAGCCAGTTCTTACAGAGCAGACAGACCAACAGTCATAAACAACGAACCAGCGCTGACTGGCTGATGTGCACCAGACCACTGATAAAGCGCTGGGCTTTCTCAAGAAGCTCACAGGGAAACCTGAGTCCTGCTTCAGCAACACCAACTCTTGCACAAACTGCTCTGTGACAAGGACAAACTCCTGTTACTTCACCCCTGCACGTTTGACACTGGGCTCAAAAGGATCAGTTATGATCTTCTGCGTTACGGTACCCAGAGAGCTCTGCGTGCTGGTCGCTGTGCCATGCCCGCGGCTTCCAGGCAAGCAGCTTCATTTCACAGGGCCTCTCAGCGGTTATTTATTGCCTTGAGGGCTCTCATTTGGTAGCCCAGCAGCTGCCAAGGCAGGTTCCCAGCTCGGATCCTGGTAAAACCAGGGATTGCTCACCTCGAGTTTGAACTCCAGACTGAGAACACTCGTTGGTATCATTTTGACTTCTCTGTTTGCCTGGTTACAGGCCCTTTGCTTACACACAGCCAGACTTGCCCCGACTCTTTCTGACCCAGCATCTCCTGTGACACTTCCACCTGCAGATGAACAACCACGCTGCCAAGCTGCCCTCACCCACCACTGAGCATCCCAGCTGAAAGGCCAGAAGCTGCACTGGTGCTGTGACCCTCCTCTTCTCAGGGGGAGAACCTGTCAGCAGGAGAATTCCATTGCTTTTCAATCCAGCAGCCCAGAAACCTGCAATTGACCTGGGGCATGGAGCAGCAGGCAGGAGCTGAACACACTGATGCTGTTCACCAACACGACTTGCTGGGCACAGGGCGCCTGCCAGGAAGAGATGACTGTCAAAAAAATAAGCTAACAACAGATTTAAGTTCTCTCCTCCTTCCCCAGCTCCTTACCCAAGGATACAATCAGCTTTATGTAAACAATCAAGGATGCATTTTCCTAATGATTTTACTGAAAATCCTTTCCAGGGATCCTTCCTGCACAGCCTGTTCTCCCTGCAGTCACAGGCTGGTTCCATAACACCTGATTTAAATGGAATCTGCTGCAAGTTTCCTCTGTAAATCTGAAGAACAGTTGGGTTTTTTGTCGCAGCCTGTTGCAGATCTGGACACTGCTCTAAGGGTGTAAGCAAATATGTGCCTAGATACATCTTCATATTAAACAGCTGCAAAATACAGAACAGATACTTAGGACAAATTTTATCCAGTGCTGGGTTTTTTCCATAAGGATTGGCTGGGTCCACTGAAAAATGGGATGTGTTCTTTGTTTGTGGCAACGCAGAGTTTGTGCTCCAGGCATGGCCCCACCAACCTTCCTCACACCCTTTGTCCTCTCTGTCAATTTAGGAGATAAATTTGAGCCTGGTCAACTTGTGCTGCAGTCGGTGTTGTTGCATTTTATGAATAATAATAAAGATAAGATGGGTTTTACAGTAATTCAGTGTGCTCTTCTGGCACCAGCATCACAAACACCCCACACTTGAAGTCTCCCCACTGTTCCAGCTGGTGCCATGACTAGCACACCAGGGAAACTGCAGTAAGTACTGCACCACAGCTCACACAGCCTGTGTCTAGGGAAGGTGGCTCAAGCTGAGAACAGGTCATCAAAGGCCAGGCTCTTTCCCCCACCCCTGCACCTTCTTTTAAAGCAGTCTAGAAAAGGGATTGTGTGATTCTGTGAGTTAATCTCAGACAGTGCTGGCGTTTGCTCCTTTAGCTGAGATCAGACTTCTCTGTCTGTTATCTGATGCAACCCTTGTCACGGGCCAAAGCTCTGCCCTGCTCCACAGTTTGAGTCTATTCACAAACAGAGCAGCAGAGGAAGTCACTGCCTGAGTGCAGCAGAGTGCTGGCACACGGCCTCTCATTATCGATCGATAGACACGACTGCCTCCAGCAGAGAAACAGGTCCCACCTAAAGAGCAGAAAATTACTCAGTAGAATGACACACAGCAAACTTTGCCTGGGCATTTCTGAGCCTCTGAAAGAAGAGGGGCAGCCCCAAATTCCTAGCAGGCTGCCTGCACACCCCTAGAGAACACGGCTTAAGGAGGGGACTGAGCAGGGGATGCTGCTCCGCCTTCCAAAAGCGACGGCAAAGGAGGCCTGCTCAGCCCCCGGGAGGGAAGCCCAGGCAGCAGCTCACCTTGCAGCGATGGAGCCTCTCTCTGCAAGGCAGAGCAGCAGCTGGGAAGTGTCTAAGCCCCTGGTTCTCACTTCCAGAGGTTACTCTGGAAAGAGTTGAGGCTTCAGCCCCAGGCAGAGATCAAACAGGCTGTGTGATGCTTATGCTGGGTGTGAAGGTGGGGAAGGCACACGCCAGCAGCCAACACACAGCAAGTCTCACTCAGGGAGAGCAAAGGATTTAGCTCTCCTCCCAGAGCTGACTCACTGCTGGCTGAAGGAAATTCAGCCTGACAGTCATGTCAGCATCATCACTGTCACTCTAATAATCCATCCCTTTAACATGGCAACAAGACCATCGGTCCCGAACTGGTAGGGACCACCCGAGCCCCCTGCTGCCTGTGCATCCTTCAAAGCACCACCTGACCCACGAGCCATTTCCACCCTCCCAGGGTTGGACAAGTTGTGCTGCCCAGGAAAATTCCTGCTTTAGGGAGACCACAAGTACAGCACCTCTAGCAGAACCCTAGTGAAAGGAGGAGAGCCAGAACAGCACAACAGAGGGGACACATCCCCTCCTCTGCTTTGATGAGCAGGTGTCACAGATTCCTCTAGCTGTCTGTAAAACAAAGCCTTAGCTGGTGGCAAATGACTATACAGAGCTCTTGGGGTGGGAAAGGGAGGGACAGAGCAATGCTCTGGGGTGAGTCTGGTTCTTGCCAGCAGCCACACCACAGACAAGATGCTCTGTCACCCTCCATCCCCAAGGGTCGCACCAGGCTCGGCTCTGTGGGTGGGCGCCCTGGGTCACAGCACCTCACAGCGTGGCTGCACCCAGTCTTGGTACAATTCATGGTAAGGAAACATCTCTGAAAACCCAACATCCCAGCTGGGGCTCGTTGTGTGTGGGCAAACCTGCGGTGAGCCACATGTTCTTACACTTCTAACAGAAACTATCACTGTCTAACCCAGGTAAGTAGTGTTCTTGCTGCCACAGCGAAGTAGCCTTTGTACAAGGCAGATACATTTCCAGACCTTCCCATTTCTTGGCTGCTGCCTGGCAGCAGAGCAACATCATTTTGAAACAAAACCAATCCCAAACAGACCAACAGTTGTGCACCAACCACAATCATCCCTTGGGAACCTTTCAGCAGCTCCACGTTTTCAGGAGCATTATGGTATTTTGGCCATTAAATGGTGCTTGAAGAAACTGCCATGACTGAGAGCAGATAACAGCAACCAAGGAGACCACAAGCTCTCCACCTGACCCTGCAGAGCAGTCAGCAGCTTTACCCACAACGCCTCTCCAGCCAGGTTGCAGAATGTCATGGTGCTGGTGCACCTGCTTTTCAGTGGTCCCCTGGACTTCCACCAGCTCCTGCAGCCAGGGAGGCAGGACACCCCCACAAGCTCTGCTAACTGCTTGTTAGAATCCACCAAGCACACCTCACAAGTGGGCTAAATCCAGCTGTGGCTTCATGCAGCACTCCCAGCCACGCTCCTTCGCAGCCTCTCAGGGGTCAGACTTGCTGTCCTCAGCTCCAACACTGTCCTGGGTCTGGCTGGGATGGAGTGAGGCACACAGGAGGCTGCAGGACCCGTGACAATTGTCCTGCCAGAGAGGTTCCTCTGCAGAGCTGTTGGTAACAGCCTGCATGCAAACATCTGCTTTTTCAGAAGACAGAAACACCTGCAAGTGCCTGACACTCTCTGGTGACCACAGGCAAGGAGCCTTGTGAAGCCCAGAGGGCTGAGGCTGCAGGAAACCTGGCTCCAACTCAGCCTTGCAGGAGAAGTGCTGAACAGCAGGTGGGAGTCACCGTAGCTCCTCCAACAACCTGGGCACAGGAACATGCAGAGAAGCTCCTCCATGGCTGCTAAGGCTGAGTCCCAGCAGTAACTCATTCCCCAGTTTATCAGAGGGTGATTTTTAACTTTTCACAATGTATTCAGGACACTGTGGGCAATAACACACAAACACACATGCCCAGAGATGTTGACTGTCACACTGTGAGTGTGCATTTCTTTTGTGTGACCCAATCAGGAAGCAGACATTTGCACAGAAACATTTCATCATCACAACTTCAATAAGCAGAAAATAACTAATCAGAGCACTTGGCAACACTACAGTCAGTGACAGAAGAGGGGAAACAAAGGCACAGACATGAAGAGAGAGAAACACTTCCAGACTCTGATTCTCTCTGGTACTTCAGCAAACACACAGGTGGGTTGTAGGGACTCACTGGGATTTCTACAGAGGAAATATGGTATAAAACCAATTTGTCCACAAGGGTTGGCAAGCAGTTCAGAACAGGAGACACTCGTTTCCCTGTGTAGCTGTTAAATGAGGTGATGCTACGTACAGCACTGCTGGTGCTTCTCAGGGTGCTCTGGCCTTGGCAGGACGTTCCATGTGCTGTTCAGGAAGTGTGAGCGTCTTCATCCCACTGGGAGCTTCATCCTCACACAGCCACCGGTGCCCGAGTCTTCTGGAAGACCACAGTGGTGTAGGCAACCTCACTCTGAGGGTGAGAAAGAGGTTCCAGACATCAGAGGGATTTCCTGGATTTAATTTTGATTTCCTGCTTTTAATTTGTTCTCAACAGCACAGGCTCTGAGTAGCCATAGTCTGTCTCTGCACATGGGAAACACGTACACGCTGTGCTGGGTCAGACCAGTGGTTAGTCTGGCTCAGGATCCTGTGTTGACTCTGTATTAGAGGCTTCCAAAGTATCAACACCATGAAGAAGAACTACAGAAACACTTGCCTTTTAAAAACATTTCCCCTTACCTGCCTAATGAGTGGTTTAGTTAAGCCCCAGAATCCTTGAAACACACAGGGAACATGGCATTTGAGCCCAGTGATAACAGAGCAGGAATATCTTCCCTCTTACCATCGACATACCTCCTCATGGAATTTAATTCTGAGCTATAAACACAGGCTGAAGCCTTGGATGTGCAAAAGCACTTACCCTTAGCCAAAAGAACCATTAACACTCGAGCTGTGCAAGAGCCAAGCTCTTTTCTCCCCTGACAAACTGGTATTTACCCCTGTATCAAGACCCTGAAGTCTCTGCATGAAGCGTTAGAAGTAACAGCTGTGAGCTTTACCTGGTTGTTCTTCGATTCCTCAGTCTCTGTCTGGGAGGGAACTTGCTCTTGCAGATTGTGCCGGGATCTCTGGGACGCTGGGGAGGAGCGGGAGAGGAGTGTCAGCTGTCTGCGCCGTGTTTGGAGGCAGCAAGAGAGACTCAGGAGCAGCACCAGAGCACCTGTGGCTTAGGCACAGCTCATAAAACCTGTCCCAGACCTTCACCACAGCAAAGCCAGCAGTTTGGCAGGCCAAGCCTTTGCCCACCTCCTGGAAAAGCCTGGGATGAAAGTGACTGATGAATTTGGTGTGGATGATACTGGTGTGGCCAGTGTTAGGATGAAAAAACCCCAAACCAAAACCAACAGCAAAACCCACAACTCATCAGTGCTGAAGTTAATTCCTCCATGAAAACAGCCCCTGGGATGATTCCATAGGGGTTACTGCCAGGAATGACCTGTTCATCAATACATTAATCAATCAAGGGAGACATCATTTAAGCATCTTTCATAGGAACCTCTTTAGAGGTGACCTCAAAACCCTACTGTGGTAAGATGCAGCCAAAGAGCCCAGAAACTCTCCTCCATCTGCAGCACAGGCAGCTAATGCACTTGTCTGGCACCAGGTCTGGAATGTCACGCTGCCACTTACCTCTTCTCCATAGGTAGATGATTGCAAAAACCACAGCTGCCACCAGGACTCCAGAGATAAAGGCCAGTGATATGTACAGTATTTCATGGCTGTTGATGCACAGAAAATAGTGTCAGAACACCCAGTTTCATCAGAGGTGATGAAGAGTAGCACTCAAACCCACCAGACTTTATGCAGAGCTTATCCCACACCCCATTAAATGGTCTGTGTTTGCATTAAGCACTACTATAAATTAAACACCTACTGCCAGGCTAGGAAATTCTAAGCCACCTTTTAAAACCCCGAGACACAAAACATATCACATATAGCTCCTCCTTTACAGAGGGAGTCCACAGGCTCAGTGATCTCGGTGCTTGAAGTCAGGAAATAAAGGTGGAGCATTTACTTGTCAACCCAGCATTTGACTTCTGAAGCTTCTAAGCCAGCTGCAGAGGTGGTACGGACGGTGGTACGGACAGTGACAGTGGTGGGAACAGGTTCTGGGGTAACTGGAAGGGAATAGAGAAAAAATCATCCATCAAAACCTGGGTTTAAAATGTGTTCACTTCTCCAGTAACATCACACACAACAACCACCAGAGAGAGACATGTGCCTATTGAAGTATTACTGTGAGCAAGGGCTCAGAGTGGGAAGACCAGCTGGAAAAACTGAGTTCTGTTACTAGTATGCCACAGCAGCCTCTGGCAGCCACCCAGCTCTTCCCCAAAACACGCCCATCACCTGCCAAGCTCCCCCCACAACAGCCCTTTGGAGACAGGACAGGACCAGCCTAGTGAAGAACACTGCATCTAAGGAGATTTCTGAAGGATGAAAATACCTGCATTTGTTTTTGAGGTGCGACCTCCCATCCTCACCAAACCCTAAGGAGCAGCAAGAGAAGCTGAAAGGAAGGGGGGAGGAAAAAAAAAGGTTTATTCTTAGCCATGTTGGTACTCCCAAAGAGCAAACCAAACCTGTCACTTTCCTCCAGCTCAGAGATGTCCCTTTGCTTCTATCAGTTTCAGACACCTTACAGAGACCAGCACAAAGCCACAGCAGCAAACCCAGCAGCTGTGGAGTGTGAGTCCTGGCTCACAGTGTCCTGTGCCTGTGCACACACATGCTGCTGCCTTCACAAGGACAGTCACCACAGAAGCACCCACAGTGCTGCTCTTGCAGCAGCTGGTGCCCAGAGGACAGTACAAACATTTGCATAAGCAGCAGCTCTGACAAAACACCTCTTTACGTTTTTATTTCTCAAGTTAGGCTTTTCTCACCACAGCAGGAACGGTAACTTCTCAAACTGGGGGTAGAATCTTAAAACTTGGGCAATACCAGTGCACTGCCAACCTCCCACCCTGTGATTTCCCACCGTGTGACTCACAAACAGCTCAGCGTAACACAGAATTGCTGCTACCAAGAAAATCAACACAAACATCCTGTTCTCCATGCTGGCATCTTTATCTGCTGCACACCCACCGCTGCCCATATTCCGAGAGTCCATTGGTTAAGTCCTCCCAGTTCCCCACCCAAGAGAGCCACAAGCAGTGACACAGCTCCACGGTACCTCAGGCTGTACAACTGGTGCTCACCTGCAGCAGGAACTCCTGAAGCAGCAGCGCGGCCGTTGAACTGCCTGGTGTGTGAACAGCATCCCCCCCTTATAAGGACTCACAGCTCGAGTCTCATTCAGATGTGGGGTTACACAAATGTGGAAGTTGAGCAACTTCACTTTTTTATTAGAAAAAAAAAACCAACAGGGAACTACAAAAACACCTGCATTCTCAGGAACCACTCATCAAGAGTGGAGTTGACTTTGGTTTAAGTTCGCTTACTTTTCAGTACAGTTCTTGCCTCTGAAAAGCACCTTTTTTACTGAACTTGCTTGGGAAAAGTGTAGAAAACTGCTATCTTATTAACTCCACTAAAAAAAAAAAGCATTTCCCTACTGCTGTACCAATCCATACAGAGAGGCACATGAGCACAGCCACATGTGCTTACCTAAGTTGATTTACTAATCAAATCACTTCCCACCACAGAGAGGATGAGGTTACACATAGGTTAGTGCTTTGCCCAGCTGGGACCTCTGAGGTACAGCCAAATCCTTCAGAGGAAGAGTTGCCTCTAAAAAGGAAAAGGTTTATGCTGTTTATTACCATAATACACAGAAAACTGTTTCCCTTGTGACAGGGAAGAGAAAAAAAGCAGCTTTTTTTCCTATGAAAATCCAGAAAGAGCTCACCCTCTGGGCTGAGCTTATCCGCTTCACTGTTTGGCAAGTTCAGCTGGACCCAGGTTTTCCGGTAGGTTTTGATACACTTCCTGCCAGATGCATCATCTTTTCCACAGAACAGGAAGGCACTTTCATCACTATTTGAAGCTTTGTTACAAAAGTGGAGTTTTTTCAGGTCGTTTTAAAAACAAGGATGTTCATTCAGAGCACCTCCAAGTGTTGGACTAGGCAAATGGGAGCACTGGCCCTTGTTTTGATTTTAGAATCAGACCTACAGATACCAGTTCCAGTAGGTATCTGTAGATCATCATCACCCAGAACTCTAACCCAAACACTGTATTAGCAACAGGGTATTTCACTCATAACAAGTTCTCTACCTTCTCTCTAGAAGCATTCATGCCCAAAGTAGGAACCAAGCAGAACTGTAGACATTGTGGTTGCAAATAATGCCCACTATAAACTGACTGCAGTGGTTTACATGACCTATCCAGCTACTGCAAACACAAGAAAGAAACAACTGTTGCTACTGCTAGTGAGAGACAGCAGAGTGTTCAGTTTGTTTAATGATACTTTAGCATCATACAGTTTCCAACAGTAAGTAGTGAGACAGGTCAGGGGACTCAAGACATGGTTACACCGCTGCCTGCGCGCTCTTCGATAACGCCTTCAGGTCCAAAATGCACTTGGCAATACTCTCCTTCTGCTGCAAAAGAAAGGGAAACAGCCTTCAGAAGCCAGCCTTTGTGGAAGGCATTTAAATAAGCAACACAGGCATCCTAGTGCACTTCCCATACTCCTTGCTGGATCAGTAAAATGAGATTAAAAAGGGATATAGTTACAGCTGATGATGTCAGGGATTCAGCTCCACACAAGGCCCTGCACTGCCAGATCTGTGTGCAGCGCCAGGAGTGGGATTTCTTTTTTGTTCTCAGTGTCACTCCTTAGCAGAAAGGACATCAGCAGTTCTCTACGGTCTTACAGTTCTCTGACCTGTTACAGAGCCTCTATCCACCTTATCACACGCTCTGCTCAATGCTGTTACCACCACCCTGCCTGATTCCAGCTTAAATCATGGGCCATGCAACCATCTGGTGCCCAGGAACAGACCTTGTCAGCTCTTACTCGGCAGTAGGAATGTATTGTGGACACATCTGGAAGCCACACCAGCACCTGGACAGAATCACTGCACAGCAGATCTTTGTGCAGACTGAAACATAAAGCCAACCTCAAATAAGCAAGTACCTGCTGCGGTGTGATGCTCTGGATAACGTTCTTCTCCACCCAGTGAATCATGTGATCCTGTTCTTTCTGGCGCCGTAGGTTCTGTATGGCCACCTGAAAGTCCAGCCTCTTCTTCACCTCATTGTACACCATCAGTAACCTTTCCCGGTAATTAATTTCCAGCACCATGGCAATATTGTTCTAGGCAGGGAAGATGGGATGGAAGGGTCAGAGCTCGGCAGGAAGAGGGAACAGCGGAACAGATTCTATCACAGAAGTCACTGGATGGGGTGGAGGGATTGGCCCTGCTGCCAACAGAGGGAAAATGGTGTGTTCCAGTGTGGCCCGTAGGTCTGGGGAAGTGATTGTGCCCCTGTACTCAGCGTTGGTGAGGCTGCACCTCGAGTGCTGGGTCCAGTTCTGGGCTCCTCACCATCAGAAGGACATGGAGGTCCTGGAGCGAGTCCAGAGAAGGGCAACCAGGCTGGGGAAGGGGCTGGAGGGCAAATCCTCTGAGGAGCAGCTGAGGGAGCTGGGGGTGTTGAGCCTGGAGAAGAGGAGGCTGAGGGGAGACCTTCTCCCCACCTACAACTACCTGAAGGGAGGTTATAGAGAGTTGGGCGATGGTCTCTGCAGCCAGGGGACAGGAGATGAGACAAGGGGAAAATGGCATGAAGCTGTGCCAGGGCAGGGTCAGATTAGATATTAGAAAAAAAATTCTTACTGAAAGAGTTGTCAGGGCTTGGAACAGGCTGCCCAGGGAGGGGCTGGGTCACCTTCCCTGGATGTGTTTAAAAAAGGGTAGATGAGGTACTTAGGGATGTGGTTTAGCTTAGGATGGGAATGGTTGGACTTGATGATCCTAAAGGTCATTTCCAGCCTTGTGATTCTGTTCCATGTTTAGCAATTTAAGAGCCCCCAGATCACACAGCTGCAGTGCAAGGGAACAGCAGAGCTGGAACAGCTTACCCGCTTCGTGTCAAAGAGGTAACTGCGGCCTTCAATGCGCCACTGCTCCTTCTTCTCCTGCTCGATGGCAGTCTCAAGGCTTTCTATCACCTTGTTTTTAGCAGCTAAGGCTTTTGAGACTTTCTCCTGAAAGAAGAAAGAAAAAACATACTTCAGAATGAAAGGGAAAGGCAAGGACAACAAGCAGTCAGTAATTAACCTCCGAATTCCCCATGTAGCTTTGAGAAATGCCTGTGTAAGCTGGGCTGTGCCAGGGCTGAGGTTGAGGGAGAGCAAGGCTGAAGAATTAGGGCTCACAATGAATCTTACTTTAAAAGAATCACTGGTGCTGGCATGGGGTGGGGTTTTTTAATGATTTATGTGAACAATGCCACCATAAGATCTAAAGCACGCCTGGTTTAAGCAACACTGAAGATATGAGACTCAGATTTTTACGACAGCCTGGGCACAGTGTTCCTTTAAATCATTAGGCAGCTAACTCAGAGCAGGTATTAACTACTACAAATTTAAGTTCTGGTTCCTTTTCTTACCTCATTCAGTTTGTCAGCAAAATCTGCTACAGCAGAGCCGTATTTTTTTACGCCATAAATGATGACTGATAATATACAGGCAGCTGCAACTGTCTCATGGTTAACTACATAGATTTCCTTGGAGAGCAAGTAAAGCAGGAGTCCAGTTCCCAACATGTAAGGCCCTAAAAAAAAACCCAAATGGCATTATTTGTGCAAAACATAAGAGGCTCACTGAAGTCAAACACCTAAGAGGTTTATGGTTTATAAGCAGCTCAGGAAGCATTCCCTTTCACCATGACAAAAGGCAGACACCCAATATACCACCAAGGGGAAGGGTACCAAGAGAAGGGCCCCCAGGAATAAAACTTCCAACTCGTATGGGACCTGCTGCTTTTGCTCATTCAGAAACAAGCCAAGAAAAAAAAGAAAACTCTCTGTTTAAATATTCTGAGGGTCAGCAGGCAAATAAATCTTCCTACGAGATCAAGGTCGTGATATTCTTTTGGCCTTTACTTAAAGCACAGACACCCAGCGTTAAAGCCAGGAAGTGCTGCCCTGGCTCCCTCTCCACAGCCTCCTTCCACACATGCAAAAAAAGAGAATATTTTACATTTTCAGCAGCCAGAAGCAGTGGGCAGAATAAAACAAGCATAGCTGAACACACTTTAAACGAAAAAATAAACAAGCTACATATATTAACCTGTAACTCCTGTTTTTGGGTAGAGAAACTGGAAGAACTCCTCGGGGATCAAACCGTGCCGAACTTCTCCTCCTTTCTCTGGCAGGGGCGGCAAAGGCGCCGGGCACTGCTGCGTTGTGTGCAGCGGCCTCGCGGCCTGCAGCACGCTGTGAGCAACGAGAGAGTCTCCATCACGGATCTTGCTGTGACAGAACGAGCCCAGCGCCGGGAGCGGCCCCGGTGAGAGCCGCGGGCCTGCGCCAGACACGCCTCCTCGGGAAGGGGGTGGGACTAGATAACCTCCAGCGGTTCCCTGCGACCGCCGCCGCTCCGTGACCCTACAACATTAATTACAGCGGCACGGCCAGAACCCGGGAATAACATCACTTAAATATGACACCCGAGGGGCTTCTGAGGGCGCTCGAGGGGTTTCTGAGGGGCTCCCCGGCCTGGCACAGGGCGGAAGGTCAGCCTGCCAGGCCGTTAACACACCAGAGGCGCGCTAGGCCTCAGCCGGAGGCCAAAGCTCCCAGCGCTGCCTACCGAGACCCCCGGGCCATCCGCCCGCCGAGACACTCACCCCACGGTGGCGGGAGGCGGCAGGCTCCTCAGCGCGGCCGGGGCTGAGGGAAGAAGAGGGCAGAGAGCGCGTCAGGACAGAGCCCGGCCGGGACAACCCCCAGCCCACCCCCCGCCCGGCCGCCCCCTCTCCCCTGAGCGAGGCGGTGCTGCCCCCCGTCTCACCGGCGCGGAGGAGGAGGAGGCGGGAGAGCATGGCGGGCGGGACCGGGCTGGCAGCGGCGCGGCTCCCTCCGTGCGGTGACCGCTGACCGCCCCCGCACCAAGATGGCGGCGGGGAAAGTCTCGCGAGACGCGCCCGCCGCGCCCGCCCCGCCCCGCCCCGCCCCGCCCCGGGGAGTCTCGCGAGAGGCGGCGGCGCGGTAGCACGTGGGGCGCCGCCGGCCCCGCTCCCGCCGCCGCCGCCATGGAGGAGCCGCCGCCCGAGCAGCCGCCGCCCGAGCAGCCCCCGGTGCCGCCGGCGGGCGAGGAAGCCGCGGCCGGTCCCGAGTGGAACATCCCGCCCAACGCGCCCGCCTGCATGGAGCGGCACCTGGAGGGCGCGCACTACCGCGCAGGTAGCGGGGCGACGGCCCGGGGGACCCGAGGGGAGCGCAGCGGGGTGAGGCGGCCGGGCGGCCCCTCGGGGAGCGGCGGCGGGCGCTCACCGGGCCCGGCCCCATGTCTCTCCCGCAGACGGGGCCTTGCTGCTGGGCGCCTCGGGGCTGAGCGGCCGCTGCTGGGCCGGCTCCCTCTGGGTCTTCGCCGACCCCCGCCGCGCCCCCAGCGAGGGCTTCTGCACCGCCGGCGTCCAGACGGAGGCGGGCGTCGCCGACCTGTGCTGGGTGGCCGACCGGGGCATCCTGGTGGCCTCCGACTCCGGTAAGCGACGGGGCTCCCCCGGGCCCCCTCCCCCGAGGTGGGCGCTCCCCCCCTGAGGTGCTTGCCCCCCCCCCCCCCGCCCCGCTCCCCCCTTCTCCCCCCCAGGCGCCGTGGAGCTGTGGGAGCTGGAAGAGAACGAAACCCTCATCGTCAACAAGTTCTGTAAATACGAGCACGATGACATCGCCATGACGGTGGCTGTCCTGGCCGGCAGCACCCAGGCGGTCAGCGGCGGGTGGGATTTCTGGTGAGTGTCCCCGGGCTGCCAGCCCTGCCCCGGGGCCGGTGCTGGGTGCTGACCGACTGCTGGGTGCTGACCGACTGCGGGGTGCTGACTGCTCGCTCTTGTCCACAGCGTGAAGGTCTGGGACTTGCCCCAGCAAACGGTGCTGCACTCCTACAGAGGTGAGTGCCCCACCGCCCGGCTCTGCCTGGCCCCTCGCTCAGCCCTGCGGCCCCCAGGTTTAACTCCCATCTGCCAGACCACATCTGGGGCTGAGAGCTAATGTTTGCCAGGCTGCAGGTGCTTTGCTGTTAGTTTCTCCCCACAAAATTCATGCTACAAGGCTCGGTTTGCATCACATCTCTAAGTGTATCTTAGAGTATTTCTTCTGTCCTGAATTCTTCCTTCCACCTGCACGTGATGTGCTCTCCTAACCCATATTTGTGTTGGACGACAGCTTGTTGGACATGCCAGTCCTTGGAGATGTGGTATTGTGATCTCTAGCCACTGAACATCGTTTGATCCTCTCCCCCAGCCCCTTGGTCACTGACATTTTGCCTGGAGAGGCGTCCTCAAGCTTAGGCACATCGCAGGGTCTCGACTGCGGTGGCTCTGGTTGGGTTTGGCAGGAGCTTGGCTGTTGCTGAGTAGAAGTTACCCTGTCTCTGGGCATAAACTACTCTGCTGTACCTTCAGAGGTCTTTAGGAATACTCAGGGAAGTCGGATTCAATCTCTTGAGGCTCAATCCTTTTGTGCTTTTGGTAGCTCACTCCGGTTCAGTGACATGTGTGGCTTCCTGTCCCGATAAGGACACCGTGTTCCTGTCCTGTGCTGAGGTAAAGCTCACTCTGTCCGAATCTACCTGATAAAAATTAACTAGTTACAGTTAAATGGACTTACTGAGAAGCTGCCTGTTGTGTTACAAGCTACATTCATGTGTTACTCCAGTGTTCCAGTGTGACAAGTTGCCTGTCAGCTTACGGAGCTGGTTTCTACAGGTCCCTGTCCAGTTCCTGGGTCTGTCCTGGGGATGACCAAGGAACTAACCTGCAGCTACTGGCAGCATCCCTTTAAGGCAGAGGAGGGGGGGTGTGGGTTTGAGCGTGGGTCAGTAGTGGTGCTGTGGTGGGTCTGTTTATGCCTAGCCCCTGCCAGAAAGAAATGGTAACAAACCTTATTCACTTTGGATTTATAGGACAGCAGAACTTTACTCTGGGACACCAGATGCCCCAAACCAGCGACTCGAATTGGTATGTTCCCATTTGCAGCCACTGCTTCTGTATGAGTGTTTGTTGGAAGCCAGAACAGTTCTTTGATGCCTAACTTCAGACCCAACGATGTGACAGCACGGGCAGGAAAGCCTGTGAAAACCTAAGAAAGCCTGGCACTGTCACAATAAGCTTTTAAAGGGCTGTCCTAGTGCAGTAGCAGTGCTAAAGGGGATAGTATCTTTGTACTTGGCTCTTCTCACGCTCCTCCCACTTTCTTTGCTTGCAGTTTGCAGTGCCTGTAATTACCTCCCTACCTCAGTCATGTGGCACCCACAGAAAAGTGACGTCTTCGCTTTGGGTAAGGAGGGATCTTCTTACTTTACTTTCCCTGGACAAATCAAGGTCTGTCTCTTCACATGACAGTTCTGTTAGTAACCTCATGCTCCCCTCTCCTCTTCCAGGTGATGAAAATGGCACGGTTGCACTAGTAGACACAAAGAACCCCGATGCTGCCCTCAGCGCCACCGTGCACTCCCGCAGCGTCACCGGCTTTGCGTTTTCCACACATAGGTACAGTCTGGATCACTGGCATCCAGCGTGTGGCTGGATAGCCCCATTTGGTTTGAGAGTATACAGAGCTATCAGAGTGCTAGTTTTATTCTTATCAAGAAGAGTGATAGTGAAGAAAGAGTGAGCCAAACACTACATCACTCCTCAAAGTGTGCGAATGCACGTGAGAGTAACTCCTGCAGTATTTGGAGCTCCTGCCCCACTCCTGGTGGGGGTGTTTCTAATTAGATGTCTGTGCTTGAGGAAGAATCATTTGCTTTCTGTAGCTAATAGAATATTCTCTCTCAGCATGCTGGCACCCTGCCCAATGGCAATGAACAGGTTTTTGTAAGATTGAGTCGCTGTTGATTCACTGGGCCACACTCAGGCTCCCTAAGAAATGTGCTTTTCACAAGTTTATCCCTGAGCTGCTCTCTTGTATTTGATTGTTCTAACCCTGGTCTCATCTCTGCCCTCCAGTTCACCCTTACTGGCTACAATCAGTGAAGACTGTTCAGTAGCTGTTCTTGACTCAGACCTCTCAGAGGTGTAAGTACTAGACTGAACCTACTCACTACTCTGTTTGGCTTGTTGACTTCTTATTAAGTTAATTACTTATCCTTGTGCCAAGTGGAAGATGAAAACACTCCTTGAATAGGGAGCATCACCCTAACAAAGTAGCAGTTAGGAATTGCACAAGCCCATAAGCTCCTGGTGAGGATGCTGCATGGCTAACAGAGTGTTTGTGTTTTCCAGGTTCAGAAACCGTTCTCATCGAGACTTTGTAACAGGCTTATCCTGGTCTCCTTCAGACAATGCCTTGCTCACTACAGTTGGATGGGATCATCAGGTTTTACATCACACCATCCCCATAGCAACTGGGGAAGCTTCTGGAGTCAACTGTGTAAAAGAATAGTTTTATAAACTCATGGTCCAGAGTCCTTCCTGGCATTACTTTGATTCTGCTGAAGTCAAAGCTGTGTGTGAACAGGAGCAGGTACAGTCTGTTTGCCTTGAGCCTTGTGGTCAGAAGGTTCCTGTAGTCATTTTGAATTAGGCCTAAGTTAGTTATAAAGCAAGCTTTACCTTCTCCTGAGGAGTTGGCTTCACCTGTGATAATACTTCAGTATTTTACCTAGAAAAAAATTGCCTTCAGGCACAGAGGAGACTTAGAGAATTAGGTATACTTTTAAAATAATAATAAAAAGGCTTGATTCCTCCCTCATGGATTCTGAGGGAAGTTAAAACATCCACCTCTTGGTGGCTGGAGAGCCTCACCCTTGAGGAAAGTTCTTTGCTATGTAAATCAGTTCTTCAGCTGAAGGGGAAGAGGCAGTTGTGTTGGCTTTTAATGAGGAGAAGGGTTCCATGGTTGTCCTTCATGCAGCCTGTGGCTTAGAGGGGTGGTCTTCACTCTCAGTAGTGTGGATCAGAGCACCAGTGGTGTGAGCAGCCGTGTACATCAGGGACCCCAGCTGCAGTGCAACACCATCCTGACAGCATGACATGCTGAGACACCGGGACCTCTGGCTCACAGGTGATGCCAGCTCAGAGGGGCTGTTCCTGCAGCATGCTGAAAGCCAAGAGAAGTTAGCAGGTGCTGTGCTGTTTGACACCATGTTTCATCTCCTCTGTGCTGAAGACAACTTACTCAGAGATCTGTGAACAACAGTTTATGCAAGGGAAAAACTGGACTAAGGACCTGAGTGTCCATTTGCCTGCTCCTCTGACAGTCTCTGCTTAGTAATAAAGGAGCCTCCTCACACACTTGTGACGAGTGACTTTGTGCTGGAGGCTGAGGGGACTGAGTGTTCCCATAATCTTCAAACAGACACCCCATAACCCTTGTAGGTGGGGTTCTTTTTGTAATATACCACAGTCTTTTCACACTAAACTGTTTCCCTGGAACATACTGAACTGAACAGCCCCTTTGCATGCATTGCCACCGCTCTGGATGTGGCCTGGCTTCATATTTCCTAGGCAGAATAAAGCCGGTCCTGACTAAGGAAACAAAATACTATTGAAACAAATGCTCCTCCTGTTTCTTTGGCATGCTGGCAACACCACGCTGCACACCACTTCCAGGGGGCTTGGCCCTGCATAAACTAAGGTTAGTTGATCCACGTTAGCCAGAGCCCACCCTGCTTTTCAGGCAGACTGAGCTTTCCCAGGCTCTGCACTTCTCTTTTGAAACCCCATTTGCTGCTGGTTTAATTCTCATGTTGTACAGGTGTTTACAGAGCAGGCTTTCAGACCTAGAGCAGTGCATGGCAAGGAAAACAGAAGTGATGATAAAAACTGACATGTTTCCTCAGAAGTACCCCCTGAGAACCAAAAGGAGTTACCTGCTCCTCTGCTGGTGCACTGACAGCTGGACCAGGGCCTGTGCTGTTTGTGAAAACATCTTGGAAAAGGTAGAAGACAGATTTTAAATAAATCAGTTTTCATTTGTAACTGGGTACAAGTGTCACTGGGCCCCTTCTGTACTGTGGGAGAGCTGGCTGAGGTCACAGGTAGAGGCTCAGGTCCTGCCTGTTCTCGGGAAGCTTTTCTATCCAAGTCTTTGGGATTGCTTCTTGTGTAGCTAAAGACCAGTTTCAAGTGTTAAACCACACCAGGCTCCCCACATCACCACCCAGGAACCAATACTGCCCCTGGCAGGAAGCAAAAGGGTGGGAGGTGAAGCCTGTCCCCACCTGGGGCCCTTCCTGGTCCCTAACCCCGTTCGTACAGTTGCTCACAGCCTCGGAGGTGGCAGCACCAGTCGCACACCCGCTGAGCCTGCGGTTCTGCCACGGGAGGGCAGCAGCCCCAAACCTTCCCTGGGTTCCTACCTCCCACTCCGGTGCTTGTCCTGCCAGCCTGGGAGCCGCGCTGCGGAGGGGGCGTTGCTCTAGGACTCCTGCTGGGCTCCTTGGCTGCTAGCTGGTGGTACCAGTGCTAGCAAGGCGATAGTAAAGGGTCCCACCAGCGTGCAGGCAGCGTGGTGGAAGTGCTGGTGATGCCACATCAATGCCCATTGACTTTGTAGCTCTGCAGAGGAGCTGGTGAGTTCTCTGGGGTCTGTGGGACACACACTCCACACTGGCCAGCTTTGGGGACGCTTCTGCAAATGCAGGGTGGCTACAGAGACACGGCACACTCCCCTCAGCATGAGCCTGGGCCTGTGGTGAGAGCTGGATTAGAGAGGGGGACACAGATCACCATCGTTTTGAAGGGGGGAAAGAACACCCTGTGTTGGAGCTGAGCCTGGAGCTGAGCCTGGCTTTCATGCTGCTGCCTCCATCGTTCACGCTGCCTTCTCAGCTCAAAGTGCCCCATTCTAGTTGGGACTTGCAAGCAGGTATGCGAGTTCCAGTGCTAATGAGGCGCTCAAACCCCAGAGCTATTTATAGCAGCAGCACAGGCTGAGCAGCACCAGCTCCTCTGCCAGGCTGCCCAACCAGCTGGGTGTGCAGAGCGCTGGGATGGGGCACTTGGGGCTGGCTCCTGCTCCTTTGCTGTACCTCCAACACACACTCCACTTGCCACAGGGTTTGTATCAACAGCTGGGAAGTAGAAACTGGCCCAAGCCGTAGGGAAGCCTGCTGCCAAGGCCAGTCAGAGCTGTTTTCCTCTCCTTTCAGTCTCCAGGCAAAGATCTTGCAGCAGACACATCGCTTAAGCAATACTAAAAAAAAAAAAGTCAGACCACACAGGTAATAAGCCAATACATCCAGACATATTTAATGCAAGAGGGTGGAGTTGAAGGCACTCATAAATAAGAGACTTTGTTCAACACTTGACAAGTAAAGCTATGAGTTATACCACATTAGCAGGTACTTTTGAGAAGAGGCAGTGGCAGGGGGAAGGGTTTAAATCATGTCAAGACCTGAGTGATCAAACTGTTAGGGTTGAGGTGGGAAGAATTCCCTTGTCAGCCTTCAGAATTGCTTTCAGCCCTGGGACTGGGCTGGAAGGAGGGTCCCTTCACTCCGTTACTGCCCCACAGCTCTTCCCCCTCCATTGCTAAACTGACACAGTGAAGCACCTGGGGAGAAGGAGCAGCGATGGGACTTGAGGAGTTGGGTCTACATGCTGTCCTGGCAGTTACCTGGCTGGGAAGAGGGAGCTCTTGCCTATTCCTTGCTTTCCATCACAGGCTTGATTTACTCCTCAGGGCACTGGCTGCCAGCAGCTCCCACAGTGGTGTCTTTGTGAGGCTCAGTTCCCAGTGGCCCCAGTATACGTGTCTAGTTGTTACTGAAACACTAGACTTGTGCTTAATGTGCTCACGAGGAGGGAGAGCCCAGAGTGTCTGGAGAACAGGCCAGTTCCACAGCTTCAAACAGTCACACCAACCAGTTTCACCACTGCGAGCAGAGTCCTACCTCGTGGAGTTGGAGCTTCTTCCACCACATGTTCCCAGAGGGGGTTGGATCAGGAATAATGGCCACTCCATAAGTCTGACAGGGGGATGCTCCTGGTGGTCAGTGTGAACAGACACCCCTCTGCCAGAAACAAGACCCTGTGCACTTACAGCCACATTACAACAAACAACTTGGTGTGTCTGGGCAGAGCAGCAAAGGAGAAATGCAAAGCAAGTGCAACCATTGGAGTGTCACGTTTTGTTCTGAAAAAACCCCAAATCCAAGCCATGTGTTGGGGATCCACTCAAACCTAGGAGAGTTTAGGGGGAAAGGTGTGTGCACAACCCCCTGTTTCTGGGCAGAGCGAGTCCTGAGGGCTGACAGCTCCCCCCAGCCTTTACATCCAAGGCTGCTCTTGCAAATAATCTGCAGTTGTGACAGTGTTTTGGAAAAAAGTACCAGGAAATGAAAAGGATTGGGCTGCAGTGTTACCAGAGAGGCTCCTTTGGCTTGTTTCACGTTAAACTGGTGAAACTCCATCCAGCAGTAAAGCAGGACCCTGAAGCTGCTCAAACAGGGGCACAGCTTGATTTCTATAGGTATTTATCCCAAGGATGCTCCTTGCACAGATAAACTGCCCTATTTTAAGGTCTGTGGAGGATACTCTACATGATGCTGGCACACTGAAATACCCAGATAGTTGCTCCTTAGTCTCTTCTCTCTGTAAACACTTTTACAAACCCACACCCAGGAATTTAAAGCATGTTACTTCAATACAGGCTGGGGTGAGCACGTCCAGAAGCTTTCCCAGTCACTGCAACTCGCTGGCATGAAAGTGCCCTTTGAATTAGCTATCAGACCAATTCGAGCCTTTGCCTTTTCATTTTATTCACAGCAAAGTGAGGTTCAGGATCCTCTGAAGCTGCTGCAGTGCTCCAAGCAGCTGCTCAATTATTCATGTTGGAAATAACACAAAAGGCAGAACGGGAAAGACATGACACCAGTGTCAGGATAACTCCTGGATAACACCAAGAAGGAAGATCTATCACTGAATTTGGAGCTGAACTGGAGAGCAGGACCTGCTCACACACACACACACGCAAGGCAGGACGAGCTGGAGTGGAACAAACGCTGTTGTGAGGGTTTGAAACCAGAAAGTGCTTTCTATACAAGTAGACTCGTGTCTCAAAGTGCTTCAGTTTGTCAGTCATTAGGAAACATTCTCTACAAGTTTGTACACTTATCTTACAGTGACTTGCAGCAAGCTCACCTATGAGGAAAGGGACAGATCCCAGCCCCAGGAAGCTGTTCAAAGCTTTGGTTGGATATCATGGGACTATGCTCAGGCTGTAGTACAAGGCCCCCCCTCCCCTTAAGGCTACTCACCTCCCACCCTGCACACAGCAGGGACACACTCACACCCCCAGCACCCAGATGGGCACGTAAGGAGCAGGTCCCTGGGAACATCACACAGACTCCCCACGTGCCAGGAGTGGGGAACACTCTCCAAATCACACTGAAATCTAGCTTTGACTAAAGCCAAGTCTCAGTGTGACAGATTTTTAAGGACTCTGTGGCTTAGCTTTTAGAGGTGGAGGTGTAAGTGGGTCTCAAGTATCAAGGGAGCCTGGAGGAAAGCCCCCCCAGCACAGCACCTTGGGGAGCCACTGCTGTCCAGTGGCTGCCACAGGAAAAGAAGGATTGCTCCATGTTTTAAGTCCCCACAGGTCATCCAGGCCTCCCAGCCTTCTTCCACGAGGAATAATTGCCAACAGAAACATTTGCAGCAACCAAAAGGAGCAGGGAAGCGAGGGTCTGCGCTCCCATGGCCACTGGCCCCCCAGCCCAGTCACTCCCTGGGAAGAGGGCTCGGACCTTCGCAGCGGGGCTGGGCAGGGCAGGCACTGAAAGCCCGGAGCAGGCTTTAAGGCTTCAGTATAATTGGTTTGCTCAAGGCTGTGGAGGGAGGTGGGGACAGAAGAGGTTTGCCTCTAGACACCCTAAACTCTATTTCTGTCCCACTGGCCTCACCTCCTTGCTTTAATTCCCCCACATTTTGCTACACACTGGCTCGCTTCCCTCCTGCACATCTCCAGGTAGTCTCTCCCTGTTCCCAAGCATGCTGGGTTTAAACCAAGATAAACCAAAACCAATCTCTCTAGTGGTGATGCTCTTTTCAAGATGCATTCTGTCTTTCTCAGAAGACCTACCAGGCTGCAAATCTACAAATAGCATAGTGGGAAAGAGAAGGAAAGCTGTGTTTGCTCACGTAACAAGACAGCAGCCGCTCCTCTGCAGTAACTACTCTCCGTGACAGTCTTTTGAGAGGGGTCCAAGTCCCAGGTTTGCTCCCCGCCTTCTCCATCAGCGGCTTCATGCAGGTTCAGCACCATCCCTGGTGCCCATGGAGAAGGGCACAGCCAGCTCAGGTGCTTCCTCATTCCCTCACAGCTGGATGAAGGTGGTGGAGCAGCCCCATGGACACGACTATCGGTGGCCACTCTGGTAGACGTAGGAGATGGGCTGCCGTGCCCCGGGCCTGACCGTGAAGGTGTTGGTGGGTCCACCGTACTGTGAGCTTCCATGGGCAGGTCTGGAGGGAAAGCAGGATGGAAAGTCATTGAAAGCTGAGGAAACTCTTTGGGGTCATTCAGTATTAGGGTTATTTGTATATTTTCCTCTCTAGTGGAGCACAGCCCAGCACTCCTCCTCTTCAAACCCAAGGGACAGAGGAGAGGGAAGGAGGGTGCTCAGGGGGGCACATACCTGCTGGCAGCCACCGTGCTGGCGGGTGAGAAATCCCCGTTCTGCCCCTTGTACTTGGTGTCAGCTCCAGCACTGCCGTGCGGCACGGCCTTCCCAGCAGCATCCATGGACGTCCGCCTGCCCTGCACACCCATGGGGCCGTTCCTGTGGGCAGAGCTGAGGCGACGGGCACCATCCCCGGCCGGGGAGCTGTAACCCCCCGAGCTGTAGGAAGAAAGGACTCCTGTGCCCCGGGGAGCTGCAGTTCCCCGGGGGTAGGAGCTGTCAGGCTCCGAGACGTACAGGCGCTTCTTGATCAGCGGGCGAGGGTTCGGGCAGCGGCTGGGGTAACCGGCTGAGCTGCTGTAATCTGGGTACTGGGGCGGGAAGTCACCGTTCCTCCTGCTCTTCTCCGAGGGCAGCGGGGCTGGCAGATCACGGCTGCCCCCGTAGCCGCGGCCATAGCCAGGCCACCTGAAGTACCGCGGTGCCTTCGAGCCCCGGCTGCTGTCAGGGCAGCTGGGGCATTTGCAGTTCTCCTGACTTGGGAGAGGTCCCTCGGCCTCCCCCGCCTCATCATTGCTGAACTCGGGGGGTGGGGGGATAATGGCGTAGTCCAGCGCCGTGTCCCCAGTCTCCTCCTCCTCCTCCCTGGATGCTGCGTGGCAGGACGGCCCAGGCTGGTTCAGCTGCCCAGACTCGAGGAGGCCCTGCAGCAGGCTGGAGGCAGCAGCCCGCCGGTGTGCAGAGAGGCTTTGTGGCTGCGCCTTGCCCACCCCCCGCGCATCCCGGCCCTGCTCCGAGGAGCTGGAGAACGATGGAGGTTTGCTTTGTCCTGACGCTGCCATCCCCGCCCCAGCAGGCCGGGGCACCACAGTGAAGGAGTAGGGCTTGGACTCGTGGCGGAAGAAGCTGGTGGAGGTGGTGTCTGATGAGGCACTGCCAAATTTCAGGGGCGGCTTTGCCCGCGGTACGGCTCCCACCTCGCTGCCCTGCCTGCCCCGCTGGGCACGCTGCCGGGCTGCCAGCAGCAGTGCCATGGGGGAGCCCCGCTCCACCCGCTCGCCCGTCACAGGGTGGATCAGCACCTCCTCTTGCCCTGCTCCTGGGGTGCCTGGCGGGCTCCTGACCAAGCTTGGGGCACAGGGTGACTCAGCCGAGCTCGGGGCACAGGGTGGGTCGGCTGAGCTGGCCCCAGCACGGTGCACTTTGTACTGGAAGACGGCTGCGTTGGGCTGTGGCGCTGGGCTCTGCGCAGGAGAAATGGAGGGCAAGGGGGAGGTGGGAGCAGGGGACTTCTCCACCCATCCCCGAGATGGGTCTGGGGGGCTCACACTGCTGTTTAGGGACCCTGGAGCAGGTGTTAAACTCTCTCTGGCCTTGCTGGCAGTGGAAGCAGGATGGTCCTTGTGCTCTGTATCACCCTTCACCACCACAGGCACTGGGAGCAGGCTTGGGGCTGGCTTCGGCAGCACCAATTCACCAGTGTCAGGGGGGCTCTTCCTCGCGTCAGGGGGGCTCTTCCTCGCGTCAGGGGGGCTCTTCCTCGCGTCAGGGGGGCTCTTCCTCGCGTCAGGGGGGCTCTTCCTCGCGTCAGGGGGGCTCTTCCTCGCGTCAGGGGGGCTCTTCCTCGCGTCAGGGGGGCTCCCACCATTCTCAGTGCCCTGCTTCTGGTTGCCAAGCCCCAGGGCAGGTTTTCCTTCCTTCTTCATGGCCAGCACAGCCTCCAGCTCGTTCCTGATTTTCATCACGCTGCGGCTCTGCGTGGCAGGGCTGCTCTCCAGAGCCGGGAGTGCTGTGCTGGGAGAGCCCCCCTTGGCACTGGGGGTGCTGCTGGGCACCTCTTTCTTCTCACTCTCCCCTCCTGTGGGTAGCTGCACATCACTCCTGGCAGGTCTGGTGAACTGGGGGCCACCGAGCCGGGGCTCACGGCTGCTGGAAGAGTTGGCACTGCTGCTCACGGGCTGGGGGGCAGGTGGCTTCTCCAGTGGCTTCTCCTCCCTCCGAGGGGAGCGCAGGAGGGCCGAGAGCTCGTGCCGCAGCCTGCTCAGGTTGCTGGGGTCCCTCCAGTCATCCTCACAGGTTGGGTAGTCAGGAGGGGGTAGGTCCAGGTCATTTGCAGAGAGAGATTCAGATTTCGGAGGAGAGTTTCCCTCAGCTGTTTTTGGCTGGGGAACCTTTTCCATCTCAGAGCCTGGCAGCTGGGACTGGTGACCAGCAGGATTCGCCCCTGGAGCAGGTTTGGGGCTCAGCGGTGGGGGTGTTGGCACAGCCAGCTTCGTGACGGCTGGTCTCAGTGGGGAAGTGCTTTGCTCAGCGTCTCCTCCAGCACAAGCCTTGGCCGCAGGCCTGATGGTGAAGCAGGGCGGGAGGGGAGGCCGGGCGTGGGGCTGCCTGGGGAAGGGCTCCTGCCGGGCAGGCTGGCTCTCCTGCACCGGGATGGAGGAGGACCGGGCTGGGGCTGGGGGAGGCACCTTGAAGGACCTGGGGAAGGTGAGGTGAGGCTCAGGACAGTGCTTGGGCTGCGGACTCTCTTTTGGGGCAGCTGGCACCCCAGGCTCGGCAGGGCAGAGTGGCTCCTCGGCATCCACCTGCCTCGTGTTCAGCACCGTCTCAGACTTCCACTTGGAGATGGGGGTGCTGAAGGGTGCCGGGGCCCGGCTGAGCGGGGAGGCACCCGGTGGAGCCGGCGGGATGAAGTCTGGAGGAGCCGGTGTGCTGGGGGAGGACAGGGCAGAGGCTGGAGGTGGCGGAGGTGCCATGGGAGGCGGTGGTGGCACCATCTCAGGTGGCGGGGGCGGTGGTGGTGGCGGCAGTATTTCGGGTGGTGGAGGAACCGGCAAGGCTGGAGGTGGCAGTGCTGGTGCCGGAGGGGGTGGTGGGGGTACTGATGGGGGTGGGGGGATGTCTTCATCCAGGTCATCCCCCTCAAGAGCCTGTGGGCGCAGGTCCCCCACCGAGCTGTACATTCGGTAGTTCCCATTGACCTGGGAGCCAGAGCCTGCAAGGGAGAGCCAGAGCACAGTGGCATGAACACCCCCGGGGAGAGCCATGACAGCCCCATCACCTCCAGCCAGGCTGTTCCACTCAGCAGCTCTCTACAGCTTGCTGAATGGCAACAGCCACCTAATGCCTCACCCCTGGAAGTTAATTCATTTTCAATGACTTACAATAATTACTAATAGACTCTATTTTAGCAACTTCTGATCATGAGACTGTCTACTGCAGAGCTGGGTACAGGCACACTTCCCTCCCGGAGGCATGGTACCACTGAGCCCTTAGCACCGTCCAGGACTCCAGAGAAGTTCCCTTACCAAGAGCTGCCTTTTCCTCAAACTCTTCTGGCACTGATGGTGGTGGCACAGCCACCCCGTGGGGTTCCTGGGCATTCTGCAACAGTCAAGAAAGCAGAGCTGTTAGCTTCACGCCAGGCTATCACCCCAGGCAGGCTCTGTAGCCTGTAGGGACAGCAATTTGTCTCCACAAAGAGGAGCCAAAGGGTCCAGGGCCGTTTGAGACA
The DNA here is from genome assembly GCA_020800305.1 of Porphyrio hochstetteri. NCBI lineage: Eukaryota > Metazoa > Chordata > Aves > Gruiformes > Rallidae > Porphyrio > Porphyrio hochstetteri. Next base: position 6,805,031 of record CM036930.1, on the reverse strand, counting down.
TGGAGATCCCTGCAGTGGCTGCTCTCGATGGGGTTTAAGGGGATGAATGAAGCGATCGAGGTTGCACAAGCCACAGACAGCTCCCCAAGCCAGCCCGGTGCAGGGGGCTGGAGAGGAGCACAGCTGTTTCACACAGGAGTCCTGGGCTCCCCAGCCCACAGCACTAGCTTCTCAGCACCCACATAGCTGGCAGGTTTAATAGCTCCCATGGGTCTGGCAGGTGCTGCCCTCCAGCTCTCGCTGCAGCCACACACACCGCAGACAGGCTCCAGCTTTTTCTGACACTGGCACCAGCACATCCAAACAGCTGCTCGTGTGGTTTGTGCTTCACCCTCAGTTACACTGAGCACTCAGCAGAGCCTTTAGCCAGCACAGGACCGTGCAGTTCAGCAGCCCACAGGTTTGGAGGCTGCTTACAGCTCGGGTGCTCTGGGTCATTGCAGACACCCTCCACGAGATGCTCACAGCCACAGCGCTGACCAGGGCTCCTGCCTCTCCTTCCCCAGTGACTCACTGCCCCGATTGCTCTGCAGAGGGACCGGGGCTGCTCAGGACACGCACCCTAACACACCCGCATCCGAAACAGGGCTGCTGAGTCAGGCTGTCAGCACAGGCGTGAGCGAGGCTGTCCACATACCAGCGCTGGGAGACACCCAGAGCAAGGGGATAACACTCCACGAGCAGCAGGAGCTCACAGACCCTGTGGGGGTCCTGGTCTGAGACACACCACCCCATCCCCAGTGTCCACCCACCCTGCTGCCCTCCTGCCTGCCCCAGGGAGCTGTGTGCCTTGGCTGCCCCCAGCCCCGAAGGACACGTGGCCCTGCCATCAGCCCAGGGAAGGGCTGAGCCTCTGCCCTTTGCCTTTCCCTGGCATTATTGCTATTTTTACGAGGTGGCTGTAGGACTCAAGTTTCCCTGATCAAAGGCCAAGCTGGGTTCATTGAGCCAGCCCCATCCAGCACACTAACGCGCTGCCCTGGGTGGAGGGAGCTCAGGAGCTGCTGGGGCAGAGCTGACTAACAGCAGCAGCCTGGGCTCCTTCAGAAGAGCTTTTAACCAAAACAACAAGGAGATGCACATGCTTTGCTTGCCAAGCCCTCCCCAGATCCTCCACAGCCATAAGGGAATGAGCCAGGAGAGACTGAGTGGGAATTCCATCCCAGGGTTGTGCTGATGGAGAAGCCAAGGTCTGCTAAGGCATCCGGACAGATCTGTTAGCAGCAAAGCATCAGGCTAGGACAGCCTCACAGCCTCATCTCAGACCCCTTCACCAGTCCCACAGATACAGCACAAGGCAGAGCAAAATCCTTAACTTCAGCAGAAAGCCAGAGGGAAGACAGTGGCTAACAAGAGGCATTCCAAGAACCAATAGTGAGATTGTCCAGTGCAATGAGATCCCCAAAACCACAAAGAAAAAAATAAAGCCCAGCAGTTCCCATTTGCTATGGAAATTGATGGCTGCAGGTCTCCAGAGACACCAGGGATACCTGCTCAGCAAAACATCTGAGCATTGAATTAAAAGCAACACAAGCATCACTTGTTTGGCTAGGAGGAGGAAGGGAACGGCAGCTGAAGAGCCATATGCAAAGCTGGAGGAAACAGTTCCCATTTCACCAAGGAGCAGTATTTTTGGACATGTCATTTCAACAGGTCCTGAGAACTGGGCAAGCCTGTTGCACACCAGAAAAGCCCTCGTCACAGTTGCTAATGCTCAGCATCTCTCCAAACCCACCCATCCCCATGTCACAAGCTGGCTTCTGAAATGGAAAGCATCTCCAGAACGCTGCCAGCCTCCAGAGATGACTGGGAAGATTGTCTCCCTTGGCTGTGTTTGCTCGGGGTGTGACGGCCCAGCCAGCCTCCCGCTGATTCAGAGCTGGCTGCTGCTTGGGGTGCTGTGCCAGGAACCTGCCTTTCCAGTTTGTGGTCCTGCACCAGGATCCCACTGGGGGAACTTTCACTGTAACCACCAGGAATGGCTTTCCAGTGCTGGAGCAGCCAGCCAGACCCTGGCCCCCGCAAAGGGCAGCCCTCCCCCCCCCCCATCGAACCAGCCAGGTTCAAAGCTACCTCTTCCCAGAAAGGCACCAAAATACAATCCTGGGGTCTCAGACAGACCAAGGATTCCTCTAAAAATGAGGCACTGCCCCCAAACATCATGTTTCAAAGCAGGGCTGGGACGTTTGGCTGTGAACAGGGATGTATTGCCTGGCTGGCTGCAGAGCTCTGCCCATGCCTGGGAAGCGAGGTGGGCAGGGGGACCCGGTGGGACCCAGGAGGTGGGCAGGGGGACCCGGTGGGACCCGGTGGGACCCAGGAGGTGGGCAGGGGGACCCCGTGGGACCCAGGAGGTGGGCAGGGGGACCCCGTGGGACCCAGGAGGTGGGCAGGGGGACCCCGTGGGACCCAGGAGGTGGGCAGCAAAGCCCTCCTCCTGCAACCCCCGCTGCACCCCAGCTCCAACAGCCAAAGGCAGGGGTTTGGTGGGGAAGGAAGCTGCTGGGTGCAGGGAATGGTGCCAGGCACACGGGCAGGCTGCCGGGCAGGGTGTGTGCATCCTCCTGACTCACTGCTCTGCAGGCAGCTGCTTCTCAGCCTCCCCCCGCCCAGGGGAGCGGGTGGGTGGAAACAAAGGGTTAAGGCCGGGGGTGCAGAACAGCCCAGTGCAAATATGCATGAGGCAGCAGGAGTGCCTGGGCCAAATCAAGTCACAATCAAACCTCAGAGTAACACTAATAGCCAGCACAGACCCGTCCCTACAAACCTTCACTTATTCCCACTGATTTCTTCAGTCAAACCTGTTACTCTTGGAAGGGGGAGAGAGAGAGGGACCCTCACAGGGGTGACTGAGGGGGGGAAAAGCCCTGGGGCTGGCTGCACATCTGGGGGCAGCAGGAAAGCACCACTGCCAAGGTGACAGCCCACAGTGCTGATCCTGGGGACACTTGTGCTATGTATTCCTCTGCCACACACACTTCCACCAGTAAAACAGTCAGAAGCTCAAACACTCTGCAAAAGGCCAGATATGCTCCAAAAACATCGTAATATGGGGGGTGAGCTGTGGCTGTGCACCCAAGCCTCTGCTACCAGAGAGCACCTTCTCATGCACCTTACTCAGCTGGGAGCCTGGGTGAGATCTTTCACCTGCTGTGATCTTTTGGAAGGCATTGACCCCGTATAACCCCATAGCTTCCTAATCACACTCCCAAATAAACTCCCTCCCACCCTAGTTGTCCTCCAAGTGACACCTGCACAGCCCCAACGACTCCCAACAGCACCCTGGGGACAGCAGACCTGCGCCTTCCCTGCTGACAGTGATGGCTGCTCCAAGGACAAGGATGGATGAGGAAAGATCCCTTGCTTGCAGAGAGGATTTCCTTGTCAAGGCCAAAGGCTTTTAAGCATTTGACTGTCTTCACTGACCTTCAGCAACCTGCACGTATCACTTCATCTGCAGCCACATCCATCCCCACGTTCTCCCTGAGCAATCACACACTCCACTGGTCTCTTTAGGGGATGGGACCTTCAGAAAGGTGCATTACTTGGGGTGAAAAGCTGCCTTAGCAGCCACAGCAGCACTGCATCAAAGCCAGCCTGACTACATGTGCCTTCTGGAGTCCCAGCTGGGTCCAGCACGTGGTGCTTCAGCCCCTGCATCAGGCTTTTGCTGCAGTGTCAGCAGCTCTGTGGGGGTCAGTTTCCCTCCTACAGAAGCTGGGAATCCAGCATCCACACAGGCACCTGCTGCATCCTCCTCTGTGGGAAACAGGACACGGTGTTGCTATCGCTCTCTCCAGCGACACGCCTGATGCAGAGAGATGCCGCCAGCAGCGGGGAGATAAAGCACAGCACAAGTCAGGTCTATCATCTACATGCTCAGCAATTTTCTCTTTCTAATTGGAAAGTGAAGCCTGCTGATGCTGACGTGTCCTGCCCGAGCATCTCGCCCATACCCGACACAAGCCTTGAACACACATCCCCTCCTCATCCCTCGGATCCAGCCTCATCACAGGCTCCTTCTGCTTTTCATTCATTGTCTTCCCTGGGGTAGAGGATGAGAGCAGCAGCCAGCCAGCCCAACTGGTTCCAGGCACCAGCTACACATGGTGCCATAACACATCCCAAGGTCGAGCTGGATACTCACCAGGGGCAGGAACGTCAGCAGCGGCCGGACTCGGGGACGAGGTTTGAGTGTTGCTGTGCCGGAGTCGGTCACCGTCCCAAAGCGATTGTCACCATAATACACCTCAATCACATCACCTGCAGGGAAGGGAGGACAGTTAGCAGCCACACTGTGTTTGAGGCAACGGGAAAACCCAGCATCAGACACCACCTCATTTTAAAAAGATACGTGAATGATTCGCTGTGTCAGCTCCTGGGAATGGGGCAAACACGTCAGGTTCTGAGGAGCACCTGGGTGTTTCGGAGCTGAGTTGGTGATGGGGGAGTGGAGAAAGGTCCCAGGCCAGCAGGACCCCCAGGCAGGCACTGGCACATGCCTGAAAGGCAGAGGTTGTCTTCACAGAGCTCCAGACAGCAGCATTTAATGAGCACAGATGTCAAAGTCTATTCTGAAAGGTTCATTTACCTCAGGAGGGCCAAGAGTTGGTACAAACACTCAGCTTACTCCCCATCTGGATTATGTTTGGGGAGGAAAAAGGCTTTGGGAGCAAGTGGAGTGTCTCTACAGTACCACAAGGCTCCGAGCCCCAGGAGAGCAGGGTGGGCCCAGGGCAGGTGCTTGGAAGGGACACAAACGGGCTGTGAGCAGGGGCAGGATCCCATCTTGGCAGTCGGAACCGAGGGGGAGGCAGCAGCAGAGCTGGACCACCAGCACTGCCAGCTCCTGCCCCTCCTCACCAGCACTGGAGAGTGGAGTTAGCAACAGGTTCTTCACCCAACCCCATCACCACAACAGCTCCCCTGTCACACGGGGCAGAGGGGCACCAGCAGCACCCCCACCCCTCACTGCCCTCTGGCTTGTGCCAGGCAGGTACAGGGTGAGCAGAAGGACTGATGATGGAACCAGGGCACACAGGGTGCTCCCAAGGGGGCTTCTCCTTCCCCACACATCGCTGCCAGCAGCTGAGGGCAGCAGAAGGGAGATGCCTGCTGTGGACACACACCACCAGCACCCTTCTGCTTGCTGCAGAGCTCTGACCCTGATGCAGTTGGCACAGGGGACAAATGGGGCTTGCCATGACACTCTCACACTTCAGCTGGCCCCATGGATAAACACTCTGGGTGCCCTCCCATGAAACACAACCATGGATGGAGACACTGTGGCAGGAAGGAGTCAGAGCCCAGGTGCTGCGAGCAGGAGGAGCCATCAGGCATTCCTGGTTCCCAACCCTGTGCTTTTACCTTGAACCACACCTTTTGGGCAGGTTTATTTCTGACAGTGAATAAAGCTCATAAAATTAGTTTAATTACGTTCTTTGTGTCTGATTAACAGCATGAATTAACAAGCAGAAGCACTGAAGCATGTAAACCCCACCTTGGCTGGGAGGATACACACAAATAATTCGTAGCCAAGGAGACCAACATTAAGAAAGCAGGAAGGTTTGAGGAAGGAGGGGAAAGCAGCAGAGTGGCTGTGATCAGAGAGGGAACTCCACAGGAGTGCTCCCACCTAACAGAGTCTGATAGTGTCCAGGAGCAGGAAGATGTGAGCAAGCCCCCCCTCCACCCCAAAACACAAACACTAAGGAGTTTGGGGCTCAACCCTGAGCCCGTGCTGAAGCGTGAAGCACAGACACAGTTTGTCAGGTGTCACACAGCAGTTAAAAGCGAAAGAGCAGAGAGGTGAAGGTTGTGCAAGCTCCGCACACGAAGGGGCTGGGCTGCTTTTCTATGCCACCGAAGCCCCATCCCCGCTCCCTTCCGTGTGTCCTCGCTCCTGCACAGCCCTGAAACACACCAGAGAGTCCAGCAAGCATGTAAGCTTTGCCTTTCTCCCACCCACTACACCACAGGCTGCCCTGGGATACACCCCGGAGTATCCATCATGCTATCGCTGTCCTGACAGGCAGTCAGGACTCCCTCTCCCTTACCCCAAACTTCTCCCACTAAAAGGAATTCTTCACAAAAAGGCCATTTCCTGCAGCTTTCCAAACACCAATCAGCCTGCACATTGGTTAGCATGGTCCTACCCACGGTCTGACACTTCCCTGGCTGAGGGGCCCAAGTGCCAAGGAGGAGCTGCTGGAGGCACAAGGATGGCAAAGATGCCACCAAATTACCACTACTGGTGTGTAACCCCCTGGGTGACCAAGCAGCAAGGATTAAGGCCAATGCAAGGCAAGAGCTGGGGTTCAGACAGCTTTGTGGGGCAGTAATAGTAGCTCAGAGACTTGAAATGATGAGAGTTTTATATTAAACAAGTCACTGGGTAAACTCAGTGAGAAACTGGATTAAAGATCACAAGGTCTTTGATCCTAGATTACTAAGCATCTCCAACCTGAATGCATTTAATTAAAGTGAAATGCTTGTAGTGGTGTTTTCTTTGCTAGATAAACAGGACTTGCCTGCTAAGAGCCTGTCACTGGTCAGACCTGTGCTCTGACAGCCCTGTTTCCTGGAAGGAGGGATCAGGAAACACGGCTTCAGAGGCTGTCGGAAGCAGCTGGCCCCAAATATGTTTTGGCCACTTTCTGCCACTCAGCCCATCCTGGAGACATTTGTGTCCTCTCAAGTCATGGGAAATAAAGTCAGCAAACTGCAACACACGTAATGGAACTTCCTCCTACTTGGGGGTTGCATCACCTGGAGTAGGTGTAGCAGGTTTGATGCTGGGGGTATCCACAGCTCGCAGGAGGAGGCGGCATCAGTCACTAGATTCAGGAATCTCTGAGTCAGTGACATGCAAACCTACACCCATTCCTCATTGCTTAACTTGTGTTTACTCTGTGTGGAGAGCTAAGGTGGGGATTAGCAGCCACGGTGGACTCCTGGCAGCAGCGATGCAGCAAGGACTCACACAGGGCCAGGGATGAGGCTTTCCCAGGCAGAACCTGCCGTTCCTCACCACGAGCCCACCCCTCAGCACACCTTACCCAGAACATGGGCACTGTGCTCCTGGGTGCCACACCACCCTATGCAAATTAAACTAATGACATAAGTGCCAAGAGGATGCTAAGGAGTGATTCAACAGCTTTTATTTGTGCTCGGGTTTCAAGGACTGACTCCTGGCTTTTACTGTACAAGCTGATGGCGCAGCAGCTCCCTGCACCTGAAAGGAATGCCTTTGTCCTGCAATGGCAGCCACGGAAGTCAAGCTTGTAATAAGCAGACTCGGTGGCTTTTATTTTCCCCCCGCTTTAAACCCAAACCACATCAGAGGCCTGAGTCCTCCCCAGATTTACAACAGTTAGAACCCAGCAGCTTTCCTCTGGCGTTCAGGAGTTGCACAAAACTCTGTCATGTTTTATCTTAAGTTTCACCAGCTCAGACTTGAGGGTGTCACCACCCTGCCATGGATTTAATGACAGTGTCACAGCTCTGCAAGCAACGCTGCCGTTTCCTGAAGCTTGGAAGCGTTCTCTGGAATCTCACAGCCACCAAACCCCATCCCCAAACTCCTATCACTTATCTCCCCGGCTGTTCATTCGGCTCCCTCCTACACCAGCCCCAGGGCCACGGCATCGCAATTAAAACCACGGAGAAGTACAAGTAAATCCCCGGGAATATGCAACCCTCAAACCCCCCCCTCCCCTCCCGCAGCCCTTCAAGGAGCAGGTTCACAAGCCAACGACTGAAACCCGGGACAAGCGGGGCACGGGAAGAGCCACCGGAGCGGCGGCAGCAGCTTCCCAGCCGCTCCGCCCGGAGTATCGTCCCGGGGCGCGGGGTGGCCCCGGCGGAGCAGCGAGCTCCGTCCCGCAGCCGCCTGGCTCGGGGGTCGCTCCCCCCACTGCACCCCCGCAGCGCCGCCGAGCGCCCCCCGGAGCGTCCCAAAGAGCCGGGGAAGGAGCCGCCACGGCCGCTCCCCGGCCCCGTCCGGCCCCTCCGCCCGCCGGCACCGTCCCGTTCCCGGAGCCCCTCAGCGAGCCCCGGCACAGACCGGAGGAGGAGGAAGAGGAGGACGAGGTACTGACCGGTGCCGCCCGCGCTGTCCGAGGTCACCTCCTGCGCGAAGATCCAGGGCGGGTTGGTGGCGAAGAGGGACGCGGCGGCGGCGGGGCTGGCGTGGCGCTTCCCGAAGAGGCGGCTGAAGGTGCCCTGCACCGAGTGATGCTTCTTCATCCTGGCCGAGCCTGGCGCTGCCCGCCGCGCTCCCACCGGGCATCCCCGCCGCGGCAGCCGGGCGGGCGCGGGGCCGGGGCCGCTGCCTCAGCGGCTGCGGAGCGGGGGCGGACCAGGCCGGGCCCCACCTTCGGCCCCTCCTTCCACCCAGGTGCCTCCCGCCAGCCCCGGGGCCGCGCAGCCGCTCCCTCCCGACGGAGGATGCCCCCGCAGCCCCCGCGGGATTTTATGGGCAGGGCCGGCCCGGGGCGCGGGGGAGGGACGGGCATCCCCGAGGGGGGCGGAGGCGAGTCCCACTGGCCTAGGAAAGCCGACACGCCGCCACCCGCCGGGCTTTGCAAGCTGCTCGTGTGCCGAACACGCGTGTTTGAGAGTTTCGGTCTCTCTCCCGGTGTTTTTCCCTGCGTTCGCCTGCTGCCGCATCGCAAGATGCTCCCCAAGACCTCCCGAGTAGTTGGGACATGAAGCCCCCGAGATCTGCAAGTGTCTTTGTAATTCAGGGAGATGCCAGCTGGAGCCAGGGGCCGCTGCGTGGCCCCCTCCCCGCTGCTGTGTGCATGCCAGGAGGCAAATGAGCGCCCAGGTTTGAAGCAGCACCTTACGAAGCACTAAACTCCCCAGCCTCCCTGCGTACGAGACCCCCTGCAGACCCCTGCTGCCTTCGGTGGGGCTGTGCACCACCCAAAACATCTCCCTCCCCAGCACGACCCTCGTGTTACTGGGGTTTGGAGGGTTTTGGGATGCAAAACCTTACAGCCAGTGGGACCCCACACCCGAGTCATCCCTTGTTTCAGGCACAAAGGGAAGTGCCTCATGTTGCCAACAATTTTCTGTGTCATGCAAGTAGTAATCAAGAGTTAATAGGTAACACTGGTTATTAATAAATGCTGGGATTCATGGAGAACTTTAAACCCAAAACAGCTGCCAAAACATTCACTCCGAAACACAGTGCAGGGAAAGGTCATCCTGCCTGACACCCACTTCTATTTCCACCATGGTTTGAGAGTCAAAATGAGATAAGGTTAGTTTTTCAGTGATAAACACCCCTTTCTCAATGCCTTTGAATGTATGCTTCTCACAGCCTTTCCCTGCCACCAAGTGCAAATTAGGGTGACACAATAAACCACCTGTGAGGAGGAACGGGTGCTGTTACTGTATTCCTGAAGGAAAATCTAGCCATGGCACGAATTGCCAGGCAGCTCTTAAATAAACAGAGTGAACATGAATGGCAACCAGGGGAAGGAGAGGTCAATGTTGTACCACGTGGGCTGGACCCTGGGGTTGCAGCATGGGGGCTGTGGTGATTTAAGATGGTTTTCCAGGACTTCATCCCGCTCTGCAGCTCCATCCCGCTGGTCAGACGCCTCTTCCCGCTCCTGCCGCCGCTCCCAGGATCCGCTGTGGGAGCAGCAGGTGATGCCGAAGGGACAGGCACAAGGCCTGCAATTAGTGGGGCTCGCGCCCTTCCCAACAGTTATCTTAACTGCTGACGGTGTGAGGCAGGAAGCAGCCCTGCCGAGCCCGCAAACAGCGGCGCGGGTGTGAGTCCCATGTGCCTGGAGCTGGCTGCACAGGGAGCATCCCACGGGGGGGACCTGTGGGGGGCATTTCAGCCGAGGTCGCAGGACAAGGGATAGTCCTGCCTGCAGAGATGAGCTGGGAAACATCATTATTCCTCCCAGGAGAGTGGGGCCGCAGCCAGCTCTTCCCAGCAACGCCTCTGGCTGAGCCCCAGACACCTAAAGACAATAAACCACTGGCACCCACGGAAAGCAGAAGCCAGATGGAATGAGGGACCCGCTCCCTGGCAGAGTGGCTTCATTCCAGCTGCTGAAGGGAGGATCGGGAGGGTGCATGTCACGAGCACAGAACACAGGAATCTCTGCAAGACAGGCAAGGTACACGTGCTGCTGGTACTCTGCCTGTGCACAGACTGAGCAGGATAAACAGAGTCATGGGAAAGGGGGAGGAGAAGAGGAACCAATAAACCCCTGAGCAGTGACAAAGCCTGGGCTCCTGCACAGAGGTGTCCCACAAAGTGCCGTGCCACCACAGAGCCTGGGAAGGTGCTGCAGGGCTGCAGCGATGCTCAGCGGGGATGGGGAAGCGTCTCATCTCCCTGACAATCACTCCCGACATGTTCCCCTGCCCCAGGGGTAGGGGGTACCCCCGAGCAGCACCCCTGAGCTCTGGGGCGGTGAGCTGCACCCCTGCCACCCCACCAGCGATGGTTCTGCCTCACCCTGGGTGCTGAGCATAGGGAAACGCATTGCTCACCACAGGAAGGAATGTGCGTTTGGGGGTGAATTTATTACCCCAGGGAACGTCAAGCTGCTGAACAAGTGTGCAAGAGCTCGTGTGCACACAGCCTTCCTCCCAGGTGGAAACTCCGTGTTCTTCACCCTCCACCCCCCGGCGAAGCAGGGACCTGCCCCACAGAGCAGAAGCAGCTGAGGGCTGGGAAGAAGAGCGCTCGGTGTGTGCCAGGCAGGCTGGCTCCTGCCAAGCACAAGCTCGGGAGCCGCAGAGCAGCTGCCCGGCGTGGCGGCACCGCTCTGTGTGTGTGTTCAGGGGAGGACGGCTCCTGCTCGCCACGATCTGCTGAGCGATAGAGGCCACACAGCGCAAGGACGGGTGGGCTGGGCATGGGAAAGCACTTGGAAGGTGGCCAGTGGTTTTTATGGCACAGAAATAGCCATGTGAGCCCTGCTCTGATGTAACACGCCGCCGTGCAGGGCTGCCTTTGATCCTCACGCAGGTAAACACTCCAGAACAATCTGCCTCTCCATCAGAGCGAGGAGCTGCACCCTGCAGATGCAGATCCTTCCCCGCCATGCTCGCAGGTGGTTTGTGGGGGGAGACACGGGAGATGGAACCCTCAGAAAGAGAAACCGCTCTGGTCTGTGGGGAGAGCGGGTCCGTGCTGCCAAGGCCACGTTTCGGTGGGGTGGCAGGGCCAGCAGAGCAGCCCGGAGTGCTCCAGCTGACGGGCAGCAGTGTTGGTTCCTGTCGGGGTGTGACCCTTCCCCCATCCATCAGCCCAGGAGAAGCAGCACCCTCCTAATTTCCGTGGCTGACCCCCCATGCTCCTGCCCAAGGAGCCCTGTTCAGCCTGGGCACCCGGTGACAGCCATCACCCGGTGACATCCCGGTTATCACAATGGCCTCGGTGTCGCTGTGGCTGGCAGTGCCCACTCGGCAGCACTGCCTGCAGCTCCCACCCAGCCAGCCCCACGTGCCTGGGCCCCGTCGGGAAGGCGACCTTGCAGGTAGGAGCTCCAGGGCTCACAGTTTGGCAGGAGGGACTCCTGCTCACCATGTCCCCTCCCATGGGCATGGGGCTGGAAGACCCTGCTGTGAGTGTGGCCAGGACAGAAGGGTCCCTGTGCTGTGGGTGTGATGCCCCATCCCTCCCCAATGCACAAACCCACCCAGCTGCACCACCACCAGCCCGCTTCAGCCCGGTGGGTGCCAAGGGCTCAGAGTGAAGGATGAGGCTCTGCAGGGACGGGTGAGGAGCTGCAGGAGTGGGGACTCCCCGCTGCAGGGTGAGGGGGTGGCAGGGGCACAGGGCCAGGATGGGCAGCACCAGCAGTTGCCCAGGGGAACACTCCATCCGGGGTGGGAGGCAGAACCCTTCGTGCTTTCTGGATTACTGTCTTCGCCCCGTGACCCCACCTGTGAGGATCTTCTTTGAGAGGCGATTTGGGAGGGATTAGGGATCTCTAAACGTGGGACTTGGATGCAGCAGGATTATGTGGGACTCCTAATTCAGGTGCAGAGCTCTGGCAGGGCCATAAATAGTGCTGTGGACACTGAGCTGGTGCTTCCCCTCAAAGGCAGTGGTCACGTAAGCAGGTCTGCTCACCCGGGCACGAAGGGTGTTTCTGCCAAGCTGGAGATATCCCAGAGGATCAGCAGTAACCCCCAGGGTGGGCAAACCCCACTACAAGAGTGAAACCCAAAGCTCAGCACTCCCTGGCACTGTACCCTGCCCATCCCACGATGGGTGCCAGCCCTGTATCACTGAGCACATGTGGGGCTTGCACATCTCCAGAGCATCTACATGGCTTAGCAGTTGAGTTTTCAGCCTCCCCTCCACACCCCACCTGCAGAACCGTGATGACATTGATGCCTCCCCACTGCAGCACGGTCCTGTCTGTCTGTCTGTCTGTCTCCCAAAGGGAGAAAGGCTACGAGCACGTCTGTGAACTTAACGAATTCTGAGCAAACTGAAGTGTGTTCAGAGCAGAGATTTGCAAACCACAGTGAAACAACTGTCATGGTACAAATCAGGAATTAAAAATTGTCACCACGGCCCAAGCGGCCCCAATGTCCCTGTGGGAAAGGAGCAACTAAAAGAGGTTGTGAACCTGCGAGGATCTGGTCTTTTCCTTCAAAGGCTTAGGGAGATTTCCAAACAATTTGTGGGTATCCCCCTCCTAATAGGCTTAGGAGCCACCATTGAGAGGCAGCTACGGGGAACAGAAATAGAGCACAAAGTAAGCCAGGGCGTCACGGAAACTGGGAAACCTCTTTACAAGGTTAAAAATAAAGCCAGACAGCAAAGCGTTTATTTAGGACGCCCAGGAGTAAATCGGATAATTGCTGGGGGAAGAGCCAGTTTCCATTAGCACAAAGGTGTCATCAATGCAAACAAGATAACTGAGTCATGGTTAAATAACAGCAGCAGAAATACTTCCCCAGTCAAGCGCAGCCTCGGAGCAGCCACAGGTGACAAGTCAGCCCTGTGTGTGTCTGGGGGACACATCCACACCACCTCCTCTGCCAAGGGTCCCTCCAGATGCACCGGCAAAGCGGGCTGTTTCTGCAGCCCTTGGTCCCCTGTGCCATGTGTACAGGTGATGACACTGACTTGGCTCCAAGACTTCAGAGCTGTGACACAGCTGAGCTGAGAGCCAACATCCCTGGTTTGTCCTTTGTGTTTCTGGGAGGACAAACCCACTTAGAATTTGGGCAAGGGCAATCAGCACGGCGGCACAAGGCGCAGGGCGGTGTTGGGTCCCTGCACCGGGCGCCTGCTGAGCGGACGCCCCAGGCATCCCTGGCAAAGGATGCTGCTAGGTGTCTATCATCACCAGTACGCCCTGCTGCCTCTTGTATTTCAGACTGGGCTGAACCATTTTCATGGCTGGTTGGCCACGGCTGTGGTTCACTGCAAACTTGACAAGGAGCACGTACAGGTTCTATAATGAGGGTTCTGATCTGGGACCAGAGCTCCGCTGGGCCAGGCACAAAAGGGAAATGTCATATCCCCCAAAAGCGATGAAGGGATGATGAGCCAGTTCAGACTGACAGTGGGAACATCAGCAGCTGGGTAGCACTTTATATTCACTTGGCACCTGCACAAACAACAAGCTGAGAAGCAAGTCAAGACAGCACCGAGTCCCTCCAGCCTTGCTGTGTGCATTCCCTCCGTGCACTGTGTTTTGCACTGTAGCTCCCACAGTTCCACTGCATATTTTGACTTTAAACTCTCTTTCTCTTGACACAGCATCACCTTAGATTTTTAGCTAAAGAAATCTGATTACCTGACTGATCACTGTTCCTAGTGTGTACTGACTGTCCCTGCAGTGAGTGGGGGCACTCCCTCAGCGCTCCCAGTTTAACGTGCTGCTTCTTCAGTCACCAATACACAGCTCCTGCACTGGGGCTTTAAGCACTGATGAAGATGGCAAAGTGTGGGGACAATCACAATGCATTTGCCGGGCTCTTTCTGCTCCACAGATGAATAAAACACCTGCAGCCCCGAGCACAGACCGTGAGAGACCAAAGGGGATGGAAAAGCCCAAAGTGGAGCAGGAGGCCTCTTGCACGCTGCCCACCCCGAGGGGCCAGCAGCCTCCAACACGCTGCCAGCCCTTGGCCACTCTCTTTGTTCCTTTTGTCGCTCATCTGGGGGGCCGTCAGCCTGACTCCTTCAAATTTCTCTTCTACAACCCCTGTTACTCCAACTCGTACAGCCCCTTCTACACAGCGCAGAAACCCACCTGCGGGTACCGCTACCACCGCGACACCGATCACACCAGGAAGGTGATGGATGTCCAGAGCGCAAACGTTGTGAAATGGAGATGCCCCCGCAGCACAAAGCCCCAGTTCAGAGCAATAAAGCCCAAGCAATGAAACCAGCAACCTCTGTGACTTCATCTTCCCATCAGGTGTCTGAGCTGTGACCAGCAGTGAGCCCGTGAGCCGAGGAAGGGGTGGTGAGGCTGTGTCACTGCTCCCAGAAGAGCACGCTGTGTGGATTTTGCTCTAAAAAACCCGGTCTGACTCGTCCTGTCATTCATTGCCAGCTGCTTACACAGAGGCACTGGGCGTCAGCGCTGCAGGAATGGGCACCCAGTGAGGCTCACCTGCACCAGCTGCACCACCCGGGGTGGGGGTTCACTGGCTTCCACGGCTGAGCCAAAATCCTGCTCCTCCTTTGGAAGGACACCTGCTTTCACTGGGCTTTACTGGGCACAGGCAAAGGGTTGTTTTTAGTGATGGAAAAGCAGTTTCTTTTGTGGTGCTGGGAAGTGAGATGGGAACCGGACCTGAAATTCATCCATCCCATCCCCACCGCCCATCTCTGGAGGGCAGCACGCACCAGTCCCGCTGCTCCATTGCCCGTTCCAGGGGACTGGGTGCACCCTTAGTAAATCCTTCTCAAAACCATTAGTGAGCCTGTGTCCACCACTGGTAAACAGCCCTTCTGCTACCTCGATATCGCATCCCCACTCCGTGCTTTGGGAGGGGTACCCAGCCAGCTCCCCTTTCGGGTGGGTCAGAGCTGGGGGCACCCACTAAGGGCTCACCCTGTGCACTGGGGACCTGGGCCTGCTGCTGCTGGCTGGTGCAGGATTAGCACATCCAATTAGTGTTCCTCAATCTAATTCCGCTTTCATTGTGCTTGTGTAATGCCCCCGTGTTAGCAGAGCTCAGTGCAGAAGCGGTGTCAGGCTCTGCTACACATAAAAGTCAGGCTTCTTGTCTTAAAGCTGTCAGATATAATAAAAGTATGCTAGGGCAGGCTCTCTGTGGGTAGAGACCCACTACTCACACTGGTTTCATTACCAGGGGAGGGTCTCAGCCGTGCTGCTTCCTGAGGATACACATTTCTACCTCCCAGCCCTCCTCTGAGCGCTGTGCACAGGAGTAAAACCAGCATTGGGCTTGGTTGTGTTTACACAGAGAATTTCTCATGGTAATTCATCGTGAATGAAAACTGAAGCTGCCTTCACCTCCACTGGCCTCACACAGCCCTGGGAGTGCAGCAGCCAGGACACACTCCCGGGATGAGGAGCAGGTTTTGGGAGAAACACTCAGCTGGCAGGACCAGAGTCCCAACACTGGGACCTGGGAGGTCCCCCAGGAGGAGATCATCAGAGCATCTGGTGTCTGCATTTAAAGCACTTAAAGCTTTACCATTCAAAGCAATTATGTTCCTAAATTTGGCTCCACACACCAAATCTGCCCTGATGCACCACCGCTCGCAGGGCCCAGCGTGGTGCCTCCCTCACCCCGAATCTCCAGCTCAAAGCGACAGCCCTGCCTGGAAATGCTCCAGCCATGGCAAGAGGAAGAGTGGCCAGAAGGACAGGACCAGCACAGGGACCTGCCAGAGGGTTTCTGTCTTTCCTCTCCCCCTGATTTTGGTGCAAAATTTTGCTTGTGTTTCCCCACACAAAATCATAAGCGACGTGGATTAGGAGATTACACCATCACGGAGAAAATTCCACCCTCATAATCTCCTGCCAGGCCTGTAATCTGCAAGACTTTCCCATTTTATCTCCTTTCTATTTTAACCCTGAACTCCTAATGCCTGTCAGGAGCCATCACAACCCCCCCTTCCCTGAGCCTCATTGGCCAGGAAGGGATTTGCTGGGTACTTAAATGTCACCCCCTTGCCCGAGGAGGGTTTTGTGCTTTTGAATCTCCCTGGGGAGAGGAGCCTTTTGCATCCATCACCAGCACCGCAGAATTGGAACCCCGTGTCTGTTCCCCCACCCTGTGACCCCTGCAGTGCTGGGGACACCTGGACTTTGAAGGCAAGGAGCAGAATTTCAAAGCAAGCCCTCGATTTTCAGAAAAAAACCCACTTATTCTTGGCTGCAGAAGCGACCAGAGCTTGGTGTGGAGATGGGGAACATGGACGGGAAAGCCGTGGAGGAGCTGAGCACCACCGAGTGCCACCAGTGGTATAAGAAGTTCATGACAGAGTGTCCTTCTGGCCAGCTCACCCTCTACGAGTTCAAACAGTTTTTTGGCTTGAAAAACCTGAGTCCTTCAGCGAACAAATACGTTGAGCAAATGTTTGAGACGTTTGACTTTAATAAGGTAAATATTATCCTTCCTGCTCGGCCTGCACGGCCCGGCTGGGCTCTGCCCCTGCGCGGGGACCGGGCTGGCATGGGGGGGGTGGATGCAGATGTGTACCAAAGTGCCTGCGGTCTGTGGCCTCATAAATTGTTAAAATCAGTTACGTAAGGGGAGAAATGTCAGCAAGAACTCCTCACCTGCTGACCGTCCTGGGGGGAGACAGACTGGGCTTCTCCCAGAACCGGTATCTCCCTTTTCATTTTAAATTAGTAAAGCAGCGGGGCTTTATCAGCCAGTCTGGGATGGCTTTTAAAATGAAGCGCCCTTTAACCCTCCCAGATCGACCGTGGTGACAGTGAGGGACCAGGGAGCAGTGTGAGAGCACCCACCCAAGGACAGTGTGTTCCTGAGCGGCGCCACACGAGTTACGGGTACTGAGCAGTGAGGGAGCAGCCGGCACCCGGCTCGCTGGGGGGTTAAATTATCATCAGATTGCAGTGCCATTGCTTTTATTACAAGTGGGATGTGATAAGGAGCTTGGGCCCTCTGTTCCCTGTGGAGAGGCTTTGTGCCATGGGCTGTCGCTGTGCTGGACCCCGATGCGGGGCAGAGCCGGAGCTCCTGCACACGCCTGGGAGCGCCGTCATCCCAACACAGGGGCAGCGCCAGGGATGCAGATGGATGTTGTGTTGGAGAGGAAATAACACCCTCCTTGCACCTCATGTGGGATGAGGGCTATGTTTTATGGCACCTGAAGGGTTCAGTGGGCTTAACCCTGGTGGAATAATACAGTTTAGGCCATAAATCTTCCAGGTGTTTTTGTCTGTGCCTCGGCCTTTCCCTTGCTCCTGCCCTGTGTTTGAATGCGTGCCTGGAAAGGGAATTGATGCCCCGGAAATCCTGCTGGGAATGGGGCTCAGTAGCTATTTATACCTAATCTGGCTCCCGCAGCAGTGGGATCAAGCAGCTGATCCCCTATTGAACTGCAGTGGCTTTGCTCATTGACAAAACCCTGGCTTATTCCCTCCCAAAGACTCTTCATGTTCCTAGCACGTACCTTTTACCTCCAGAGTGCTTGTACCTCGATGGCAGGTGCCAGCAGGATGCTCTGGGGGGGCACTGGGGATTTTAGCAAGCCTCCCCCGAGCTGTGAGCATGGCAGGCAGGGTCTGGAAGCAGGCTGGAGGCACAGGGGCTCAGCCCAGCTTTGTGCTGGTACTATCACCGTGGCTGGAGAGCTGTGTGTGGGTGCAGTGACCATCTCCAGCACCATGGTGCGAGCTGGTGCCAGGCAAACAGCTGGGGGGAAAGTCAAAGATCAAACTGGGTGGGCTTTTGATGGGGCCAAGCGTGAAGCAGACATGGAGATGGGATGGGGACAGAGCGGTGCCTTCCCAAGCAGGACACCAGTGAAGTGCTGGGTCTCTCCTGGGCTCGCTGCTCTCCTGGAGGTCTGCACAGAGCTGTAGGTGTGCGCAGGCAGGATAAGGTTAGGTAACCCTTCGGGGCTCATCTGTATGAGCCTGCTCCTCTTTGACCTCTGCATTACCACTGCTTTGCATAAAGCGGTTCCTTTAGCACGGGCTGGCTTTCCAGGCTGCGTTAGTCCCCGAGCCGGGTGCATGCACTGAGTTTGTTCGTTATCAACACATATCAATGGCTCAGCACAGACCAATGCAGAGCCCACATCGTACAGTGCATCAGCTTTAACTGGTGGGTGTGCAGGGGACCTGCACTCGGTGCCTCCGTGGCGCTGCCCCAGACCCTGCTCTCAAGGTGGTGGTCACTTCACATGCTGAAGTCTCCCAGGGGGGGTGACACTTCCAAAAGGGCCCAGGAAGATCCCTTGCTGCCTTCCTCTTTGCTTTGAATCTCACCCAGCTTCTAACCCTCTGCTTTTAGGATGGCTACATAGATTTTATGGAGTACGTGGCAGCTCTGAGCCTGGTCCTGAAAGGGAAGGTGGATCAGAAGCTGCGATGGTATTTCAAGCTCTACGACGTGGACGGGAACGGCTGCATTGACCGGGGAGAGCTGCTGAACATCATCAAAGTGAGTGGGCTCAGCTCCTCCCGTTTCTTTCGCAGACGATGGTTGGTGAATCGGGCAGAAGGAAAGGTCACAGCAGGAAAATTCCAACCCAAAGGACAACTCCCTGGTAAATTAGCAGGCGCTGGCCCAACCTGCTGCTTGTCCTCTGCCAGCCCTCCCAGCAGGCCGGCCTCTCTGGCCAGACCTGTCTCCAACACCCCACACCCCCCATGGCACCCGCACGCCCCGACACGCAGCAGCCCCTTGTCTCACTGCGTGGTGTTTGACCACGTCCACTGAAACCCGGGCTGAGATAAGCACTTGAATTTAATCTCAGGATTTCCAGAGGTGAACAGCTCCTGGCTTATCCCAGTATGCCCACTTAATCTTCTAATGCACTGATTGCCTTTCTCAGTGCTTTAAATCCCTGGTTTTTGGAAAGGATGTAGTCCTTTCAGAACACAACTGCCTGCAAACGAGTTTGGCCTCCCCTGTCCAGTTGCCAGCTGCTTGCTCTGATGGTCACACCATCCTGCACAGCGCTCAGTCATTGTCCTGTGTGTCCTTCCCTCCCCAGGCCATTCGAGCTATCAACCGGTGCAACGAGACGATGACAGCTGAGGAATTCACAGACATGGTGTTTGACAAAATCGATATCAACGGCGATGGTGAGCAACTCCTTATGCAGTGCCGAGTGCTGCTCCTGCCATCCCCCTTGCCCACAGTCCGGTCTGCAGGAGCAATTCCGGGTGTTGGGTGTCCCAAAACACATGGGGAGCGCTGGCAGAGAGCAGCTCTCCGGGAAGGTTTAGCTCCCCATCCCCTCTGCGGGTGGCAGCCAGCTCGAAGGGGCTCTCCAAACTGCCTGGGGGGGGAGTGGGTAGCTGCGTGGGGTTTAGTTGTGATGGGGTTTGGGGTGTGTGACCCCAGGCAGGGCCCCCTTTTACATGCTGAGCAGCTCCAGGGAGGAGAAAGGCTGGGCCATAACCACCCTCTCTGGCTGTGCTCTCGCAGGTGAGCTCTCCCTGGAAGAGTTCATGGAGGGCGTGCAGAAGGATGAAGTGCTGCTCGACATCCTCACCCGCAGCCTGGACCTGACACACATTGTCAAGCTGATCCAGAACGACGGGAAGAACCCGCACGAGTCGGAGCAGGTGGCAGAGGCTGCTCCGTAGGCTGTGGGATGCGTTTCCCTCCCACACCTCTGCTCTTCCCCCCCTGCATTATTAAAACAAATGGATTGTGGGAGCTGGTGAGCTGTCCCAGCGCCAGTGTGACAAGTGAGAGACTATCCCGCTGGCGCAGGGACCAGGATTTGCTCTGAAGGCATCACTCCCCTGGAAGACGGTTTGGGGGAGCCCGAAGCGCACCGGGCACAGCCCTGGCCCTGCCCGCCACAGTGAGAGGAAAGGCTGTGGTGAAGAGGGGGTGCTGGAAGCACACAGCCACCCCCTGGACTGCCAACGGGGCCACGGGGCCCTTCACTGTGCGGGTGCCTCTGGATATTGCTGCTGAGCAGAGAGCAGCAGTCTCGTCCCCCCGGGAAGGGGGAGCAGCCCCGTGCGATGCGGTTAGATGATGCACCAAGAGCGCCTCAAAATCCACCCTGAGGCCGTGGCCAAGGCCAGTGTCTGCAGGCTTGGGGCAGGGGGTGAACCCCAGGGCTGCATGGCACTTAGCCCTGGAGAGAAGGGGTCCCCCAGGACACATGTATGAAGCCTAGAAAGCAGACTGGACCTTCTCATTTCCAGAGCACGAGATGAGCCGTTTGGGTCACTCCATCTTTCATTCATTGTTGTTACCTTAGCGATCCGTAGGGATAACGTAGGATAAAGTGTCTGGGAGCTAGGAGGAGGAGAGTGCTGGAGCGGTGGGTACAGTGGCTTTCCTTTGTTCTAGAGCATTAAAAACAGAACGGTGCCTTTTTTAAACACCTCTCTGGACTTCAAGGGCGTGCTTCTCCTTGAAGTGTCTGGGAGGGCTGCAATGGCCGTGACCTGAGAGGGGGAAGTTCTGAATGTCTCTAAGAATATCCCTGCATGTCTTACTACCTGACAACAGACTTATGCTGTCCTGCAAGTTACACTCTCTGGCCCCCTCCAGCACAGTGTGGTTTTAACACAACAGCAGGGAGCTGGTAGGGTGCAGTTTGGAGGGGTGTGCTGCTCCAGGTGGGATAGATGCTGTGTCTGCACCATGAGCACCCGTGAGTACCTGAGTGTTCCTGAGCCAGCAGTGAGTACCATCACCTCTGCCACGGGCTCAAGGACTGTCCCCCGTGGAACAAAGCCCAGCCGCCCCTTGTTACAGCTCGCTGGGCACAGCATCCTCATCTGCCTGTGCTAATTACTGGTGCCACGAGCAGGGGCTGCGCCAGGCCCGGCACACGCAGCGGCCTCGGCCCTGCCCCGCATCTCTCCCTGTGCCGAGCCAGGGCTGCACCCCAGCTGCTCCCAGAGAGGGGTTTCCTCAGCTGCTGGGGCTGGGGAATCGGGGCCAGGCATGGTGTGGCAGCACAGGGCACCAGGAAGCATCTCTTGCCTCGCTGAAAGACTTGTTGCTTCGCACTGGATGCATGTGATTCATCAACAACTTCCTGACCATTGTTCCTGTGCATCTTTTTCATTTCACAGCGTTTCACCTGGAACCTTTTGTACCTCCAACCTTACAGTGAACTAATAAAGACTTTTTGCAAGATTATTTCTGTTTGTGCTTTTTCTCCCTTCCAGTGACTCCTCCTCCTCCCAGCAGGAGGGGCTGGCTGTCTGCATGCATCCCCCCAACCCTTGCAGCTGCCCACAGCTCCTGGCTGCCCCCTGACAGCTGGGTTCATGTTCTGGAGCTATGGATGGGCACACGAATCAGAGGCTCCAGAGAGGAACCTTTTGACGGGCCAGCTTGTCCAGCCACCCCCCTTACACCACAGCCAGAGAAAGCAGGCTGCAAACATCATCTTAGAGCTGGGCTGAGCTGCTTACTCAGTGTGTAACACTCCTCTTCACAGCAGAATTAACTGCCCCACAAACAACTGGCACAACACTTGGCACACTTCACCTTTACACCAGCGAGGAGGAGGGAGCAGAGTCTGGCGTGGGGCTTTCTGGGCACACTCCCTGTGTGGAGAAACAGCCAGTCCCACTTGGGTGTCCTCCAGCCTCTCCATGTGCCCAGGGAGCCACAAGAATGGCCCCGACAAGCCCAAACTTCTGTTTATAAGGACCAAGTTCATTTAAAAGGGCTGTCTCAGAGCTGCTGGCTGGCCAGAGGCACCTTGCAAGCCTCAGCGTCACTCTCCAAAGGATGTTTTTTCAGCCTCTAAGAAAGCAAATTAAAGTAATTAAAAACTAATGTTGTGACTCTCTTTGCCCTAGCTCTGCATAGTTAATTTATTTCAAAATAGTGGCTGCTGTGCAGGTGCCAGCCATGTTCACAGGGCTCAGTACGACTGGTGAATGAGAGTGAGCGTGGGGGGGGCTGGTTTGGGGAGGTGCCATCACAGGGGTGATGGGCGGGAGGCCTGAGGGCAGGTCCCAGCTCTGCCTCCCCTTCGTGGTGACC
The DNA here is from genome assembly GCA_020800305.1 of Porphyrio hochstetteri. NCBI lineage: Eukaryota > Metazoa > Chordata > Aves > Gruiformes > Rallidae > Porphyrio > Porphyrio hochstetteri. The sequence continues at coordinate 6,782,870 of CM036930.1, read as the reverse complement.
TGGGACAAGCCCCTGGAGCCAGGTTTGCTATGAAGAGCCACAGCTGCACTAAAACCACCCTGTGAGTGAGTTTCAGCAGCACTGTGCGGGGTTCAGGTGCAGAACTCACGGATCCATCAACCGCTGCAGGTTGGGAGGGACCTTGGGTGGGTGCTGCACCCACATCCTGCTGTGCCAACCTGGGAGCAGGGCTGCTCAGGGCCTTTCCCAGCCCAGCAAAGCAGCACTTCAGAGAGTCACCGAACCCCGGACTGGTTTGGGAGGAAGGGACCTCAGCCCTCCCCCAGCCGAGAGTGCCCCAAGCCCCATCCAACCTGGCCTTGAGCCCTGCCAGGGATCCAGGGGCAGCCCCAGCTTCTCTGGGCACCCTGTGCCAGGGCCTCCCCTCCCCAGGAAGGATTTCTGCCTCCCAGCCCCTCTCCAGCTCTCCTGGAGCCCCTCGAGGGATGGGAAGGGGCTAGGAGCTCTCCCCAGAAGCAGCCTTCTGTTGTCCAGGTTCAGCCAGCCCAGCTCTCCCAGCCCTCCTGTTCCCCCTTCACCCCCCGAACGCTCCGGGAGCGCAGCCGGGGCCGGGCCACGGCGCTGCGGAGCCCCGGCCCGGCAGTGCCCCCTGCCTGCCAGCGCGGGACGGACGGACAGACAGACAGACTGAGCCTCCCCGGGCTGCGGCGCTGGGAATTGAAGCGGGGGGCGCTCGGCAAAGCCCGGCGGGATGGGATGGCATCCCGGGAGCGGGCAAAGAGCAAAACCTCGGGGATTAAAAGCTACAGAACCGGGAGCGAAGCGGGTCCCGTCCCGCATCCCGGGATCAGCCCCCCGCACAGCATCAGGGACTCCAGATACACGGCCGCTGAGGGTGACCTGTTTGAGGCACTTTCCTTTACAGAGGAGGAGGAAAGAGGGGAAAACCCACCCTCCCATCGTGCCAGAGCAGGGCAGAGCACAGAGAAGCCCCTACAGCCACAGCACAGGGCTGGGAGCCCTGGCATGGGCACTCTCCATCCCAACACGGCACCACCAGGGGAAGGTGCACAGGGTGCAGAGGGGACAGCCTGGACACCAGCCCTTGCTCTGAGCAGCCACCAGCCCCACCTGATCCTCCCTGCTCAGAGCATCAGGTGCACAGACAAACAAAGCACATGGCTACACTGAGCTAGAGGTAATTTTTCCTCTCCCCTCCCAAGCCTCATTTTCCCTGCTCAGTGCTCTCCCTGGGAACGCACCCTGCAGTGCTTTAGGATGCAATTCCTCCCCAGCTCCTGCTCCCTTCTGCCTCTCCCCATCAGCCACCTCCAGCAACTGCCTCACCCTCAGCTTTCTAACCTGATTATCACCTTCAACCCTGCCCAACTTCAGAGGCATCAAACATCAGAGCAGATGGTGGAAGCTCAGAACAGTCACATGGCACTTGCCTTGTCCAAGCCATCCTGTTGCCCAGTTTAGGCTGAGCAGCAATCCGATCAGCCCAATCCAATTGGAGCTGGGCTGTAACTCTGGAAAAATGGATTATGCAAAACATCTGACATCAGCAGCTTGATGTGAATGTTGAATTGAGTTTGGGAGGAGATCAAAAGGTTGATACCTATGGATTTAAAAATAGGACTAAGGCTAAAGCACCTTGCTGTTTCTTGACAAAGGATTACCCGATTGAGAAGAACCATTTTCCACAGGGCTGTGCCAGCACCACACAAGCCTTACCTGCCATGTGCACTGCTACCACCATAGAGCTGCCCTGGCTGGAGGAGGGGGACAGGTCCTGCTGCAGAGTCCAACACTTTGTGGAAGCCCTAAATTCTTCAAGGCTCCTGTTTCAATCCTGGGAGGGTCAAAAGCCATCTCCCTGCAGCACTGTCAGCTCACTTTATTGTGAGCAACTCTTCCAAACTCCATCCAGATTATTTTATCCTACACATGCTTTCCACTCTCACCACATACAAGCTCAAGAAGATACTCCTTTCCTGCTCCACACCTGCAACAGCATCACCATCAGCCTTCTATTAGTCTTACCTAGGTGAGGTGTTAAACACATCCCTTAAATTCATCACACCAGTCTCAAAGACTACAGTTTTGGTCAGACACTCAGGTCCTCACACAGGCTTCTGCCTCCATTCCAAGTGGAAAATAAATACTACAACACAGAGAGAATGTTAATAAATAATTCTTTATTCAATTCACATGTTACAAAATTTCTGCCAATAGCTGTACCAGTGCTCAGTGTCAGGATCCCCCCATGCTGGGGCACTGCTGGTGCAGGGGACACCAAACAGCTCCTTCCGTGCCTGGTCTGGCCAGGAGAGCAGAATTAGGAACTTAAAGCATTTAGGTAAACCTGTAGTGTGTAACTATAGCAACTAAACACCCACTTAAATTGTGCAAGAAAAAGCAAAGTGTGTTTTGTTGGTTGAGATGTTGAAATTCCAGGAGTTAGATTTGTGTCCTGTCCTGAAAACATCTGTCCCCAAGTTGGGGAAGTAGAAGTAAATCAGTAAAAAAAGCCAGAAGTAAGATTTTTCTTTGAGCTCTTTGGCTGGTAAGGTATTGACTTGAATGAGCTTTAATCAGCTGCTTTATAGCAGCATAAACTAGAAGTCTAATCTGCTCCGATAAGTGAGCACACCACAAACTGTGTATTTACAGAGAGCTCCTAGAAAGGCTCTTTCCAAGTGGGAATGTACATGGGTTGCAACTTAAGCACTAACCCTGTTTTATCCTGAATTCCTCCTCACCTTCCTGAGCATCACATTGATGAGACTGCAAACCAGCAAGCTAAACAACTACTGAAAGACAGTGTCATGATTAAAGGCCACAAAAAAAGGGGTTTCAAATCCTTCCATGGCTGTGAGACTGCCCACTGATCCCATGGGAAATTTAAATTAAAGAGCCCACATTATCTTCCTGGGGAAATTATTCTTGCAAATAAACCAATAAATAAACCCAGAGGGAAACCAAACTAATGGTGCAACCCAAGTTCTCCTTCCACACACGTATGTGGGAATATGGGTTAGAGAGCAGGGCCCAGCCTACAGCCTGTGCAAGTTCTGTATCTCTAATCTGTGGCTAAATTAAGTCCAGTGTAAAACCACTGTACTCCTTCAGTAACTGGGATCCCCTGTCACTTGTCCCACTCTGTGGTTCTGCTGGTAAAGCAGCACTAATCCCCTCACTGCAGAGATGCTGCTGAGGGAAAAACTCCACTCTCACCTCACCTCTCCTTCCACACAAAGCTTCTCCCAGTGCAGCCCAAGTCCTGGAACTCCCTGAGCTCAGTCAGTCCTCACAGGGCAGGAAGAGCTGCTCCTGAGTGACGACTGTGTAAGAAAAAGGGGCTCAGCAGGAGCAGAATCACACTTGTGTGGATCTGCCCTACACGGGGCTGTCAAGCTGTGGTACAATTCCTATGGCTTGGGAGCAGGATTTTTCCCCCAGCCCCACAGAACCCCGGTCTCAGCTCCACAGGAGGGATGAAGAGTTACTGCCCCACCTGCCCAGCCATACATTATATTCTCCTCAACTCCATGCACTGTCCTGGCTATCACCTGCAATCCAGTTCTCTCCCAACAGCGACATGTTAGTGTGCAATCACTTCACATCAGCAAGAGTAGAGTCTACTAAGCACCCCCAGAGACATCCAGAGCCTGCCAGAGCTCTGTGTCACTTTGCTTTGGTGCATCTGTATCTCTGCAGGCATGAGTGATGCAAACACTGCTCTGCACTGGAGACAGGACCAGGGCATGGGGATTTCTCACTTCCCCATCCTGTCATTGGGCTCAAACCCTGCCTGGGATCCCATGAAAAGTTTGCTCCTTGGGGTGTAACCAAAAACCAGAGCTGGCAAACATGGTATTGTGTACACAGACTTATTCATGGGCCAAAAATAGTCTCTGGGTACCAGCAGCACGCAGCACATGGGTTTCAGATTGAGATACGGCTTCTTAAACTGCTGAAGTTTTCATCTGGATGCTGAGAGTGTGTTAAGAAGGAAAGGTATTACCACTCCAGGGGGAGAGTCACAGTTGTAGCCAGCATCACATTTTCAGCTGTATCAAAACAAAGCGCTCTTTCTCCTCTGCTCTGTGATCCATCCTCCAGGGTTTACATCCATTTGCAGCATCTTCATCACCCACTTGTCTTTCCTGGCCCCATCGATGAACTCATCAAGAGACAACTGCCCTGTGTAGGAGATGAGTGGGACACAAACCATAAGGCAGGAGATAAGAGCCACCTTTGCTCCAGAGAGCCTGCTAGGCAGACAAAAGCTAGGCTTCACTTCAGCTGTGACCCACAGCGTTCACACCCACCATCCCATGGCTAACAGGGGGTGTTGCATTAGCCTACACATGCTCCTCCAGCAGCACTGCAAGTCTGATCCTGCCAGCTCCAGTTTGACTGGAACAACTGTCTTTACCCAGGCTGTTTGTGCTGGGACTGGGACCTGTGCTCTGGCTACTGGGGGCTTTTGGAGGCTGAGATCCATTTGGCATCAAGATCTGGGCAGAATAGTGACCCCTCTGTATTCTACATTAACATAGCCACGGAAATGATTCCCTCCTGCTGCACGAAGTTACTCTGGATTCCAATCAACAGACCAGAACCAAACCCAATGCATCCGATATGAGCAACATAATATTCCAAGTGATTTCTTGATAGACATAATTACAGCTGGCCTGCCCAGCACAGCTTCTCATTACACACAAGCACAATCTGAGCCCTGGATCACTTACCATCCCCATTTTCATCCACTAACTGAAATATCCTGTCCACAACCTCCTCCGGTGTGAGCAGCGGCGTCCTCTCCTCCACCTCCGAGCGACACACTTTCTTCAGCTTGTAGATAGACTGAAAAGGAGTTCACAGGTTAGGGGGACTGGAAAGTGAAGAGCAGTGAACTCCAGTATCTTTCCAGCAGTGCAAAGGTCTCTTACAAAGGCTGTGGCTTTAACCTTTCTTGAAAGATCTGCCGCTTGACAGCCTCAGACCTTTAATGACACCCCCGACCTCGTGCTCACACACGCTGTGGTTACTTCATTTGCTCTTTCAATCCACTGGCCTCCTATTTTCCCTACACATACCAGCCAGACCTCAGGGTTCCTTTGCAAAGAACAAGGTGAGAGTTTCACAGATGGGAAGGTCACCTGACTTTGGAGTATGGTTTCTCTAACTTCTGAGGCTGGGTTCAGCCCTCTCTCCCAGGGAACCTGTGCCCAAGCGAATACAGGCTTGATCTTGCAGCACATGTTTTGACCCACAGTTTCTGCTCCACTTTGTCACTGGAAAGGGGCAGATTTTATCTATTCCTCCCATGACAACCTGTTCATTATTAACTTCATTCCCTAGGCTTCCCAGAGAGGGGATTAGCAAGGCCTAACACAGCTCTGGCCAATTCCTGGCTGACCTCAAAACTATAATTGAGCCTGTCCCAGACATTCCCCAGATGTTCCCACACCTCCTGCTGCAGGTAACAAGCTTGCCACGCTTGCAGCCAGAGGGACCAGCTTCCTGGTGCTTCCTTGGTGTTGCCTTTCTCCCGGGATGCCCAAGAGTCTGCTAAGCATTAAGCCCTAGAAGCACTGCTGTGAAGAGTCACAGCACCACTGGCGTGGAGGTGACCAGCATCACCAGCAAGGTACCTGCCTGAAGACGCCAGGTACCCCATGCCTGGATGCTAAGCCCCACACCTCCTCTCACAGCCCCACACAGCCACTAATTAAAACAGTGCAGAACATAAACTCAGAAAGGAGTAGTTATAAAAAGGGGTTTCATTATTAATTTGTGTGTCCCAGTGTATTGTCACCAGCTACACAGGTGGGAAACTTGGCTCCTGTAAGGAGCATGGGGTAAAACCCTCTCCCACTGGTCAGTGCTGTGAATCTTGGTGTCAGAGCAGAGCAAAGACATGGGAGCTCCACAGCAGCACCCAGATGCTGCATTTCTGGCCAGCTTCAGCAGGGCCAGGCTGCCTGCAGTGGGTTCAACTGATCCCTCAGCCACCCCATCAGGCTCAAAACCGCCCAGTATGTGACCCTTTCACCAAGGTCAGGCATCCTCACCTCATCACTGCCCACAGCTGCCTTGAAACCTGATTATCACAAAAACCATGTACATCACTGCATTGCCAAAGAACGGCAATTGCTTAAAGAGGTGACGAGGCAATGCCAACTTACCTCAACAATTTCCAGCAGCTCAGGTTTATCTATGCAGCCATTCCCATCCTTGTCATACACTTTGAACGTCCACCTCAGCTTATGCTCCAGTTTTCCCCGTAAAACAAGATTCAAGGCAGCTACATATTCCAGAAAGTCAATGGTGTTATCCTGGAGAAACAGGAAAGCAGCTGGAAGTCACCTAACTGGGTATAGTTGATAGAAAACTGCTTATGAGACCTAGATAAAAGCCACCAAGATACTCCACGGGACAGCTGTTTGTTTTCCACTTTGTAGGAGAGACAGGCCAGCCTGAGGCCATTGGTAAGAACAGCCATACCCCTCTGACCAAGGAAGGGTTTCCCAGGAGAGACAGTGGAGACCAAAGCAGTCTTCCCACAGAGCAACAAGGGGGACACCTGCTCCCCCAAGAAGTGAGCTTCTGAATACCCCAAGACAACACATGGAGAACAGGGATTAGTGCAGGAGGTGCTGCCTTCTGGGATGGGATTGCCAGTCTCAATCTCAGCTGCTTCGCCAAAGAGACCAACATCCAACCATCATCCCTTGCCCCCACCCTTCCCCCTCATTCGCTCTTGGTCTATATGAGGAAGGCAATGGAAACGTCACCATCCAGGAGGCAGCAGCAAGGACACCCCCAGTGATTCACATCATGTGTTCACCTTCCTAAAAACTCCAGATGGGGAAGGGATGTGGGGCTCGGGCAGAGAGTCCTCATGCAGATCAACACCCACCCTATGTCCAAGCTGGGGCCCCACATCACCTTACAGCCCTCCCCACCCAGGCAGCAAACCCCCCCCGAAATCCAGGCGATGCCTCTTGTCCCACACACTCGGCTGGGGACACCAAGATGCTCTGTGGGCTGAGAGCTGCCACCACCAGCCCTCAGAGGCCAGTGAGTCTAAAAAGGCAGCTCAGGAGTTGGCTTTATCTTCTCACCATATTTCTAATAACATAAGGTGGTGTTGGGGCCTGCACAGCCGATTACATACCGCGGGCATATTTAAGCAAATACACGAGCCTAGGCCTGATTCAGTGTTTGCAGCACCCCTTAAACACAGATTTTCAGTCACCTTAAGAAAACTCCTATGAAGCCAGACCAGGACTTGGCCTTATACACATACCATTTGCTCTGCAACCCTTCCTGCACAGCTCAGGGAGCAGAATTTGCTCCTGGACCTTTGTGTTTTCACAGGAATTTGGGTTTCGCCAGCTTCATGTTCTGAGAGAAGCCTGACCCACCCACACCTTCTGTAGGTTTTTTTGTTCTCTCTCACAAGCTGACTTTTGTTGGCACCTCCATAGGATTTTGCTGCTGCTTTCAAAGGGAGCTTAAAGGAAACTGGTGTGTGTGTATGTATACATCTCAGAGAGGCACCAGACTTGTCTCCCCTTCTCCTACACCAACATACAGCAACAAACACCCCCACAACTTCAAATACCATCAGGAGCCACAGCAAATAAAAGCCTGAGCCGTTTGGCAAGTGCTGCTCAGCCCTTTTGAGATGGGAAAGGCACCTGTATTCCATCTCCACCTAAAACCACGGGGCTGGCCTCACGCTCCCTTTGCGCCGACACATGGGCTGGTGTGAGCTGCCATGGAACCAGCAAGCCGGCTTTTCCAGGTGTCTGATGACAAACACAGCAACGGGAATCAAAACCAGAATATCTGAATTGCTCAACATTCCTGAGCTTTTCAGCAGATAGAAATCAATATTTTGTTACATGCCACCTGCTCACACAGTCCCTCCTGTGCTCAGCGAGCAGGGCTCTCCTGTAATTCCCTCTCTATCACAACCAGTTTTATTCCCCCCCTTGGTTATTTGAGAATCTCCCAGCAATACTGTCTCAAAAGGCAACTGTCTAAATATTAACCTTTTTTAATCCATCTTTAGTCCCTTAAGGGGACACTCTGTCCTTAATTTGTACAGATTTATGAGAGGATAAATCCATAGCAGCCCAGCTGGAGAGCGCTCCTCCTCCTGCCCCTGAAGAGCCATCGCCCTTGCCTTAGTCTCACCAAGCACAGTAACCAGGGCAGGAACAGCATCAAAGCACCTCCAAATTACTCTGCCCCAGCCAAATCCAGCACAAGAAGGGGTGAAAAACATTAGACAGCTGTAAAAATTCCTCACCACTTACCCCGTTCTTATCAAAAGCTCTAAACATGTTCTCGATGTACTCTGCTGCTTCATGGTTATCCTGGACCCCGAAGAACCGCTTGAATTCGTGCATGAAGAGGGTCCCACTGGGACATTCGACCACAAATTTCTTATACCACTCCTGCAGCTCGGCAACATCGATCTCTGCTTGCTCCCCTTCAGCATTGGTGAACTGCTGTCCCATTTCAGGCAGAGATTAAAAAAAGAAAGGGAACAAAGGGAAAACCCAGCCAAAGCCCTCAGCTTGTATTGTCCTTTTATCACCTTTAGTTGCTTTTCCTTTGTTCTTTTTCTTGTCGCTGTCTCGTGCCTTTATTCGATGTGAATATGGTGTCCTGCGTTTCACCCTCTTTTTGGGTTTTAGCTTCTTCCCTAGAGCTTTCAGGGCCACAGCTTTGTGTGCTCTCTGGGTGATGGTGGAGCTGCTTCTCTGCATTAGGGCAGCATAACATGTGGTATGAGGCACATATAAAAATAGCTAAGATCATTAGGAGATTCCCACTCATGAGTCACGGAGACCTTCAGATGCTCTAAGCTGTGCCCTATTTAGGGCCAGGCTCCAGGGGCTCAGGGTCCTTCTGCACATAAATACCCTCACATCAAAGAATTCAGGAGCCCAGGTTCCCCCTGCACATGACACACAGCCCTGCTCAGGGCTCCGTAGGGTGTCTGGGGAACAGGGAGCTATAAGCAACCTTCCCCAGCATTGGCTTTCCAGATCCAATACATACATACATACACACTCCCTGCTCATGGGGACACACAGTGTTTCAGGGAAGTGGGACACGTTACCAAACAGCAGTTACAGAGAGCAAATCCTGACACAATTAGCACACATCCCCAAAACCTGCCAATTCATAAAGTTAACCAAACACCTTCTATAGGTTGCGCTCCACACAAAATGGTTGCAAGAGATAGTAAGTGCACACAGCTACAAATACACTCAGCTTGCTTTCATAATTAACTCTTAAAACTCTCAGTTAAAAATAACAGGAACACATTAACACCTTACTGCCCAATTTTTTAGAGCCCCACATTCTCCTTATTCCCCTCCCATGCACTTTTCCTCCCCACTGAAAGATGCCCCCCACGTACCCCTCTCACTATAGCTGCAACACACAGTTCTGTCTCTGGCCTACTTCCCATTCTGCAGCCACTCACCACAGCCCAGCAGCAGGCAGCTCACAGCCAGAGATCAACCTCTTCCCCCACAAACAACCCCCTGGGCTTCCCTTTTCCTCCTGGGGCCACCAGCTTTATCCACATCACACCAGGTGCTCTGAATCTAACCCATGTCAGATGGAAAGAAATGACCCGTAGCTATAAATGTGTCTGAGCTGGCCTGACATCCAGGTAGGATTCTTCTTTTAAGAGGATTGGAGCAGTATTAATAAGAAACTATATTCTTACTGTCTAATTCTCAGGCCCAGAAGGATTTAAGGTGTTCAATTTTTTTTCCCCCATTAATTTGGAAAGAATGGCTCCTCACGTAGGAAACACCAGTCATGATTCAGCCCGAAAGGTGACACAGCAGAGCAGTGCAGCAGTTGGTGCTCCCCTGTAAGAACAGGGCTTGCTCTGGACCCGCTCAGACTGGCTGGTACCCATTAGTGGTGAGTAACCCGCTGGTGGTGCTGTATGTGCATGTGTAGACATGTACATGGACCCATCTGCAGGGGCACAGTGTGGCTCTGTGTGTGTGAGGGTGCCTGGGCCATGCCTGGTGTTACTGAAGAGTGTGAAGTGAGAAGGCAGGACAGGAGTAGGGGCATGGCAGGGAAGGACTGGAGGGTTGTGAGTGCTCCCCTTCAATTAAAGGTGTATTTTCAATAACATGGAATCACAGAATGCTTTGGGTTGGAAGGGAGCTTCAGGATCATCAAGTCCCACCCTCTGCCATGGGCAGGGACACCTCTCACTAGACCAGGCTGCTCAAGGCTCCATCTAACCCAGCCCTGAACACCTCCAGGGAGGGGACATCCATCACCTCCCTGGGCACCCTGTGCCAGGGCCTCACCGCCCTCAGAGTGAGGGATTTCTTCCTAATAGCCAATCTAAATCTACCTCCTTCCAATTTAAACCCATTCCTCCTCATCCTATCGCTCCCTGCCCTCCTAAACAGTCCGTCCCCAACACAGAGCAGTCCCGTTTGTCTACCCCTGTGTCTGGGCACATACAGTAGGCTCAACTGTGGCAGTTTTTCCTGCAGCAGAGCCGGGGAGCTTTGCAGGCGCTGGTGCGAGGCCTACCTCCATTTCATACAGCTCCCCTGCGCCAAGGCCGCAGGCAGGAATGCGAGTGCTGAGAGCACACGACAAGACTCCACATGCCTGGGATGGTGTCTTGCCTCATTGCATAACTCTGTTTTGCCTTATGGGAACTCGGTGCTCTGTTCCCAAGAGAGAAAATGGTTCCTCTTTGTTTTGATGACTGCAATCTTTTCCAGCTGGGAACAAAGGGCTGCGAGAGACCTGCGTGACAAAGTCTAGCTGGTGCTATTGCAGGTATCATGACACACAATCGTGTTGATAAAAGTACTGATGGTAATTTGGCACTGAAAGAAGTTAAATCCTATAGCTGCTGGTATGGAAATTCCTCGGCGTGCGAGGTGTGCGCTCAGCAGGCTGCACCGACACAGTGGCCCTCTCAGCCAGCAGAATGCCAGCCTGGGAAGCAGAGTTTGTCAGCCAAAGGACTTCTTTGATTTGGAAAAAAGATGCAGGTAGAAGTAAATATAAACAGAGAGAGTGGAAAATAAAAAGAACAGGGTTTTTTTTAAGAAAGGTTGGTGCTGTTTTGGCAGCCTGAAGGGCAAGGCTCAGTGCTTTATACATTATGTCAATGAACCCTTTGGATGATTAGCTACAAACAGGTAACATCTGATTACAGTCCTGCCTAATGAGCTGTCCCCAGATTATCACCTGTACAGCTCAAAAGCTGCAGTTTCCCAGCCAGGAGCATGGAAAAAGGCAGCTTGCTTCCTGTCAGTTCAGTAACCCAGCATGCTGCCACATGCTCCAGCAAAGCCTGGTAGAAACTGGAAAAAAAAACAAACCCCAAACCAACCCCAAACCCTGCGGAGAGCTGGGGAGACTCATTTTCTTGGCATCTGCGGCACTGTGGGGTGAAGGCAGCTGCGACTCCGACAGAGGTGGTGGGCTGGTGGCAGGCAGAGCTGCCTGGCTGGAGAGGAACCAGCTTAATGAAACTGGAGGCAAGATGAGATCCTTGGCCCGTGCCTAGCCGTTTGCCTACATGGTCACTGTATTTGGAGCTCAGGTGTCCTTTCAGGGGGCCTAGAAAAAGCCAAATTCTGCCTAGGGCTGCTTCCAGCCCTCTGGCAACCAGCCCATGATGTGCATGTCAGTCCAAAGCTCCCTGAGCATCAGACCACAAAGGAGAGCAAACCTGAAGCATCCTTTCTTTAATTCACCTGTTGGCAGGACAGACATGTGGGCAGGAGTGCAGGGAGGATGAAGGCTTGTGCTGGCCCGTTCAAGGAGAGAGCAAAGAACCCAACATCCCTGTGCACCTCTTCCCAAGCTGCTCACCAAATGCTGCATGTTTTTACACAGCAGTACAGCAGGGTGGATGGCATCACAGAGCAGCTGCCCCTTGTTTTGTATATAAAAATGGCCAGATGCAACAAACCAAACTCCTCAAAACCCCACTGACCTGCAAAAACCCTCCTGACCCTTGAGCATCACCTGTTGTCTTTGTTGATAGTCAGAAAGATTTTATGATGTGCTGCCACCTGCTCGCTGTTACCTCTGAGTGCTTCAGGTGTGAAGGAAGGCTGTAGTATTTATCTACAGCGCAAGCTGTGTGAGAGAACAACACGGAATTGCTTCTACTCTGTGTGAAGATACCTGGCATCTTGTGTAGTTCCAAAGCCTTGGTACGGGACTGGGTGTAAGTCAGTAGGCGCTTTGGGTGTAGACAGAGTGTAAGTCAGCCTTTCCCAAGTCAGGATTCAGCATTATCCGCAGTGTCAGTGATGGGAAGCAAAAGGGAAATTCCCACTGGTGGCTGGGGTTTTTTTGCTGGTTCACTGAAACTGAACAGTAAGGCACTGTGTGGTGACTTGAAACCAGGATTCACTACTGAGTCACAGTTCTCCACCTACGAGGAAAAGAAATGGAACGCGAGGTTGGTGCAGCCCGCAGTGGAAGGCTGCGGCCGGGCTGGGGGGAGATGCTGCGGAGCCACCTCGCAGCCCCAGGTAGGTGGTGTGCGAGCGGGGCCGGGGCATTTCTACGCTGCTCGGAGGGGGCTGCGTGCCCACGGCAGCTCAGGTAACCGCACTTGGCTTTGCCTTTGTTCCGCGGGCCGTGGAACCCCGAACTTTGAGCTGTGCCCCTCGCTAAACGGCCCCTTCAAAAAGACGGGGGTGTGTGTAAAGCGGCGGGATGCGGATGCTCCGCTTGCCCAGAGACCTCTGGGGAGGGAAGAGGAGAGGGGGGCGCGGAGCCGAGCCCACCCCGCGGCCGTGGGCGGAGCGGGCGGCGGCGCGGCTGCGCCCGGCGCACCTGGGCAGGTGAGGGCGGAGCGGGCGCTGAGTGTGCGCCGCGGCCGCGCTCCCCTCGCCCCGCTCTCCGGCGCCGCCCCGCCGCTGCGCCCACGCGTGGGCCCCGCGGGGCGGCCGAGAGCCCCCGCGGGCGCGGACCCGATCCCTGCCCGCCGGAGGGGTAAGTTGCGCGGGGCTGGGGTCGCGGTACCCGGTGGGACCGGCCCGACCTGGCCACCGCCGCGCCCCGCGGGTCCGCCCGGTCTCCCGGGACCGCGTGGGGCCCCTCCCGCGGCGGGCAGGCCGGGGCCTGGGGTGGCGGGATGGGGGGCCGATCTGGACCGGGAAACTCGCGGGGCCGCGGGGACCGGGCGTGCGCGGGGCTGTGCGGGGGAAGGGTCGCGGCTCCGGGCGGGATCGGGGGTGCGCGGGGTGCCCGAAGCGGGTAATGCCCGCTGCGGAGGTCTGGTTATCGCTCCCTTCCCCGCCCGCGGGTTGTTCTGTGCTAGCCCCAGGCTATGCCTTTCCAGTAAAGGCCTGGAGTTAGGGCAGGGGTGGTGTTTGCCCCCCGCCCCGTTCTGTGCGGCCCGGTTGTTACCGCACCCAGAGCCCAAATTATCCGTGATAACTCATGCGGCAACAGAGCGGGCTGAGGCTGCCGGGCTGGGGCACGGGCACCCTCAGTTGTAGGAGTTAGTTGTGTGTAAGGTGTGTTGCTCGCCCTGCGCAGGGGACCACGGGTGGCTGCGGGAGAAGTGATGTACTGGGGAGCTGTGGGGTCCCGGTGTAAGGGGGTGACTATGTATTGGATGTTTGGATGGAAACAGCCTGTTTCTCTGTGGGGATGCTGATTTAGTTGTGCCTTTGAAAAAAAAAAAATACAAATTGAGCAGGCTAATGTAATCAAACAAAGGTAATGAGCAAGGAACGAGGTCTGTGGTATCGCAGCGATGAGCCCAGGGAAGACCCTGTCCCTCTCTTAGAGGCTTGGTGAACTGGGTGGAGTGGGAGCTCTGAATGCGCCTGGGCATGCAGAGTGTGAAAGCAGCTGTGCAGCACGGCTGGGACAGGCTTCAGTCGCCTTTTCCTGGTGCGCTGCATGTTGTTATGCTCCCTGGCACCGCGTCACAGCCCTGAGAGTCATCACAGCTGACTGGGGCTGTCCCTGACCTTGGGCACTTGTCTGTGGCTGTCGGGGAAGGCTGCAGGATGTCTGCTTGTTCTGGAGTTTGCTTGAATTGTTCCTGTTGGGATAGAAGGTCTCTCCAAGGAAAAATGTATGACTGAGTTAATAATAGTTGGGGTGCAGGGAGTAATTATATTGCTGACCAGAGATGCGTTAGCAGTGCAGGGATGTGCTAATTACATCCCCTACACCAGCCAGCTTGAGTGGGAATAAAGCAAACCGGAGGATTCCCGGGTGTGTTGCACTGAGGACTCCTGAGAGAGGGCCAAGCTGCCCTTGGCAAATCCAATTAACAGTGCCAAGGCGTTCCCCGAGCTCACCCCTGCAGCTCTCGCACGGGAGCAACCGCTGGCATTAGTGGACCCCTCGGGATGGAAGTTGAAGGTTGTCAGGCTGACTCACTGTCTGGGCTGAGCAATGGGATCCAAGTCGATTTGCTCCTGGTTATTGTGTCAACAAGTCATTGGTGATAAAAGGTCATAAAGCATTGTAGTGTCAGGTATTGACAGAGGCTGTCTGCGATCAGAGGGACGTTCCCAGCCTCGTATGGCAGCGCCATGTGACCAAGCTTGTGTTGTTGGAGAGAGGTATGCATTCTTCTCCCTCCTGTGTGGGTTTGAGTTTGCTCTTGGTCTCGCATATGTGTGTGTACACAGTGTGTGTTACTAGAAGCAGAGGGGACTGCTTGTGAAGTTACGTGTAAAGGAGATCCTGGAGACAAGCTTTAGTTAGGATTTCTTTGTTACCAGGAGCAGTCACATATTTCCTGTGTAAGGGAAATCGATACCCAGTTTTGGTCTGAACTTGAAGTCCAGGATTAACCTGGACTTTGTGTCTTTGCAAACATGCTACTCAAAGTTTAATTCTGATAGGGATTTTGTCATGGATAACTAATAGAGAGGAGTTTCAGAAGCACAAAAATAATTGTTGGGAACGCTTTCTGGTCCTGTGCAGCTTGGGGGAAGGAGTCTGCCAACATCCCCAGGTCCCTGGTGAAGAACACTCTCAAGCTATTATTTAAAGCTGATTTGTAATTGAATCTGAATGTTTTCTTTGCTTAACAGGTAAAATAAGTTGTGTTCGGATTAATTTTGTGTGAGCACTTGCATCTGAGTGGGATCTGCAGGTATTTGAACAAATAAAGCCTGTTCCTAGAGTAGTTCCTGGAGAGGATTTTTTTAATCTCTTCTATCTCTGCTACTAGATGCATTTTGCAACTCCAGCACCAGTATTCAGAGCTTGTGGCGAAGGCTTTATTTATCCTGCAACTGCTTTACTAAGGAAAATATTTGTCAGTTCTCGTGTCTGTTTCAAGATGTACAAATGACTGTGGG
This sequence comes from Porphyrio hochstetteri, assembly GCA_020800305.1. Taxonomy (NCBI): domain Eukaryota; kingdom Metazoa; phylum Chordata; class Aves; order Gruiformes; family Rallidae; genus Porphyrio; species Porphyrio hochstetteri. The sequence goes on along the minus strand of CM036930.1, from coordinate 6,767,520 downwards.
GATCCACCTTTTAAACACGCGTGCAGCATAGATGTCCCCTCCCAGAAATTTAAAAATACCACTGCTGCCTCTTCCTGCACAGGGACAGTCACTGCTCCTGTTTGCTTGGCTTTGTATCTGTTCTGTGCCAGAAAAACATTGTCGGCTGGTTGCAAGGGGAGCAGCAGCACAGGGCTGGTTAAACAACAGAGCTCACCTGCAGCTAACTGAGCTCTGCTGCTTAAAAACAAAAATAATCTAAACATTAAGACAAGGTCACTTGACTTTTAGGACGTGTGTAGGCAGACTTGGACTTGCAGTTCGTGTCCTTCTGGACAAACATCCTGGTTATTATAGGTCAGCAATGTTTGCAAATGATTATACTGCATTCAGAGTACTGGTGAGAGAGCTGTGAGATGACTGTCAGAGGGAGTTCTGTCTCTGATAAAACATTCCCCGCTGCTTCAGCCTCCAGCTTCCACCTCAGCTGGGGCAGAAGCCTCTGATTCAGCACACTGGTGGTTGTCCTCCTGGATGCGAGTCTGACACAACTAGATCAGCTCGGCCCCTTCGCCGAGGCATACGTGGAGGCTTTTGAAATGCAGCTGCCTGTTCTTGCTGTGGCTTGTTGGCGGCTTTATCTCCCGCGCAGCATTTCCAGCTCGGTGTGATTTGGGCTTGCCCTCCCTGTGCTCACTTAACACTAACAACGCGCCCTCTCTGCTTGCTGGGGTTGTAAGAAGCTGTTCCTGTGACAGTCGTGGCCCCTGCTTCGCCTGGATCTCCCAGCAGAAGTCACCTACCTGAGTCTGGATTAGTGGCTTTGCTGTGTGGTCACATAACAAGCGATACCAGTCACGCTGTGTAGGGTCCTTTGTCAGCAAATTAACTGTTTTAGTAGCGTCTCTGCTAACCTCTAGCACCTGGTCTACTATTCTCCCTGTCTTTTGTAGACAATGGCGCTGCACCCACGAAGAGTTCGCTTGAAGCCGTGGCTGGTGGCCCAGGTAGATAGCGGTATGTATCCCGGCCTTATCTGGCTAAACCGAGAGGCCAAGCGGTTTCAGATCCCCTGGAAGCACGCAACGCGGCACAGCCCGCAGCACGAGGAGGAGAACACCATCTTCAAGGTGAGGGAGGGGAAGCTTGGTTCTACCATGGCTCTTAAACAGAGACAAAGGGTTGAATTGTTGGCCCGGGAGCTGGATAGGCATCTTGGTAGCTGTTTCCAGGCACATTTTGACCTCAGAAAAGCCACTTTGTGCACCTGGATGCCAAGCTTGGCACTGCCTGAAATGATGTTGAGTTCTTTAACCCCTTCCAACCTCCAAAGACCTGGTGATGACTAATTGTGTGGACTCTGGAACATGGCTGCTCTTGGCTTCATCTGCTCGGTTTCGGATGTGGTAGCTGGCTTGTTCTTAGCAGCAAACCATTAAATGCTCTTACATAAACCTTAAGAGGTCCAACACTCATCACTGTTGTCCCTAATATTCTTATCCCAAGGGATTCATTATAACTCCTACACTCTGACCGCTGCCTTGGAGGGATCTTGGACTGATAGCCTGATCTGGGGTGAGAGAGGGCCAGCTGGGTGTCTGTGCCTGCCCTTCCGTTCCATTTTAACAGAGTCCACTCCTCCTACGCAGTGTGGGTCACTGTCAAAAATGACGTGGTATTGAACCAGAGACACTGAGAAAAGCTCAGTGCAGAGTCATGGCCAATTTATACTGTAACTCCTGTGAAGATACATGCTCAGAGTTGCTAATGGTTTGGGCAATTTGGATTTAAGTCCTTCCCCCTCCCCCCTTCTTTTAATGGGAAGGGCTATCAAAGTGGGAATTTCTGTTATGAGAAGAGCTGTAGTTTAGGCTTCTGCAAGAGAAGGGTTTTTACAGTGAATTTCTTTGGACGTTTGATTTGTGATAAAAGCTGCTCTGCTGAGAGGGCTGGACTGAGCACAGTGTACTTTGTCCCCAGGCTTGGGCTGTGGAAACGGGAAAGTACCAGGAAGGAGTCGATGAACCAGACCCTGCGAAGTGGAAAGCCCAGCTCCGATGTGCTCTTAACAAAAGCCGGGAGTTTAACTTGATGTACGATGGCACCAAGGAGGTGCCCATGAATCCTGTTAAAATTTATGAAGTGTGTGATATCCCGCAGTCCCAGGGATCAATCATTAATCCAGGTGAGGGCCTTGCTGATACAGGGCTGGTGACTGAGCAGGCGCTGGGCCAATGCCCGTTCTGTTCCCTCCGTGGCATTAACCCTCACGCTGCCTTGGTGTGTGGCAGGAAGCAGCTGCCCTGTGTAAGCCCAGCTGTGCTTAAACTGAAGGTGAGCATGCTGAACCACAGTGTGCCTGCATGCAGTTGCATGACTTCTGCTAAGAAACAGTGGCAATAGTTTCTCTACTTCCTTAACTTTCTAGAATTATGTACTCAACTGTAAATAGTACGTAGCACGGATCAGATTTTTGCTTTTAAAATTACATTCAGAAAACACACAAATAAAATTCCAATACTGTGCAAAGCCAATGTGAAGGTGACATCATTTTGCTTCAAGAAAAGGGCTGCAGTGCTTCACACCGATCAGCTTCCCACAAGAATGTGCTTGTTTGCAGGTTCCACGGGCTCAGCTCCATGGGATGAGAAGGATAATGATCTTGATGAGGAAGAGGAGGAAGAACTGAATCAGTCTCAACATGTCCCTATTCAAGAGACATTTCCATATCTTAATATCAATGGTTGGTGGCATAGACTAATGCACTAGCTAAGGTGTTTCCTTGTAAATTGGCATGTGCTTGAAATAAAATCTCAGTGCATTAAAGGACTGTTTCCTTGTAGATTCTCCAATGGCTCCAGCCAGTGCAGAGAACTGCAGCCCTGAAGCTGTGTGGCCAAAGAATGAACCTCTAGATATGGAAATGCCCCCAACTGTGCTGCAGCATGACTTCTTCAGCAGCCCCGAGCTCTGGATCAGCTCTCTGCCAAGTACGTACATGGATTTGTAGTGCTTCTGTCATTGTATTTTTTTAAAAAATAGTGTTGACTTTTTTCCTGTGGCTGTTTGCCTGTTAGCATGGAGCACTGGGTATGGTGAAACATCCCCGTGACTGTAGCGTGGATCGCATGGTGTGTCGCTACTGCTGACACGGTACATGCAAAGCCCAGGAAAAGCCAAACTGACAGTTTCTCTCTCAGTGACAGACCTAGAAATCAAGTTTGAATATAGAGGAAAGGAGACTGGACCAACGACGACTGTAAGCAACCCGCAGGGATGCAGACTCTTCTACGGAGAGCTGGGTCCTATGCCAGACCAGGAAGAGCTCTTTGGGCCTATTAGTTTGGAGCAAGTCAAGTTCCCAGGAACAGAGCAAATCACCAATGAAAGGCAGAAGATCTTCACAAGTCGGCTGTTGGATGTTATGGACAGGGGACTGATCCTGGAGGTCAGTGGCCATGCCATCTATGCTGTCCGGCTCTGCCAGTGCAAGGTGTACTGGTCTGGTCCCTGTGCGCCTTCCTCCACCATACCGAATCTGATCGAGAGGCAAAAGAAAGTCAAGCTCTTCTGTCTGGAAACATTCCTAAGTGGTAGGTAGCTTTTGCTTCTGGAAAATTAGCTTTGGAATACTGTTCTGGGCTGGAAAGTGAGGTCAGCATGGATGCACTGATTAGTTTGTGTGCAGAGCCTGGGTAGGGGCCACTGCTTTTCTGGCTGCAGTGGCCTGTGGAATAGGTGTGCATCAGAAGAATCATTTAGTGATCTGGGAAACATTGGTGGGCCTTGCTTTAAGGAAAGCTCTTCTGCGTGCAAGAAATAAGCTGTGATTGTGTAGGAGGGGCTCTGGGAAAGGTCAGCAAGATCCTAGACAGTATAATGGTGTGGGATGTGGGGAGCATTCCTAACCGAAAGAGGACAACTCCACAGCATTCTGCTTTTCTTCCTAGAGCTGATTGCCCATCAGAAAGGACAGATTGAGAAACAGCCACCATATGAGATCTACTTCTGTTTTGGAGAAGAATGGCCTGATGGAAAACCCAGGGAGAGGAAGCTGATTGTGGTTCAGGTAGGAGCTGAGGCTCTGAAATGACAGGGGCCAGCTGAGCTGGGACTGGTGTGTTGGCTCTGGATTGATGCCTACAGATACCAGAGACCACCTCCTTCCCTGGTAAGTGACACCAGGAAACCCCAGCAGAGCTGCTGGGTTTTGTCATGGCAAACACATGTGCCTAATGGCATCAGTCTGTGAGTGCGGCATCCAGGGGAGGGGAATCCTGGCCAGATAACAGGACTGTACTGTGCAACCATTAAGCTAAACCAACCAAATTCTTCTTAAACAGGTCATTCCAGTTGTGGCTCGGATGATCTATGAAATGTTTTCCGGTGATTTCACGCGCTCCTTCGACAGCGGCAGCGTGCGGCTCCAGATCTCGACCCCCGACATAAAGGACAACATTGTGGCTCACCTGAAGCAGCTGTACCGCCTGCTGCAGAACCACCAGGAAGCGTGGCCCATGCAGGGCCCCCCCATGCACATGGCGCAGCCGCTCCCTGCGCAGTGACACATGCTTTGCTTTCCCCTGTGGTTTCTTAATGTTGTACATACAAAAGTTATTTCTTAACAAGTGCCTTGCCTAAGCCTGAATAAAATCTGTAAATCTGGTCATCTGATTCAAATTCAGCTGTCTGTGGTACTGCTGTTGTAGCGTGTTTAAAACAGAGGTGATCACAGGGTACCTATCGCTCTTTGTTCTTTTCAGCCATTTGCTTAAACAACCCCTATGTATAAATAAAACTTTAAATTCTGTAATATTTTTAATTGGCTATTGGTATATTGTATATAAACACTTGATCTTTGGGGGGAGGGAGAAGGGCATAATCTGTGCTCTATTAAACCTCCCTGGACAGTATCCCCTCGCCTTGTTTTCTCTCTTTAACTGGGCTAGAGCTGCACCCTGGGCAGGTGCTGCTTCTTTGGGGCAGGGTTGGGTTTTTATATGTCTGTGTGCACACACACAGTTCTATGAACATATATATTTCAAATAATCAGTTCTGCCCCTCCAAGCAGCTCTGTAGCGGGTTGGAAGGGACCTCAAGAGCCCACCGAGGCCAACTACCTTCTCTGTCAGCTAGGGGTTCGGCGCTGTGCCCGCCTTGCTCGGGCTCAGGGCCGTGGGCGCGCCGGTGAAATGGGGCCTGGCGCTGGGCGGCGCGGCCTGCCCGGGCAGAACCAGGCCTGGAGCGGGGCGGAGCGGGCTTCCCCAGCGGCCCCGCCCCAGGTCCCCGCCCACGCCAGCGCCGAGGCCGACCCGGAAGCGGTAGGCCCGGCCGTGGCTTCTCAACGCGCCGCGGCCATGGGCCCGGCGGCCGAGGTGGAGGCCCCGGTGGGTAGATGCCTGTTGGCACCGCGGCTGGTGGCGGCGGCGCGGGAGGAGCTGGGGACCGGGCGGCGGCGGCGGTTGCCGGCGGGCCGTGCCCTGCAGCTGGCCGGGGAGGTGCTGGCGGTGGCGGCGGGGTTGAAGCCGGCTCTGCTGTACGACTGCGGCGCGGCGGGTCCCGCTGAGCTGCGGCGGTACTTGGCCCGGCTGCGGGAGGCCGGGCTGGCCCCGCGCCGCTTGCACTTGCTGGGTGCGGGGGGCTCGGCCCTCCTGCTGCACCCGGGACTCGCCCGGCAGAGGCTGGCGGCTGTGCTGCGCTCCCGCCCTGCGCCCTTCATGGATGTCTCGGTAGGGCGGCAGCGCCCGGCTCTCTGTGGGCCCGTGGAGGCCGAGGCCATCAGGGGCCACCTCGCCGCCCTCCTCGCCCACCTGGGGGCTGCCGAGGCCACCGCCACCGGCCCCGTGTCCTCCAGTGACGTTGTCCCCGCGGGCTGGAACCTCTGCACCGTTGTTGGGGTGCTGCTGGGCTACCCGGCATCGTATGCCTTCTCCATGGAGGAGGGCGAGGAGAACTGCCTGGCGCTGACGCCGCTGAGGGTGTTCACGGCCCGGGCCTCCTGCCCCAGGATAAAGGATGGACTTGTAGTCCAAATCTACTCCTTCAGCATCCCGGAGAGCCTCTGCGCGGAGCTGAAGGAGCCGCTGGATGCCTGGTGTGATGAGCTGGAGGAGGCTTTCAGTGCACAGAGTGACTTTGTAGACCTCCGCATTTCGAGCGAGGTGGTGACTCTTCCAGCAGTCGCCTTGTGAAACACAAGCTCAGACTTTTATGGCCTTTTTCTCACTTGCCTTAGGGACTGAGACGAGCTGTGGTTCCCATGCACTGAGGTGCTCAGGAGGCCCCAGAGCACTGGGGTCCGAATGGTGACGATCTCAGGCCCCAGACCTTGTAGGGTGGCTGCAGATCAAATACACGTGTAGTTCCCACAAGATGAGCGTGTGGATGTCTGTGCTCACAGCTGCCCTGCAGCCTCTCTCCTCACTGCAGAGCATGCCCTGTAAACTCAGGGTGTATTTATTTGCTGTGAGCAGCTGAGAGTTCAATAAAAAATTTGCACACCATGGTATTTCGAATTTGTGAAGTTTATTGTAGGCTCCATATCATGTTTACTACTGGTGTGAAATAGTGACACACCATCTCCTAGCTGAGCTGGCTCTGAAACGAGGGGTAGGTGCTACTGTAAAACCCACACGGTGCAGCGTTGGAAGGGGCTTGAAACCCCTGTGTGGGTTTAACGCAGCGCTGGCAGTGAAAGGGAAGCGCGTGTGGCTGTGGGGATGCTTGGCTGTCAGTCAGGCTCACTGGGGGGTTGAACTGGGCCCAGTGGGCAGGAGGTGGGAAGATGGTTGGGATTATGCATGGGGGGAGCGTGAGAGGGCTGTGCTAAAAGCTGGCTTTATTCCTCAGGTACCAGTAGAGATGGTCCAAGGTCACACACCTCCCATTTTAGGGAGGAAATAAAAGAATTGTGTGGCCTTCTCAGCCGCAGGGTGTGAAAACCAGAGCGGCTGTATCCAGGGGGAACAGCCTGCCTCGTCCCGCCCGGCATGAACCCCGGCAGCGCTGGCTGGAGTGGCTGTGTCCCTCAGTGCCACAGGAACTGGGCAGCACAACCTTCAGCTGACATGGAACAGCCAAAGCAGCGTCGGGAAGGAGTGATCTCCCAGAGTTTATGTGAGACTCTGGCGTGACACCAGCCCAGGTTATGAACCAAACAGGTAAGTACAAAACGGCCGATGTGCGCTGTGGCACACAGTGGTGAAGCAAAAGTCAGTTCCTGCAGTGAAATGGGTCGTCCAAAAGGGCCTTCATGGTCTGTAACTTGTGAGGAAGGCGGCTGTGGCCACTGCTACCAGTGCCACCAGGAGAGGGATCCAGCGACTGCGCTGTCTCTGCAAGGAGAAGCAAGGAAATTGGTGGGGAGAAGAAACGTCTCACCTCCTGCCTCGCAAACCCTCATCTCTCTGGGATGCACAAATAAATTGGGGAGCTTTTCCCAGACCGATCTGCAGCCTGTGTGGGAAAGCACTGGGAGCTGGGCTGAGGAAGGCCTCCCACCTTTGCCTGCTTGCCCTGGAAGTGGTTGAGCTCGTCCCGGCACTGGCGCAGCCTGGTCAGGCAGGAGCGGTACTCCTCGCTCAGGGCCTCCAGCTCCGAGCGCAGCTCCAAGCACTGCAAGCAGAGCGAGGGGCCGTTAGCGGGAGGGATCCCCTCGCTCCGGTACGCACCCAGAGCCACTGGGCCCCCGCAGCGGCTGCAGCGCTTCGCCGGGACACTGCGGTGATGGGGGGGGGTCGCTTCTGCTCCCCGTACGCCCACGTGTACCTGTAAGGAACAGAGCAGATCCCAGCGTTACGGGGGATGTGGTGATAGAGGCAGCGCCTGGTCCATGATCACCCTGTGAGCTGCTCGGCCCTGCTGCCCCGCAGAAAGAAGCAGGAGTTGTTTCTATGACCAGAGAAGACTCGTGGCAGGGTTTGCTTCTCGTTCTGAGATCACCTGCATGTCACTGACTGCCAGAGCAAGTGCAGAGCCCTCTGCACCTTCTGAGACACGGAGCACACGTCAGACATGGTTAAACAGCCTGTTTAACCCCAATCCGGGGCTGCCAGAGCCAGGCAGGGGTTGGGCAGCCAGGCTACCCCCAGCTGTTCCCTTTTGCTGTGATTGTGCTGTACAAAACCCTTCCCCAGGTGGTGCTGGGGAGTGTTTGGGGTTGGTGTGTGTTCGTCAGCATAGGTCAGTAGGATAAGCTCTCCTCCTGCATGGCTCTGAGCTCTGCTACAGTAAGTTATTGATCCTTTTTTACAAGTTCTTGTGCTGTGAGTACTGCTGGGAGGCCTGTTGGGAGGTTGGTTGGCAGAGGGCACGGTTTGGGCTGGCAGTGCTGCGTCCTGGGGCAGTATTTTGGAAGGGAAGGTGCAACTAAGAGGCCAGAAGGCTTTGAAGTTTTTTGCAGCCCAGTTGTGAGGGTCTTGCTTTTCAGCTCCCCCCCCGTCCTCCCACCCTGTTATTTGCAAGCCTTTTTCCTTTTTCTCCTTTCTTTATGCTCTGGAATTCAGCTTTTAAAGTGTGAGTCTGGCTTTTCCTTGTTAGTTGAGATTCTCCTGCCTGCAGAAGCAGGAATGGCTTTGTATGGAGAGGGCCCTGCTGCTGCACCCTGCCCTTGTGCGTGGAGACTGGCATTTGGCTGAGGCTGATATCAGATAAAAATTCAGCAGAGATCATCCTTACAGGAGAAACCAAGCTCTGGTTACTGCCAGGGCATTGTGTCCTGCTGCTGGAGCACTTACACCCACAGCTCGCTCCCCAGCCTGGACCTCTGTCCCAGCCATGCTTTGGTGATGTCCTCACCTCTTTCTCCTTTGCTGTAAGCTGGGATGTCCTTTTCTGTATCTCATCCTTCAGACTTTCTTCCTCCTCCTCCTCAGGGTGCTCTAACAGAGTGTTTTGTTTCTCCTTGGCAGGAGTGAGAGGTGGTGGGGTCTGCGTGGTGAAAACCTGGTCTAGAAAACAGTCAGGCTTCTGATGAGAAACAGGCCCTGGCTCTCAGTTTGCTTTAGATCTTGTTTGCTCAGCACAGTTTAAAGATAATATTTGTGTGCAACCCCACAGCAGAGGACACAGGAGCTGAGTTATAATCAAGAGCCTGCCTCTGCTGTAGCTACAAGCTAATCATCATTAGAGGAATATTTAGAATAAGTTGCCAGAAATGGGAGGGAGGGAGGATTAAAATGCTTTTTATTACTGTTTTGTTTTTTTTCCTCCAAGTGCAGCTGTAGTTGCAATTATAAACTGGAATGGTTTTGCTTGGGAGGGAAAAAATGGCATAGCCACCACCATAGAGTTAGCAATGCAATCCATTTATTTTAACGTGTTTGCCAACATAAATACACTTATATTTCATGTTAACTAGCAAAATAGGAAAACTCACTTTGCAGCTTAAAAATAATCCTTTGTTCTAAACCAATGCAGACTTCTAGAGCCAGGTCTAACGCTCCTGTATCCAGGGAGAGGGGTGCTAGGTGGGAGTTACAAAGTTTGCTGACCTTTCCTTTGCACCGTCGCGTCCTGGGTCTTCTGTGTGTTGGTCTGGTTCTGTATCAGGTCTGTGAAGGTGGAAAGCCTGGGTTACCCTCCACAGCACGAACTCAGAGCTCTGGCTTCGCGCTTCTCTGTGTCACTTACTGTGCAGATAGCTGATTTGTGCCTCCAGTGTCACCTTCTGGGTTTGTTCTTTTTGCAGTTTATCTGCAACAATGGCAAGAAGAAAACCAAGGCTGATGTCAATCTCTGTATCTTTAAGGATGGCAACTTTCCCTTTCCCCACATGTGTTTAATGGGAGGGGGGGTGTTGTTGGCTGTGCTGAACTTTCTTCTCTGAAGAGACATGAGTTTTAGCTGGTAATTGCTCCATTTCATCAGCTTTTCCTAACATGCCCTGTGTTTGATTAATTTATGTCTGAGATCTGTTATGAAAATAAACTGCTGGCCCTGTTCTCTTCCTGGGTTGTGTTTTAAAATAGCCACGTGAAGTCTGTTTGGGTTTCCCTGCCTCTACCTGAATTGGTACTTTAAGATGCTATTAGGTCACATTTAATACACTGGTGACACCCTCCACCTCGCAGCAGCACCTCAGACAGTAGGCGGGCGATGCCCGGACGCTGAGCAGGCTTGTGTTGCAGCATCTGATGGGTCTGACAGGGGTGCAGAAGTCCTCATCAAAGCTGAGGGCTCATCTTTGAATCTTTTTTCTGGGTCAGGTTTTTATTCCATCCTTCCTTCTAGAAAAGTTACTGCACTCCTCTGAAGTCCTTTAATCTTGTTGGAAATGACTTCAGGAGCCCTCTGGAAACAGCTTGCTCAGCAAGCCAGGATGCGTGGCACATCCTGCACACGTGTGCGTGGCTTTAAGGACTGAGATTTTAAGGCTATTTTCCTTATCTCCCTTTCATTTGGAGGATGGATGTGCCCCCCACCACCGTCCCCCTGCCCACCATACCTTCCATGGTGCTGATGCGCTCTGCCTTCAGGTCGTTGTCCTCCCGCAAGGTGCTGGCTTGCCGGCGGAGCAGGGCGTGCTCGTTCTGCAGGCTGCCCAGGGCTTGCTGGAGCTGCTCGTTCTGTGTGTCTGCTCTCTGGGGGTGAGAGGAGCCCCTGCACCATCAGCCCAGCACCGTGCCGTGGGTGGCCTGCGAGCATGTGGCTTTGGCCAGCGAAAGGCAGCCCCAAGCTGAGGGCTGGGTTGTGGCCGCTGCCCCTCACCCAGCAGGATGCTCTACTTAGGGGTCTCACCCTGGGGGCTGTGCCGCTTGCAAGCTGGGAGGTGGAAGCTCCCCTGGGCGCTGCTCTGTTGGGGATGTCACGTACCTGCAGCTTGCTCTGCAAGGCCTGGGAGCGGCTCTCGAGCTCGGCCTGCGCTGCGCTCATCCTGGTCAGTTCGGCTTTGAGCGTGGCGTGGTGCTCCTTCCAGAAGGCAAGGTCCTCCCTCATCGCTGCCAGACTTCTCTGGGGGACAACAGGGGCCCAGGGGGTGGGCTGTGACCGGGGGCTTTCCCCGTTCTGATGGGCACAGCGTTGGGCTGGGGCAGTGTGCCTGCCTGCTGTGCCAGGGCCATGGCATCCTGCGTGGGGCTGATGCCATCTGATGGACAGCACGCAGAGGGCTCGCTCTGCTGCAGGGAGGATTGTGAAGCCTGGCAGTGTCTGGGATCAGCGTTACTTGTTTTGCTGAAAATACCACTTATCTTGTAGGTCAGAGCAAAGTGCTGCCTCCTGGGGGGGAAATCCCTTTTTATATAAAGAGCAACTCCAGAAAAAAGTGTCCCTGGATGTCTGTGTGTGTGTTTGGCTGCTTGCTCCGAGTGCAGGATGGGGAAGAAGGGTTGATGGAGGAGAAGGGAGTATGTTTAGAGCTGCCAAGCAGCAGTGTGTTCCCCCAGCTGAGTGCTGTTCTAATAACACAATGCACAGCTCACAACGAGCACAGGTTGCTGCTAAACTGCTTTGGACTTTGCTTAAAAGAAAAAGAGAGATTTTTACATTCTCGCTCCTAATGGTAAGCTAGTCACTGCCCTTCCCTGACGTGTGGGGGCTCTTTGTTGCTCTTGGACTCGATTAAAGCAAAGCTGGGGTGAAACGTGCTGCTTACTTGAGAATTTTGCAGCTGCTGCTCTGTTTGGAGCTTGTCCTCCAGCATCTTCTGAAGAGCCTCTTTTGCCTTCTGCTCGTAGGTCTGTTTCTGGTCCTCCATCTCTACCAGGATCTTCTTCACACACTCCTTTGAGTAACTCTTTAAAGGAAGAATTAAAGTGCTTGGAGGATCTTATCTGACATGTTCCTGCTCTTGCCTGTGTAAATGCTACTGCTCACTCGCTGTGAAGCATTGTTTCAGCAAGGAGAAAAAGTCCTTTTCAGATCTGTATCTAACCAGATTGCTCAGAAACAGACACCTGACCTGGTTGGGTATTCTGTTTCTGTGCTTCTCAGCGGTCAGAGGGTGCAGGGTCTTACCTGGGTGCAGGTCTGCAGCTGATTTTCAAGTGCCCTGAGTTTACACTTCAGCTTATCTTCATTCAGCTGACCCTAGGGGGGAAAACAGTTGAACTGATGTGTGGTATGGTGAGCTATACAGTATGCCCCCAGTGTTTTGCTTGTTTCACTTCCTTCCTTGTCATCTATAATATTGTGGCTAAGCTTGCTCAGAGTCATTTCAGTGCTCAGATAACTCCTCGTGATCTCAGAATAAACAGCATACAGGGGAATGAAACCTTTTACACACTGAAAAATTCTCCTGGGGCAGTTTCACAGGGTGCAGGTGCTTGCTGTGAGCTGGGAAGTGCAGAGCAAGGGGGTTTTGGGTTAGTCTGGCTGGCATAGCTGCTGGTCCACACACACAGCCCCACTCCCTGGCCTCCAGGAGCCAGGGATGGTTCCTCCCTGCGATGCTCCTTGCCTAAAGCTCTGCTGGTGCCAAGGTCTTGTCTTGCTGGTTCCCTTAGGAACTAGGTTGGGTCTGCATTACAACATCTAGCAGCTAGGCAGGGGGATAGAGGGCAACAGCAAAGATCCATTTTCCTGATAACCTCCTCCCAGTGTTACTCAGGCTTCTGAAGTTCTGTGAAACCAGACTGCATGCAAATGCAGATAAAACTGCGAGCAAGGCCTTCACGTAGGCTGGTTTTCCACCACTGATGCTGTTATCCTCTCTGTTTGAAGTCAAGCCTCTGAAAAGCAGCTCCTTGATGTTACAGGAATAGCTGCTAGACCCAAGCAAAACCAGATTCTCTGGTGTCTTAGCACTGTTTAAATTTGCACAGAAATAAGTTTGCAGTCCAGGAGACTAAATCTTCCCAGTTCAGTTGTTGATACAAAGACCTAAAGGTTCTATTGTCTTGGAAAGTGGGAGGAATCTTGAAAAGCATCTTTGTACATGAAGTATTATGCCCAGCTTTCCTCTGCAGTTGGTTTTATTTGCTGTCTGCAAAGGTTCCTGTTGGGGGGTGGTGGTGTCAGAGCCGTTGGGCACAGATGTAAATGACTCTGCAGAGTACGAGGCAGCAGAGCACCGGGCCCTTCCTGCGCTTCAGAGGGGTGCTGGCAAGCTCCTTTCGTGGAGAGGCAGCCTATACATTGGCAAAGGAACATAGAGATTGCCCTAAACAGGTAGAGGTGGCTGTTCAGGCTGGTACCAGACCAGCTTGGCAGCGAGGGGGGAGCAACGTACGTGGGAGGGTGTAAGAAACGATGCTGCTGGCCAGCGGGGTTACCAGAGCGAATCTTGGTCGAGGCCTCGTGCTGAGGGTTATCGACACGAAAGGGGATGCTTTAAAAACACCAAACCAAAACCCTGCCACTAAACAAAACACCAACACCCCATGGCCACCATCACCCATCTCGGGGTGGTGGCTGTTCCTCCCGTGACCCTGCCCCTGCTGCTGTTACAAACGCTGCCTGGGGTCCCTGCACGGCTCCTGGCTAGAGACAAATGACAGCCCTGCTCCCAAGTACCAGGTTTGAATTCTCCATAGCCCTCTTCTCCAGGGTTACCTGAATGGGCAGCTCCAGATCCTCTCTCAAAGCCTTCTGCAGTTCTCTCTCACTGTCATTTCAGTGCCATCTCAGCATTTAAAGCTGGTTTTGGCTGACAGCTGTAGTATTCTGGTTGTCCTGTTCTCTCGGTGCCTTATCTGATACTCCTTCCCTTAATCATTTTAAATAGCTACTCCAAAGCAATAACAATAAATTCTGTTTCTGGAAGGCTTCCAGCTTGCCCAAATGTGATGCTTGTGCTAGGAAACAAAGTCCATGTAGTAGTAATGCACTGGAAAAGACAGAGCTTAAACTTGACAGCACTGCAAGGTAATCCCAAAAGTCAGGCTCCCTTCAGAGGTCAGGGTGGGAAGAGAATGTATTAAAGTAGCAACTATCTTCTTAAAGATGAGATTCTCTTCTTTAAGAGACTCTAAGAGACTAAGAAGAATTCTCTTCTTAAAGAGAATAATGTTTATCAATGTGGTGATAAGCGCTTTGTGTGAGTGTATATATAAAACAATTCTCCTCTTAAAGAAGAGAATTCTCTTAATAATGAGACTGACTTGGCTTTCTTCATCTGGCAGCATCTCTGAATCAGCTAAGTTAGTTTTACAACAGATGGGGGTATTTAAGCACAGACCTGTGGTAGGAAGGTCTCTCTAACCCAGAAGTAAAATCACAGGATGGGGAAGGAACCAAATGCTTTATCCCTTCAGTTTAATGACACCTCCATCCTCCTGCAGAGTATTCACTTGCTCCCTCAAGGCAGAAGCCCCCGTGGACACGAGCAGCCCCTCAGAAACATCTCTGGCAGTCTCAGGGCTTACTGTCATAGTGCTTATGTGGATGCAATAGCATTTCTTTGAGACCTGGAGTACCTGAAAGGATTAAAAACCTGGTACCTGAGCTGGGTCTGGAAAGGGTCAGCCAGCCATCAGTTCCCATGGCACAGCGTTACAGTACAGGACCTCTCCATCCCTCCTGGAGAAGCCCCCAGCCTCGCTCTCCCTGTGTTCCCCTCCACCCAGGCAGCATCCACCTTGTTTGCCCCATCGCCCCCGCTGCCAGCGCCGGGTTAATTTTTACTCGAGGCAGCGCAGAGCAGCAGAGCCTCTCCACTGCAGCAGAGATAGCGAGAAGCAAAGTGCACCCACCTGCTTTTAACCTCATGTTTCATGGCCCCTTCCTGCGGAGTGTGGCAGAGTGTTTTTTCCTGCTCATGTTATATTTGAAGCTGCAAGCACAGGCGGAAGCTTCTAACCACAGCGCCCGGGTTCAGAGCATCGCGCCCAATCGCTCGCGCTCCTGCTCCAAACCAACTTGGGCTGGCCATGAGCCAGCAGTGTGCCCTGGGGCTGAGAGAGCCAGAGGGATCCTGGGGGCATCAGGAGGAGTGTGGCCAGCAGGTCACAGGAGGGGATCCTCCCCCTCTGCCCTGGTCAGGCCCCACCTGGAGTGTTGTGTCCAGTTCTGGGCTCCCTGGGACAAAACAGCCAGGGATCTCCTGGAGAGAGTCCAGAGGAGGCTACAGAGATGATGAAGGGCCTGGAGCATCTCCCCTGTGAGGAAAGGCTGAGTGACCTGGGGCTGTTCAGCCTTGAGAAAAGAAGACTAAGAGGCGACCATATTAATGTTTATAAATATCTTAAGGATGGGATGCAGGGGGACATGGCCAGCCCCTTTTCAGTGTCTCTGGGGACAGGACAAGGGGCAATGGCTGCAAGTTGGAGCATGGGAAGTTCTGCACCAACATGTGGAAGAACTTTTACACAGTGAGGGTGAGGGAGCCCTGGGACAGGCTGCCCGGGGGGTGTGGAGTCTCCTTCTCTGCAGATATTCCAGTCCCATCTGGGCGCCTATCTAAGCAGTATGAGCTGGGGACCCTGCTTTGGCAGGGGGGTTGGACCCAATGAGCTCCCGAGGTCCCTTCCAACCCCTGTGATTCTATGAACTTTCAAGCTGCTTTTTTTAATGGCACAGTGAAGTGTAAATTAATGTTTGATTGCATCACCCTGCATAAAATGCATTCCTCATCTTAATTTTACCTCCTCATAGCAAAACAGGAAAGGGCCCTGTTTCGGTGCTGCACAGAGTGTCTGGGTTTCGTGGGGCAATAGCTGGGTGCTGGGCTGTGATTCAGCAGCGCACATAAGGTGCCAGAGCATCACGGTCTTGGCTCCTCTGACCTGTGTTTGGGGCCAGAATATACCCCCCCGGAAAGGAACCCGGGAAGTGGTGTGTGCAGGATGTCCCCATGGGAGGGGCTGTCAGCCTTTGTGTTTCCAGATAAAGACATCATCTGATCGCTCCCCCACCTGATGAGTGTTTGCCAGGGCCTGGGGGCACCAGATCATCAGCTTGATGCATCTAAAAGACATATTTTTGGGGGGGATGTGGGAGGGAAAGCTTCAAAATATTTTAAACCTATTTTGGCCAGGAAGGAAACCTTGGTGGAAGGTGCCTGTTGGGTCGATTCCAATTTTTTTTCCCCCACTTACAGGCTTCTGTTTGCTTTTTATGTAAGAAAAATTGGGAAAGGGGCAAGTATAAAACCTAACCAAAGCCTTACAGAAGGGAAATGGTTTGCACTTCTTGTTGTTCTGAAAGCAAAGTACCTTTTGTAGCAATATTTTAGGGGACAAAAGGGGAAAAACTTCAGGCAAAGTTTCCCCCTGACCTCTGAGTGTGTGTCCAGCCCTCTCTGGAAAGAAAGCTGACAGCAAGGAGGGAGGCAGGGCGTGCAGGCACTGCAGGAGAGTGGTTCTGCCCCACATCTGCTGGGTGTTGGGCTTCACACCTGCAGAGCCCCAGAGCTGGGCAGAGTGAGAGCTTAGCTCTGAGGAGGACAGACAGACAGACCTGGGCTCTTCTTGCTTCACACAAGCCAGGTGTGAGGCAAAACCTCCCCCAGCCCCCCCCAGAATCGTTGTGTGTGGTTCTGGTACCTGCCAGGCTTTTTCTGACGCTTGCAGCAGGGTGGAGAAAAGCTCCTGCAGAATGACCATCTTCTGCTTGAGCAGCAGCTCACGGTGCAGGGCCTCCTGAGGGAAGGGGAGAGCGGGTCAGCAGGAACCCCTGGTCTGGTGGGGACACCCCCATCAAGGCTTCTGCTGTGCCAGGGGGTTCAGACAGGTCTTTGAGTTCAGTGGCTTATCTGGAGCTTTCCTGTCCACGTTGAACTTGGGCACGTGGTGATGCTAATTGGCCATTTAATAATAATTTTAACAGCATTGATCTGCTTGCTGAGGACCCGTTTTCCCAGGGGTACTTAGCAGGTTTTGGTACCTACCTTCAGGTAGTTGGACAGCTGCACCATCTCCTGAAAGGGGAAGGGTGAGTGGTTAAACCCAGGAGATTCTTTGTTTGTAAACGTTGTGAGAACTTGCTACAAAATCCAAATATTTTGGCCTAATGGGAAAGTTCCCAGCCCGTGTTTGGGTGGAGGGAGGGGACCCTGCTGGGGTTTGTTTGCTTGTTTTTCCAGGGAAGTAAAAACATCTTCTCCTGCAATTTACAGCACTGGAGCTGTGGCATCTTTGCCATGGGGTGTATCGAAGGGGCAGCTGCTCAGTGAGCAGGGGTAGAGCCCCCCTCTCTCTTCCACAGCAGCTGGTTCATCGTTTTTGAAGCTCTAGAAACTGAGCCTCAGTCGGTGCCCCAGTCAGACACTTTAGGAATTGATTTAATTTGCAGTTCAAGGCTGGTTGTTGTCTGTGCTTCACTCACCTTGTTTAAAACTGCTATTCCACAGCTACAATAAAAAGAGAAAGGGTGTTACTGAGGTGGGCACGCTGGGGGGGTCTGCAGCTGTCTGTGCCTCCAGACCCCAGCACACTGGGGGGTGTATACAGGGGTAGCTCGTGCTGAGGTGAAACGTGTCTGGGCTTGGGCATCGCTGCTGCCCTGTGGTACCCGAACTTGTGCCCGGCGGAGGGAGGGGAGGACAGGACAGGACTGGCTTACTCTGTCTGCTGGCTCGAGTGTTTCACTCCTACGTGTGGATGTGTAAGGGTCTGGGTTCCTGGGAAAGCAAAGCAAAAGGCTGTGAGTGATCCCCTGTGCGAGGGGCTGTGATGAAGCCAGTCTGTTTGGGTGCCCCTCTCTGCCCTGAGGGCATCGCCTCTGCCACGCAGAGTGGCTGCTGAAGCAGCAGCTGGGAACGTGGCTCTGTAGGCAGGAGGGGACAAGAAGAGTCCTGCTCAGATGGACAGAGATGTAGAAGCTGAGCGGCCCTGCAGACCAACACCAGCTCCCAGGCCCCTGGATAATTTGGGGCACTTATGGGGAAGCCATAAGGGCAAAGCAGGAATGTTCTTTACCACAGGGCAAAGCAGGAATGAGACTTGGAGGTGGGAGGGAGGTGCCGTGGCTGCTGCTGTGCTGGGAAACCCCAGCA
This sequence comes from Porphyrio hochstetteri, assembly GCA_020800305.1. Lineage (NCBI taxonomy): Eukaryota > Metazoa > Chordata > Aves > Gruiformes > Rallidae > Porphyrio > Porphyrio hochstetteri. Next base: position 6,749,669 of record CM036930.1, on the reverse strand, counting down.
CTCCTCACCTACCTTGGGTGTTCACAGAGGCACCTTGCCTGGGGACAGCTTCTGCCAGAATGCCGAGAGGGGGTTGTGCAAGGGAGAACGTGGGGCAGCTCCACGGGTGCTGGAACGAGAGGGTGGCACGAGTCAGCATCTCCCCAAGGTGGGCTGTGGGGAGCGGAGGGGAAGGGGCTGTGGCTGGGTCAGGCTCTATCCCTGCAGTGACTAAGTGAAGAGCCTCAGGGAGATGCCAAGAAACCACAGCAAATCCATGAGGATCTGCTGCTTTGGCTCTGTGGGAAGTGGGGGAAACCTGCTGGCTTTGGTGGTAACACGACACACCAGAACTGGATGAGGCCTCCCAAAGTGTCGAGAGATTTTTGGTGGGGGAGAAATAAGCGTTTCGGAGGCAGGGAGCTGGGTTCTGGGTTGGCTGCCATGGAGCAGGTATCTGCTCTGTGCTGGCTGCCCTGGGGCTGGGGGAGTGGAGGGCTCACTGCATCACCCTCTGCCCCTCGTTACCTCTGCACACGCGATCAGGGGAGCGTGCTGTGCAGGGGGGTGTACGTGTACGTGCTGCTTCCAGATTCCTGCTGTCTAGCAGGTGATTGAAGCCAGGGAACCAAATGGCAGCAGGAGGTGGGTAACTGCTCTGTGAAGGGGTCCTGTGGGTGTGCCTGTGGGGAAGTCACCTCCTGTTCGGCTGCCTCTGCCCACAGGGGTTTGTGCAGCCCCTGGGGTGAGCTCACTTTGCACGGGATGTGAGTTTAGGAAGAAACTGGTTTGGTGCTCAGATTGGGGGGTTTCACATTGCACCCTCCTGCAGATGTTGTGCTGTTGGGTGTGCAGCACTGGGCAGGCCGCAAGTGCCAGGGAGTCTCCTAATTCCTGCACCTTTCCTGATGCGGCGGGTGATGGAGGGAAGCCAGGTTCTTGGACCTGAGTTTTCCAGGGTAAAAAGAACCTGTGTAAGTGCAAAGCTTTATCTGGCACTGTGGATGTGGGGTCACACTTGGAGGAGCAGGAGGGGAGTGTGCTGGGGGGAGGGGACAGCGTTTACCTGTCCCAAATTCCGCAGTTCCTGAGGAAATGCACGTTTTGTCTGTGCATTCCCACTCTCTGGCTGTACTTTAATGTCGGTCCCCACACTGCTGTGGTCAGTGGACAGGCTTTAGTGGGTGCTGTCTGGAGAGGGCAGAGCACTGAGCAGCACTTAGGGGTGGGGGCTGGACGTTACCTGGAGCAGGACGAGTGATCTTGGCTCCAGCCGTGAGGAGGGGTCCAGGGGGACACGTGCTTTGGGCTCCTTTGGGCTCCTAGCATCACTCTCTAGGTTCCTCCTCCTGAGGAACTCCCTTTGCCGGGGGCTCTGTGCCGGCTGCTCCGCTCTCCTGCCGGGGAGGCGGCAGGTGGTCGCGTTGTGCCGCCGCCGCCGGTTCTCCCGCGTCTCGTGCCGCCGCTCACACTTCTCATCGTAGCTCTCGGCCCGCCTGTGCTGCGGCCGGGCCTGCTCGGGCTGGCTGAGCATGTTGGGCACAGCTCTGCTGCTCCTGGCCTCCTCTGTCCCTGTGAAACCAAGGGAAAAGCCACGGTTTGAGGGAGAAGGAATTGTTTGTAAGGTTACGAGGATGTGAGGTATCGGGTGCTGGGTCTGAGGTTGTTGTGCAGTGGCTACAAGTGGTGTTCCCAGAGACATTTGCTGGGGGTGTGTAAGATGCTCTGTGCTGTTTCTGTTCCTCTAGCAGGTGGTGCTGACAGGATGCCTGGAGCAGAATCTCTAACAACTAACACAGCCTCATGAGCTTGGCCTCACCACCAAGCAGTGATGCTCCCAGTGCCTCCTCAGGGAGGATCCCCTTCCTGGTAAAATAAAATCCCTCTGTGATTCAAACTGATTCTTTGTGCACCCTGCTACAGCTCTTCAGCCAACCTAAAGCAAGCAGTGAAAGCACAGGAAGAGCGCTAACTGCTGCCTCTGCAGTGAACTTCTCCTAAGTGTGCACTTCTTTTGCTGTTGCCTTTTTTCATAGGTCCAAGTATCATGGTGCTGTGTGTGACTTACTCCCCCAGCAGCTGCACTGTATTTCTTAGCGGTGGCTGCCTCCTCTGTGTGCACAGAGAGGTCTGGAGCACTGAAAACTTTGCAGTGTTGTGAGGGTGTGGGGATTTTAATTTTTAATAGAGCTTCTATTGAGGTCCCCACACACCCACTCCCTGAAGAATACAGCTACGGAGTGCTGCTTTCTCTTACCCCCTGGTTGCTCCCAGCATCGCCAGCTCTTGGGTTGGATGCTGTGTAACAGCATCCAGCAACATGCTGCCTTGAAACCAGGTTCTACTCCATAGCTTGGGCCAAACCCACTCCCAACCCTTCAGGCAAGCATATTTCAGCTGTTCTTTTCTTAATTGTAGAAATAACCCAATTGCGTGTTGAATCCGGGCCTCGGATGTCCTGCTCAGTCCCCACCCATCCAGCTCTTCCCATCAGGAATTGCTTGGTCCCTCTCCCGCCTGTGCTGCCTCTGGGCTGCCCAGCCTGGCACTGTGCACCCCAACAACAGGTCTTGATATCCTCTGTGAACCAAAAATGCACTTTAAAGCAAGGTAAAGCTTAAAGAAATACATGGTCTATTACTCACCCCGCACTGAGCAAACTGCTGAGGCCTCCTTGACAAGCTAATACTCCATTTCCTCCTTCTGTTACCCTGAATTACCCTCTCTAATTAGCAGACACGTCCTTTATCTTTGCCTTCCAAGCTGTTGGGTTTCTTGCTTCAAGGGAAACCAGATTATAAAATAGAAGTGCTGCTTGCTGGTTCATGTTCCAGCCTCCCAGTGTCAGTGGTGCAGCTGAGAAACGGGGCAGGAACAAACGAGGAAAGAAGGTGCACACCCCTGCTTGTAGCATGGCAGCTCCGCTCCCCTCCATCCCTCGCCGGCCCCAGTGCTGCGGGCACTTACCTGGCCCAGGGTGGGGGTCCTGTCCTACCCCTGAACCGCCACGGAGGAGCAGGGGGCTCTCAGGCACGAGCACGTTCCATCTGCCATCTTCATGCCAACCGCCCCACTCTGCTGCTCTCGCCCTGGGAACAGGAAATGTTGCAGCCACAGCCGAGCCCTGGTTCCTGTCCCTGCTCACAGCCTGGCTGCAGGCGCCTGGCTCACGGTGGAGTTGGGGCTACCTTGGGACCCCAAAGTCTCCAGCTTCTCTAAGCAGAGCTAGCAAATATCTCTTGGGTCATCTCCCCTGGTGGGTCTCTGACTCGTGGAAGTTGAATGCGGGTTTGCAGAGCTGCCTGTGGCACTTGGGGACCGAGTGTCCCCAAGCCGCTCTGCGGCAGAGAGACCCAGACCTAATGAAGTACTGTAATGCTGCTTATTTGAAGGCTTCTTGCAGATTGGAAAGGGGAAAAAGTGTATCAGCAGCTGAGGGCAGGTCAGGAATGGCAGAAAGGCGTTAAGGTCTTTAGAGAAGTGAAAGCTGTGTTGATGCAAATCATGCCGGGAGGTCGGTTTAACCAGCTGGGCGCTGATAAGGGCTCTGCGCCTGTGCACGTAGGGAAGGAACATCAGCCACAGCACACACAGCTTGTGAAGCAATGTAGGGTTTATTGTTATGGAGACCGGCCTGAAAGGAATACACGGCAACACTTCCAGGTTCAGAGACCCTCTCATGGCTTTGGGTGGCTCGTGCTGCTTGGCCCAACCCTTTGCTGGGCCAGAACAGTTTCTGGAGCGGGATGCTGGCAGCAATCCTGCTGCCAGGAGCTTCCCTGAAGAGCCTCTTGGTTGGAAAAAGCCAGTCACAAGAGTTCATTGCTGGAAAGGATGTTTTCATGCTGCGTCTTGTCTTGGGCACATTGCTGCAGGGCTGTGCTGGTGGCTTGGAAAAGGGCACCCAGCTTAACCCCCGAATCCCTGGGGACTGGCCCAAGGTGTCCCAGCATGCTCGCCTCCACGGGGGCTACGTCCTTTGGATGTTTTCCACCTTATAGCTGTTCCTGAGGATGGAGTCGAGGTAGTCGGGGGCGATGCCCTGGAGGAGCAGCAGGCTGCCCACCATGCGGTACGGGTAGTACAGCTCCCGCTGGCGCAGCGCCCCGCTCTTGATGATCTCCAGCGCACACTCCTCCTTGGGTGCCGGCGTGCCCCGGATGGCGTGAGACACCGCTTGCACGGCGCTGTCTGGAGGGAGGGGGCAGTGTCAGATAAGGGGGCTGCTGCAGGTACAACTGGCTCGCTCAGGGGGATCTGTGGCTTCCTCTAGTGAACCAACAACCTCTGGGGGTTGGACCTACTTAGCCAAGCTTAGAGTAGTTAAAATAAGTAGAAGTGTAGTGGTGTCTTTCTCTTCCCACCTCTCAAGCAGCTGTAGGACTGCACTCCCACCTCCCTTGTGTTTACTGCAAGGCTCAGAGAGTCAAACCTCTCAGGCCACACTTTGCAAAGCTCCCAGGATCGTGCAGCCACTGCAGGCTGCAGGGGTGAAGCAGTGTGCTGAGCAGCCTGGGGACAGGGGGTGGGCTCGGCTCTGCTGGGCTCTGTCTGGAAACGCACCGAGTCACGGGGCCCCCGTGATGCTGAGCTTACCTGTGTTGATGTAGCCCAGGATGCAGATTGTGATGGAGACGTTGACCTTGTCCATGATGAATTCCTGTCGCAAGGAGCTGAAAAATCCATCTAAGGCAAACTTTGTGGCAGAATAGGGGGCAGCAAACGGGCTGGCAGTTTTACCTGGAGCAGAGACACAAGGTCAGGATTCAGGTACTGGGCAGACACCAGCCTGCACTGCTCTCCCCTCCCTTCCCCTGGCCCTTTAAGGAGCTACAGTACTGTGATTTAGGTGATGGAGTAAGCTGTTGTGAGTGCTTGAGAAACAGATAAATGCAGGGATGGTTTACAGGTAATATATGCCACACAGTGGCATGAATCCCTTTGGCTGTGAGTGGTACTGCTCTCATACTCCTGCACATACACCCATTTACAGCAAATGATGGGTAGTATATGTCTGTGAAGGTGACTGGGTGTCCAGACTAGCAGGACGGCACGGGTTATAAATCCCTTGGAGGAATTGAATTGTGCACCCAGGATACGAGCTGTACACTGATCCTGACTCCCAGCAGGATGGCTCTCCCTGATGGGCCCTATCCTGCCTTTTGGAGAAAGTGCAGTGGGGAAGTCTTGCAGGTGGAGGAAGGGCTGTGGGCAGGGAGAGCCTGGCCCCTCGTGTGCTCACCTGCCAGGGATGACACGACAACAATGCTGCCCTCGCTCTCCTTCAGCATGGGCAGGGCAGACGTGGCCATGGCCACGTAGCTGAGGAAGTTGGTCTCGAAGAGCTGTCGTATGTGCCCAACGTCCCCGTCGAAGAACTTGAAGTAGCTGCGACCGATGTGGTTTAGGATGAGCATGTCAAGGCCTCCTGCAAGCAGAGAGCTTTTGCTGTTAGTAACCTGTATCTCAAAACAAATGAGCTGCTTGGTGGCTGGGATGGCCCCAAAATGTAGTGTGGGGTGTGTTGGGGAGTGAGGAGGGGCAGTTCCCCACCACCTACCCCAGGTGTTCTCAGCCTCCTTCACCACCACCTCGGGGAACGTGGTGTCCTCCATAGAGCCACTCACGTAGTGGGCAGATGCGGCGCCCAGCTCAAGGCATCGCTTCACAACCTGTGGTGACAGCGAGAACTGTGTTGGCAATGGCCATCCTCCATGGACCCCCCCGCCCCATGTCCCACAGAGGCCACTGTAGTGTATCTCTGTGTCCTCCCCTTCACGGGAGGAGACCCATTGCCCAGGAGGGTTTCTGGCTGCAGAGTGAACAGTGGCACATCTGAGCCAGTACTTGATGTTTGTCAGCAGGGCAGGATTGTGCAGCTCGGGGTCTTGTATGTGGGGTGTGTGTCAGAAGGGGCTCGCCCTAGGGAAGCGCTGGGTAGGTGGTAGGATGCCCAGCATCCCGTGTGCCTTGCTGGGGTTGGTATCCGTGTTCTGGGTCCCAAATGTGTCTTGTGCACCCTGCTTGCCATTTACTTTCTGCAGCTTGGCCTCTGTCCGTGCTGTGAGCAGTAGGTGGGCCTCCATGCGTGCCAGGTGATATGCCATCTGCTCCCCGATGCCGCTGCTGGCCCCGGTCACGATCACCCGCTTCCCCCGGAGCATCTCTGGAGAGGAGGGCACAGAGCTCAGAGCTGGCACAGCCTGTACCATTCCCCTGCCCATGGGCAGCGTGGCTCCTCTCTGCCCCCACCGCCCCTTGCCTTGAGGTGTGGGGGGCTGCAGGCAGCAGCACTGCCCTGCTGCAGCATGTGCTGCTCATGCAGACCCCCGCAGGGGTCCACTGGCTAATCCCAGTTGGTGGGGAGCGTGTGTGAGGCTCGAGCTGTGCACCCAGCCGGGCCTGGGAGTGGCTTTTTGGAAATGGGAATGACTGACTAATGAACAGATTAACTGCTTCAAGGGGAGACCTGCAGGGTTCCTAAATAAATGACTTCCTGAGATCAGACACTTGCTGTGCATCCCAGCAGAGCCCATGAGCTTTCCAGTGCACGCAGGGTGCTCTGACCCTTGTTCTGGGGGCTGCACTCCCCTCTGCACCCCCTCCACACCCTCAGCCCTCTGTGCTGTGGCTATTGGGGCTGCACTTTGGGCAAGCCCTTCCAAGAGCCTGTGTTCTTCTCCACGGGCACACGCTGCCACTCGGGCAGCAGCCGTGCCGACTGTGGCATTAAAGCAGTGACTTACCTTCACTGAAGTTCTCAGTTCCTGAATAAAAGTAAAAGGCCAGTGCCAGTCCCAGCAAGGGGATGAAAACCTTGAGGAGCAGCCCCATCCCCCTGAGGAAGTGTGGGCAGGAGCCAGAGAACCTCCACTGCTCTGGCTCTGGGGAGGTGGCTGTGGGTCTCGGGTTGCATGCAGGGCTGGGAGCGATGGCAGTTTCGAGCTGGTTCTTATCTTGCACGACTCTGTTGGTATCTGTTAGACCTTTTCTTTGTGCTTCCGTGATTTAGCAAACATTAACCGGACGGGGAGGGTTGCTGTGGACTTTAGGCTGTCCCTTTGCACCCTTGTCCTGCGTTTGAGGTGTGGTTTTTTGGGAGCGTTGCAGGGACGCACCAAAGGGGCAGTGGGCATGTTGTTTGGGGTGCAGACCTCCTGGGGTGGGCACCCCTCTCTGTGCCTCCCGTCCTCACTAGCTGCCTCAAGGATTTACTGAGCAGCAGCCCCCCTGCGTGTGGGCTCGTGGGAATATCTAGAGAGAGCAGGGCTGGCAGGCTGGGGGCTTAGACCCTTACTGGTGCTTTGGGGTTCTCCTACGTGGTACTGCTGCTGGTGTGATGCTGATGGTTTGTTGGGTGGTTCCTACACCTACAAAACTCTTCTCTCTCTGGAGGAATGTGCTGACTGCGGGTGGCAGTAAAAGAGCTGAGGGGGGTGAATAATAAAGATCTTCAGCTCTGGCAAGTGTTGTGTGTCACGCTGCTGGGCGCCTGCCTGGGCATATGGCGAAGGGGCCTGTGAGCCACCTTCTGGAAGAGAAACTTTAAAGGGCAAAACCCACTCTGTGTGTGCTGGTTTGTGTGGGCGCTCTCGGGATGAGCAGCCCAGCAATGCCAGTTCCTGAGTCCCTGTAGAAAGCGAGGAGCAAACAGATTCTGGGGAGTGCTTTGGTGGGGGGGATCTGGGGGGCTTCCATTATGGTTTGTCTCGGGACATTGGTGCTTGAATGGCCAGAATCATGTTGGATGTAAACACAGCAGCTTGGGTGTTGCTGCAGGGGTTGGGGATGCATTGCAGAGCTCACTGTGGGCCTGTGCTTTGGGCTTGTGTTCAGTGTGTGATGCTCTTGGGCCCCAAGCTCCCAGCCTGGGGTGGTGATGCAGCAGCTCTGCGTATCTGGAAGGTGTCTGCCAGGTACACTCTGTGTGTAAGAAACTGTCTGCCATGCTTGGGAAGCCTTGCTTGGGGTAAAAACTGGTGTGTAGTTAAACTAACAAGTAATGGGCTAAGGAGGTGGCTCTTCCTAAGGATAAATAATGAAGGATTGTTGCTTCAGCCTCCCTGTGGAAGGCAAGCCTGTGGTGTTGTGATGCTTGCAGCAGCATGCAGTGATGGGGAGAGGGGATGAAGGACCCACAGCGCAGGCAGAGCGGGTGGGTTAGTAGTTTTATTGACTTACTGGCTTGTTACTGCTTACCCCCAGTCTGGGGCAGGGGGGAGGTCTGCCCAGGAGCGATGCTGCAGGCATCTGCACCCCTCCCGCCTCGGCCCGCGCTGAGTGCCCGCAGCCGGTACTCCCGACCTCATCCTGACGTCATTACCTCGTCCGAACGCGAGCGGGGCTCTGCCGGGCCGCCCGTGTCCCGTCCCCCCAGCCCCGTGCGAGGAGCGGCGGCGGGACCCGGCTGCACGTCCCGTCCCGGCCGGCAGAGGAGGGTGTTGGACCGGCGAACCCCCCCCGCGCTGCCGGGCCCGCTCAAGGCCGGGGGGCGGCGCGGGGCCCCGGCCCCTCTCGGCGCAGCCCGTCCAGCCGGTACCGGCTGCGCACCAGGTAGTCCAGCAGCTCGGCGGCCCAGTCCCGCAGCAGCAGCGGGATCCTGGTGGAGCCGTAGCGGTAGTAGAGCTCCCGCCGGCGCAGCGCTCCGCCCTTGAGGATCTCCAGCGCGCACTCCTCCCGCGGCGCCGGCGCCACCAGCAGCACGTCGGCGGCGGCCCGCACCGCGCTCTCTGCCCGGGAGCAGACGGGGCTCAGCCCGGGGGCCGGCGCCCGGGGCAGCGGGGCAGGCGGGGAGAGCGCTGGGTGGGATGCAGCGGTGCGGGGCAGGAGCAGAGGGAGGTTGGTCGATGAGCCGGAGCCCCCCCGAGGTGCCCGAGCCCCCTGAGCTGCCCATGCACCCCAGCACGTGCAGAGCCCCCCGAGATGCCCTAACTGTGCTCATGGACCCCTCCTATCTCATCCCATCGATAGCTGGGAGTGTGGTGGGGGGTGGGTGGCCAGCACATCCACATGTGCTATGTCAATGCTGGGCCCTGCCGCCCTGCTCGTGGTAGCTGGTTTGATGTAATGGGGGAATTTAAACTTGCTCCTTGGTAGAAGAGAGGCAGGATGCCCCAGAGCGTGTTTTGCATGTGCCTGTGTTATGGGATGGAGCAGAGGTGAGAGGGGTGTTGAGATGTGGGGTAGGAAGCAGAGAAGGTGATGCTTGGGGTTCTGATCAGCCAGATCGAACAGCACGGATCTTACCGGTATCAATGTAGCCAAGGATGCAGAGTGTGATGGAAACATTAATGTTCTGAATGCTGAATTCCTGCCTCAGGGAGCTGAAAAATCCATCCAAGGCAAACTTAGTTGCAGAGTAGGGGACCGTAAAGGGAAACCCAACTTTACCTGCACACAGAGTGAAGTTTTGTTAGAGCACAGAAAGCCTCTGCCCAAACCTCTGGTTTGCCCATTGTTGGGTCAAAGTCATTTTTACCCAAAGGGAACCGGTAGTGAAATGCCATCCTGGCACCTCAACAGCAGCATTACAGGTATTCCTGCCAGCTTCCAGCTCTTCTAAGGTCTTAAGGCCAACACTGTGTCTCGGGCTATGCAGAACCTGCAGTGGCTAGGAAACCCTCAGAGGGGGGAGATGGAGCAGAGTTTGAACTCCTGCCTCTGGATACTGAGCTAAGCCACTTGCCAGAAGACAGTAACTCACATACTGCTGTGAGCAGGGACATCTGTTTGTGATTTAGTTTCCTGACTTAACAGAAACTTAGTAGAACAGAGTCATGGTTTTGTGAATAGTCAGTCAGTAACTCCACAAATGTTAGCAGGAACTTGACCTGCCAAAACAAGTTGGGTGATCAGAGCCCCAGCATGGTGGGAAACTGCTGCGTTTCCACTGTCTCCATAAAGCTGGAGGTGTATGAACACTCAGCCTCCCAGCAGCATGTGGGGTTGAGTTACAGGGCTGGCCATAAAGCAAGCTGGGGTGATTGGGTTGCGTCAGAGAATAGATTCCATTGAGAAAATACAAAAGAAATAGTCTGGATTTAGGTGCCTTCTTTGTTTTTGAGGGGGTGCGTGTGTACGTGAGGCTGTTAGGGCTCCTTTATGATGCCTGGTGACTCTGCAGGCTGCTGGCTTCTGAAAAGTCTCCCCATGGAGACTGAGTCCCGTGTCACCTGCCTCGCTGCCCACTCACCTGCCATGGATGAAACCACTACGATGCTGCCCTCGCTCTCCTTCAGCATGGGCAGGGCAGACGTAGCCATGGCCACGTAGCTGAGGAAGTTGATCTCGAGGAGCTTTCGTACGTGCCCAACGTCCCCGTTGAAATAACCGAAGTAGGACGTGCCGATGTGGTTAAGAATGAGCATGTCCAGGCCTCCTGCAAGCAGAGGAGCTGATGTGAGTGCAGGGTGGGAGAGGGCTGCAGCCAGCAGGCTCAGCCTTTCCTGGGGAGCAGAAAGCATGCCATCAAATGAAATCAGGTTTTTGGGTCAGAGCTGTGACTTCCCATCTCTGGAGCAGGGATGGGATCCAGAGGGTGGCTGCCAGTAAAAATTTTGTCATGACTTACTTTTTTTTTTTTCCCCCTGGTTCAAAATACAAATGCCCACTCCTTAGGGAGATCCCCCCGACCCCGAGCTGCCCACAGCCCAGGATGGGTGCGGGGAGCTGCAACGCTGCGTTTCCGCAGCCGTGACCCATAACCGCAATAGCACAGCTGCTGCCAGCCTGACGGGTGGTGTCAGACCACAGTAGCTGGGGGGTGATGAAATCCAGGATTATTACACTGGAACAGGATGTCATGAGGGCACGGGGCTGAAATCGAGAGCACAGTTCAGTTCGAGCTGAAGCAATGAAGCCAGGCAGCGGAGCGGGACCACTGAAGGCATCGTTAGGGGAAAACCTCCCCCACCCTATCTCTATCTCTCCGTCTCTTTTCTTAGTAGCCATGTGGCATAAAAGCAGCATGGCCAGGGAGAGATGCAGTGTTGTGCTGTTGCCTACGGAAAGCAGGTTGGAAACGTACCTAGTGAGGTGTGTGCCTCCTTCACCACGCGCTCGGCGAAGGCCATGTCCTCCATGGTGCCGCTGACGTACCGTGCAGAGGCTGCGCCCAGCTCCCGGCACCGCTCCACCACCTGCCGCACCGACACCGTGCCTCAGAAACCCTCTTCCCTGGTGCAGCAGGGTAAGAGGGTGTCTGCTCCCTGTGATGCATCCCCACCTTCAAACAGCGGTTTTGGAGCTTCAGGTGTGTGTTTGGAGCCTTTAAAGCTTCAGAGGGAGCCTAGAAAATTGCTCCTTCAGTGAATGTGTTTCCCAAGGCAGTCTGGCGCTTTATCGGCGCTGGGGCTGCCTGTGTGCAGGGTGAGCAGGAGCCTGTATATCACCGCAGTGGAATGAGGGTGTGTGTGTGCTGAGGGAGCCCGTGTGCATGGGGATGCACACACAGAACTAAGCACCTTCAAATACCACAGTGTGTGTCTGTGGGAGAGGGGCTTCTGTGCACGCAGGAGCCCCAGACAGCACAAGTTTGTGTGCCTGAGAGAGAGAAAACTCTGCCCAGCCAGTGTTTGTGCCGCGGTGGTTACACCTGTGTGTGTTTGTGTGAGTTCCTGCAATGTGAGATTGACCTCCCTGTGTTGGTGTGTGCACCACCATGACCGTGTGAGTCCCCAGCTTGCCATTTACTTTCTGTAGCTTGGACTCTGTCCGTGCTGTGATCAGAATGTGGGATCCCATCCGTGCCAGGTGATAGGCCATCTGCTCTCCAATCCCAGTGCTTGCGCCGGTGACAATCACCCGCTTCCCCTTCAGCATCTCTGGGGACCGAGGCACAGGGAGTTAATTTATCCAAACCCTATTTTAAAAACAAATAAAATAAATAACATTCCCCTAATGCCCTTCAGAGTAAGTAGTTAACTGGAAGCTGAGCGAGCCTGCAAGGGCAGGATGTCCGGCACCAGGATGTCTCTTCCAGCTGCTGGGAAAAGCTGTGCTGAGGAGCAGCTGCAGCTCCTCACCGAGCGCAGGGACGCGGCCACGGCGCTCCGCTCTTTCAGCAGTTTTTTCCACAAGCCAGGACAGAGCTCAGAAACACCCCCAGAATTTTGTAACAGATCATCTGCTAAGTGCCTGCCTCAGCGCTGGAAGCCCCAGCAGTGAAAAGCCATGCTTCCAAACTCTTTTCTCTCTGCACGCTGGAAAATGGAGGCTGGGAGTCCCTGCCTCACCTCGGGACGCCTTTCCGCACGCTGTTTGCTTGGTTTGAGTTCAGTGCTTTGTTAAAGCAAGTTCCCAGCGCCAGCCCCTGCACAAAGGCTGGGACAGGGTTTGGGCCAAGCTCTGTGCAGCCTCCACGCAAAACACTCAACTGTGGCTTTTAGTTCTTCTCCTTAAAGGCGGATTTGCTTTTAGCACTTACCCGGCTTGAAGTTCTCCCTCGCAGAATAAAACCAGAAGGCCAAAACCAATCCCAAAAAGGGAATGAGGATCTTCTGCAACCGACCCATCCCACTGTGGAGTCAGGAAACAGCATGAAAGAGAAGGGGAAAAAAAAAAAAACCCACAACCACCCCAAACACACCCAAACCCACCCCAAACCCAAAGCAGCTCGCTCTGCAGAGCAGCGCCAATCCTTTAAAACCTGTTAGCGAAGGAACTACAACTTCCCACGGGCTGGAAAATCCCAGGTGGATGGAGGAGTGAAGAGGAGCCTTCGGTGTGCTCCTGCTGGAGCCGGGGCCGCTCGGCCTCACCGAGGGTGCTGGTTGGGATCTGCCCGGCTCTTTTCATATTTCCTGTCCTACGTTAAAATGCAGAATTTTGCACAACACCCTGGAAGAGGTGTGTCTTTGCTGAGCAGCATCAAGTTTCACTCCCAGCACATCAGAGGCAGCCTAGAGCAGGTGGTTAAACAGTGATTTATTTTTTATTATTATTATTATTCCCGCTGGCACTGTGTGTAGGGATGCCATCTGCCTCCCATCGCTCGCTCTTGGGGACTGGGGGCTGCTGCGCTGCGGGGGATGTTCAGCAGGACACACGGTGGGGGGTCCTGTGCTCCCCAGGGCATTGCTGCTCCATGCCCCAAGGCAGCTGCCTGCTGCTGGGATACAGGGATTGGGAGAAAAAAATCCCTGGAACTAATTAACCTTCCCTCAGCAGTGATGCTGCCAGTGGGCAGGGAGGCTCTGCTCGGATGCTGCTGTTTATCGCTAGCGCAGGGATGCTGCTGTGAAGCGATGCCTGTCAACCTTTGCGTGGGTGTGTGGGGAAGGTCGCGTGCTCTTTGCTCCATGTTGGCATGGGGAGATGTGGGGATGGAGACAGCACGGTGGGTACAGAGCCAAACACCCCACTTGCCTTGCTGGTATGCCCCTTAATGGGAATTCTGGGCTGGTTTGGGGGTGTTCTGTGAAGCCAGGTAGCAGGTAATAAAGGACTGAAATGCTTTTCCTTTTTATCAACACTAATTTATTAATACTATTCCTTTTTCTAAAGGAAAAATCTGTGTTTGTGCCATTTTAGGCTGTCCTGTGTGGAAGCAAAGCATTGGTGGATGCTGGTGTGGTCCCTGAGGGTCTGGGGGCTGCGGCAGCTGCGGGATCCGGCCACTCTTTGCTGCCCACCTGGGTTCAGTCTTGGTGGTCGGTCACCTTTCAGGGTGCTGCTGCTCTTCACTCCCACTCGCAGCTTTTTCTGGGCTTGTTTTGCTCTGTGCAACTTAAGAACTTGTTTTTAACCTTTTCCCGGGGGTGGTGAGAGAGGGAAGGGAGAGGGGGGGCAGGAAGACGTGACTGCAGGGAAGCGGCTGCTGATCTCAGGCCACGAGGATGGTCCTGGCCCGGTCGCTGCCAAATCTCGGTGCCTTGGCAGAGGGGAGCCGGCTGGCATGCCCAGCTCCGGGTGGGATGGAGCCCTGGGAGCACTGGGAATGGCCTCTTGCTTCTGAAAGGCTTCACCTGATTTTGTTTCTGGAGGCATTTCCCCCCATCCCCCTGCACATCACTCCTGTGTCGCTCGGTGAACCCCTGTGTTTGAGGGGTGATGCTCAGTGTTGTGCTAAGTGCTCTGTGTGGGGAAGGTTCTTCACTTGCTGTTGCCTGGAGCTCACTGGAAGGAGATGGGACACGGAACAAACTCGTGTTCCCAGGGGAAGGTGGGAGCAGCAGAGGGGACCCCAGAGCCCCCCAGTGCCAGCAGCCCAGCACTGCCTGGAGCAAGCGCGTTCCAGGGGCAGGGCTGGGGCTGGGGCAGGCTTGTGCATGCAGCCCAGGGACTCAAAAGCACTCGGCAGGAGTTGGGATACCACTTCTTTTTTCCCTCTTTTGAGCCATATTTGGCTTTTTTTCAGCCCATTATCGAATCTTTGTTAAACACAGCAGATTCTTCTCTTCCCCCCCACCTTGCTTTCCTTCCTCAGGTAGGCATTGAGGCATTACTCCTCACACCTAGCTCTCCCACGGACACAGATCTCAGCCCTTTCCTTACCCTTATGGATGGGACTGGTGCAACGTGCTGCCCTTGTTTTATACTCTCATCAGGCTGATGTGTGTGTCAGTGTGATGCTGTTGAGCTGTGACAGGTGTGTGTGTGTCAGCACGGCCGCACGCTGCCTCGCCGAGGCTCCTGGACACGGGCCACACCCTGCAAACAGCATCGTGCTCACGGCTGCACTGCTCCCAAAAAACACACCCTCAGGTCCTGGGGGGACTCGAGGTGATTGTGGGACTGGTTTGGTTCGATGAGGTTGTTCCTGCTCACTGCTGGTTTGGAGGAAATGCCATGAGGTTTAAGCACTAAAATGACTTTTATTCCTGCGTGACCAAATGGGGAATTGCTGCCTGGGTATTGGATTGTGGGTCCTGCAGCTGCTTTGAAGCTTGGCCCCTATCCATGTTCCCGATGCCCTTGGTGTTGGGTGGCAGAGGCTGCTGTGCTTATCTGGGGCCCTAATTTTAGCTTGGCAGCTCTTGAACCATCCAGAGCCCAAACTGCAAATAGGGGGTGAGGACTTGGTAAGGATGTTTGGCTCATGCCCTTGAAGAGGGGGGTCTGCTGGGGTTCAGGTGGCCTTCAGCTCCCTGTGATGAAAGCCTGGACAGCAGCTCCAAGCTGAAATGAGACCTTTGAAGAGGCGTTGCAGGATGGGCACAGACAGATACTGGCAGGGTCTTGTGCCAGCTGCAGTTTTCATGAGGATTTAATGCACCAGGGAAACGTCACGTTTACAGGGTAAAGTAAACCAGGTTTGGACAAGTCTTGGAGAGTAACAGAAGTCAACGCTGTTGACTCAGCAATCGAACTCATGCTCTGGACGTGGCTTTCTTCAAGAGCTCGTTCCTCAGGACTCAGTCTTAAATGCTCCATGTGTTCTACAGCATAGCTTGCCTGCAGTGCCCTGACGAGTACCGACTGTACATCTTACTCCATCTCCTTGCTCTCTGCTCTACCCCAGCGCTTATAATTATCCCTACAGTTCACACAGGGGCTTTGGGAGTGGCCCCACTGAGCTCCATTGCTGGGGGTTGTGTGGGTGGCTGGTCCCGAGGGGCTGTGTTTGTGGCAGTGGGGTTGGCTGGGGTTTTCCCCAGTTGGTCTGGCGTGGGAGCACAGGTGAGGTGGGGCTGGGGGAGAGGCCGGTTCGGAGAGTCGTGCCACAGCTTCACAGTGGGGACGTTTGCTGAAGCCTCTTCATCTACTGCGCCTGGCAGGTCTGTCATTCATCATCGTTAAAGCGATGCTAAATGGATTACTTTATCATAAAGAGCAGGTTAAATAAGACCTTATATGGTCGCTGTGGTGAAATCAGCTGTTAATACGTGTCTGATTCCCCACGCTGCGGATGGCCAGTCCTGTCCGTGTCGGTGCAACACGCTGTGGCAGCAGTAACATGTAGGCTTGACCTCTGAGCCTCACCTTTCGGGCTAATATGCAGGAGGTAACGACCCCTGAGCCCAGACTGCGTCAGGAGGCAGCAGATTGTCTTCTGCAGGGCATGGTTTTACCGAGTTGGCTGCGGCCCCGCCGGTGCAGTGCGTGGTTCAGCTGTCTAATCCCGTTAGTGGTCTTAGGAGGAGCTATTTTGACTGTTCCACAAACCTCTTTGCTTTAAGCTCCTAAACCCTGTGGCTGGATGGATAACTGTGGAGCGGAGGTGTGTGGGCAGCGGGGTACCAGCACGGCAGGAGGAGGCCATGTACATGGTGTGAAGATGGAGACGGGTGTCCGAACCCAGACCTGGTGGAGGTCTGGCTGGCTGGGCTGGAGCTCCCTGGTGACCCCTGGTCTCACAAGCTGGGCTCCAGCTTTACCTCCTCATTTTGTAAATTCCCCCTTTTTCATAGGGTAGGATGAGAGACCTACAGCTTATAGAGAAGGGCTGGCTGTGGGAACTGATGTGTGGGTGACACAGTTTGCAGTGGCCTTGGGCAAAGATGTGGTTCCCACCTCAGTGCAGTCTGCTCATCAGCTGGTTGGCTCTGCTGCAGCAGCGATGCTCCTGACTGGCAGTGACATGTGGTGGGTCAGACCTGGCCACATTTTCACCTCTGATGGCCACAGACATTTGGGTCCCTGGTTTTTGCCCGTGCCAAGTGTCCTGCAGGGGTTCCAGGTGGGCATTCCTGCTCCATGGGGCCAAGCTGCCAACATCAAACCTTTTTAAAGACCGAATCAAGGGGAGGGGGGTGACAGGGCAGTATTCAGCTAATGGCTTTTTCCAGGCCTGACTTTCCTTTGGTATCAATGGGGTGTTGCCTTGTGCAGCCTTGTCAGAGACCAAAGCCTTGGCTACAGGCTAAGCCAAGTATTTCATTCTGTAGTTGGACTCTGCTCTTTTCTTTGCGCTTGCTCCGAAGCTTGAGCAGGGCTGTGCAGGCTCCCTGGGTTCCCTCCTCCACAGTCTGCTGCTGGTTGATTTCTTATTGTTTTTTTCTTGATAGAAGCAATTGTCAACAAAAGGAGCTGCAGGGCTCTGTGTTAGGGAATGTCAGGGTGAACATCAGCTGTGCTTTTAGATCTCCAGATCTCGATAGTGACTTGTGCAGCTCTGGCAGGAGCGGTGATGCTGGGCAGTGCTTTCTCCCTTTCCATAACCTCCTGCTGTCCATGCTGATTGTTTCACTTTTAGGAGGTGGTTGTGTGTCTCTGGTCTATGAGTGAGGTGCCTGGCCTGCTCCTGCCCTGCTCCCTGTGTCTTTGCTGGTGAGGGATCAGGAAGGATTTTCTGCCAGTCGTGATGGGCAGGGACTGGGTCTCTCCCCCCCCTCTGTAGCACGGTCAGGATCTTTCAGCTCTGGCTGTCTGGAGGGTTTATTTGACCAAGATGGCATAATCCTGAATGCAAGAGATTCTTACTAAGCCCAGGAAAGACTTTTTTTAAATAGGTGAAACTCATCTAATGAATCTGACAGTGCCCTGGGTACAGCCCTGAGCTGGGTACATCCCTGGTTCCAGGCTGACCATGCAGTCGTGTCTGTCCATGCCTCAGTTTCCCTGTCTATGACACCCTTGTAATACTGGAAGCAAATATGATTTTGCACACTTAGGTGTCTGTGGCTTGTTTGTGAAGGGTCCTAGGAAAGAGAGACTAATTTTTTAAAGTTTTTTTTAGCTGTGCAGCAGCCTGGCTGGGGGAGGGACAGCTGGGGCTCTTGTTTGTTTATTGGGCACGCATGGCCATGGCAGAGAGGAATCTGTGCCGTTAAACCCAGATAACCCCAGGAAGGTACAACCCACCTCCAACTGGGGGCATGTGTCTGTCACCCGGGTGAGAAATGCCACCGCCTCCCAGTTGGCCCATTGTGGCCGGGAGGAGCTGCCTCCCCCCCCCCCCACCAGAGCAGCCTCTGCAGGGAGCCTTTACTGCACGGAGGGTGCAGCCACCACTCTCCCCAGCTCCCTGGGTCCCCCCAGTACCCCTCAAGGAGCCGGAGGCGCGAGTGAAACCGCTTCGCGAGGCGGCTGCGGAAACAGAAGGGGCTAGAGAGCATCGGTACCATAGGAAATATTTATTGATCTTGCAAAACGTTGTAAAACGCATCCGTAATAAAAATAAGAAACCATGCTGTGCATCTTGCACGCTTTTATACCAACAAAAGGTATTTTTTCCCCCACTGCTGCACAGCAGCAAATATAACCCTTCGCTTCTTTCAAGTCTTGCACTTGCAGTCTCCTCCTTCAGCCAACTCTCCTCTCTTCTTGCTGGGACCACCAAGCAGGTCGGGCAGGGCAGCAGAGTCTCTTGCGCTTGGGTGCTGGGCCGGCGCGGCTCCCCGAGGGCTCTTAGGAGGCGTGCTGCCTGGTCACCAGCGCCCGCTGCATCGCCCCCGGCTTCTTGCTCTTTTCCAAGATCAAATCCTCCTGTTTCTGAGGAAGGGTTTTCTCCTGCCTCGGGGCCCGCTGCTTCTCCTCCTCCTCTAGTCTCCCTTCAGAGGTGAAAGGGCTGCACACTGTCTCCACCAGCCCGATAACCACTCCAAAGAAAGCCAGCACGCTGCCCAGCATGTACAGCTTGACCATCTTCCTGTTGGGCTTCTGGCTGAGCATTTCTTTGGCGAAGGGGATCAGCTCGTGCATGGTTTCCATCTCTATTTCGGTTTGTTGGTGGCAGACCTGGGAAGATCCGAGTCCTACAAGAGGAGAGAGGGACGTTAGATAAATCCAGCTGCTTGTTCCCATAGTGCCCAGAGCCCCCCAGGCAGCCCGAGCCCACACCAGACCCCCCAGCCCTGCTTTAAGCCGGGATTTTTTGCTGGAGCTTCCCTCCCTTCGGGAACACACATTCCCCCCGCTCCCCCTTCCCATGACCCCGCTGCTGGGGGTCCGGCAGCGCAGACCCTCAGGGGCCAGGCTGGTCCCGCACCGCATCCCCCCGCGTCGCGCTGCATCCCGCAGCATCCCCAGCGTCCCGCGCTGCATCCCCCATCGCACCCCCTTACCCAGAGGCGGCTGCTGCTGCTGCGGGGCAGGACGGGGTTGGTGAGCGCTGCGGGCTGGCGGCCGGGGCTCGGCGGGGCTGCCCGGGGCTCGGCTCGGTGGCTGCTGCCCGCCGCTGCCGCCTTATATCGCCGCCGGGGCGGGCGGGGCCGGGCGGGGGGGCCGGGGCGGGCACGGTGCCCCGAGCACGCCGCCAGCACGGGCCGCCCCCCCGCCGCCTTGGCAGCTCTTGTCCTTAATCCGGCCAGGCTAAAAAAATCCCTTTTCCTTGGTTTGGGTTTTTTTTTTCCCCCTTGTACAAAACTTGTTAATGTGTCTCCTGTCCCGTTCCCCCTTTGCCCCCTCCAAATACCCTAAAGTCTGGTTTCAGAGCCAGAGATCCTCTCTATGACTTGTAACGCAGCTCTGTGGCTGCTTCTGTGAGGAACATCCACTATATAACTTACTCTCTAATGAGGCTGTATTTACTGGGCTGGTACTGGGGAGTGATGGAGGTCTCTGTCCATGGCTCGTAAAATACCCCAGGGTTTGGATCTAGGGCTTGGATCTGTGCAAAGTCCTGGTCAGCAAAACCTGTTTTCACCTTGCTGCCCTCTCGTAGTGAAGTGGGTAAAAAGCTGCCTTAGGGAAGCATAACAAAGGTGTCACCCACGTCAAGGCGTGAAGGTGTTTGGTAAGGGCTTCTCCAGGTGGTTCATGGCAGAGGGAACCCTTAGAGAGTGGAGAGATGCAGTGTGAGACTTGGAAATCAGAGAATAACTGGAAGTTCCCAAATTAGTGACAGCCCCAGGCAGCCCGTTAAACCCCCGTTTTTCACCTTTCCTACACTCTGCTGAAAGTCTGTTACACCCTGTCACCAGTGTCACTCCTTGTGATTCACCTAAAGGACGGTGTATTTCCTTTTTTGGGGAAAAAACAGGAGGCAGCACTGTCACACTTCTTGCCTGGCTGGCTGCCGTGGAGCATTGCATCAGGAACACAGAGCAGATTACATCACCTGCCTCCGCGGGTGCCTCTCCATCAGCGCACGTATGCTGCTCTGGCTGAGGAACCAGCGCTGTTCCGGTGGCCACAGACCTTGGGGAAGCTGCTAAAGCCACACAGAGCTGGTGGGATTTATGAGCCCTTGTTCCTCAGAGCAGAGGATGGTGGCTGGACAGATTTCTCATCCGATCCATATGGCTGAGGTGATGGGAGCTGCTCTGCAAGGGCACCGTGCAGGCTCCGTGGTGCCGTGGGAGCTCGTGCTGTAGCAGTGCTTTTGAGGAGCTGCTGGTGCACGTGAAAGAGGAAAAGCTCCGAGGGAGACTTGTGGAAGGTGCTGTAAAGGAGGTGGCTCCCTGGGATGAACGAACCCTCTGGAGGGGCACCCAGGGGTGTCAGTAAACCTCCGAGAAGTGCAGCCCCCAAAGCAAGCTGGAGCTGAAGGGGGTTGCCCTCAAACAGGGAGGGGGAAAAAGCAGGGGGATTCTTTTCCTTCCTGTCCCTAGCTCATGGAAAGGAGGGACAGTGGCACAGGGAACAGGTGGTTCATGACCCTGAGCTGGGCTTTATCACAGCCTGCACAGGAAGAACCTCTCTGTGACGTGATTGACTCATGATGTGAATAAGTGTGTGGTGTTTCCCCTTCCTGCCCTGCGACATCCCCAGTGCCACAGCTGGCACCCCTGCGTGCGTGGCACCCCTGCGTGCGTGGCACCCCTGCGTGCGTGGCACCCCTGCGGTCAGCACCAGCTTCACTTGCTCCGAGAAATGTGGGCACAACTTGCATGGTGCGTTAGCCAGCTCCCTTTTATCCTTTGCTGGAGGATTTAAACACCTTCCCTTCTGATAAACCTCCCTGCGAGGTGACACTGCCCAAACTCTCCCCTAAAATCACAGAGCTGGATCATAAGGCTTGGGCTGGATGATCTTAAGCCTCGCTCAGCTCCCTGGTGGTGGGCGCATGGACGCTGGCCGGCCCTTCTGAGGGGACGTGATGCTTCAATTTGTTGGTGGCTTTGTGGTTTGGTGGGGGTTTTTTTTTCCCTCCTTCCTTGTTGAGCTCTACCATGGGCATGTGAAGAGCAGTGAGTCATCCCCAGCTCCTCACATCCCGCACGTCCTTGCTGGGAGGCTGGAGGCTTTCCCCACTGCCTCCCCTCCTGCTCCCCTCCCCAGCACCCACTGCTGGGCGTTTGCTCCAGGGAAACTGCTGGTGAAACTTGGGGCTTTTTTTGTAAGTTCTGAATGTGCTTAGGAAACTGCATTGCAAGACTGGCTGTAAAAGTTGCTAAAGACTTGTCTATCCTCCTCAGCGTCTGGGTTTGGGGTTTTTTTCTTTCTTTAAATAAAAGGCCCTTATCTCCTCTGCCAACTTGGCAGCAAAGGTTGCAGCTGATTCCTGCATTCAAGCCGTGTTTTTCCCTTCTGCAATGCTTTGAAAAACGACCATTGCAGGGAAGATAGCTGGAGGAGACAGCAATTAGACAGGGAAAGGTCAAGGTCACCGTACCTCTGGCCAGGGCTGGCTGCCTGGCCAGACTAGGGGCTCTTTGGGGTGTGAGGTGTTCTCTCTGCCTCCAGCCCCGCAGCGCTGGCCTGGGTGAGCTCCTTGGGCCCTGCAGCACCAGCGAGCAGCGTGTCTGTGCAGCAGCCTGTCTGTGCAGTGTGCAATCCCCAACCAAAGGTCAGTGGGAAGAGTTGGAATCAGGATGTTTTGCCTTAAAGTAATAAATAAAATCATAGAAGTATTCTGGGTTTCTTCTTCAGGCAGGATTTTCTTTGCCTCCTGACCCTTATATTTGAAAGTCGCTTTTCCAGCTAGGAAGGATGCTTTGTATTCCCTAGGTACCCATGGAGCTGTCCATGCAGAGCTGTGGGGAGAGCACAGAGCTCGAGATAAGTTTGAGGGTTAACCAAGCAGCTGATAATCGTCTGTGGCAACCGCCTCTCAGAGCAGCGCTCAGATTGTGTGGATTTAATGAAATAATATTTAATTCAATTTTGTTTCAAATTCGAGTAGCAAAAATCTGTGCAAGCTTGTTGTGTGGACATTTAAATTGGATTAAAAGTGGATAAAAGGATTAATGATTAACACTAAATTAGACTAATTTTAGCTGTTCCTAATCTTATTTAGGAGAGTCTGCACAGGGAGGTTGTCAGGTTTAATTGCAGCTTTGATTAAACTGGGCTTTATACTGGGAGAGCTGCCTGCGTTTAACATCAGCTGGAAGAAGAGCTCTGCCTCAATTTCCAAAGCAGCATAAACGCCTCAGGCTTAACCTAAATATTGCCAGGGGATGGCTGAGGCGTGTGACGGCTCAGAGGGGCTCGGGGAGGTGATGCTCCACACGTGCTGAGCTCGGCTGGGTCCTGGTGCCGGAGCTGCCGGCTCGGGTGAAGCTGCTTTGAAGCTGCTTTGGAGGCTCCAGGTGAATCGCTGCTGCAGTGGGGCAGCTCTGCCCCACTCTGCCTGGATTGAACTGATTTAATGGGGATAACCTTGGCGATGCTCTTGGGATGGGAGCTCTGGGAGGGAGAGCTCTGCCCTCGCTGTGCTGGAGCAGAGCAGCAGCGAGTGTTTCCAGCCCTGCAGGAGCGGTCTCGGCTCCCAGGGCCCTGGGGCTTGCAGGTGGCTCGGCTCTGGTTTCAGCTCTGTCCTTCCACAGCTCCGTGCTGGCGGGGGGCACGGGCAGCTGCCCACCCTGGCAGGGGCACGGCAGGTGCTGGGCACGCCGAGGGCGCGTGCTGGCAGCTGGAAGGGGAGAGGGGAAGGGAAGTGACTGTGGTGTAAGGACCAGTCCCTGGTGCCAGAGCATCCCCGCTGGAAGCTCGAAGGAATCTTTGGGGCAGTTAGTGTGCTTGGGCACGCACGTGCTGTAGGTGTTGACCCCCAAAACACTTGTGTAAAGTAGGGATGTGGAAGGGGACCCCCAGAGCCCAGCAAGGCATGTTAAGGGGCCTGTCCTGTGCTGGAGCAGAGGAGGTGGCAGGAGCAGCTATGGGGACTTTGGTGCTTAGCACCTAAAATTGCCCATTTCACAGAGTTCTACAGCCAGCTCTCCAGCTGACTCCCTGCAGGCCAGGCCCAGTTCTCTTGCCTGAATCCAGCCTATTTTGTTTTTTCATTTACTGTTGCTCACCTTGGAGGAATACCTTCAAACATAACTGACACAGAGCTTTAGTGCAAGAACTGTGAGGCTGGGGGCCCATCCTGACCTCACTGGGAGGCCAGCCCCATGCCCTGAGCGGTGTGGGGGTCCCTTCACATCTTCCCTGGCCATGGCTCTGGGTTTAGCAGCATCCTGGAGGGGAACTCGAGGCCAAAGGCCGAGCTGACCCGTGCCTCCTGGTGCCATTTCCCGAAGTGTGGCAGAGCATCGCCTCAGCAGGTCTTGGCAGGAACGCTGCTGTGGCAGGAGATGTGTTGCCTCATCTCCCACCTGCCTGTGCACAGACAAGGGTCGGGTGCTGCTGGACTTTGTCCCTCACAGGCGTGAGCTCCACGGTGCAGCCTGGGGTGCAGGGCCGTGCTCCAGCCCCGCACCAGAGCGGCAGGATCAAACCCTGTGTGCAGTGAGCCCGTGTTTCAGTTCTAGCAGGTTGGGGGGGGAGGAACAAGCTGGCAACCAGGAGCAGAAAATAGTGTGACCTCTGTTTTGGTCAGTAGTGTGGTGCCAAGGAAGATGCACAGCTTGAAGAGGGCTCCCAAATCCCCCAAACGGGCGTTTAATGTTTCTGCTGGTTGCAGGCAGAGGCAGGGTGGCTGTGGGGAGGGGCAGCACAGAGACCCCCTCCCTGTTCCATCACCACAGCCTGGAAAAGCCAGACTCCTCCAGCTGGACACGGTCTGGTGGAATCTTTCCTCCTTTAGGAAATGGGGACAGGACAAAAATAAAGATGTTCCCCTGGAAGGATAATTTTATCAGGGCTCCCTGTGGAAAGCAGGCAGGCTTCCCAGCCCCCTGCCCCTGCCAGCTTCACTGCCCGTGCCTCAGCGTGCCCGGGGAAGGCTGTGTCGTGGGAGGGGGCAGCCACAGGATGGCTCCACACAGGGTCCTGTGCTGACCCTGCCTGTGTCTGGGCACGTGGAGCTGCTGGATGCGGAGAGGAGCGAATGGGGAAAAGGAAAAGCCTGGCTCAAGGGTGAGCACAGACAGCCCTTGCTCTGGCTGTAGGTGGGAGCACTGCTCCTGAAGGAGAGCCAGTCCCACATCCATTGGGATCTGGGGCAATTGCTGTGCATGGATCCGCTGCCCCTTGGCTGGCTGGGGACAGGAGGTAGCAGGTCCTGTGCTGCTGTACTGGGGAGGACTGGCTGCCTCTGAGGTGGCACACAGCCGGCACTCCAGGGCTGCCTACAGCCGGCACCAGGCACGTGCTGTCATGGGGCTGCAAAGCGGGGCAGAGCCAGGTCCCAGGGCATTGGGAACCTTCCCATGCTTCCAGCTCCAGGTCTCAGACCACCTTCCAGGTCTTGGCTGTGAAGGTTTGTGTGTGTCTGACGAGACCCACACTGGCTGTACCTGCCCTGATGATGGAGCATTTGGGGCTTCATCCCAGGCAGGGGCTGGGACTCTGGAGTCTGCCCTGCGCCGTGCCAAGACCCTGCTTGGCATCACTAAGCAAATAACCTCGCTGCCTTATTTTTCTATTTGTAGGAGCAGCTGCCTGTACAGCAAATGTGCATTCAGGAATTGTGTTTGAGGCATTTATTAATCCTGCAATGAAAAATGCAACAGCAGCTTAAGTATTGTTTAATGTCAATATGCACAAGCTGTAAAATTATACTCAATTAGTATCTTTTTTTCTTGATGGGGGTGTTAGGTTTCAAGAGATTAAGTGTGCTTGCATGCCCCAATTACCTTTGTGCCTTCGTGTTCCTCTGAACTCCACAGAAAGAAGGTAAAAGCTCATTCCACAGGGTCATTCCTGACTGCTCAGTGGTATCACCCCCCAGGAGTCGAACTCGGATGGTGTCCTTGGGAAAGGGAGTTCTCATGTGCCTCTAATCTGAACAGAAAGCGAATGTCACATCAGAGGAAGTAAAACAAAGCCACTCATGCAGGAGTCATCATCCCTTCAACTTTGCCTCTGCTGCCTGAGCCGTCGGTACCGAGTTCACCCTGGGTGCAGCACCCGGGGATCAGGAACCCGCCGTGCCCCCCCGCCTCCAGCACAGCTCATCACGCTCTGTCACCCACACGGAGCCTGGAGAAGGTGCAGGGAGCCGGGCTGCACGTGGCAGCAGGCTCTGGCTGCCCGTCCTGCTGCGGTCCTGCTTGTAAGAGCAGAGGATGAAAGGTAAAAGCCGTTGCCAAAGGTGAGTTGGTGACGCTGATGACACGTGTCCCCAGCTAGCAGGGCTGCTGTGCACTGTCCTCCCTTGCTTTTAGGGAGGATCAGCTGGTAATCAGTGTTTCTGTGCTCTAGCCTCTTCCCACCTGGAGTTTAGAATGGGCCCAGCAGCATCTTTCTCCTGTTGGTGTCAGTGTGGAAGGGACTCAGCCCAGCGCTGGCACGAAGATCAGGGACACAATCACACGACGTGGAGTTGTTCTGCCTCTGATGAGCATCTCTGGGACAGGAGGGAGAAGCTGCTTAGCAGCTCAGACCCTTGCACCATGGAGCAGGAGCTGAAATTATCCTGCCCACGGGAATGTCACCGGTGTGAAGAGACAGTGACTTTGCAATGACACAGTGCACAGCAGGAGCTCCTTGGGGGCTGGTCACACATCTCATCCCAGAGAAGATGCTTCCAGCAGAGTAGTGTCCCCTGACGCTGTGTGAGGGCAGGGTTTGTCCCATGACTCACAGCAGGATCCTGCAGGAACTAGTTTCATTTGTTTCCCAGGGAATGTCTTGCCCAGCCCTCTGTGCCTTGCAGGCTCTGACAGGGCTTGTGCAGGCGGGTGCAGCTGCAGGCTAAACAGAACAGGCACTGAAGTCCTGAAAGCATCTTCCCCATCCTTCCTGCTGATCATTGAGCATTGCTCCAGCATTTATATCTTAGTTTTCACAGTGCATTTTTACCTCTACATCTCCTCTGCACGTAGCCAGCCCGGCTGTCTGGATGTGTCTTGACCTGTGACACATCTTCTCTGCCCAGTACTCCGTACAATGCTGTGGTAAAGTGAGCAGAGCACAGCCTTTTCTGAGCCTGAATCCCACCAGGGGCACAGGGCTGTGTCCAGGCTCCCCTGTGCTGAGCTTCAGAGTCCCTGAGCACCCAGCTGCTCTTTCCTTGCTCTTATTGATGCACAGTAGATGTTCTGTAACTGAGACTCTCCCTGGCTGCTGTTCTTGTTTGAACTTGCAGAGCCTGGTGCCCCAGGGGATGGTTTCTGTGCTTTGGTGAGTGGCTGGGGCGGGCTGGAGGAGGAGGTTTTTGGGGATAGCTCGTTAGATTCAAGGTTTCTGGGGATAGCTCACTGGAACAGCTTGACATTGGGGTTCGCCTTTTCCAGGGTGTCCCTTGTCTGTGTGGCAGGATTGCCATGAGTGCTCTGTGCTAACCTGGGGTGGAGCATCGCTGCTTCAGCTCCTGCTCGGGCAGGGTGGACGTGTGACTGACCCTGTTCACAAGAGCAGCCTCAGCCTCTGCTTTGGCTGCTGGTCATGGCTTTAAGCCAGGCTGGACCCCCTTGGGCTCTGATGGGTTTCACTGTGTGGGGTCTGCTCGCAGCCTGCCCGCTGGGTCGGATGGGTGTGGGGGGCTCCTTGCACGCCTCATCTCTCCCTGTCTCTGTAAAACATCCCTGTGTTTCTCCCTGTTTCCTTTCCCTGCCAGCCGGGGCATCTCCTCCTGAGCGGGAGGAGGAGGAATGTGGTGCTACGGCATTGCTGAGCACCACAGGGTGGGGAAGGGCCGGCACGCCCAGCCGGGCACACCTCAGCGGAGGCGGAAGCTGAGCTGATGCTGTAGCCTTAGGGACGAGATTCTGTGTTCCAGCCCTGGGTGTACCTCTCCCCTGAGCTCCTGGTCCTCAGCTCGCACACGCCTGTGGCTCGGCACGGGGACGGGCAGGTAGGCAAAGCAACAGGAGCGGCGATCCGGAGGCTGACGTGGGCTGCTGAGCACCCCCTCTCCCCCCAGCAGGGCAGAGGATGTGATTCTGGGGCTGTTTCAGTAAAGGAAATGGATGAGGCTCGATGGGAATTGTTGTAGGGATGAAAACCTGCGTTTTAGCTGGAATGTGGGATGTGAGCAGTGCCTGGGGGTGCTGGGGGTGCAGGCTGGTGTCTGTGGTGCGAGCTGCTGAGCTGGGCTCCCAGCTGCCTTCACTGAACACTTGGCACCTTAGGCAGAGCTGCTTTGCTGTCAGGGTGAAAACATAACACAGCCAATAAATCCCTGCTGATGCTGTCTCCGTTACTCCTAATGTAAAGCAGCAGAGACCACTGCCCAGTGCAGGAGAGCCCTGAACTAGGCTGCAGGAGGAAGAAGGGCTCCTCATCTCCAGGGCATGCTGCTGGGGGGAGGAATGGCTCTTCCACATGTTCCCAGGCTGATACCAGCAGCCACCCTGGTGCGATAAGGAGTCCTTTTAGGAATCCTGCCATTCTTCTAGGTATCCAGACAAAAACTGTGTTCCTTAAAATATCCGCTGACTCTCTGACTTTTTTCCCAGCTGGTGAGCTCACGAGACCAGGTTTTGTAGGTAAACCTCAAATCATCCTCCCTAATTCTGTGTCTTGAGGAATCCCAGTCCTGGAGGCAGGATTGGGGCTGACCCTGCCTGCAAAGCCTGGCTGCTGTGCTGGAGGTCACCTCCAGGCTGAAATCTGGCACCTGGATCTGTGGAGTGATTGTAACTCATGTGGACATCCCTCATTAGGCTTTAAATAATTGAGTTTAGGTGCTGATAGCGGTGCTGCCTTGTCCTCACGATGCTAGGCACAATAGCAAAGCCTGTCTGAGGCGGGGGGTAAGCAGTTGGGTCCATCACCTGATGCTGAGCTGCACCGTGGCTCTGGAGGGAGCTGGGTTTGAGGTGACCTGGTGATGTACAGAAGTGGCTGCCCCTGCCCCAGGTGGGGTTACCTGTGGGATGTGGGGTTACCTACAGGCTGGGCTTTCCCTTCCTGGTTACCTGCAGAGCAGCTGGTTCACGCTGCCGTCACCCTTGTCTGCTGTGATTTGTGTCTGTGGCCATGTGCCCTGTCTCGGAGCTGTCATGAGTTATCCAGTAACTGGGCGTGTCTGTCTGGGGATGCCTGAATCACCCCCTTTATCATTACTGCACCCACAGGCACCTTCTCTCCCAGGTGAGGCAGCTGCCTGTTAAAAGCCAGGGAGCAGCAAGCCAGCGCTCAGTGGGCTCCTGGAGCTGCAGCTCAGCTCCCGAGTGGCACAGGGAGAGTGAGAGGAGAGCTGGGGACACACGGGACGCTGCAGGGACCCCTCCGGGGACACAGGGACGAGGGCAGGTGAGGTGTCTGGCTGCTGGGGGTGTCCTGGCAGCTCTGCCTCCCCTGGGCTGGCTGGCGGGGGGGTTTCCCTGCAGGGACCCACGGTGGGTGCTTGTTCCATGGTGGTTTTTACGTGTCTCTTCTTGCAGAACAAGACCTTGGGCTGTGCTGGGCAGGTTTCGGTCTGGGATCGATTCTGGCAGCGCAGGGCTCAGGGTGGGGCTGGGGAGCAGAAAGGGCAGTGATCCGGGGAGAAGGTGGCTGGGGGGGGTTGTCCACGTGCATGGGGACGTGCACGTGCACACTCGCTGGGGCACAGCTTCTGGCCACACGTGGCACTGGTGCCAGCTCCTCGCCTGCTGCAGGTCGTGGTGCTGGGGGCTGTGGCTTCTGCGTGTCCCCTGGGGACTGGGGCAGTTGGAAATCTCAGCCCTGCTGGGAGTGAGGGGCTGTGCTGGTACCTGCCATTCGTCCCAGCAACACCAGAAAGATCCGAGGGCAGCGTGTGGGGAAGAGGGCAATCTCATGCACGCTTCAGCAGCGTCTTCATGAGTTAGATGAAAAGCTGGGGCTCCTTGTGCACTCCAAACACATCCAATCCGAGCAGCTAGCTTTCCTCTTCGTTACTGCTGACTTCTCACCCCTGTTGTTCTCTTGTAGATCAGTCAAAACCATCTCCCTGTAAACTGAGGAGGAATGTGAAGGACCTGGGCTGAGCTTGGTGTGTTCTGCTGGCTTTTGCTCCTGCTGGGAATTCTTCCCTAGGTGTGTCCTTGGCAGCATGGAGCTGTGCTGCCAGCTTTGGCCATGGGTGTTATTTGTCCTCCTGGGTAAGGCTCTCACTGTATGCTGTTTCTGGAAGGAGATGGGGGGAGCTGACTAAACAGAATCTCTGCTAATGTAAGCTTTGTGTTAGCAGTGGTGTTGTGGCAGCAGCCAGGAGGCTGGGATTTGATAACAGTGCTGGCATTGGCCAAAAGCTGCCCTGTGTCCTGGGGAGCCAGCTGTGGAGCCCGCTGTGTGGGTACAGGGGGGCCCACACATGGGCACCGAGCATCCCTGCAGCCTGGGCACTGGCCTCTCACCAGAGGAGAGTTTCAGAAATAACAAAGTGCTTTAAAAGTGCCTCTTTCTTATTAAAGTAAAGGGAATTTGGGGGCAAATACTTGTATGTGCGTTGTGGGTTTGTGCCAAGCGTGGGCTCGTAGCTGTGGACAGCAGCAGACATGCTGGTTGGTGTCTGTGCCACCCTGACCCAACGCCACGTCCTGTGTTCCAGCTGCCCCACAGCTGCTGGGTGCAGAGCTGTCCTGCTCCCATGGAGCCTGCTACCCCCCCGCTGGAGACCTGCTGCTGGGAAGGTCCCACCACCTGCGAGCCTCCTCCACCTGCGGCCTGACCAGGCCCGAGACATACTGCACGCCCCACGGAGAGGTAGGGTCACCTCCACACTGCTGCACCTCGCCTGGGAATGAGAATGCCTTTCACCCTCCCGTCCTTCCTACCCTTTGGTGGGGGTGTGTTCAACCTATTCACCCCCTTTCCAGCCCCCTTGGGTCACCGCACCACCCGTGGTGTCCCCTTGAGCCCTCCTCTACCATCCCCGGGGTCGAGAAGGGGGGTAAGCATGACCGTGGTGGCAGGGAAAGGGCAGCTCGGCTCTGACATGGAGCACTGGGGGCAAAATGGAAGCTTCCACATCCAAAATATCCCAAGCCTTCCCATCCCTAGACTGTTTAGCCCCATACTGAACTCGGATTCCCCTTGTCAGGAATGGGAACGTTTCAGGTCTTCCACAAAGACTTGGAAAAGCTCCTGAACTGAACAACTGTTTTCAATTATGCTGGTTGTGTGGGGGCAGGAGATCCTGCTGGGGAGGATAACGTTTCGGCCAGCTGCAGGCTCCCGGGGTACAGAGCTGCCCCCAAATCAGAGCAGGGCTGGAAGGATGAGCCTGGCTGAGCATGTCCCTGGCACTTCCTAAAGCCTCTCTCTGTCTGTCTGGTGGTGTTAACCCTGCAACTGCCATGGGAGGAGTTGGAAAGGGAGCAGGCTCGATGCAGGACAGGCAAAAAGGGTCTTGGAAGGGATGCTTGAGAGGAAAGAAAGTGGCAGAGCTCCGGTGAGGCAATGATTTCTACAGTGACATCCAGCTTGAGTGAGTCAGCTGCTTCCTGTTCTAATTCCCCGTCAGGTTGATGGCCAAGCTGTGGCAGTAAGTGGATTTGTTGTGGAGCTGATGGTGTTCTTGCTGGGCTGGAGAGGTTTTAGCTCCTCTGAGGGCTCAGGGATGGCCAGGAGCTGTTGGGCAGTAGGAAACTGGGGCAGCTCCCTGGCCCTGATGGGTATGAGCATCACGTCCTCCTGGATGCTGGGCTGGCTCAGCCTCTGTCCTTTGCCAGCTTGTTTTCCAGGCTGACAGCTGTGGTCAGGCATTTCCTCCATCCAGGCTCCCACTCTCTCTTCTTGGAGCTGTTTTGCTGCTCCCAGGGAGCAGGGCTGTTTGCTCTCCTCCCCAGCAAACCCCTGCTGCTTCTCCTGGGTGCTGTGGCCCAGCGACAGGAAAAAACAAGTAGCTATTTCTGCTCTGACTTCACTTTTTTTATTCCAAATTCCTGTTTATACTCCAGGAACACTGTACACAAATGGACCTCTGAATCCCCACTGAACATTGGCTTTAGACAGCGCCTTTTACTTGAAGAGGGGACTTGTAGAATGGGAAGTGGGTGTCTGCAAAGCCTCAGTTAGCTGGTTGTCCCAGTACTGGCTGGAGTGGGCTGGCTATTCCCATTGCCTGGCCTGGAGCACTCGCTCTGAGGAGCCTCCAGTTGTGATCATCAGCATCCTGTAGTCATCTTGAGTGGAGCCTGGGCATCTCTCTCATGGCTGGGATGTGCTTTGGGCAGAAATGATCCAGTGGTGAGGGAGGTCTCCTGGCAGCACTGTGGAGGAAGGCAGAGAGAAAGACTGCAGCACGCCTTCCAGTCCCTGAAGCAGTCACTCTGTGTTCCTTGCACCTTGCCTCACAGGTACTGGGGTGAAGAGGGGTGTGAAACAATGACATAAATTGGATTCCCCAGTTCCAGCTTTGGGAGCAGGGTCTTTGCTTCCTGGCTGCCTGCAGACACATAGTCCTGAAGTGAGAGCTGGGTCGTTACTGTGAGCAGGTTCCTCAGAGACCTTTATTTCTGTTCTATGGCTGGTGGGGGTTCTGGGGGTACCAGCTCCTGTCTTTGCAGGAGAAATCCCCCTGGGTTGAGTATCCCCTAATTTCCTCCTCCCTCTTCCTACTTCCCTAATTTAGGCAAATATTTATCTCCTGAACTCAAATTTTCCTCTCCCATCCCATAAAGTGTAAGCACAGTTAATCTATCAGCCCTTAGGACTGGGGTTTTTTTGCATTACAAGCTTTGCTCTTCTTTGCTTTTTGCCAAATAGGTACAAATTTGGAATCGATTTTGCAATCTCAGCAGAGGGCATGGGATGAGGGGTTGCTCTCTCTGGCTGCTGGTGCCCCCGTGCCAGCTGGCAGAGGGGTGCTGTCTGGCCCCACTGCCAGCCCACGCTGCCCCCAGGGTCCTCTTTTGCAATGCTGGTGGGTCACTCACTGCAGGCATCGATTTCAGCCTCTGCTCTGGCTCCAAATCCCCCTAACCTTTATCCTTCGCTCTCCTGATTGCTCCATTCCTTGGCTGTAGGCTCAGTCTAGTGAAACCCAGGAGGGACACTGGGCATTGCCATTTATAGCACAGCGGGCTGCAGCCCTGGCTGGAGAAGGGATGGGGGGTGGAAACCAGGCAGACCAATGGTCTGGCTTGGAAACCAGTTGGAGCTTGGGAAATGGCTGCTGGGATGGGCAGGGGAAGGGAAACTGAAAATACAATAGGGAAATAAGGGACCCTGGATTTGGAGCTGCTAAAGGTGCTGATGTGTGTGTGTGAGGACTCACTGAGCGAGGTGTGATTCAAGGCCCAGATAACTCAGCTCTTTATTTAAATGCTAAATATAACACTCTGATAGGGGTATCATCGAATCCCAGCCTGGGGTGGGTGAGCAGGGCCCTTAGAGATCCCTCCCCAGTGCCCCCCTGCCACGGGCAGGGACCCCCCCGCCCCACCCAAGGTGCCCCAAGCCCCATCCAACCTGGCCTTGAGCCCTGCCAGGGATCCTGGGGCAGCCCCAGCTTCTCTGGGCACCCTGTGCCAGGGCCTCCCCCCTCCCTGGGAAGGATTTCTGCCTCCCAGCCCCTCTCCATCACCCTCTTGCAGCTGCCATCTGTTCCCCTGGGCCTGGCCCTGTCAATAGTCCCCCTTGGAGCAGCCCACACTGCTGAGCTCTAGTGAAGGGAAGGCTCAGAGTGGCTTCCACAGGGATTAGCACGTTCCTGGTCCCCTTGCCTGGCCCCTCCGAGTGGCCACCAAGGGCTGTGCCCACCTCTGGCTCTCTGCCACTGGAAGCAGCAGTGCCGGTGCCACGGCATGTTCACCCCCAGTGAGGAGACAATTGGCTTGTGCGATGCTTTCAGCTGAGACACTCATGGCCAGAAGGTGGCTACGGGCTTTTCTGGGTGTTTCATTCAGTTTGAAGAGTTCCTGAAGCACCCTGTGCATTGCTGTGGGTTCGTCTGCTGAGGGACAGGCCAGAGAGGAGTGGAGCTGGGTGTCCTTTGGGTGTCCTTGTGCTTGTGCTGCTGCTCTGTGTGTGGTGACCATGTGGGTCCTCACACCCCAACCCTGGGAGACTTCAGATATTAAAATGTTGTTTGTGTAAGGCCAAGGACTGAGATTCACTGCCCTCTCACTTCTTGTGATGGGGAACAAAGGGTGGGAGGTCACCTTTACCAGCACTTGGGCTGTGGTGACCTGGCTCATCCAGGTGGGAAGAGAAAGGAGAGGCAGCAGAGAAGCTCATTCCCAAAATGAGTTGGTGGGCTGGGAGGGTGAGCAGGAGAGCTCCTGGTGTGTTGGGGGACTCATCCTGAGGATGGAGGGTTGCAGCTGCCTGGCAGGGGTTGGTCTGTAGCATCTCCTCCTGTGGTGTCTCAGTGCTGAGTTGTCTTTGGCTGCTTCCAAAAATACAGGCCAGTGTCTGAAAGGGAAGATGTGCCAGACTGATGCTTCTGTCTGCCTCATCCCTACCGTCTGAGGGCTGCATCTGCTTGCCCACCTGCACACATGGGTTGGGGAGCTCAGTGCTGATCCAAACCGTGGTACACACTGAATGCTCTAGCAGGCCCAAGATGTGTTGGAACAGGGGAGAGCATGCTGAAAAGCCCCTGTGCCTCCACCATGCCTCCCAGCTCACTCACTTTCCAGACCCTCATCATCTGTCAAACTCAAGTCTCTTTCACAGAAAGATGCGTGCAGAAAATCATGGACTCCCTGTGGCTGGATGGGACTGCAGGAGGTCCAGCCCCTGCTCAAAGCAGGACTTCTACTTTTGGGAATGGCTTTACCCTGTCAGGGGTTTTCACTGGGTAGTTTGTATTCCCACCCTGTTGTAGTTAATACTGCAACCAGGAGTTGCTGCTCTGTGCTTATCTCATCTTGGCCTGGCATTCGGGCACACCCTGCTCTTTGCAGTGGGATGTGTCCCTGCCTGCAGTGAAATGTGCAGAAGAAAGAGCCTATTTCCCATTATTTCCCTCCTCCTCCCCTCTGGATCATCTTTTGCCACGGGAGGATGGTTAATTGACACCTGTGCTGGGAGACACTGTGTCATTCCCTCGCAGGCGAGGCGCAGAGGCAGCAGGACCCAGGCAGGGTGTGGGGTGCTGAGATGGGCTGTGCAGGCTGGCATCCTGGCAGGTTTTAAATGAAGCTTTGGTGAGGGGAGGTGCTGTGAGAACAGACAGGGTGAGGGAAACAGGCCCCCACCCACGAGCTTGCTTTGGAGCAGGAGACATGAGCTTCATTTCCTTCAGCCCCATCCCACGGATGCTGGTCCAGCTCAGGTGGCTTCATCCCTGTCTCTGCTGTAGCCTCTGAATGTGGGGTCACCTGGTAGAACCTGGCTGAGGGTCAGGGCCCCCCATCTGTGCTTTGAGCAGACCTCAGAGATCACTTCCCAGTGTGGCTGTGACCTCGGGTGTTAGATACACCTGGGTGTTAGATACGCCTGGTGTAGGAGCACAGTCCAGTTCAGCAGATCCCAGCCGCTCGCTGAGGAGTTTCACCACACTGACATACCTGTGGGTAGCTCCTACCACATCTTCCCAGGGAAAACCAGCGGGGTGTGTGGCAGCCAAAGGGGCCCCACTCTGCTCTGCCGGCCTGGCACAGCCCGTCCTGCAGCTAACGGGGGTGCAAACCAGTCGCACAGAGAATCCTGTAACTCTGCCCTTGCTCCTCAAGTGACTTACTCCACCTGCCCATTTCCTACCGACCCTCAGTCTCTCTGCATACATACAAATTCCCACTGCTTTTCCAACTGTCCCCAAGTAAACTTGGCACAGGAATTCCTGCCCCTATATGATGCTAATTGTGCAAGATCACACGAGGCTGCCGCATGGGAGGCTGGGTGCCAGCAGCCCGACTGACACAGTGCCTCTCTGACACGCCGCTGGCTTCAGCGCAGGACCACCGAGGCCTCAGCAGCTACCAAAGGTCTTCGTGTCGTGACTGGAGGGAAGCTGCTTCCCATTTTTGCTGATGAGTAAGTGCAGGTTATTTTAGGTTGGGCACCCCTGCCAGGAGGTTTTATTTCAGGGGCTCTCTACCCATGTGAAGGTGGCAGCCAGAGCTGCTTAAAATACTTTGGTCCGAGTCAATCAGCTTAAAATTGCTTGTGGTTTTCTGCTCCTGCATGAGTGGGGAAGCATGGGAGGCCGACCAGAGACTGGCTCACAATGTTAGAGCAGGAGGGGAGAGCAGGAGAACCCGCAGCAGAGCTGTGGGAATGCATGGCGAGGGCTGGGCCTGTGCCTGTGGCCCTGCACGCTCCGGGCAGGCGTGTCCCAGGCATGTGGTGTATGTACTCAGGGGCAGTTTTACAATGGATGCTTGTTCTACTCAGACTTTTCTTTTTTTTTCCCTTTACCTTACACCATCTATTCCTGAGACATGAGTCTGTTTGCTGGCAGCAGGCTGGCTGTCCCTCCAATCACTGCCTCAGGAGTTACCTTCAGGAGGCTGGGATTGATTGCCTTTTGTCTCCCAACCTCCATAACTCACATTTCGTGTGACTTTGAAGAGCAGCTTGGAGGCACAGAGGACAATGAGTGGTTTCCTTGCAGACCTACAGCTTCTCCTACCGGTCAGCCTTTTCAGCCCCCCATCCCCTACCTCTCCTCACACACGTACCGATTCCCTTCTGCTGCAGCAGCACAGGGGCTGGATGGAGCCTTTGGCACTGGGCAGGGAGGGGATGACGTGCTGGGAAGCCAGGGCTGCCCCGGGGGTCAGTGACCCAGCTTAGACCATGACCATGTCCATTTGTCCCCGTCTATTCCTGGCCAGCTCAGCTCCCAGGGATCTGCTGGGCCAGTTGCTGTGCTGGTCAAAGCCAAGGGGAGAGTGGGGGGAAGGTGTGAGCTGGGTAAATCTCCCCTCAGCCTGGTGCTGGACTCATTTTTGGTAATTCCCTCTGTCCTGAGGAACTTTGAGACACATAGAGACAGCCAGTGATGGCAGACCCCCCATTGTGCAATAGAGGGGTTTCACAATTCGCTCCGAGATGTGAGATGAGTTTTGCCTCCAGTGTTAATTTTGGCCCTAATTAAAGAGCTGCAGGGCAAAAAAAAAAAAAAAGAAAGGGGAAGTAAAAGAGGGGAAAATATTTCTTTACATGGAGCACAGCCCCCCCTGCCCTGGGAAGGTCTGTCTCCCCCAGTTTAAGCTTGTTTTAACTTAGGTCACAGTTTAAGTGTGGTTGGGGCTTCGTTGCCAGCGCTGGTTGTTGTAGCTACTAGAAGGTGCTTGTGTCCCTGGCTGTGTGAATGGCCTAATGAGCATGCCTGAATCAGCCCTAATGAATAATTTAGCCGAGATTGACCTTTCCCCTTGCAGAAAGCCTCCCCTCTGCCACCGGCAGCCAGGACCGTGTGAGGTTTAATCATTGTTGGGAATCGTTCACTATTTCTATGAATAATCCCTGCAGCTTCCTGACAGTCTGCTGCTACCAGTCATCTGAAATACCGCCTTCTGCCCAGATCCTGGTACTTCTGATGCTTCCTGGTAGAGCCAGGAGGGGTTGGTAGAGCCAGGGAAATGACATGATTATATATTCCAAGTTCTCTGTTTGCTTACTCCACAGCACTGTTATAAATATTGCAGTTAGCCATCCTCTGTTCTGGGATGTTTATAAACCTATGTAAAGACTGTAGAAAACAGCATGGAAACAGACCAGCTCAAGCCTGAGGATCTCTCCTCAGTATCTGTCCCCAAGGATGGGACAGAGGGATGGGTTTTGTTGTTGGGTTTTGGTTTAAAGGCAGTTTGTGTGAAGCCAAGTCCCTTTTTTGTAGGAATAACACACTCACCTGGTGTGAGTTTCAGAGGAAGGATGCCTAAACCTGGAATAACTCTTTTAAACCAGGAATCTTGGTGCCACTGAGCCCCCCCAGCCACTGCCGCCTCCCTGGGCCACAGCTCTGCCCCTACCCCCAGCACCTGTGTAGGGTCCCATTCCCCAGCTGGGTTGGAATCGACTGGCTCGAGGATCAGATGGGGAGATCTTGGTGCAGGGTGGGAGGTGCTGCTCCTCACTTGTCACCTGATAGCTCTGCTCCATCACTGACCTCATCACCCGGGTCCCAAACAAGCTGGTGCCTCTGGTGTCACCTTGTGCCACTCCGTGACTGCCAGCCCTCCCAGCCAGGATCTCATGGCTGCCCCAGTGTCAGCTGTTAAACCTGGTGCCAGGCATGCTCCCCTCCTCTCCCCCAAAACCCCCATCCTCCCAGGATGACCATTCCAGACCTGCAGGGTCTCCCCTCCCCATTTCGCTGTGACCCTTGCCCAGCCTGCTTGCCCACCCGGTGCCCACCTCCCCCCTTGGCCAACGTCCAGACCTCCCCACTCCTCATCTCTTGCTCAATCTCCATCCTGCTGCTTTCTACACATCTCGAAGCCTGTTGGAGTGCTGCAGGCACCTGGTGGTCCCGTGGCAGCGGTGCCACGGGCCGTTGCTTGGTTAGTCAAAATCTGGGTATTTGTTTGCTCCTCAGGGACCCTGTTTCCTCCTGTCCCCGCGCTCCTTGTGCTCCATCTCTGCTCCATGAATTACTTGCTCAAGTCAAGGGCTGAACTTTGAGACGCTCAACTTCCCACCCGCTGACTTCTCACCCGCTGAGCTGTTTGCTGCTGCTCCCCTCCCAGGGGAGAGCACGGGGTGGGGGGGGGCGAGCATCACCCAGGGCTTTTGGATGCAAGAGAAAGGCCTTTCTGTTCACCCAAACAAACACCCCCCTCGGCTGTGTGTGGAAAAGGCAAACTGGTCCTGAAAAGCTGCAGAAAGCTTGCTGTCAAGTGTTGGAAAATGGGGTGGTTTGCTTAAAAAAAAAAAAGGCATTTTGGATGGTTTGCCAGAAGTGTGCTGTAGTCAGAGGTGTTTTGGGCTTAGTTTTCAGTCTGTACCCCAGGAGTTGAGCCCTGTGTGTTGTTTGCCTTATGGTTCAGCGCTCTGACAAACCAGCTTTACTGATGCTGTTTGTTCCACCCTGAGTCCGTGCTGCACCCCCTCACCTCAGGGTCTGCAGCGGGGTCTTTCCCCCTGGCCAAAGTGGGATGGTCACTTCCCCCCCTTTCTCTTGCAGTGGAGCATGAAGTGCTGCCGGTGCGACTCGCGGCTGCCGCACAGCTACAACGGGCATCGCCTGGAGAACGCGCTGGGCTCCGCCGGGCAGGCGCGCTGGTGGCAGTCCCAGAGCGGTGAGTGTGGGCTGGGCGCCTTGGGGCCCTGCTGGGACACTGCGGCTCAGGGAAGAGGAGGAGGTGTTGAATGCAAGAGATGGGAAGGAAGGAAGGTGTTAAGTGACTTGGCTCAGGTGGCCAAGTGGTTTATTTTCCTGACGCCCTCTGGAGCTGCCTCTCTGTGCCCACAGGCGTCGAGCGCGTCTCTCTGCAACTGGACCTGGACCAGACATTCCAGCTAAGCAGCATCCTGCTTCACTTCAGGGTTTGTGTGCAGCAGCTCTGCTTGCAAGGAGGGCATGGATGATGGAGGATGGGTCCTGCAGGCTCCCCATGGGACATGGGGGTCTTGGCGCACAGCTCCCTCCAGGCTCTGGATAGGCAGCACGCTGGGGATATGCCCCATCCCTCCATTTTCCCTGGTTGCTCAGCTGTTCCCCTGGGCATTTGGGTAGGGTGGAGCAGGGTGGTGGGTTCCCATCTCATTACTGTTTGCTGAAACATCCCCTTGGTGCACACTGGTACTTCGTGGCTGTGAGTGTGGGGCTGGAGGGGTGCTGGCGAGGGGAGGGGATGCTTAGGGCTTGTTGGTAACCTGTAAGGGGGAGCTCAGGGCTTGCTCCAGCAGCCTGCAGAGACCTGAGCCTGGAGGGAGGAGGGGAACAGGCATCGCTGGGCTGGGAGCTGGCTGGGGTGAGCTGTGTCACAGACGTGCCTCTCCCTGCTCTGCAGTCGCCCCTGCCCGCTGCGATGCTGATCGAGCGCTCCACTGACTTCGGCAAGACCTGGGAGGTGTACCAGTACCTGGCCTCCGACTGTGCCACTGCCTTCCCCCACATCCCCCAGGGCTCCCCCGAGAGCTGGCAGGATGCTCGGTGCCAGGCGCTGCAGGGGCACCCTTTGCCTGGGGGAAAGGTAGGATTTGGGGGGTTTTATGGTAGGGACCCCCACACAGGCCCGTCCAGCCCCCTGTTGTGACCCTGAGATTGGGGTGGGTGACCTCCACAATGCTGCAGGGACACGTGGTGGTCTGGAAGTCTTGCGCATGTATTACATGGGGCGAGGGCTGAGGGGAGTCTTTGGGAGGGCTCCTGCTCCTTGGGAAGGCTCCTGCTCCTCTGTGAGTGAAGCCTTCACCACTTCATGATGAGCAGTGTGGTGTTGGTCTTCTGTAAAGTGCCCTGAAGCCTTTTCCTCATGTGAAGTGATGTTCCACAGAGCCAGCTCTGGAGCAGGCGTTGCCCAGAGTGTGAGAAGAGCATGCCCTGTGTTTCCTGCTTTTAAACCTCTGTTTTTCCTTCCCAGGTGAAATTCAGTGTCCAGGACCTGGCATCCACCATCTCTACCTCCTACAGCCAGGCCATCGACAGTAAGTGAACGGCTGCTTTTACATCTGGGAGAAGGAGAGGGAGGTGATGCACCTTGTGGCTCTTCTTATATGTGATGGAGAGCACCGAGCTGGGGTGTCCCCATGGGGGAAGCAGGTCCTCAGCAAACAAGGCCTTGGGCTGTGTGTTAGTCTGCTGCCTGGGCACCTCCGACACACCAAGGAGCAGCATTTGGCCTTTGCTGGTGACTCAGCTGCTGCTCCTTGTGCTGGTGTCTCTGCCTCTTGCCCTGAGCCCTCTGGATGAATCACGATGCACCTCTGCACCGAGTGCCAGGGTGCTCACTGTGCCCTCACCCCTCTCCCCTGTCCCCAACAGAGCTGGGGCAGTTCACCAA
This sequence comes from Porphyrio hochstetteri, assembly GCA_020800305.1. Lineage (NCBI taxonomy): Eukaryota > Metazoa > Chordata > Aves > Gruiformes > Rallidae > Porphyrio > Porphyrio hochstetteri. Next base: position 6,709,779 of record CM036930.1, on the reverse strand, counting down.
CCTGCGGATCAACTTCACCAAGCTCCCCCACATCCCGCGCCAGGGATACCACTCGCCCAGCACCTTCTATGCCCTGACGGAGATGCAGGTGCTGGGCAGCTGCTTCTGCCACGGACATGCCGACCGCTGTGGTGCTTCAGGAGACCTGCACACCGTGGTGAGCATCAAGGCAAAGCAGAAAGCCTCATACCCTGTGGTATCAGGGTCCGCTGCACACCCAGGAGTGCTCCTTGGGAGACCTTGGCTGGGATGATCAGCAGTGGGGTGGGAGAGGCTTTCCTCAGGCCAGAGGCGCTTGTGATTTGGGGAAATGGTGCCCTGCTTTGCCTGTAGCAATGGGGTGCTGGCTGTGAGACAGCAGCCTGTGCTACTCCTGCACAAACCCCTTTTCATGATGGGAAGAAAGCTGGGGGGCTTTATAAGGAGTTACAAAGCTCAGTGGCCCTGGGAGGTTGTGCTCTGTGGGAACCACTCCTGCTAGCTCTGGGGACCTCAGCTGTGTGGGGAACATGCAGAAGGTTTTACCAGGCTCCTTCACACCCAGGAGGATTTGCCAGCACAGCTTGCTTGCTGTGATGGGATTCTCTTGGTCTTGTCTGCTTTGCCTTGAGCGTGGCTGTCCCTGTCCCTTCAGCTGTCTGGGTGCTGGGGCATCATTGGGGCACGGGGAATGGGGCTGAGCTGGCCAGGGGTGTTGTTGGAAAGGGAACAGCAGGATGATGCTCTGGTCAGAGCAGCTGCCCCCCAGGAGGGGTAACACCTTGTCTCTGCAGCAGGTCCACGGGCACTGTGTGTGCCAGCACAACACCGCTGGTCCCAACTGCGATCGCTGTGCACCCCTCTACAACAACCGGCCCTGGGCACCCGCAGAGGACCGGGACCCCCACGAGTGCCAGAGTACGGCCAGTTCCTTCCCCTCTCCTCTCCCCAAGGCCCTTCCTACATCCTCCCCAGCCAGGAGCAGCAGGAATGGGAGCGAGCAGAGACACCTTTTACCGGGACACTTTGCGGGGCTGGGTGCAGACACGGGTCCCTCGGCAAACGCCACCCAGACACGTTTGCACGCTGGGCATTGCGTGGGGGCTGCGGGCAGGGGATACCCCCCACCCCTGGGCTGCTCGGCCATGCAGTGGGGCTGGTGCCCGCTCGGTCCTGGGCTACTGACGGGTGTCACCGTGTCACGCAGGGGGCTCGGGCACCCTCTAGTGCTGGAGCCGCCGCTGCCGGAGGGGTTTGCGCTGTTGCAGCACTAGCAGGGATGTTTTGAGGTGTTTTGTTGGGGTTTTTTTAAGGGTGCAATTGTAATGGCCATTCCTCATCGTGCCACTTCGATCCGGAGCTGTACCATGCCACTGGAGGGGCGAGTGGGGGGGTCTGTGACGACTGCCAGCACAACACTGAGGGCAACAACTGTGAGCGCTGCAAAACGAACTATTTTCGCAACCAGAAGCAAGATCTGGCCCATCCTGAAGCCTGTCTGCGTGAGTGCCCTGCTACCCCCACGTAGCACCTTCTCCAGCCCCCCCAGCCGCCCCTGCAACTCTCAGCATTGCCCCTTCTCTCACGTTTCAGCCTGTGAGTGCGACCCGGATGGCACCGTGCCGGGCTCCATCTGCGACCCGCTGACAGGGCGCTGCGTCTGCAAGGAGAACGTGCAGGGGGACCGCTGCCACCTCTGCAAGCCGGGGTTCACCCAGCTGGCCAACGCCAACCCCATGGGGTGCCGCAGTGAGTGCATCCTGAGACCCCCCCCTGCTTCCCTCTGCTCTCTGCATCCTTGGTGGCTCTGCGAGGGATGCCATTCCCAGCCAGCTTTGATCTGGGGGTTCCAAGCCAAACCCCTTTCCCAAAGGCTTATAAACCTCCTTGCTCGGGCTATGGCCTGTCTCAGGCAGCCGTGTGGCAAACAGCAGAGGGAAAGTGGAGTTTGGGGCGGCTCTCGGACTGTATCCCCTTCCCGAGCGCCTCCCCGGGTGCACAGGATGCTGCAGGGGCTGCCCGAGGTGATGCTGCGCGGGCGAGCGGGGCTGTGCGCAGCAGAGGGCAGCCGTGCCCAGGGCAGCATCGTGTGTGCTGTTGGGCTGGAGGGATGCTGAGCCCTCTGGGGCTCCTGCATCTTGGGGGTGGGTACCACAGCTGCAGAGCGAGTCCTTTGTGCCGAGCTCAGGTATGCAGAGAAAGAAAGGAGTGTGTGTCTTCGGGTGGCTGCAAGGTGTTGCCTTGGACCTGGCTTTGTGAGAAGCCAGGCTGGTGCTCTGCACCCGTTTTTAACACTCCAAACCCTCCCTGTTTCAGGATGCACCTGCAACACGGTGGGAGCACGGCAGGACGTGCCCTGCGACGACGAGACGGGGAGGTGCTTCTGCTTGCCCAACGTGGTGGGGAACGACTGTGACCAGTGTGCAGCTGAGCACTGGGACATGGGGAGCGGCCAGGGCTGCCGACCCTGCAGCTGCCACCTGCATGGCTCCCGCAGCCCCCACTGCAACCAGGTACCGCCCAGCCCACCCTGAGCATCCTCGGGGCAGGCTCAGCGTATTTCAGCAATGCTTCCTTTTTATTTCCCTGCACCAGCCAGCTTGTTCTCTTTTTCCTCCCTGAACTCTGTGGATGCTGCTGTGAGGGGCGGTGGGGGTTGAGCTGCGCAGCCGAGCTGTGTCCCCACCAAGCAGCACCATGCCAGCATCAAAACCATCTGCTGGGTGCCTCCCTCATCCTGCCCTGTCCCTGGGAGCCTCGTGCATTCCCTATCGCCTCCTGCTCTTTATTTGCCTTTTCCTCTTTCCTAGAAAACGCTGTGACAGGCTATTCAGGAAAATGAAAGGAGGTGGTAATTATCAAGAAAGATTAAGCCATTTTAAAAGGCCTGATATTTAGTAAGGGAGCCCTAATAAGGGATCTTCATGCAGGCAAGGCAAGTTAATTATCCTCATTTGTCAATGAAAAGCGTGTGCGTCACTTCGGGCTGAAGAGGCAACTGGGAAAATTAAAGTTAAATGTTAAAAAAAAAAGCCACGAAACCCCCCCAAAACCTAACCCATGACAAATTCTAAGAGCCAAAGGTGGGTCCCAAAAGGGAGGAGACCCAGGATGCAAACTGCCCTGCCGCAGGTGATCCCTTTGTCTTTGGAACAAAGGCTGCCCAGGGAGGTGGTGGAGTCTCCTTCTCTGGAAATATTCAAGACCTGTCTGGACGCCTATCTGTGCAATATGAGCTGGGGAGCTGCTTTGGCAGGGGGGTTGGACCTGATGGGCTCTCGAGGTCCCTTCCAACCCCTGTGATTCTGTGAAAGCTTAGAGCTCTGCTTTGCAGTGCTAGGGCTGTTTGGGCACCGTTTTGGAAAGAGCTGGCTCTCCCTGAGGCGTTTCTCTCCCATCAGTTCACAGGGCAGTGTCCCTGCAGAGAAGGCTTCACGGGACGGACGTGCTCAGCGGCGCAGCTGCGGGTGTGCCCGGACAGGCACTATGGAGACGTGCGGGTCGGCTGCACAGGTAGGGAGCAGGGAGCATCCATTTCAGCTCAGCTTGGTGCTGCTCAGCGCTGTGCAATCAGGGGTGATCCAGGAGGGACCTCTTGGCCCACATCCTGCCATCAGTGTTTCCCATCCTGTTTTCCTCTCTGGAACAGTTTCCTGGTTAATCCCTGGTGCTCGTCCCCATCTCCAGGTTTCCACCAGTGCCCTCCCAGCAGCCCTGGGTGAGACCCTTGGCCGTGCTGGTCTGGCCTAGCAGGGTCAGGGGCTGGGTGAGGGGTGAGCGATCAGGCTCGGGGGCTCTTCCCGTTCGTCTGCCTGTGCCACCTCCTTCCCAGATGCTGCAGGGGCTGACAGGTGGGGTTGGACTTGGACTTCAGATTGTCTTGGAACCCTTTGCATGGGATCTGATTTTTATTTATATAAGTATATATGCACATATATACCTGAAAATTTTTCCCCTCCCTGCCCTGGGGTGAGCTCACCTCTATATCTCTCCTCCTTTCCATCCCCCAGAGTGTGACTGCGACTTCCAGGGTACAGAAGATGTGGGGTGTGACAAGACCACGGGCCAGTGCCTCTGCCGCCCGGGCATCATGGGCCACCGCTGTGACCAGTGCCAGCGGGGCCACTGCAACACCTACCCCGGCTGCGAGCTGTGCCACCCCTGCTTCCGTGCCTACGACGGGGACATCCAGCGCCTGCACCTGCGCCAGGCCGGCCTCAACACCTCCATCGCACGGCTGCCCTCGGGGAGCGGGGGGTCCCGCTTCAGCTCCCGCCTCTTGCAGGCAGAGGGACACGTGCAGCAGGCTCAGGGCATCCTCAGCCGCTCCCCTGCCACAGAGCAGAGCCTGGCCCGGGTGGGCAGCACGCTCGCTGCGATCAGGTGAGGCATGGATGCTAACAGGGTGTATCCCTTAGCTGGGAGTGGATGCTGGCTCTTCTCTGTGTGCCCACTCGTCATGCTGAGCTGCTTGCACATGTTCTACTTTCTTTCTGGACCTGAAACTCTTGCTCTGCTCACGTGGTGACCAGGGCTCAGAGAGCAGCACTTCCCTGTGTGCCCATCCTCTGCCAAGTGCTATGAAGGCAGGAGGCATGCTCCGGATGGTCGGCATCCTCAGGGCATATTCAGCCCGGTCCCTGTGTGAGCATGCTGGCCTGGTGTGGGAGAGCTGTAGCCCAGCCCTGTGCTCTGCCAGCCATGTGACCCTGCGAGGCCGTGGTGTATCCTCAGCCCTCAGCTCTGTGGGCTCAGAGTGCCTCTTTGCTGGGTGTTGGCAGCATCCCAGCACAAGCACACCCCATGCTCTGTCTGCAGCAGCTTTACTCTCTATGTGAGTTCAGGCTTTCTGCTTTTTCTCTCCCAGAGAGCAGGTCCGAGGCATAAATCCCGACCTTCGTGTTCTGGATGTGACTGCCTCTCTAGCAAGGGAGCTCGAAGCCCTCAACAGCAGTTTGCTTATCACTAACGCCCAGTACCAGAACAAGAAGACCCAGTTTGAAACCAGCCGCAGCACAGATCTGTCAGGTACCGTGCTGCAGCTGTAATGCCTCTTAATTTGCAGCCGTTAATTTACCTCAGCGTGACTGTGCGTGGTGGCTTCCCACCGGCCGGGCGGATGAGATGGAGTTTTTAACCTTGGGAACAGGGAATGCATCTTCCCTCCCCTGTGAGAGGGATGTTTTCTGCCCAGCCTCTGGTCCATGACCCAGGATTTTACGCTCTCGGGTTATTTGCTCTGGTGTTTTGGGGCTGGGTAGCTCGCTCCGTGGGCAGCGTGTTCCCATCCCCTGGCCAGCACGAGCTGCTCGGGGTGAGCGGGAGGAGTGGGAAGGGGGGAGCCCCACTGGGACCATGTCACCGAACCCGGGAGGAAGCTGAGATAATGCAGGTTGTGCACAGATGGGAGGGATGAAGGGGTGGGGAAGGGAGCCAGGCTGCTGACAGGCGCTTAGGAGAAGAGCTAATTAAGCCCTGTGATGATGCTGGTGGTAGGCTGCCATTACATCCCTGCTACAGCTAATTCTCTCTACAGCTAACGTCTCATTGCTGCCTCCCCCTCCCCACTGCAGCAGGATGGGGATGTGGGAGCTGTGGTGAGCAGCCGCTGCCTGGGAAGGTTTATGGTTTGCTCTGCGCTCCACATCTGAGTGGGGTTCAGGGCCCATGTCCAGCCCCAGAGGAGAACAGAGGGCCCTGCTCAGGATGGGGCTCAGAAAGAGCCAGGTCCTGCCCTGCTGAAGCCCTTCGGGGCTGCATGGAGCAGAGACCCCCAGGATCAGCGTGGGCACATTGCCTTGCTTTTGTTTTGGTCTTGTAGCTCCCACCCAGGGTTCTGGGCTGGCTGGAGGAATGGCTGAAAGGCGTTTAGGAATAAAAGGAGGTTTTTCATTGTGCTTAGTGACTAATCGCTGGCTGTGTCCCCCCCTCTCCGCACACAGCCCCTCGCAGTCAATGCCTTCGGGTAGGTAGTTATGCTGCATTTATGAGTCACAGAGGCATTTGTGTCGTTTATCGGCTTTATTCCTGCAGGAGCCTTCAAGACAATCAGCTCTGCTTACCAGACATCCTCCAGTGCCAGCAGCCTGGCATCCAGCGCCTCCGAGCTGCTGGCCGAGTCCCGGGAGAGCCGTAGGAGTGCTGCAGGGCTGGAGGGGGGGCTTGCAGATTCCACCTCCAAGCTGCTGACCCTGAAGGGCGAGATGGCCTCATCCCCCAACCTGACCCCTGTCCTAAATAAGGTGAAGATGCAAAGTGGTTCTCTGACTTTCTCGTGTTGAGTTTTTGGGAGGGCCCTGTAGCGCTCGGGAGGCAGAAGGCTCATCCTGTGGCCAGGTGTGGCAGGACAAAGTCTGTTGGGAGACTCATCAGTGGCACCCGAGCAGCCTGCTGCTGTGGGACATCAGTGGAGAATTGGCTGAGCATCCCTTCCCCGGGACCGTGGGTTCCGAAGCATTGCCTGCCGCCCCCTCCCAGGCTTTCTCCTCCAGGGACTCTGATGTGGCAGCTCTTGTGTCTCGAAGACCCACTTAATTTCTGGATGAGGTTTCTTTTATTTCTTCTTTGCTGCTTTGTTATTGCCATGGAGATCCATTTCGGGGCCTCCTAATGCACGGTTGCTGTGGAGACCACCAACCTCCCCTCTCCGCTTTGCAGGGCATCAACGCGTTCCCAAGCGATCAGCCTGTGCTGGTGCTCACACCGGCTCTGGCTTCGCCTGTGCCCCCGCTGCAGTGTGCTCTTGGGTGGGTGGCAGCTCTAGAAGATGCTGTGCAATTAAATCCACTGATGTTGAGGGAAGAGGGCGCAGGGTCTTCTCATCCTGTTCTCCCTCCAGAAGCAAACTGCACAGGTTGGACAGGATTCCTCTGCCATGGGCAGGGGGGAAGAGTTGCTGTCCTGAGAGTAAATGGGGTGTTTGCTCCATGTAGTCATGCTCTGCCTTTACTCTTGGTGAGCTGCTGGAGTTGAGCTCCTGCTTTGCTCCCGTTTATCGTCCAGCTTGGGGTGGTGAGGAGATGCCATTGCCAGGTTGCTACCTCAGGCGTGGGCACCCGGCGCTGCTGTACCTGTGCACAGCTCTGGCTGCCCTTCCCTGACTCGGTCACGGTCTCTCTCCCTCTCCAGATCTGTGGTGGCTTCCGAGCAGAGACGTGCACGCCTGCCCAGTGCCAGGGGCTGCTCTGCCCACGGGACAACAGCAGTGCCTGTGGGGCCGGGCAGCCCTGCCGAGGCATCATCCCGCTGTCCAGAGGGGCCCTCGCCACGGCCGGGGAAGCTGCCACGGAGTTTCGGAGCCTGAGCACCCGGCTCCAGGAGACGGCGCAGCTGGTGAGTGTGGGCAGGGCTGCCTGTCCTGCAGCATTGCTCCACACTCTGTCCTTTGGTGTCAAGCACCAGAGCCTGGGGGAAGAAACATCCATGTCCAATGTTTAGCCTCAAACCTGATTCAATGCTCCTCCTGCATCAATTCTGGAAATTCAGGAGTGTTTTGAGTGGGAGATGCCCTGCTATGTGTGTGGGGGTCCCACCTCCCACCAGCACAGGAGCTGTGGAGCTTAAGGGACGAGAGCAGCTCTGGAAATGTCACCAGGGCCCCTGTCCTCCTCCTGATTCGGGATTAGTATGGCAGAAAGGGTGGGGATGGGGAAACCTCTCCAAGCCCACCTGTGTAGCTGCTCTAGCATTTCATGCAATCTCAGTGTGTGTGTTAGTGCTGTTACACCTTTTTTCTGCAGCCTCTCAGGTGCTTGCAAAGATAAAGTGAGTTTTCAAAGTCATTCAAAATCCCTTTCAAAGGTGTTTTAAAAAGCTAAACAGTCCTGCCCCCTCTTTGAGTGCTTTCTTTGCAAATCCACCCCTCAGTCTTTAACATTTCCAGCCCTTTGAAGCGGTGGCAGATTAAGAATGGGGAACAGCATCATTTCAAAGTGCCTTGCCCAGTTTGCTCAGAGCTGAGGTTGGGCTGCTGGGATTCCAGATCAAGAAGAAATGGCTCCATCAGGGTATTGTTATCCGCAGATCAAAACGACAGAGACCTCTGCAAATCAAATCCAGAGCAATGCCCGCCGGCTCGTGGAGCAGATGAGCGTGACGAGGACCCAGATAGAGGGAGATGTGCGGCGCATCCAGCAGTTCATCCAGCAAGTTCGGAGCTTCTTGTCAGGTAGCGCTCTGCAAGCTGTGAAGTGTGTGTGTACAGGTTGGCTTGGGCATGGGAAAGCTGTTTGGTACAGGGATGTGGGGGTGTGATGGTGTGTGTGGTACAGTGCAGGGGAGGCAGATGAAGCTCACCCCAGTGAAGCTCTTGGGTACCAACTTTATCCGCTCGTGGGTATTTGCGCAGCAAAGGCACCGTGCATCCTCTGAGCCAGCAAGGCTTGGGTGGTGTTTCCAGAGAGACAGAGGAAACATTTCAGCAGTGCAAAAGCCTGTTGTGGTTCAGCCAGCTGACTTGCTCAGGGCTGGCTGTGCTCTTCAGGGTGACCCAAGTGACTCCTGGCTGTGGCATCCGCGTCAGCCCCCTGGGATGTCACCAGGGCAGAACCTGCCTGCTCCCCTACAGAGGGGCTTGGGGCCAGCTCTGAGGTCTGTGGGGCAGGAGGTACCACACGGCCTTGACCTTCTGTGCACAGGGCTCTGTGGAGGGGTCTCCAATGTCCTCCCCAGGAGCTGCTCTCAAAAGTTACCTCTTAAACAACAAACTGAATTAAGATAAGTGGAAAGCTGTGGAGGAGCTGGTCTTCGGGCTGTAGCATGGACAGCAGCTTGTTTTGGTCCTGCTCTGTGCCACGGAGCCTAGTGCCATCAAGGACGGCCGGTGCTCCCTGAGGATTTGCACTGGGCATTGATGGGTGTGGGAGCTCACGGGCAGCACTCGCTGACCAGAGATAAACAGACAGATCTGCTCTGCAGCAGGCCATTAATCAGATGAGGATTCCTCATTGTCCTATAAACCAATGGGACGGCTTAGTGTTTGCAGACAGATTGTAATAACATAATGAGCCTCATGAGCATTAGCTGAATAAGAAAATCAGGTCATTTGGTGCTGCCTGGTGTTAATGATGAGTGAAGATATTTCTGAGCTAATTGCTGTGCTAATGTCCCCTGGGCTCTGCCTGCTTCCGATTCCTCGGTTTTATTAACTTTTATTTGTGAAATACAAAAGGTCTGTCTTGAAACACAACCTCATCTGCTTGGTGAGGTCCACCTGGCCCTGCCCAGGGCTTCGCCGTGGCATTCTCATTGCCAACTTCAAGGTGTCATTTCAGTCCTTTCCAAAGGTTTTTCTGATGTGAATGATAAGCCCATTAAATTCTGGAGGATTAAATTCAGGGTGGGCCCTGGCAGCTGTCTGAAACGCAGACTGTGTGTGTGAGAGCACCACGTCTGCCCTCGTCCTCCCCTGCGTTTGCGCTCCCACCTTTCCCCTCTCCATCTCTGACGCCGTCTGTCTGTCTGTCTGTCTGCTCTGCAGACAAGGACACGGACCCTGCTGCCATCCAGGAAATCTGTGAGTCGGTTCTCTCCCTGCGCCTCCCCACGGATGCTGCTGCGGTCCTGAGAAAAATGTCTGAGATCCAAGACCTGGCGATGAAGCTGCAGTGCCCAGAGGATGTTCTGGCCCAGACGGCCGAGGACATTGCAAAGGCCAAGCAGCTGCAGCAGGAGGCTGAGCAAGCCAGGTGGGTTGGGCTGCAGTTGGGCTGCGAGGCTGCAGCAGCGGAGGGTCACTCAGCCAGAGCCAAGGTGGTGGCTCTGCCTCAGGTTGAAATCTCACTCCACTGGAGCTGTTCTGGCTTGCACAGCCTGAAGTTCCAGCCCAGGGTCTTCGTGTCCATATGACACCTAAGAGGATGAGCCTGTGATCTCTGCAGACATGGTCTGGTGCCCCAATAGAAACTCTGGCTGCTGGGAGCAAATCCTGTTACAGATACTGGAACAAGGAGGGCTTCACCAAAAGCAACGGAGGCTTTTCTCTCTCTTGAGTCCCTGTGATGGGAGATGACAGGGTTGCACTGGCATTACATGCTATTGGTGACCTACACCCTAGTTGCACAAGCAAGCATGAGGAGATTAAATGGGCTGGTTTTTTTCTGGGTGAAAGTTGGGAGGATTATCCCATGGTCCCTTAAAAAGTCATTACAGAGTGTCCTTGCAAATTTGGAGCATCTACTTGGTCACATGTTGACTTGCAGCAATATCCCAGCACGAAGGTTAGCGGGATAAGTATGTAAACTCCTTGATAGTGTCTGACACCTGCTTAACCTGCTGGAAGTGATGAGACAGGGGAGTCTGGCTTTCTATGGGGAGCTGTCACCCAGCCTGAATGCAGAAAAGTGCTCATCAAAACTGGCTTGCTGGTATTGCTTTCCCTTTGATACTTCTTCTTGCACCACTTACAAAGTAAATAGTTTAAAGGAAAGCTTTTCTCTCCCCTTTTTGGATTCACTCCTCTGCTTGGGGTATGAAATGGAAGTAATGCTCCTCTCGAAAGAAACGTGCTCTCATGGCTGGAGTGCAGCTCCAGCATGGCTGGTGTCCAGCTGTGTGGTGTTTTGGGGAGGAGGGAGAGGAGTTTCCAGCCTTCTCAACCTTGCTTAGTTTGCCTCTGCAGCCCTGACTCCCAGTGCACACAATCACCTACCCTCACTCCTGGCTGTTTCCCACCTTTCCCCAGGAACCGGGCGAATGCCGTCGAGGGCAACGTGGAGGAGGTGGTTGGGAATCTGCAGCAAGCAAACACAGTGCTGCTGGAGGCCCAGGGTGCCATCCGGGGCTCTGGCTCTTCCCTCCGGTTCATCCAGGAGCGCGTTGAAGAGGTGAGTGATGTGTGGTGACTTCCCAGATGACAGGGGTGCCCTGCTCACCGCTCCTTTGAAACTTCCCCACTTGGTAGAGTTCTGTACCAGCACAGCTGGGAAATGGCATCTGGTGAAGCTTTTGCTGTAAAAAACCCTCTTCTTTCTGCTTGTGTGCCTCCAAACTCCAATCACAGTCCCTGCCAGAGGCATCTGGGACAAGTCCTGGGACCGTGCTGAGCTGCACAGGGATCAGTCCCTGCTGAGACCCCGCTTCCAGCAGCGCAGCCGGTCCCTGCACAGAGGGAAGAACCTCCAGGAGTGAGGTCTGGGTGCACGTTCCTTCCTAACACCAGCGCTCTGCTTTTAGATCGGGGCTGTTCTTGGTCCAGCCGAGAAGAACGTGAAGTCCATTGCGGACCAGGTGGACGGGCTGATGGAGAGGCTCGTGCAGCTGCAGCGTGACGCGGACCAGAACCGCCTGCGAGCCACCGACGCGGGGAACATGGCCAGGGAGGCGGACGAGCAGGCCAGGAGCACGCAGCAGGTATGGGGCTCCAGCACAGCATGGTCCCACATGTGCTCCACAGCTTTAGATAAGGCAAAGAGGTTTTCCTGTTCAAGCCACAGCTTGCATGCTGTCGTGTCACTTCCTAATCTGATGCAGTACCCCACCACTGAGTTTTTCCAGGACCTTTCTCAATCCTAATGCCCTTAGCTGGAAATTCTGTTCTCCCCTATCTCCTGCCTGAGGCAGTGTAGCCCATAGAGCTGTCCATGTCCATCAGCATCTCTGTGAGTCCACGTGGTAACACAGTGATGGAGCTCTGGTGCACTACCCGTTTAAAGTTAAAAATGGATCCAATGCTGGGAAATCCCCTTCCCCCAGTCTGTTTGCTTGATCCTACCTGCACTGCTGGTTTGTTTTCCCACAGGCTTTTGACCAAGTGCAACAGATGTATGCTGAGCTGAAGAGCAGGATGGAACAGAGCCCTGACCTGGGAGAGCAGGGCAGCAGGGCACAGAGCATTGACCGGGAGGCACAGGCTCTGTTTGAGGAAACTCTGGCCATGATGCGCAGGATGGAAGGTAAGGCTCTTTGTGAACTCAATGTGGTCATCTCCTGTGCTGGGGAAGGGCTTTTGACTACCGGAGGGAAAGAAATGATGGGTAAGACAGCATGCTTTAGGCAGTGTGACCGTGGGTTTGAGCTGTATCTGTTGGTGCTGTGCCAGTAGATGTGGGGTTCGCCAGGGTGTGTGTGCTGCCACAGCAGGGACCCCCCCACCTGCAATGCCCCTTTGCCTCCACATGCTCACTTCCATTTTTAAGCATTCAAAAGTAATGGCTCTGTTCAGAGCAGCCGTGGTGGGGAGGAGAAGGGGGAACGTGGGCTGGTACCTTTCCTCACCCCAGCAGAGCTGTGTGAGGCTCAGCCCGCTGGGGAGGGCAGTGGCCACGCTGCCTTTCTCCTGCCCAACCCTCACGTAACCCTTTCCTGCTCTCTGCCCTCAGCTATAGAGACAGAAATTCAGGAAAGCCACGAGGCTTTGATGTCCAAGTCGGCCACGCTGCTGGGTCTGGAGGAGCAGGTGGTCAGGATCCGGGTCGCCATCAACAAGAGAGTCGCCTACTATGAGAGCTGCTCCTGAGCAAGCTGCCCACGCGCCACCGGCATCGCCTTCCTCCCCTGCAGACACTGACTGGTGTATTTATTCCCATTTCCCAGCTGGAGTTCTTATGTGCCTAATATCTCTATTTTTAGCAAACTGAGTTTCCATACCTCTGGAGAATACTTGTGCCAAGCCAAAGGAGTGGCCCCCAGAGGGGGCTGACCTCGGGTGGACTGGTTGGAGCTTGCCCGGTGCTTGGAGGAGAAAAGGAGAGACATCAATCTTCCACTACAGATAAAAACCTCCCCTAAGCTGGTATTTCCAGAGGGTTTTATAAACCAAGACATTATTTCTGTTTCTTGTTTTAGCCAGTTCAGTCTCTCTCAGCTGAATTTCACTGTTCAAATTAAAACCCTCATGTGTGGGGCCTTTTAAAAAAAATTTATCTACACTGCAGTTAATCCTTGAAACTTGCTGTGGCTTCAGTAATTCCCTGTTACAGATCTTTCTTCAGAGACCCAGATCACAGGGATGGAGATATGATCTCCATCGTATCCATACAACAAACCTGTGTTGGTACAAATAAGAGAAATGTGATCCCATCCTCAAAGGTGAAGTCAAATGTCTTGTTTGACTTTCTGCTACAAAGCTGCTTGTTTACCACGCCAGGCTGTGCTGGAGAAATACCAGAGGGAGCAGGTCTGCAGATGCTTGGGAAACGCTTTATAAAGGGACTTAATAGACCGTTTCCACATCAAATTTCTATGAATAACCAACAGGCACTTTACAAAACAAAACTCGGCTTTATTAAGCAAGTATTTATTGTGCAGTTACAGACTGGGAAGCAGGGAATTTAGACCTTGCTGTGGTGGTTATCAGACATACGGAGGTTGCTAGCAGGTTGTCTCTCCTTTTGTAGCTGAAGTGAGAGCTGCGTAGCCTGGGCAGCTGGCTGATTCTGAGCTTCAGAGTGCTGAAGCCTGGGGCTGTCCAGAATCCAAGGAGTGGCTAGGATGCAGGTTGTAAAAATAGCTGAGCTGCCACTGAGTAAAACTTTGCATGGCTTTGGTTGATAGGGTGTACGTTGTGCAGTGCACTTGTTATGCATCGGACAACTAAACAGGATACAGAAAACAAAAGCTTAGAGCATTGTGCGGGGTCGTATGGGTAATGTACACTGACTGTGCTGGCAGTAGCCTCAGACTTCCCCTCGCTCAAGTGCTCTCTCCCAGCAATGACAATCCAGGAGCACCCTGAGGTCACTGCAGTGATGGATTCCTGGGACTAATGCTGCTCATCATGGGTCGGTTGCTGCTCTGGGATGCTGCTGCCCTCCTGTTCCTGGCAGGGCACAACCTCCTTTCTCACTTGCACTGCTGATGGCTGGCTTTGAAGTGCAGAAAAGAGTAAAACAGCCCTTCTGTTTCTGCGAGAGAGAGAATTTCAATTGGGAATTGAACTTTGTTTCATGAGACTGCTACCTTGCACCATGCTGTTAATAAGCAGGGCCACGGGGGTTAGGGACAGCTTGGGTGCTTTGTGTGCCTTAGAGATAAAGGGTTATTGCAGGACTGATTGCTGAATGGACCTTTTCAGAGCCTATAGTAGATCTTACTTGCATTTGCTGGTTGTGTGAACCCTTTGTGTATCACAGGTCTCTTTGTATAATCTCATCAGTAGAGCATGCCACAAAAGGTGATAGGATGTAGCTCACTGTATGTGGATTTTAGTGGAGAGCTGTGCTACCCTGTGCCCACCTTTTGAGGACACCCTTTCTTGCAGGTTTTAATGGCAAAAATTCTGACTGGTCCTGTATACTGTGGTGCAAACGATAGTGATTTCACTGGTCCAGAATTAATCTGAGCTGTGGGCACACAGGATTAGACTTTGTATTCAGCTCACCTACAAAACGAGCATCTCCACGCTCTGCTCTCTGCTAACAGGGCGAGTTAAACTGACCTGCTGGGACCAAATCCAGGAGAGGGAATAGCCCGTCAGGCTGCAGGGTTTGTCCGGTATGTGCTCGGCCATGGACCAGCAGCCTGTTGTCAGCTCTTTGCTCCTGGTCACTGCTGAGACCAGGGCTGAAAAGCTCTAGTCCCAGCTGGTGAGGCTCTTTGGTTCCAGCGTGACACTCCCAGTGGGGAGCTTTGAATAATTGCAGAGCTTGGTATGACACGTCCCTCCCTGGCTTCCTCTGGCATGCTCCTTGGGCTATGCAGTTCTAAGTGTAAAAGCTGGACCAGGAGTCACTGGCCTTAGTGGAAGCTGGAAGATGATTCCTTCCTTGAAAGCTGGTTTAGTTAAGGCTTTTTATTTTGCAAAAAAGCCCCGTGAGACACCCTGTTTCATGTATGGTCCCTCTGGTATTTGTGCCTTTCCCTGTTTTGGTGCCATAATGGGATTAATTAGAAGTGATTGGATGGTGGAGCACTTACCGCTGGCGATGTGGGGAGCCCGGTGGCTGCCTCCTCATCACATGATCAAACAAACTCCAGTCTGCCCAGTGCCGCAGTGGGAGGAGTGTTTACTGGTTTTCATTGGAACAAGAACTTCTGATTTGAAATGACTGGTCAGAAATGGAGGAATTGGAAGAGAAGGAAGAAAAAAGAGAAAGAGAGATGGTTATGGTCTGTCTGCAGGTGAATTGAAAGAGTGTTTTTAATATGAAGGACAGTGGGTGCTGAGAGCAAAGCAGAGCTGGGTGCCAGTCGATGCTGCAGCAAAGGCAGGACCCAGTTGCTCAGTACCAGCTCAGTAATTGGTCTGAGCAGCTTTAGCCACTCACAGTTCCAGTTTCTGGAAAGCAAATGTGCTCAGCTCAGCGGAGTGTGGCTGGGAGCTGGGCTGCTGCAGCCTGTTGCCAGCTTGGCCATGCAGCCTGGGCGATGCGCCTCACTCGATGCTCCCACCAGCACGGGGGGACCTGGCTGGACAAGCACTATCCAGCCAGTCGAAATGTTGGCTCCTGCCCTCATTCCTCCCTCCCTTCTACCTCCACCTGGGGCTGGCAACCTCAGTGCCAGAACACTCCTTCCAGGGATGGTTACCCTCGTTAGCTTGGTTGGAAGATGATGGCTAATGACTCAGATACCTACTGGGACTTTGCAGACTTTTTAAGCAGCACTGTCTCGGAGCAGAAGGATGTCTTCGTTTTCTCATGCCCCATGCAAGCTGGACTGCAGCCACAAGAAGTTCTGGTCGGTGGGCTGTGGTTCTCTGGCAGAACCACGCTGCTGCCTGTGGGCAGCGGTCTGTTCTCTGGGTGGCTCTGGAGCTTTCCCCCTCGGGTGCCCGTGTCCTGCTCCAGCTGAGTGGGGGGGTTTGGACAGCCCCTCGCAGGGACCGGAGGGAGTGACGCATCCTTGTCTTCACTTGGTGTTGCTGGCTGGGTGGCCACTGAGGGGGTGTTGGGTCTGGATGCCTCTGAGACTTGTATAATGGGGAGGGGGCTCTCAGCCGCTGAGTGACCGTTCATGTGGAGCTTCTTCATGTGGTGCACGACAGCTGCAGCATTGAAGGCTTGCTGGGGAAGAAGACAGAGCCCCATGGTGAGCACCTGGTGATGCCAGGCTGGATGGGTGCTGCAGGATGGAGGGATTGTCTCCCATAGGTGACGATGGGGGGGAAAGAAGGGGAGGGCTGTTTGTAGCCCGTGGTTCCCATTAGCAAACTGCAGATGCTTTTGAAGATTGCAACCACTTCTGCAAGGGGAATCATGGAATTGGCTGGGTTGGAAGAGACCCTTTAGATCATCGTGGGGGACAGCAGTACATTACCCCATGGTGTGAAACAGGGACTAGAGCTGCAGTTTGAAATGCTGCTGTACAGGTGGTTCTTATGGCATTCCCCTCCCCACCTAAATCCCCACTAAAGCTCTTGATATAAACAAAGTACCAATTTATCTCCAAGGCAGAAAGGAGGAAGAGTTGGATTAAACTCCCAAGGAGGTCTGCTGATGGAGCACCAATAATCCCACCCCCCTCCCCTTTATTGCTCGGTAAGGCTGCTACGGTGCAATGCCTGTGGTAAATCCACCAGTGTGCATTGCAGTGGGGAGAGTCCAGACACACTGTAAACAGGAGCCACATACAGTTTTCAGGCAGCCTGTGGAAGATCACAGCTTTGGGGGTGTTACCCGCACAGCTCAAGCCTCACTTGCTGCCTCACGGCAGCAACCGGCGTGTGTCAGTGAGGTGGCTCTGGGCTCCCACCAGCCAGTGACTTACCCTCCATTTGCTCTTTGCAAAGTTTTTCTGAATCTGAGCACTGACAGATGGGTAGATGTCACGGTGAAGGGCTGTATTTCCATTAATCCTGCAGATGGGGAGAGAAGAAAACGGGCTCGTAGGCAGATGGCATTTGTAAGGCGTTCCACATTCTGCAGGCAACTAACTGCTTTGTACGTTCAATCAGCAATAATTAAACCCAAAGGAAAAACAGCAACAAAATGTAACACAAACACACACTTCAGAGCCTGGGAAAGCTCGGGGTGGGATTTCTGCCTTGCCTCTGTTTATGGAGGCAAATATGCACAAATCACATCTTTAATTATTCATCACTTTCTGTCTTTGCACAACAAAAAAGAAACACCCAGGGCCATGGCAGAGGCAGAGTGACGTTAATGACAGGGGCTGGGGAGACACCCCTGCTCCCAGCTACCACGTGGAGTGAGATGTGGAGGCTGGTAAAGCCCCATGGCCACAGGCTCTGGCTGGGACCCCAGTCCTCTCACCATGGGTGCCGCAGGGCTTCTTCACAGGTAAACCTCGTGGTCGGGTTCTTCTCCAGTAAATGCCTGATGAAATCCTTGGCTGTTTGGGAGGGCAGGAGAAGCAGAGAGAAAAGGTTGGGGTTTTATCCTTGGAATGAGATTGGCTCTCAGTAGGACAGGGTAATGCTGGGGAATAAATATCATGAGCATCTGCCCAAGGCAGAGGTGGTCATGCTGCTTCGCTACCCCATCAAAGGGAGATGTGTGTGGTGAAGGGCTCCAGATGAACAAAATGTTAACTGGGGATGTACCATGCTTCAGGCTTAGAGTACATGAATGTGAGGTGAGTTATTCCACTAAAAAATAACTCTTACAAAGCACAGGAAGGGGCAAAGGTGCAAACTGAGCAGATGTGGAAGGTGCCCTGAAGAGCGGGTACATCGGGGGGTTCAGGGAGGATTGCAGTGGTTGTTATTAAGTCCTCGCAAACCTCTCGCTAGTTTTGTTGGTGTGTGTAAGAGATTGGTGTTCAAAATGTGCTGCTCAGGTGCTGGCTTCAGTGCAGCCTGTGCAGGGAGCTCCAAGGGCAGGTTGGGCTGGTGAAAGGCTGTGGTGGCTTGCTGTGCTGTAAGGAAGTGTGACCCGATGGGAAGAAAGGCAAAGGGGACAGAAAAGAGATGGGAAGGAAGGAAGGAAAAACCCTGGTGTTCCCTTGCTCCAAAGGGAGAGCTGAGCCCCCTCTGAGCTCATTAATCAGGGTTGTGAGAGTCAGGGTTATGTTAACAGGGGCTTCAGCTGAGGATGCTGAGGGTCAGGCAGGATGCAAAGACCCCATGCTCGGCCAGCACAGCTTGCTTTGCTGTCACCCCCCCTCCGGCTGCCGTGGTGCTGGGGGCCCTGCAGCCAGTTCCCATGGCTGGGGGCCTGTCACTGCATGAGTGACTCGGTCCAGGGCTTCATCCTCTCCCATCCCTGCTGAGGCCAAGGGCATTCAGGGGTGTGGGGTGAGGGGGGCTCGGCTGGGGCCGGCTTGTGGGAGGGAGCATGGTGCTTCCCAGTGCCAGAGCTTTACCTGACTCGGAGATATCGTCCCAAAATGGTGACTCAAACTCAAAGTAGCCTTCCTTGATCTTCTCAAACAGCTTGGATTCAGTCTCCTCATAGAAAGGAGGATACCCACAGAGCCTGGGACAGAGCAGAGAGCCAGGGACCTGTCAGTGCTGCCCTCCACAGCAGCAGAGCAGGCAATGGGGGGGCTGCTCTATCCATCCACCTGCCCCCACATCTAAGTGCATTGGTAAAGCTGCAGAAAACACTTAAAACCTTAACTGCAGCAGCGAAAGGACAAAGCCATAGCTGGTACGGAGCTGTACGGTGTGGGAGGGAACAAAACAAAACGTACTGGGGAAGATTGAGTGATATTTGTAGGCAACTGAAAAGAAAACCCACCAAACAAAGCCTGGGATGAGGCACATAACAAAGAAAATGTGATTCCTTTCAGCTCCACTCCAGCACTTGATTCCCCACATCCCGTTCATTTCCATGGGCTAGTGAATTCCTGCTGTATTCCCAGAGCAAACAGGAGGTCTGGCATCACCTCTGCTTGCACTGCTGCTCTGTAGAGGTGTCTGTAGTGGTGGAGGAGGGGTTGGGAAGCTCATGTTAAAATGAGCAGGGTGCTGTGTGCTCGTACTCACAGGATGTAGGTGATGACGCCGATGGACCAGCAATCCACCGCTTTGCTGTACGGTTTCTGGGTGAGCACCTCAGGGGCTGCAGAACAGCAAAACCAAACGAAAATTCGAAGCATTAATGCATTACCCCATACTGGGATGAGCAACAGGGTCTTGTACACTCGCCCTCTGAGGTGCCAGAGGGGAGTTGGCCAGTAGCAGCCCCGTTTGCCACTTGGATCTGTCTGTACCTATTGTTCTGCCATCGAATAGGAAGAACCGCTGATGGTTTCTCCCTGCATCCTGAGCCTTCAGCCCACACGCTGCGGATCAAGGCAGTCTGGGGAATGCTAAACCAAATCCCGTGGGGTTACAATGCTTTTGGCATTTTTTCAGTGAACACAGGACTGAGGCTGAAATACGTTCCTCTTAAAGTACCCTTTTCCTTGCACCTTGGAGTGCTCTGTGATGTTGCAGTCTGCTCTCATCCAGCCCTTTGTGGTCCACGCAGCACATCAGTGAGCAGTGTGGTGCTGTTAAAGTGATTCCCTGGTTTCCTCCTTTCTGCTAGGCAAGGTGCTGTACACCCACAACCTCTTTCCCAGTCAGCCCACCAGTACAAACCCATCCCTGATCCTTGGCTTACCAACATATCCAGGAGTCCCGCAGGCAGTGGACATGATGCCATTCTGCTCCATTTTAGACAAGCCGAAGTCTGTGATCATGATTTTGGAGTTCTCTTCAGGGGTAAGGTAAAGGAGGTTTTCAGGCTGTGAGCACAGAGGGTCAGAGGTTGGTGTTTATGGTAGACAGAGGAAGGAAACAACATAAAGTCATGGGGCAAGGGTGCAGCTGCTGCTGGGACGGGCAGCTCTCACCTTCAGGTCGCGGTGAACTATCCCGTTTTCATGGAGGTACTTGACTGCTGTCAGGACCTGGTGGATCACCACGCTGGCATCTTTCTCAGTGTAAACCCCTCGTTCCAAAATCCGATCAAACAGCTCTCCCCCAGATACCCTGTGGAAACGGGAGTTCAGAAGGAGAAGGCTGGAAACAAAACTGTGCAAATTCAATCGCGCTTTTGTGTTGGGTGAGGTAACTTTCTGGTCCTTGTCCAACTCCACCTACAGCAGAACCATTCCTTGGGCAGCAGGATTTTGTGCTGCTGAGGGTTCTTTGTGATCTCTCAAGTGCAATTGCAGGGTGTTGGTATGATTGCTGGTAAACCTTGGGAATTTGGGGGAGGTTACGGTGCACCTCCTGGCAGAGCTGAGCCGCAGGCACCAGCACCTCAGGCAGGTTGGATGCCAGGCTCTGCTGCAGCACTGGCTGGGTGGGTTTTTTGTGGGATCGCTTCCTTTGGATGGATCTGGAAGTTAGCAGGAGCTGTGGGTGCTCAGGGTGATGCCCACAGCGAGCTGCCTTCGCTGCTGACACGCTGCCCGGTTTCATTTCTAGAAACCCCGCGCAGTGCAGCTTTAATTAGAAATACTTCTGTCTCTGCCCTGCTAAACTGTGATGAATTAATTTGCATAAGTAGCTCCTAATCTTGGTCTAGAACCTTGCTGCTAAAACGAACTGAACTGAGAGGGTTTGAGGAGTGTCTGGGTGAGTTCAAACCGTGTGGCTCCTGCTTCGTTACTTGTGTGGGTGCTGGGGCGCGGGGTGCATCACCCTGCTCCTGCCCCCTTCCTCCAGCCCTGCCCATACTTACAGTTGCATCACCAGGTAGAAGTGGGTTGTGCTCTCATATATATCTTCTAAAGTCACAATGTTTTCGTGCTTTATTCTGCAAAGGTAAATGTGGGTCAGAAACAGCCCCAGTAAGGACAAAGCAGCTTCTCAAGTGGAAAACCCAACAGTCATCTTGCTTTAATCACCAGTGACAGCTCTGTGAGTGATCTCCCTTGCCCTGCATGGCAGAGGATTGTTGATGCCACCACAAACTCCCTCTGGAACACCAGGCACCCAGAGCAGAGGACCAGACCCTTCTTCTTTAAGCAGCCTGCCTGCTCTGTATCAGGGATGTTACTTGGACCACAAAAGCATCCGCTCTGGTTGTCCTTTTCCTGAGTGCTGCTTTGCTCCATCTCACTCCTCTGTGGGTCTATGGCTGTTGGGGTTACCAGTCCAGCCAAGGAACAAGAGAAGAAACTCATCTACTAATTCAGAGTAATATCTCTATGTTCTATAAAAAGAAACACTTATTTCCCTGTGCTATTCCCACTGTAGAGCCACATGCCTCAGGAGGGGGCGTTGGTTCTGCTTTACGTCACAGTGTGTATGTACTCACTTTTTCAGCACTGCTATTTCGTTCTCCAAGCTGCTGTCCCTTGTGAGAGGAGACTTCTTGATGCATTTCAGGGCAAAGAGCTTGCCAGTGCTCCTCTGCTTCACCAGGAACACTTCTGAAAAGGCACCTCTGTGGAGAGAAGTTGTGTTTCAGCGGGCGTGCTGCTGGACTGCAGGGATGCTTAGAGGGAGAAAGAGGAAATGGCAAGAGAAAACAGTGTCGTGGTACTTGTAAAGCCAGAGCTACATCTCCAGCAGCCCCAGACTTTGGAGATTTGATGTCAGGATATGAAATGTGTAGGAAAAAAAACACCCAGAAATTTTCTCTGTTGTAGAGAAAAGGTGGTTTTTGCACAGTTCATCATGGAGCTGTGTTCAGAATGGGGACAAAGAAGATCCCTGAGATAAAATGAAATCAAGTTCTTTGGGACTGTCTGTCAATACACTCCATCAGGTGAGATCTGGCCATGCCCCGTTCAGAGCACAGCTCCAGGAGGCAGATGGCAAACACGTACCTCAGGTGGGTGCAGGAGGGTGCCCCATCCATGGCCATGCAGCTCGTGGCCCTTCAGGGAACCTTTGCTCTCAGATCCATTGGAAGTGGGGGGATTGTCCTGGGCTAAGGGGCTGCACTGGTAACCACCCACTAGCCGGGCAGCCTGCAGCTCAGGTGCTTGTTGGGGTTACAGCCCCTGCAGAAAGGTCTAACTGGGACAAATTCCTGCTTTAATAGGGATTGTGGTTCCTCAAAGCCCCCACCAAATTAACACACTCCTTCACTTGCCCTGGGCAGCGTTGCCTGGGGACTGAGGTAGCTGAATTGAGAGCTGGGCTTTGCTGTGGTTTGGGTCTGTCAGTCAGCACTTCAAGTGCACGACTGGATAACGTCAGGAAAGGCTTTTAATCAGCATCTGATGTGTTTTCCTTTCCCCAGGGACTGGTAGCACCCATGACCCTTAGTGACAGAGTGACACCGAGTGTCCTGTGTGTTCCTGGTGCAGGTTCAGCCCTGGGCAGCGATGAGCAGGTATTTATAGCATGCCCAAAGCTCCCAATCCTGTTAAAGGTTTATCTTCGGTGGCCGAACACGTGTCTGGGGACAGTGACTGTGCATCCTTTGCCAGGTCAGTCCTCAATAATCCCCATCAAATGAGCAGCAGATTAATTGGTGGCAGTTAAATGGAACTTGCCACTGAGCCTGCAAAGCGCTGCCAGGAGCTGGAGGGCAGAGCAAGGAGGTGAGGGCAGGGGAAGCCCCTTCCTGCCTGGGATGTATTGCAACAAGGGCAGAAACAAGGGCAGAGAACCTGCATCTCCTGCCATCCACCACACACAGAATCCCAGTTCCTGGGAGCTCTCGGAGTTGGCAGGGATGTCCTCACTACTGTCCCTAATCCAACAGTTGTTGATGCCAGGGGAAAGTGATAGTAAGTTTCCAGGGAATTTTAGGTTCTGGATCTTCGTGTCCGCTCCTCAGCTTGCTGAAGCCATGCATGTGGAAGAAATCCCAATTTCTAACGCTAAATTTTGTTATTAATGTAATATTAGGAAATGAACATCCTACAAATCAGATGCTGGGGCATCTGTTCCATATATCTGTCCCAAACAGTTTATAATAATTATGCCCCTTATTAAAAAATGATGAATCAACAAGTTGGCTAGAACAGAGCGAAGCTGATTCTAACCTCTTCCCTTCAGGGAAAGCTGTTGGATAACTAATTCCTGAGACTGACCAGGACTGGGATGATTTAAAATGCCGCTCAGCCCTGGAGTAGCTGTTTTTTGGGAGCTTTGCTGTGGGTTCTAAAGTCGCAGCGAATTTGGCCGTGACAGAACTCACTGGTGGAGGTAATTCAATTCCTCCTCCGCCACCTTGGAAATGTTTTCTTGTCTCATTCGCATGAATAGGCAAATTAAGCTGTTAACTCACAGAGAAGTATCGTACAACTCGAAGATCCTTGTTCTTGCTTCATCCCTCAACTGAGTCAGGGTTTATGAGCTAAATATATGACTTAATTATAATAACGCCTCTCCCAGCACTGTCCCTTGGCCGTGCCTGACCTCGCAGCAGTGGCAGACCAGTGTGCTCAGCAGGGAAAGGGCAAAAAACTGAGCTGCCAGGCAGGCTTAGAGGGAAAGGTGGGCAGCATGGAACTGGCCAAGGGCTGGGTGGGAAGGAGCTGCTTCTGTGCAGGTTGGCAAGCGTGAGCCATCAGAGCACCAGGAGCTGCCATGCAGCAGTGATGGAGCACCCACCCCTCGCCTCAGGGTCCTGATTGCCCAGGGAGGGGGAGATCTCATCTTGTGGCATCAGCTGGTGCCAGGGAGTCGCTGCTCTGGGCTGGAAAGCCGGTACCTAGAGGTGGGGGTCGGCTCTGGTACTTACGATCCCAGGGCCTCCATGAAGATGAATGTTTTTCGGATGTTGCTCGTCTGTTTCTTCCAGGAGCTGCTGCTGTCATCCTCTTCCTTGCGACCCATCTCCTCCAGAGTGAAAGCAGGGAACGCTGCGAGGAAGAGGAGGAGGAGAAAGGTGACTGCTGCAGCACGTGAAGCAGGGGACTGCCCCGGAGCTGGCTGGATTCGGGATGCTGTGAGTGCTCTTTGCTTGGTCAGAAGAGTCAGACTTCGTGAGGGTGTGAAAGTCTGTGCCTCTCTTGCTACTCCTGGCTGCTCGTGCTGACCATGTCCCTGCTGCCATGTCCCGCTCCAGCCGCAGCGTAACGCCAGCTCAGCTGGGAAGGAGCTGGTGGCCATATGGTAATACTCCTGTCTGCATCCTCATTTAGAGCAAGCTGGCAATTACAAATGTTTATGTTGTGCTGTGTATTTAGTGGTTAAAAAGCCCTGCTGAACGGCTGCTAATTTTAACTCTCGCATCCATGACTTGGTGATTAAAAGTTGGGTACAGCTAGTGATGGAGATGGATTATAGCTGAGCTGCCTTATCACTCAAATAACAAATAGTTTCAAGAGCTCGTGACTGCAGGGAGGGGAGTTTTCTATCAGATGCTTTGTTGATCTGTCTTGCAGAGTTTGCGCTGCTGTCGTCTTTAATTTCTGTTAATTGACAGGTTGCTTTTGCTCGGAGCCATAACCTTCCCCTTGCCTTTTTCTCACCAGGCTGTGATGCTGTGGTGCTGGCTGGGATGGTGAAGGGGGGGCAGTTTTTAGTGCCCTGCCCTGCCTGTGGGTCCCTATGCCACAAATACAGAGCAAGTGGTCCCTGCCTGCATCCTCCCACGCTCGGCACGCAGAGGGGGGTGAGGGCAGCTCACAGAAAATGCAGTTTTCTGGAGTCCCCCCTGCTCTGTGGGACAGGATGAGCCCAGGATATCAGTGTCAGAGGGTGTCACTGCAGGAGAGCTGGTCTGGCGCTCAGCGGCTGAGCTGGGTGTCTGAAAAGTGCTGCTGCTCACAGGCGACTTGACCTTGGTCAGGTCCCTGTCCCCCACCCCCCCAGCACTAAGCTCTTTAGGGTGCGGGCTGAGCAGCATCACTGCAACGCAGCAAGTACCCATCGGCTGGGGGAGAGTTACTCAGAGCTTACACAAGGTCTGGCAGGTGTGAAATGTTACACCGGTATCTGGGCACCCTTAATAGGATCAGGTCTGACATTATAGAACTGGAAGAACGCTGGAAGGTGAAAAAAAAGACCTGAGACTCAGAAAATACCCATGTTTTTAGAGAAGTGGGTTGTCCATGTCATTAGAAGAGCAGCACTGAAAGTATCTGTGGAGGGCAGGGGCTGGGGGGCCGCAGCCTCGGCACGGGGAGCATCGTGCTTCTCGACAGCAGGAACGGCTGCCCCAAAGCCCATGGGGCACAGCTGAGCCTCCGAGGGGCAAAGCACAATATTTTGTGTCAAAATAAGCATTTGAGAAAGGCAAAAGTATGAAAGCAGAGAAAAAGCCCAGAGATCTTGTTTCACAGCAGAGAGCTTAGATAAACTAGGTTCAGGGGGAACTCTGTATCTCCTTAATTAACACAGTTTCAGGGATTTGAGCTCCTTGACACAATTTTTTAAAGGTTAATTTGACATTGGCAACAAAATTGACTCAACTGTAAACAGCTGTAGGCTTCAGTCTGTAAAATCACCGGAGGCCAGTGTGCACTTGACCTTTATTTACCTCCTAGGACAGACATGTAACTCCTAGAGACACAATCCTCACCAGACCCAGCTGTATCTTGCTGCTTACAGCCAGTGAAGATCCAAAGTTCCCCATAAAAACCGCTGACAGATGAATAGAAACCCTTCTGCCAGGATTCTGAGCCCCCAAAGGACGTTTCCTCGCCTGTCCCAAACCTCTACAGAACCCCAACATCATGAAAAGAGAATTCAGAGATCACAGGATCGCCTGGCTTGGGAGAGACCCTTTAGCTCATCGAGTCCAACCGCAGCCCAACCCTGCCCAGCCCTCCTCTAGACCATGGTGTCTGAGAAGGTGGGTTTTATCCACCTTAACCAAGTACCAAAAGCATGATGCTGGTGTGATGTTGAACAACGGGTAAAAGCCAGGCGACCTCTCTGTTTCTTTCTCAGCCTGGTGTCAAGCAAAGAATATGAAGCTAAAAAATAAAATACTAAAGAAAAAATAGTTCAGCCTGGCTGTGGGGACAAACTGACTGCTGGACTCTGCTCCCACGCAGCCCTGTGGGCATGAGCTCTTCGGGGTGGCACGGTGCAGAGATCCCCCCCGGGGAGGCTGGACCCCACTGCCAGCTCCAGGGCTGAGGTGACCATCTTGTCCCCTCCACACAGGAGGTGACAATTTGGCCTGTTCAAGCCCAAGCGTCAAATTTGCCCAGTTTGAGCCGAATTCCATCAGCGTGCTCGTGTTTAATCCCTTACAAATTCAGCAGGGTTGTTTTTGAGACGGGTTTAGCTGCAGAGGGAAGGTAGTATGGTGTTTTCTTTGGTCCCCTGTGAGTCATCTGTTCATCTTATAGTTCCTCCTTCTGCCACTCTCTGCGTACGGCACTTGGCTCTGCCGGTAGCTGGGGGAAAGGCTGGATGAATAGCTCTGACTCCCTACACGTGTATTTGATTTCCTGCTTTCTCAGTGTTTCTGTGCCATCACCAGCCAGTCATTTCCTGCCTCCCCGCGCCCTTCTGCGAGGCAGGGAGGTAAATGCTGCTATTTTGGGAGCCAAAGAATGGAATGTTTGAGTCGCCCGAAATGCAAAGCTGCATATGTGCTGGGGTGATGCATGCATGCCCACCTTCCCCACGCTGGAGCCTGGTATTCTCTTTACTTTCACAGGGAAGTAATCACAAAGTTTGGTGCAGGACACGGGGCCCTCCCGGGCCAGCCAGGCTTATGGGATTACAGACCTGTGACTTTCCCAGCCCTGGCTCTGGGAACTCATCTGGACTTTGTCTCTCAATCTGGTTAAGCCACTTGTTGCTCTCCACAGCAGGCTGTGAGAACACAGTGCTGGGTGTGTTTGTTGCCTGGGTTTTGCTCTTGTTGAGGCTCTGGTCCATCAACACCCTGACCTTCCTCAGCGCAGTACGCAGCGTATGGTCTGACAGGCTGTGCTGGACCTACAGCCCAGATGAAGAAGCTTTGCTTTCCACAGCAAAGAACATGTGATGACAAAAGTTGGGCAAACAGCTCTGAGCTTGGAGAGGCAGGTTCTCCTGCCATGTGATGTGTCTGTCTGTTTGTTTCCATCATACTTCTGAAACCAACCAGCTCCTGTGTCAGAACCATCCTGACACCCTGTCCACCTGTGCATTGTCCCCTGGCTCCCTGGGCATGTTCTCCTGCTGCAGCAGTGGGATGCAGAGGCAGAGCATCCCCAGGATGCACCTGAGAAACACCTTGTTTTCAACACCTCCTCTGGAGATGGGACTATCATCACCCTCCTGCCCATTCGCCTTTTAGACAATAGTGTGTTAAGATTGCATCCTAAAATGGAAATGCTCATTGATTAAGGGAGGTAAAGACCTCTGGAGAGGAGAGCAAAGTACACAGCGTTGCTTGTGTTTGTTTAGCCCCTGCTCCCCCATCATACCCAACGAAGCACCGCCCAGGACTTCGGGCTGATGAGTAGTTCCAATATTAATGTGTAACCTTAGAGCACAGGAGAGCCCAAAGTCAATAAACGTGACTGCTGCTATACTCTGCCTGATCCAGCACATGACACATCGATGCTGAGAATGTAATGAGCGTTATTATGACCTTGCTTAAATATTTCCTGAAGAAATTTGTTCTGCTTTCCTATCTGGCAGCAACCACTCCATCTGCAGACAGACACCCTGCTTCTGAATGGATACACTGCATTAGCAAAATTATTGTAAGACGTGATGAATAGTCTTGTGACAAAGTTACACGGAGGGGTGGGGGGGACACATGCTGCTTTCATCGTTTTGCCTTTAGAATCGGAAAGAAGTTTACGGAAAAAGGGAGAGTGCAAAGTCAAAGGGCTTTGCTTTGAAAGAAAAGGCAGGAAAACAAGCAATCTGCATGTGAATGAATGAACGGCCAGGCCAGCCCCTGGGCTGGGGACAAAGGAACAAGAAATTGCAAACAGGAGCTGGCCACTGCAAACACATCCCCATTAAACCTCCTGCATCCCCCCGCCGCCCCTCCACTCGCAAGCAGCGGGGTAACTTAGTGCCCCCGATGGACGCTGGCGGATCCCGATTTTCAGTACCGATATTCCCGATGCCTTAAAACACTTTTGAAGTAAAATGTCAGGAGGCAGCTCTGTACAGCATCTCTAAACACAGCGCGATGTAGGATGCCGGGCTGGCAGCCTGTGTGCAGAACTCCTCCCGCATTTCCCTGCCGCGCGATACCAATCGCTTTTTAACTAGAGACCCGGGTTATCCAGCACCCCCCACCTGCTCGGCTGGCGCCGCGGCCGGGAGACGCGAAGGGCCGGGAAGGAGAGAGGGTTTTCGCTTACCCGAGTGAGCACAAGCGAAGCGAGTCCCGCTGGCGGCTGCTCCGGCTGGTGCGCGGGATTAGAGGCGGGTGGGCGCGCAGGGCAGCGCGGAGGGGGCGCTGGCTGCGCCGAGGGGACGCTGGCTGCGCGGAGGGGACGCTGGCTGCGCCGAGGGGACGCTGGCTGCGCGGAGGGGGCGCTGGCTGCGCGGAGGGGGCGCTGGCTGCGCGGAGGGGCCGCTGGCTGCGCGGAGGGGCCGCTGGCTGCGCGGAGGGGGCGCTGGCTGCGCGGAGGGGGCGCTGGCTGCGCGGAGGGGACGCTGGCTGCGCGGAGGGGACGCTGGCTGCGCGGAGGGGGCGCTGGCTGCGCGGAGCCGCTCACCCGGCAGCGCGGATCGCCGCGAGCACGAGCCGCGGCTGGGTGCGCGCGCGGCGCGGCGGGGAACGGGACCCGGCGACACGGGGACCCGGGACGGGCTCAGCCCCGGGCGTGTGGCAGCGTCACACGCACCGAGTGTGGGGCTGGAACATCCCCGGCTGGAACGCAGATAGAATTCGCTTTTAACTAGTGACTGCTGGGGATTAATGGCTCGTTCTGCTTTGCGTGGCAGCGGGAGCGCTGCTGGGGGCGGGGGGACACGGGCTGGAGCGGGACTGGACCGGGATGGGACTCCCCGCCGGGATGCTCCGGCCCCTCATCTCCGTCGCCCGGAGGGTGATGCTCTCCACCATTTCTAGATGGCACGAAACCATGGAGATGCCACGGCAGCAGAGGTGCATCTCCATCACCGGAGCTTTGGGCCATTTCAGTGGCTCAGTTTGACTCTCAGGCCGCTGTGTGTCCCTGCCCACGGGGTGCAGCACATGTCACCCCAGGAAATATTAATAATTCTTCGAATCTTTCTACAGCCCAGG
Source organism: Porphyrio hochstetteri (assembly GCA_020800305.1). NCBI lineage: Eukaryota > Metazoa > Chordata > Aves > Gruiformes > Rallidae > Porphyrio > Porphyrio hochstetteri. Next base: position 6,680,896 of record CM036930.1, on the reverse strand, counting down.
ATTTTTAGAGATGGCAACAACAACTTTACTCAGTTGATTTACACTGCTGCCTGGAATAACGCCTGAAAAGCATCTCTATCACTGCAAAGTTTACTTTGATATCAGGAATAAATCAGCTCTGAGGCAATACTAGAAAGTCACAGTATTTTTCTTAATATTTTTATTAATATATTAACTAATATTTTGGATCTTCTTATTAACTAATTTTACTTTCTCAAAGATATGAGCAATCCCATCCTAACTAGATATTTAACTGCCACAGTTAGAACTGGTGTTGTGAGGTAACTAAAGGACATCCTGACCCACAGAGAGTGTTGTGAGATGGGTTGGGGTGAAGGAACCCATGTACCTGTGGCAGAGCTCTGGAGATGTGCTCAGGGCAGGCAGAGGGGGAAAGCAGCACGGCCTTTATTGAAATAGATTCGTTATGGTAGAAATGCCAAATAGAGCAACAACAAGGAGAACAAATGGGCAACTCTGCCCAAGCATCCCTCTTCCCTGTGATGCTGGAGTCTGTCCCCAGGGCTCTGTTTGCTGTGCAGGGAGGAACGGAGTCTGGCCAGGCTGGGATGGCTGCAGGGTGAGCAAGGGGAAATGAAATGGAAAAGGGGACAGTTTGGGATTGCTTTGGGATTGTTTAAAGCAGAGATAAGGAGAACAAGAGGGAAACTTTTATCATGCTCCAGGCCCTGGCGTTTGTGTGGTGGTGTGTTTGTGTTGGAGAGGAGATGGCTGAGATAAGCTGGAGTGGGCACACGCCCCTTGTCTTGCTCTTGTACACATCTCCTGCTGTAAATGCACCATACATCTTCCAGAAAGAGCGTGACCGTGGCAGGGCGATGCTAGGGACAGCCATCAGCTAGGAGCAGGAAGACATCTACCTGAAAAACCAGGGAAGCAGAGCAGGGCTCTTCAGTAAGTGAGAGCTGCACTGCTGCCCACATCAAGAGCCTTCAGAAGAACACCACCAGCCCGGTGGGAGTGAGAGGGAGACACTCCCATGCGTGGGAACTATCAATCAGCTGGTGGCTCTCGACCTCGGCCAGTGGGAATCTGGGACAACAGGCAATTCAGTCCGGGGCCCGTTACTGAGCTCTCAGTGGGCTCCAGTTAAAATAGCAGTTATTAACTACCGGCGCTCAGAGCGAGCAGCAATGGAGGTTGTAGTGGTGTGAGTCACGAGGAGCTGCAGTGGGAACCAGCAGCACCATGTGTGAACCGCAGCAGCCCCCGTGCAGAGGGGTTCCACAGGCAGGTCCTGCTCTCCTGGTGAGACAGGACCTGGGCTGCTGCTGTGTGTGATGGGAGAAGGGAAAATATTTCCTGAATACTGCCAGTGGGAGGGCAAACAGGGCAGCAGGGCTGTCACTTGGGTTTTCGAGCTGAGAAGGTTTGAGACGTGACACCCTGAATGTAAATACAAACGCAGAAAGCAAATACAAGATCCAGCTCTGGTAATCTCAGGGCTTCCCAGGAACTTGACTCATGGGCTGTAAATCCGTGTGTTATCCCTGGGCACAGGGTGTGACAGCTCTGTCCCTGCCTTTGCTCAGCCGGAGCATCCCAGGATCTCCGGGGCGGGTGCCAGCAGAGAGCACTGCAGCACAGCCCATGGCAACAGCAGGGGCTTGGGAGCAAAACTAAGGAAATAAGGACTTTTACAAGCGACACAGCTGGGATTTCTGAGCAGTTAGTTGGGGGAAGGTGTTGTTCTAGATGATCTAACGTGTGATTCAATAACATGTGATTCAATAGCATATTCCTCTCGAGCACTCCCTGAGCATCAGTTCACTCCTGTTGCCTTAAAACGGCTCCTTAAAGCAAGGAGGTTCCTTCATTTGTGGTGTGATGGGGATGAGGTGGAACCAGATGCTGCTGCCTTGAGGCTGTGCTGTCTCTATGGGAAAGGGTCACTCCTTTCCATAGGCTTCATACAAAGGGGTCAGGCTGGTAACTGAGTCAGGCAAAGAATTCAGCCGTGGGCTTTTGAACATTCTTCTTAACCTGGTAATTATGGTCCCAGGAACTAAGTAGTAACTACTCATTTTAAAATGCTAAAGAATCCTGTAATTAGCTCCTGATAAGCATGCGCTGTTAATTAAGCCATTCAGTGGTATATTTGCTGTGCAGCTTGATTATGTGTCCCTAAATTCCAGCTAGCACATCTCTCACATGCTAGTGTTCCCATAGGAAGCTTCCTGGGATGGGTCCTGACCCACTGTATGAGCCCCCATCCCAAACTTTACAACAAACCTGCAACCTAAAGATGAAACAGGGTTTGAGATGGAATTTATTTGGCTGAAGAATGGCTCCTTTTTAATGGCATTTTGTCTGTGCTGCCCAAGGCCAGGCTCTTGGCCAACCCCACCTTCCCATCCCGTGCCAGTCGTGCCGCAGAGTGCTTTTCCCATGTTGGACTTGGAGCTGACTAGTAGGAAGTAGCCCCTAATTGGGTAATTAGGAACTCAGAAGGGCCTTTTCGACAGCTTTTTGAAAAATTAAGGGCTGATTCTGTAGGTTGTGAATAGATGTTTATTCGAGGGGTCAATTAAACTGTAAAAATCACACTGTAATTTGGGGCTGCAGGGGGTGAGGACACCGTGCTACCCGCTGGCTGGGGATGCCCCGGATGGGCTGTCCCTGGGGGGATGCCCGGGATGGGGCTGTCCCTGCACGCCCCTGCCCGGAGCGAAGCAGTTTCCCTCCTCGGGCACGGAAACGCTCCGTGGGCACCGCGGGCCGGTCCCGCCGCCGTTCCGCGGCCTCGGGCTCCCTCTGGTGAGCAGCCCGGCAGCTTCGGCCGGGGCCGCGGAGGGGAGCGGGGCCGCAGCATCCTCTACCGTCGCACGGCATCGCTGCTGGGGAGGGGAACCGGCCGCCCCGGAGACGCGTCCCGGCCACGGGGAGGGGGGAATGTGCCGCTCGGTGCGGGAAAAGAGGTAAAAATAACAGGAGCGGCGAAATTCAGAATTTCCTGATCGATTATTTTGGTGCCGTGTGATGGCTGTTAGAAAACAAAATCATTACAGCATTCCCAGTAAAAATACAGCTTTTCCCCGCCTTTTTTCAGTCAAAAAAAGAACCCTTTCAGGATGCTGAAATCTGGCTGAAAGGCTTCACCAAGAGCGATTTTTCTTTGCTTATGACTGTGTGCAGTAAATAGGCGAGGAGATAACGGCATTGTGGAATTTAGCTTAAGAAAGAATCCAATTAGATTCTTCTGGGCTTGTCTCACACTGGATTATGTGTGGGTTTGTTAAGATTTTGTTCCTCTTGGGCCAGATAGCAGCTTCAAATCACTTTTTTTTCCATTTTATCTGGGATTACAGGCGTGAGAATAGGAAGGAAAAAAACCCTTCTGTAAGGGATACACCAACACCAGCTCCTGATCTGCTCAGCAGGCTGGGAGGATGGAGACAGCCTTGACCTGTCTGCTCCCTCCCTTGCTGCTGCTGGTCATGCAGTCGGTTGTACCCCGGGGTAACATGGCAAAACACTGGGAAGGGCAGGTGAGGTGTGAGGAGATGCTGGAAAACCAGAGAAGTATGAGGCAGTCCTGCTGAGCCAGCTCGGCTTTTTGGAGCATCACATGAGAAACATCGTGACCTTTGGAGAGCGCGTTGAAGGATGGGAATAAAACAGGTATTAGGAATAAACTAATATCCTGGCTGCTTCTGTGTTTGTAGGTGGCTCTGTGTACCTGAAAAATACCCTCTGGATGTGGAGGAACCCACAGTGAAAGTATTGACAAACACTCTGCCTGGAGATGGGTGGTTTGGAAGCTGAAATCGTTTCTCATGACCCTCTGAGCTGCCTTTGGCTCTCTGGAGCAGCACGGTGCCATTCTGGATGATTTAGGAGTGATGCCGCCCCACAGATTTCCTGGGCTCACCATCACTGCTTCTCTGGAGCTCCACAGCAAGTTGTACACATGGGGCCAGGCTATGGACCGAAAGGAACCACCGTCCCTGGGGAGGCTTGGCGAGCAGCACGGTGGGACACGAGGGCTCCTCTTTGCAGGAGCAGGAGTGTTTGTTTTGGTTTCTTGAGTGATGACAAGCGAGCAAACAAGATCTGAATCTCACATCTGCTCCAAAGGCTTCTCTTAATCTCTGTAAGTAGCCAAAACATATCAGGAGTTGGTAAGACAACATGTCTGATGGATTTATGCTTTTTTTTCATCAGCTTGCTGAAAAGTGGAAGCTAGATGACAAAACATTTCATAAGCAGTCACAGAGTCCATCTCTAGGCATGTGGGAGTACTGATAAAAGCCGGCTCTGCCTGAAAGCATACACTGCACATTAGTACCCTTGGGGTACTGTAACAGGGCTGGGGCTCTGTAACACTGTCATAGAATCATAGAATGGCTGGAAGGGACCCCAAGGATCACAGAGCTCCAACCCCCCTGCCACAGGCAGGGCCACCAACCTCCAGGCCTGGAGCTACACAAGGTTGCCCAGGGCCCCATCCAACCTGGCCTTGAACATCCCCAGGGACGGGGCACCCACCCCGCCTCTGGGCAGCCTGTTCCAGCCCCTCACCACTCTCTCTGTAAAAAACTTCCCCCTAATATCTAATCTAAACCTTCCTTCCTTCAGTTTCACTCCATCCCCCTTGTCCTGCCATTATCTACCCTTTAAACAAGCTGATTCCCCTCCTGTTTATAAGCTCCCTGTCCTCGGGCTTCCCACGAGACCTGGCTGACCCTCACCCCTGGGAAGCGTTTGTTTCCCTCCCCTACGGATGAGCTGAGCAGGCACAAGGCTCAGCACTGCTTCTGAGGTGCCGTTGCTCTGAAGAGCGGGGCCATTACCCCACTTCAGTGATTGGAGAAATTCCTATCTGGATCCTGCTAGCTGTAGTTACTCAGAGTATCTGTTGTCTGACCATTTGGATATAACTGTGGGATGGCTGCTGGCAGCTGGGGTGTCTGCTATGACACAGGGAATATATCCAGGCCTATTTCAATAATCTCTTTGCTGCTCTGTTTAAAGAGATGGCAGTTATCCTTATGGGTAAATAGACTACCTTCTAGGTACTCTGTCATCTTTAGACACACCGTGCAGTTCGTTATGGCAGCACTAAATCAAACCCACTTCTTGTCAGGAGGGACCTTCCCACCTCCTTCCAATGAAATTTGACAGTGTACAGGGCAGATAATGGCTTTGCTGCTCAGGTGACCCACCGCTCCAGCTCAGCCTCATGTCTAAGTGGGTAATTGAGACAGTGACATTGTCTTATCATTTCATTTCCCTGGGAGTGGAAGTTTTTAAAGCACGTTAGAGAATAAGACTAGGAGAGCTGAGTGAAGAAAGGGATGAGTTACTCGAGTGTGTCTGAATGCCCCTGGGATTTTGCATGGTGAGAAGGAGAGCGAGGGGAAGGAGCCAATGTGCCAGGAGCTGCTGGCTGTGGGCAGGCACACAGGCAACCCCCTGGTTCGCAGCCTGTATTCGGCTAACCCCCTCCTGCAGCTGTTTCAGGCAGGGGGGTTCCAAACACGCAGTCTCTGCTCCTCACACAACTGATGGCCACCAGCTGGGAGGTGCCAGGCAAGAGACCACCTGCCTTTCTCCTGATTTATGACCAGTCATCTGGTGCCATTTGATTCCTTCCAGCCTGAAACCATTCATTATTACACTGCAAAGAGCTAGAAATAACCCTCAGGTGTCTGTTTTCAGGTTGGCATCGGCAGAGCGCAGAGTATTCCGAGCATCCCTACAGTGTGCAGGATGGGAGAGAGGAACCGCCCCACGGCCGCCTTCGAAGGAGCAAAATGAGGAATGGAAGTGTTATTTCTGTGTGAGAAGCTGCTCAGGACTGGCTTTTTGGGTTTTTGCTGGGAAAATAGAAATAGTGCTTTTGTACCAGAAATAGTGTGGCCAGGAGGTCTGGGGAGGGGATTGTGCCCCTGCACTTGGCATTGGTGAGGCTGCACCTCGAGTGCTGGGTCCAGTTCTGGGCTCCTCACCATCAGAAGGACATGGAGGTGCTGGAGCGAGTCCAGAGAAGGGCAACCAGGCTGGGGAAGGGGCTGGAGGGCAAATCCTCTGAGGAGCAGCTGAGGGAGCTGGGGGTGTTCAGCCTGGAGGAGGCTGAGGGGAGACCTTCTCACCCCTCCCCTGCCCTGCCAGGAGGGTGCAGAGAGGTGGGCGATGGTCTCTTCAGCCAGGGGCCAGGAGATGGGACAAGGGGCAATGGCCTCAAGCTGGGCCAGGGCAGGGTCAGCTCAGCTGGGAGGGAAAAGTTCTTCCCTGAACAAGTTGTCAGGGCCTGGAGCAGGCTGCCCAGGGAGGGGGCTGAGTCCCCACCCCTGGGTGTGTTTAACAGATGGGGAGATGAGGTGCTCAGGGATGTGGGTCAGCACAGGACAGGGACAGTTGGACTCTATGATCTTAAAGGGCTTTTCCAACCTGGTGATTCTGTGACTGTGAAATAGGCTTCTTGGCTGTGATCCTTATTGGTTTATATCTTGTTTCAGTGCAAGCTCCTGGTTTATAATACTGTCACAGCTCGAATCCCAAGAGGGGCTGTGGGCGTCTCGCACCAGGATGTGGGGGAAGTCACAACAGGAGCTGAAGCACGCGATGGTGATAGCACACCAGAGCTACCACTGCATGAGGCGAGGGTGGATTTAAGGGAAAGCTTCATGGTTACAGTGCCAGACTCTATTTCTTGCATGCATATGGGTGACTTCAGCAGAGCTGCCTTCTCTTGGGGTATATGGTGTAAGAGCAGCTTTGGAAAAGGGGAAAGGCGAAAGGACAAAGAGGATGGGAGCTGGAAGGAGGCATGGGATTCAGAGCTGGGAAAAGCATGCTTCTTGGGAAAAGGTCCTTCTGGAGGAGAAAGGCCTCTGTAGATGCAAACACAGGCTTGAAATCATTCTCACGTGGCATTTCACTGAATTAAAATGTTAATATTTTCTGCAGATAATTAACAGAGAAGCAGATGAACAGCAAAGACCAGTCCGCCAGACACTTCCCAGCAAAGCATTTTCTCGTTATTATTTTCTGTTGCCTTCCTACTCTGGTTAAAATAACATATCCAACCACACATGATACATGAGTGCAGATCGCTGCCAGCATGGGGAGCCAAGCAGTGAGTCTCCTGGAGGATGTGGGTGCCAGCTCCTCGGAGGACAGGAGGGACACTTGCTTAAGAGGAAGGCAGCTTCCAGAACTTACTCAGGAATTTCCAGAGACACCCCAAAGTGATATGCCCGGGCAGCTGCCTTAGTGTGAGATCTATTTATTCATCCTGCTTTGACTTTGTGTTTCTGTCCCTAGTCGATGTATTAAACCCAGGTGAGCACTGTTACAGCATGGGGGGTGCACCAGTCGCCGGGACATGGGACCTGCAGCTTTTACCAGCGTTTCGGTCCTGTGGAGCATCCCACTTGATGCTGCTGCTGGCAGGATGACCCAGGTCATTTCAGATGACCTTTAATTTCTGCCTTTTCCTCTTCATTGTCTTTTTAACGTATCTGGGATGCACTTTTAGCAGGCAGTGATGATTCCCCTGGAGCACGGTGCGGGTGGTGCTGCTCTCTGTCTCTCCCCATGGAAGTGGACTTCCACAGGGGCTGCATGTTTTGCTGCAGCCATATTCCAGTCCATCAGGAAAATATTTATCCCTTGAGCAAATTCCTGTTGCCTTGGGGAGAGAGCAGAATGTGGGATGGTTTCCCAGGATGCCAAGGAATAAGATTACAAGCTGTACGGCTGGCTGGGAGCAGGCACGGTCCTTCAGGCTGGGCTGGCTCTGTGCTCAGGTCACACAGATCCCTCTGTGCTTCACATCCTGCCAATGAAATGGTGTTTGTCAGCAATAGTTCATTTGGGTGGTATTAATCCTTGAGACTCGGTATTTGTTTGCTTCCCTCCCCATGCTGCAGCAGCCTATGCTCCCTTCTCTCCCTGAGGAAAAACAAATTAAAAGTCTTTCTTGTGCAAGAGAAAGGAAAGGAAAAGCAGACCATTTTCCTGAGGCCACGGAATTTCTCAGATATCCATTTCAAGGTGTTTATTACAGCCTTTCATCCCGTCCCCTGACTGTTGAGACTGAATTCCCTGCCTGGCAACAGATGGGATGCCAAGTTATTTTTAGCAGTTTGTTTGCTTTGATTGAACCCTTAAACAGTATCCTGCTTTTAAGTCCTTGAGTTACCTTGGGGCTAACAAGCTATGGCGAACTCCTCTGCGCAAGGGAATCCAGGAGAGCTGCTACCTGTGACAAGGAACTATCCCAGCTCCATAAACCCAACATTTTACTCTTCATCCAGGGGACCTGGAGTATGTCACCACTGTTAATGGGCACGCTGAGCAGCGAGTTATTTGTTTTATGGTTTTACAGACAGGAAAACAGCAGAGATTAATGTCAGCAAGGGCTGGGTGAGCGTGGCAGGTTCTCCCTGAATCTGGCAGCAGATGGGTCAAACAGCCTTCAGACAGGCACATCGCCCCTCTTTGCACAATCCTGGGCACACGGCTTGTCCTGGGAAAGCAGCAGTTACACACAACCTTCTCATTCCTTTTGTCTGGACCAGGAGAGCTGTACACACCGAGAACTCTCTTGCAATTTGGAGGGAAAATAAAGAAAATAACGGCAAATTGATCCTTCCTCTGAGTTTTTCAGGCTTTTGGACTTTCTGCTGCCATTACTCATGACATTAGGTGTGCTGGCAGTGGCTCGCTAGCCTTGTTAATCTAATTAACCCACTGGGTTATAAATGTGTCCTGCTGGAGCCTGTCAATGAATCCATCCCTCTGTGTGGTACCCAAAGTGCAGCCCCTTCCCATGGAGGTAGAGAGGGGCGATGGGATGGTGGGACAGAGCGGCTGGAGCACCGGAGTGCAGAGAAGTTTGCATCAAGGTGACAGCATCCCGCTGTGCTGGAGTCTGTGTGCTCAGAAGGGGCTATTCCTGCTAAACATCACTCAGTACTGTCCTCTGAGTCTGTGACAAGCTGAAATGGAGTGAGGGAAGAGGCAGACAGCTCTGCCCAGGGGATGAGGCCCTGCACCTCCACCAGCCCTGCCATCGGCTTCCTCGCCCTGGGCCCTGTGGAGAGCCCAGCCACCCCAGCCTGTTTCACCATTGGGTCTTGGCTGAGCAAAGCCAGGCCCCATCCTGTCCATTCAGCAGCTGTGTCACCCTGGGGGCCGGGAGCTGCACATCTGGATGCACAAATCCCCACGGAAACTCCATGCAGGCCTGAACCGTCCCTAGTGAGTGTCCCAGGGACCCTTTCAATGGGCCGAGGTCCCTGCGAGCTGCCAGGCTGCGTAGGAACAAAGTGTGTCCCTCGTGTTCCTCTGAAAAGGCCTTAAGGAAGCTCTGCCCCTTTCTGGGAAGCCTAAAAATCTCCGTGCCAGTTCCAGTGGAGGGCTGTGTACAGAACATGGGGTTACATGTCTCTGTGTTGGGGCTGGCTAGGAAACCAATTGCTTTTATTAAACATATTTTACTTCTGGGCTCCTTCCACCCATTTTCCCAGTTCTTTGCTGAAGTTACCCCTTGAGGCACAGGAAGGTCTTTTAGACTCCTCCTTTTGGGGTTTTTTTTTTCCCCCCTTTAAATTGCTTTTAATAATTATGCATAATGGATAAGCTTTGATTGGATTCCTCACTCAGATGGTTAATTAGGTATACCTAAGTAAGTTACAAAATGCACTCCTTCAGACTCAATTCCTTTCCCTTTATCCAAACTAAAATGCATCATTCACCAGAGGGTTCTTGTTTGAGAATTGACCAAAGGTAATTATTTCAGATAATTAAGATCACTAAGCAAAGTAATTTAATTTTCTTCCCTTCTCTTCCTCCCTCCAAGAAATGGAAATGTCTGTGTAACACTTGATCAATAAAAAAAAAAAACCTTTTCAAAGGTTGAAGTTGGCCAAGGATGCTGTTAAGTTAGCTGGCACTAGCACGAATGGGGATCCAGTAGAGATGTTTCAAAAAGCAATGACACTTCCAGTTGAATGATTAGATTTGTCACCAGAATTTTTGTTTGGTTTGCATTTGGTTGGGTTTAAACTTTTTTTCCCCTTTAAATTCTGGGTCTTTGCCAGGTGAGCAGAGCCAGTGGGTACAAGGGGCTGAACTGGTGTGGCCAATTAACTGCATTGGAGGCAGGTGCTGGGGCAGGGTCGGCCTGGCTGGGGCTCAGCAGGTGAAGGAGATGTGGAATCAGGGGAAACAGGTGAACTGCATTGAAATCAGGATGCTCCACCAATAACAGGTGGGGTCAAACCTTATATAGCAAGGGCTGGGGTGGGTGGTGGGAGTTCAGAGGCTTGGAGGATGGCAGAGTCTGGACAAGAAAAGGTATGTTGGGGTTTCATTTGCTTTTTCCTGGTTTCTGGGTGTCTGGCTGCCACAAAACTTGGGGGTGATGTGTGGTTGGGAGAAGTGTGCTTTGCCCTTTTTGTTGGGAGTGAGTGATGGGGAGGTGAGGGGTGTTTTGCTCTAAGGCACAGTGCTTTCCATGTTTACTGAATTGCCTGTTTGAAGCTGGAGAAGGGATGGAATTGGGGGCTCTTTGCTTGGTTGTGGGGCTGTGAGGCAGGAGCCTGGTTACCAAGCTCACTTTATGTACCCAGAGGAGCTGTGGGGTTTCTCTTTGTTTGTGCAGATCTGGAGTTGTTGTGGTTCCTGCCAGTTTAACCCACTTCTCTTGTTTTTCCTCTCTCTGCAAATGTTTTCCCTGTCTCAGCTGTATCCTAGCTATGTCCCATTCTGCTTGGGCAGAGGATTGAGGATCTTTCTGTAGAAAACTCCTTTCCCTGTTCCCCTGTGGCATCTCAGGCTGTGAGCTCAGAAGGTGCTTGGTCTCTTGTTGTGTGGTGTGTCTGGGTACAGCCAGGCAGGAATAGCAATGCCAAGAGTTAAGCAGCTTTGAGGATTTAAACTATTTCAATCCTGTATCCTGGGCTGTGCCTTAAGCTCAAACTTCATCTACAGCTGAGGGGAATCTTCCTGACCCATTGGTGTTGCCTGGATCCAAGAGCCTCTGGCTGTGCTGTGGGAGTTGAGCTGAGCCCTGTGCTGGGGGGTGGGCGAGGGGTCAATCCCAGGAGATGAGCTGGGACCTCATGTGAGTGGGAAAGCCTCCCAGTGCTGCAAAGTCTGGGTGCTGGGCTAGATACTAAAATGCTGGGGATGTGGCTTTGTATCTAAACTACTTCTAGAAATGGCTTTGGCTGGGAGCAGAGGGGCTGGCTGGCTGCTCCTGTGTCTTTCTTAAACTGCTTTGGCTTCTCCTCAGAGCCACAGCTGCTTTTGAGGTCGTTTGTAATACGATGTGTTGGAGAAGCAAAAGGTGTGGGGCAGTTTAAATGTGGCTTTGTGGGAAGGACAGATCCTGGACAGAGTGTCCAGGTCCCTAACCTGTGACTACAAAGTGTTTGGGAACACTTGGTCACCAGTACTTTCCAGAGCAGCAAGCTTCCCACCTGTTTGTTTCCAAAGCCCAGCTCATCCCAGCTGTTTTATAATGACTGCCTGCTTTCCTCAGAGCTTCCTGGGGAGCCTTCATTATCATTTCTGCTGTACAAGGGCCACTCACTGAAATGCATAAACACTTCAGCAGCCTGTCAGTGCCCGGCTTTGAAGCAGTGAGCACCAGAGATCTGCTATCTTAATTAGTACAAGGGGTTATGGGGATGTTAATACCTGATCTTGCAGGGCTGACAGAAAGGATTAAAGGTGGTGGAATCTGCTGCCTGTAAAACAGAGGGTTCTGGGCACTGCTGGCTTTCCTGAGCTCCAGTGAGCAGACTGTGGCTCGCTCGGGTGGATGTGCGTGTTGGTGTGAGTCTGGGTGGGAGCCTATGGAGCATCATGGCTTGTGCTCAGGCCAAGGGTGGCAATGGCTGGGAAGGTCTTGATTCCTTCAAGCTTTGATGGCATCAAATTCTACCAGAAATACTTGAAATAATGCCTACACCTTGTGGCTGTGAAATGTGATCTTTCACTCCATGTGTGTCTGTAACAAGCCTTCCTGGTGCAGAGGGGCAGCTGTGGTGTGTGGGCATGTGGGATGCAGCTTATCCACACCTATTCCTGCAAGCTCCTGTGACTGGAGTCCAGCAGAGCCCTGGTGATGTGATTGCTGCCCACACCATCTCACAAGGTCTCCTAGACAGCAGCCAGAAACCTTTATTTACATTTTTCCACACCACTGTGATGAGCTGGAACACTTGTTTCCGTAGTGTTGGGATGCTGAGCCACTCACGTGTGGGGTCAGCAGAAGGCAAGAGGCACCCTAGGAGTCCCAGCTTGCTCTGGGGCTGTGTCCAGGGAGGTTACCCCAGGGAAAGGGTCACTCTGCTGTGTGCTTGTGGCAATTAATGGAAATCAGATACTGGACAAGATGTACCTTTTGCAGTTCTCCCTGGCCTTGCCCAGTCTGTTGCTGTGGTTCATGTGATGAAATTCCTGCCATGCACAGTCCTCTGTAAGAGCTTGGAGCAGTGCTAACCCTGTCTCAGTGTGAGCATGCCATACCTGGGATGCTTTGGTGTTGTTCATAGCTCTCAGCATTCTGTGTGGCAGTGGGGTTGGAGCCCTGTGCCCACCTTTCTTCCACAGCCCTTTCCCTGTAGCCCTTATTTCATGCCCTGATTTGGCAGTGAGGTGGCTTGGGCTGAATCATTCTGGATGTCTGTATGTGACAAGTAATACTGAACCTGTCTAAATGTGGCAACAATCCTGCTGTAATTAATTAACTTATTGTATTTTATGATGTTTGGTGTTCCTCCTTGGCACCCAGAGGATCTCTGCTCTGTGATCGGGGGGTGTGATTTATTGGGCAATTATACATCCACACACCATCGCTCACTGGAGAGAGGAGCTGTGATCTCACCAGCCTGGGAGAACGTGATGTGGAAGGACTTTTATCAAATGGAGAGGGGGGCTGATGGATGGAGAAGTTGGGAAGTATCGATTCCAGCCAATATATTATCTTCCACATTAATACTGGGCAGACAGGAGCAAATAGAGACCCAGCTCCAGTGTTAGTGGGGTTTTTCCCTGATGAAGAATCGCCCTTCTGTGAAGCTTGGTTTCAGTGAGGAATGGTGTTTTGGGGCATTAAATGATTTCTTATGGGAATGGCAGTGCTTTGGTGATACAAAGACACAGGCAAAATGTGCAGTTATTTTTCTTATGCTGTTGGGAGGGGATGGTGTGAGGTGGATCCTCTTGGGAATGTGGTGTGGGAGAGTAATGTTCTGTATGGGCTGCTCTGCTTTGGGAGGTGACTTGGAAGCTGGTGCACTGTGTGTCCTGCAGTGTGTTTCTATGGGTGCATTGAGAAGAACAGTGGCCCAGGTCCCCTTGCAGATAAATGTCCCTGCAGGCCTTAGGCCCAGGTGATGGCTGTGGAAGGGTGAGATCAGGAGAGGATTTCTTAATTCCCATAGTCCTGTGACTTTCCAAATGTCTCCTGAGTCAGGGCCAGAGTGTGCATTCTGTGACACAGGTCCTCCCCTTCTGTTACTGCTGCTTCTGAATTTGAAGGTCACTCCTCTGAGTTTAGCAGAGGCTTCTCTGTTGGTGAGGGATGCGTCCCTCCTGCTATCCATTCTGCCTTGTAATACTGGATTTATTAATGTATCAGCAGAGCTCTTCCCATATTCATCAGAGCCAGATGGTGATAAGGACTTCTGCTTTAAAAATTACCTTCTTCCTTTTGTTCCCTGGCCCCCACCAACGAAGGAGAGGGAGGGGATTCATCTTTGACCCAAAGTGTTGCAGTTGATGTCTGCCTCCAGAAGTCATTAGTAAAACAACCAGGTAACCCAACTGATGTGAGAGACCTTGACTTGTGTTGACAGAAGAGTGAACCACTCTGCAGCTCTTGTCTTCATGGGGACTGGGATGCTTTGTGAGGGACGCAGCATGGCCCTGTGATGGCAGCTGCTGATGGAGATGGTCTTTGCTCTGCAGACCACCCGTGTTCTGTAACTTCAGCACAGGTAACCCATCCCCACAGGAGGGATCCATGGGGTTACTGTGTCTTTGTATGTGTCTTGTATTTCTTGAAACTACAAATTTAGGGTAAACCAGTTGAAGATGGGGTGCTGGTGTGCACAGACTGAAGAATTCTGGACTCAGAGGAACTTTCAGGAATAAAGTGTCCCCATTTCCAGTAGATTGATGCTCTTACAGTCTTGAGCTGAGGAGCTTCTGCTGCCTTGCTCCTGGCATCAAGCATCCGGTTGCTTCATGAGCTTCCCCTGCCTGTTGGCTCGTGCTGATTTTGGGTGTTGTTGGTGTCCCAGGGAGACGTGAACCAGGGTGGGGAGCAGCGAGGTCTCCACATGATTCCCCCACCTGGCTGCTGCCGAGCGCTCTGCCCGTTAGCAGGATGCTGAGGCTGGCTGGGATTTATCCTCCCCGGCGCTTTTATCCCGATATCTCGGACCATTTGCCCTGCTTGGTCACCGGGCAGACAGACCGGGCGGTCTCTGCGGGTCCTCTCAGCCCAACTGGTGCCGCTCCAGGGTGTGCGAGAGGAAAGGCTCCCTGCACGCCGGAGGGCGGCTGCATTTCCCGCGGCCCCCACTGGGGGTCACCGGAACACTGTTTCCCATTGCCCGGCAGCACAAGGGGATCGCAGCACGCAGGTTCCGTGCCGTTCGGCTTTCCGTGCTCCCAGGGATTTTTTATCAGTTATTCCATATTAAAGTAAATCTCCAAATTGCTCCTAATCCCCGGGCACGATGTGTGATATCTCATAAACATCTCCCATGGCCTGAGGAGAGCCTGGCAGAGTCTGTGTTGTATAGAAGTGTAAATCAACTGCCAGGAATTGAGAGGGGGGCTCCTGTAGTGAGCTCTGTGCCCCAGCTTTCCTGGTCACACCCTGCGTGGATCCCAAGTGCAAAGACATACCTGAAGCCATCCAGTGCTCAGCAGCAGGAACCCGAAATGCTGCTGTTACCAGTCACTTCATCACGTGTTAAATGCACTGCAGAGCAGCTGGGCAGTCTGGTGCTCTGCAAGGGTCATTCTATTAAACCTGGTTCAGACCAGGGAGGCAAAGGGTGTCTTACCCCCACCCCCTCTTCATGCAGGCAGCAGTTCCTGCCCACCCAACGTTTTGGGAATAAACCCAATGCCCCCTCTCGTGTCCAGGATGCAGCCCCCCCTCCTGCCCGAGTCCTCCTCTGCACTTGGTGCTGGAGCAGGAGCAGATGCTACACTAACAGGATCTAATTATCAGTGATAGGAAAAGTTTGGCAACTAGTCATGGAATCAGCAATAACACGAAACAAAGCTTCTCCTCAACCCATCTATCAAAGTGCACGCAGTTTCTGCTAATGATAGGCTGAATAATAATTAGTATTAACTCAAAGGATCCCTTTCTCTTTCCCAGGGATATTTAAAGCCAAGAAATAGACTCCTGACTCTTGGGTGATATCCCGTTTCCATATAGCACTGGGATTTATATTTTTGTCTTTAGATGAGAAGTGCATTTGTGAGATGGATCAGCTTATGGCAAATTAGGTGCCAATTGCTGTAAATTTTTGACTGAGAGTGCAAGCAGTTGACTAGAGCAGTGCTTGGTCTCCTTGGAATATGTGTGGGAGGAGTTGGGGATTTCCATTCTGCATGTGAGTGCTTCCTTTAAATCTGTTCCCACAGGCAGCTGATGGATCCAAACCCCATGCTGGATTATTCTTTGAATACATAGAAATGCATAAATGAAAAAGAACCCCTCAGTGTAACAGTCTCTGTGAGGATTTCTGCTACAGAAACACAATTTGCTGTTGAAAAAACTTTGATCAGAGGTTTGAACTGTTTGCAAGCCCCCAGGGAACTGGGGTTTGGGGAGGGGACAGGGTCAGGCTGAGCAGGTCCCTTGCTGCTGCCTTTACCCAAAGCTGTTAGCGAACACCTCAGTCTGCCTGGTGAGCTGAGGGAATATATCTCTTGGCCTCTGGCAGAAGCCTCATGGGAAGGGGTTTTTAGTGTCTGACTATTTTTCTGTTTTCTCAGATCCCTCCTCCCAGCTCCCTATTAGGGAAGAGATGGGCAAGGAAAACCCCAGTTTCAGCTCTGCTGGGTATCGGGGCAGAGGTGGTGCTATGTGGTGGCATGAGAAGTGTGTGGGGGAGCCCAGGGCAGGTGTGGGGTACTGAAGAAAATGCTAAAATGAGTCTAATGGCCTGGCTGGAGTGTCTGCTTCAGCTACATGCTGCTGGGTGAAGAGCTAACCTGAAGTGAGATAAGAGGTTCTTGAGATGCTTGTCCTGTCTCTGCTGCCTGCCTGGGGCTGCTGCTCCGGGTACCTGGGAGGATGCAGGAGGGCTGGTCCAAGGGATGTCTGCTGGTGGGCTCTTCATGATGACAACACTCAGAGACTTCAGGGCAGTAATGCTTGATTGTGTTTAGCAAGTAATTTTCTGAACCTAAATAAGTTCATCTTGAATTGATGATGAATGTGAGGACTTGAGCCCTGAACCGCAGAGACTTGATTAACGCATTGAAGTGATGAGGTACTCGGTCAGAATGAGAATGTTTTTCCTGTAAGCTCAGTGTGATGTGCTTGAGAGATGTCCACACTGGGCTTCTGTGTACGTGGGGTGTTCCTGTGGAAGGGGAAGGCCATCTCCTGAAGTGTTGCTGTTGGGTGATGGAGGGAGCTCGCTGCTGCTGCCCTTACTTGAAGCTTTTGGCAGGTGGGGGTGGGACAGGAAAGCTGGCTGGATGTGAGCTGCTGATAGTGGTACCCAGGAACTTGCCTGAGAAACCATCCCTTTATTTGTCAAATTAATCAGCCTCAAAGAGGTTCTGAATAGCTTCATGGGATGTGCAGGTGTCCCAGCCAGGAGCAGACACAGCTACCCTTGCAGCACAGCACCAAATCTGAGCCAGGTCTGGAGCTGTACTTCTGCTTGTCTTCGTTGAAAAGCTTATCCTTAAATGTTTGCAGTCAAGCCCTGGAGCCCTGAGAAAGAAGATGCAAATAACTTGACTCTTTTCCCATGGAGGCAATTAAGAAACTGTGTTAATAAGAAATCAAGTTGTTTGTAAATTTTAATGGTTTAAAAGATGCCCTGGGGAAATCACAACCAAATAGGATGCTTTGTTTGACGTGCACCCTTGCTAGCCAAGCAACTCCACCTCTGTTGTAGATGTGATCAATTAAAAATTATCAGGAGAAAATGATGTGTTCTTTTAATTTAACGTGTTTAGCCAGAAGGATTTTCTAACATAACGATTAGAGGCTAGGAGGAGAGTGTCATCTTGCTTTATTCCCTCCCTGCCTAAGAAAGGGGAAGCTGCACAGTGCCTGGCTACAGGAGCAGCATCAGTGGGGAGCTGGGTTAATAGTGCAGCCCTGGTTACCGGCCCAGGATGGGTGTCTGTGCTCGGTGTCCTTGGGTGAGGAGGGTGGTGGAGATGTGGGGTTTGGCACATGGTGCCTGGACATGCCTCTGACCTCCCCCCATCCCTGGCTGTGTGTCTGTGGGGCACTGGGGTGAGCCCTCTTCTCTCACCCCACTGCCAGGGTGTCCCATTCCCCACACTGCAGGTGCTGAGCAGCACCCTGGCCCTGTGTGTTTGTACTGGGGGGGTCTGTGCTGTGTGACACCCCTGTTCCCTCTGATTCCCCTCTGGAAGCTCATCTTCACGTGAAGCTTCACGTACAACCAGCTTGCTGACACCAGTTGGTGCTGCTCGCCGGCACTGGTGTGCAGTGGGCAGGGAAGATGTGAGTACAGGCAGCAGTTTAAAAGCAAAAAAAAAGTAAAATTTATTTCCCCCTTCAATTCCTGATTGCCAAGCCCATCTCATTACTCTGAGGCCCAGCTTGTGCTTTATGTAGCATGAGGGCTGGCAGCACCGCCTCTACTGTGGCTTGGAAACGGTCCTGTGAAGAAGTCCTCTGGCTTCTCAACGTGCTAATAGCTGACATATGCAGAGAGCAGGAGCAGAGCCTTTCATCCTGCTCGGTAGCTGAGGAAAATACCAGTGTGATGGGAACAGAGGATGCAGCTTAAGGCACAATACTTGTGTCTGAGGCTGGTGAGAAATGAAGTGACAAGTGTGTTTCCTGCTGCTTGGGGGTGTGGTATGTATGTATGTGGTTTCCATAAGGCTGGATGATTGTGATTTATAAGAGATTCATGGGGCTGCATTTAGGTGTGTGTAATGTATGTCTACACATACACAGAAATCACCACAAGGTTTCATTATTGCTGTGACACGTCCCTTCCAACTTGTGTGCTCCTCTGATTATTGCAATTTGTTTCTCCTGGAACTCCTGTAAGGCATGACAAGACACCAAAGTTATGGGGAGTTACACAAAGGGCTCCTTTGCATATTAAAGACTTTGTATTGTCACTTGACTAAATTTGGGAAAACATCTACCACTGTGAGTGTCATTAGAGAGAGATGAATTCCAGTGCTCATTACTGGGATGCTGTGACAAATAGGTGGAGGAAGGACTATAAAGTGGCAGTGTGCTGCTTTTCCCAAGCCTTGTCGAGGCTCATTTTACTCCTCTCCATCTCTAGCAGTCTCAATCCCTTGATAATAAATGCAGCTCGCATATGAACAACCCCCTGGACCGATTTCTTTCCACTGGAAGAAGTGATTTAAAAGAAGACGAAAAAAGACATTGAATGTGTTCATTATTGATAATCTTAAAGATTTACTGTGGGCTTTCAGAAAAGCTGCTGCCTTAAAGCAAACTGCTTTTATCTCCTTTTTGTTTGCTTAGTTGGCTTTTGTGGGTTTTGGGTTTTTGTTGTTTTTTCCCTTCAGCTCATGTAGGTAGAAGCTTGAATTTTTTTTTTTCCTGAGGGGAAATTTTCCAGCCCCTGTGAACAGCTGGAGAGCTCTGTGGAACCTAATGAGGATGTGCTTTGCTGGTGGAGGGGTGTGTGGAGTACATCAGACTTGGCTTTAGGTGCCTGTGGCTGCAGAGAGCAGCCAGCTCTGCCCGTGCTGGGGAGCATCACTGCATCACCAGCGTGGCAGTGCTCTGGGAAAGGGCTCCTACCCTTGGGCATCAGGTGTCTACAAAGCATTCTGAATTAGGCAATAGTTGTGAATCTTTAAAAACCCCAAAACCTTGGTAAAATAATGGAGGGATCTGCTGAGCAATGAAATTGTTTCCAGTCTGGTTGTCCTGAGCCCACGTGGTGCTGCCTGGTCTCCATCCTGGCGGTGCTCCCCTGTACAGTGACACAGCCCAGCCCTGGCTTCAGGGGAAAGTGTTCTCCACGTGGTATGTAACTGCATTAGGGAGCAGGAAGCCAAGAGGAAATGGAAGAGGAAGGGGGAGTTTAATTTAGATAAGCCCCCAACTGCTCCTTCACGCTAGCTGAAGGCAACTGCCACAGTGTTTTGGGTTGTGTTGCTTCCACGTTTCTCCTTGAGGGAACAGGCAGTTGGGGCAGTGCAAGAGAGGGGGATGGTGGGTGGGAGTTGGGTGCATCTTAAGCCAAAAGTGGAGGAAAAGGAGGAGAATGAGAATCTGCTAAAAAGCCCAAGACCAGCAAGTTCCTCTGGTGGGTTCTGATCTTTCTCAGCAGACATCAGAGGGCAGAGGCAGCCACCCTGTGCTCAGTCATTAGAGGTCTGAGGTGTTTAAAGTACAAACTACAGAGCTGTGAGACACAGACCAGATGTGCTCAGTCACCTCTTCGCCCTTCAGTCTCCAGAAGTTCCAGAA
Source organism: Porphyrio hochstetteri (assembly GCA_020800305.1). Classification (NCBI taxonomy): domain Eukaryota; kingdom Metazoa; phylum Chordata; class Aves; order Gruiformes; family Rallidae; genus Porphyrio; species Porphyrio hochstetteri. The sequence continues at coordinate 6,661,200 of CM036930.1, read as the reverse complement.
TCTCTAATTAAAGCCAAAAATAGGTTCAGGGAGGAGCAGATGACTTCAGGAACCCGGAGGTGTGAATGAGGGATGTGAACTCATTTCACCTGTGTAACCTCTTGATGGGCCCTGGAAGAGCATCGCCCTGTCCTGAGGCTGCTGCCTGAGGGGTCACTGCTGGGGCTGGATGGGAGGTGGGGAGATCAGGGAGAGGGGCCACAAGCTTCACCGTGGCTCTGCACAAAGCAATTAGGTTTTCTGTGTGGATGACTGTTGGGAAGCAGAGAGCACAGACCCAAAGGTCCATGAAATTGAGAGGAGCAGCAGCTGCTCAGTACCTTGGAAAAAAATCAGGACTTGATTTTTGTAGAGGCTTGGTCACATTGGGTTTCTCCCTCCCCTCTGTCTGAAGATGAGCACCCCTGAAGCTCAGAGTATTTGTAAAAAACCACCAAGTCTCTGCAATTCAAACCCCACACACAGGGAGGGTCTGAACTGCCTTGTGCTGTGGGGCAGGAACAGACATCCTGGTGGTTCCTTAGCTGCCTTGTACAGCTGCATGCCATGGAGGTGGAGAGGGGAGAACTTTCCCCTGATGGGAAAGCAAGGAAAAAGCTGCTTTCTGCTTGTGTGGGGGTCTGGGCACATCATGGTTTCCCTGCTTGTGCTCTCCTCCTGCAGCACCTGCTTTCCTCAGTGACACAGTGCAGGATCTCAGGGGGACAGGGGATCATTTTTTGGCACAGAAGGTGTGATTAGCTGGTTGAACTTGTGGGTGTTTAGAGGTCTGATGGCTAGAAAGGGCTTTGCAGGGTTTGGATAACATTTACCACAGGACTGATAGGAAGCAGAGTCCAGTGGATTTTCTCTCCAGCTCTGGAGCAGGGTATCTCTGCAAGGAATCCCTCTGGCTCAGGGCTTCCTGCATTTCTAAGTGGGAACCCATCAGGCAGATGCAAACTCAGTGATGTGCTGGGGCAAAGGCAGAGCCCAATGAACTTTGGGGTTTTTCCTGGGTAGCTGGAATGAGCCAGGTGACTCTGGGGAGCAGGGGAGATTGTGTGCTCTCATTCACCTTTCCCAGAGCACCTCTGCCTCCAGGATGTGGTATTTGCCTCTGAAACAAGAGAGATTTCCCAAAGGTCTCCTGGCATGTGTAGCTGTACTTTATCCCCGTAGTTAATTCAACAAAGTATACTGGAACACAGAGGATCAGAAAATATTTTTCTCTGTGCTCAGAAAGCAAACCCACATGCTCAAACCCTGTCATCAGTTCAGAGGCATTTAATAAGCTCATACTTCACCAATCAGAATAATTAAACAGGCTCATTATTTTAAATATTCATTGTGTCCAGATTCCATGTTTGGCTTTCTTGGTCAATTTGGTTCTTGCTAATCTGGGGGAAGGAAAGAATGTTCTCTAGTGCTTAATTTGCATTAAAAACACTATAATTTGTAAGTAAATTGGAAAGCTTTTAAGTGAAGAGGGAACATCAGTGACTTGACAGTCAAAGCTCTCCTTTGTTTTTCAAGCATAATGTTCCAGAAAGATGCTCTTCCTTTCTTGGAATTACATGTGGGTAAGAATGAAGCCTTGTAATTGTTCATTAATCCGTGGTTATTAGAAGACTGGTGGAAGAAAGCACCAGGAAAAGGAAAACCTGAAGCTGGTGGTATCTTTCCTGTGATACTGCTAGTAGAAAATTGATTTAAAATTTCTGAAGGGGGGGTACAGCTGTCATGAGAGGAGCTGTCACTTGGCTGTGTGGCAGAGGCTGGGGAGCTGGAAGGATGGAGCTGCCTCTGAAGTGTAGCAAGACCTCTCCTGCCTGCTCCTGTGCTGAGCCTGTCCAGCTGCTCAGCCTTGCTTTTTGGACCCGATTCTTTCCCTTTCCACTGCTCCCAGTTGTGTGAGATGGTCTCTTACTGGTGAGCTGATGAGTGGCCTGTAAGGAGTAATAACTGACACTTGGTGAGAAGGAGGAGAAAGATACAGAGATACATCATTCTGGCTAAATAGTAGAGGAGGAAAAGCTGCTTCTATTTTCTTTCTTGACCAACCTGATGAAATGTCTTAATTGGTTTGATTTATTTTTAAAAATGCCCAAACAGAGAGGCTCTACTTCTCTTCCTTTTTTGGTGTATCTGATTGTGTGGATGTTGCTTGGGGAAAAAATAAAGTCAGGGCTTTCCCTGTTTTATTAAAGATGCTGCTCCCACCCCTTTATTTAGGAGGAGGAGGGGAGAGGAGTGAGAAATGCAGCAGATAATCTTATTTCAATGCAAATGTATTGTTGATAATTGCAGTTTTAAAATCTTCTCAACCTCCAGCTGAACAATGATAAAGAACAATGGCTATGAATTATTAGCTGCTCTGCTTACCTTCAAAATAGTTCTTACATTGTTGTGATACTCGAATGGATTTATTTTTGTACATCTTTCTGTTCCCCTAATGTGCCTGAGGCTCCTGTGCTCTTTGTTTGCTTTGGGACCTCTGATAACTCTGCATGGGTGGGTTCCTTATGCTGGGTCAGGGCTGCAATGCACTGAAAATGTCTCTCTTCCACTCTCCCATTTCCCCCTTTCTCTGTTTCCAGGCCAGGACAGGGAGGCTGCAGGGGCAGCTTTGCACTGCTTTGAGTCTCTCCTGGGGTGTTTGCTGGGGTGGGCTCAGCTCTGAGCTGCAGTTGGGGTCCAGACACCTGCCAGCTGTTGTACTCACAGTGAGTGCAAAGGGGGAACGGGGGGCAGGCAGGGTGGGGGGGAGCATTTCACACCATGACACATGTATTCTGCACACTAGTGGTCTCTGGGCTATGGGGTGTAGGGCTGGATCAGGTACTCAAGGTTTGGATGCTGTACTCAGGGACGTGGGTTAGTAAGTATTACAGGTGGTAGGGGGGCAGTTGGGCTGGGTGATCTTGGAGGTCTTTTCCAACCTTAATGATCGATGAGAAATTGATGTAGAGGGCAGGATCATCTTCTGAAGCCCCATAGCTCAGCATGCCTCCTCACTCAGCCCATCTGGATGGGGCAGACTGGGTTTGGAGGGGAAGACAAGCCTCATGGAGGAGGGTATTGCACCCATGAAACCCATGCACCCTTGAGAGGAGCTGCTGCCACCATGTGTTATCGATGGCTGTTGAATAAGTGTTTGATTTGGAGGACAGAGTTGTCAAGGATTTGACTGTTTCTCAGCTGCCCAAGGAGTGCTGGACCTGACAATGCACCTCAATTAGGTCTTAAGAAATAAAATTGGTAGTACATGCTCTGTGAAATCAGAGGAGCTGAGCTGGATTCCTCAGAGAACAGAGCTGCTTGATTTAGGCTTAAGGATGATGTTTCTCCACATGGGAGTCACCAGTCACAATAATTACATTGCTGTCTTCTCATAATATGATTTATTTAGATGTTGCCGTATGAATTAATTCTCTCTAATTGCTGCTCTTCTCACTGTAAATCAAGGTTTCTTGCTTTCTGGAGAGTAGTGAACATGATCCTACACTGAAGTAATTAGTCCAATTAGAAAGGAAAGCAGATGTGGAAAACCAATTACTTCCAGGAATATGTCTGCTCCATGTAGTCCACACGCTATTCAGTCAGGATGTGATAGTAGGTTAATAAAACCTTGTTTTATTCATAAACTCCACCCAACACCAAGACTCAGGAGTGAACTCGTGCTTGGAAGTAGGCACCTTGTGGGGGGCTGGACCTGCCAGCATCCTGCTCTGCTCTGGGTTTACCTCAGGGTTGTGCAGTACCTTTGGTTTCTCAGACTCACAAGCAGCAGCAGGGTCCCTGCTCCCTTCTGCTCTGGGGAGCCAGCAGATGCAGGGGCTGTGCCTGGCCTGGAGTGGTGTGTGGGGGCATCTACCCATTTCATGAGAGAACCAGCACTTGTGTTTCATCACAGCAGCTCTGCAAAGTTTGAGTCTAGCAAAGCTTCCACTGGACAGGCAGGAGCCTTTCTAAGTCTTCCTGGCCCATCGTGCCTCTCCCAGTTTGGAGATGGGATTTGCTTTACAAAGGATGTACTTTGTTAGGCATACAGAAGTGATCAATAAAACACTGAGTGTGAGAAGCAGAGGGAGGCAAAGGCTCAGCACTTCTCCCTGTAATTAATTTCCTGGAGTGGCTCTGGGAGTGGTGGCTGCTGTGGCCCTGGAGAGGCAGGACCAGGGAGCAGAGCAACTGGCTTGTGTATCCATGGCACGAGCCCAGTGTGATCCGAATGGCCTCTCTGGGGTTTGTTTTTAAGCTCTTCATTAAAGTCCCTGCTGAGGAGCTTTGCATTGGAAGTTCACCCATCTATTTTCCTCTATCTACTGTGGGGAAGACAAGTGTTCTCATAATTGGGCCATTAAAGGAGGTGTTGAAATGTTACTAATTGTCAAAGGCAATTAAGTGTAGCAACATGGCACAGGTAAATTAATGAGACTCCAGGTGTTTTGAGCAAATTACATTTCTGTGGGTGTAAAACAATTCCCCTCATCTCTGCTGGCTGTCAGGGTGGGTTTGGTGTGCTCTGCTCTGGGGTTTTTTAGAGGAATGTAGCTGTGGTAGGCACCTGAGCAGGCTGTCACTTCAGGGTCTCTGTGCTGCACACTGTGTTACCCTGACTTCAGAGATACTCAAAGTCCATAGCTGCTGTTCTCTGGGAGATGTTCCTTCTCCTAGCCAGGCGGGTGCATCCAGGCTGCTCCCAGGCTTGCTCTGATCCCATGGAAGCAGAGACTGGCCCAGTTTCTGTCTCCTCCAGGCTGTGTGGTGCCTCAGATCCAGCTATGGAGGTGGTGACTTGCAACCAGTGGTACAAGAAGTTTAATTTCCTCTCTCCACATCTCTGTTAGTCCTTAATTCCTGGAGAGTTTTGGCATCCCGGCCTTTGAGATGTGGGAGCAGCTGCTGTGTGTGCCTGGCTGTCACAGGTGGGTCGGGGGCAGACCAGGCTGTATGGGTTCTCACTGCAGCCTCCATGCCTTGCAGTAGGCATCCTTCTCCTTGCATCCCACTTGCCATCATTCCCCTTCCCTGGGATCCTCGCATCCCAACACCTTGTTGCCCTCGCTTGGTGCTTGGCTGCTCCCTGGCAGGGGGCTGGCTGCTGTGGTGAGGGGCTGCTCCAGCCTCTCACACACATGCAGCACCTGGAAACTTGCTGTGACACAAGAAGAAAGTTAGGTCCTTTGTGGCACCTCTATCAGAGGTGCACACAGCCCTGTGTGCTTGGGGTGTGCAGCTGGGCTGTGGGGGAGACCCTAAAAACTTTCCTGGGGAGCGCTGCTCTAAGGGTGACGCTACCTTCAGTGGTCAGTAGCCCAGGAGCTGGTCCTGGTTCTGCCACTGACCTCATTGGTGCCCTGAGCTGAGCACTGGCCAGGATGCTTATTTAGCACATAAAGTGAATAACAAGATTTTGTAAAGGTGAATTTATTGGTCAATATGTTGAGGGGGGAAAAAATGCCCCTGCACACCTGTGCATCATACACAGTCTGTACAAGGTGTTGTACATGGGTTTTTGTGTTCACTCAAATTCCCTAACTCTTCCTGGAGCAGAGATAACAGGGCTTCCTGCTGCTGGTCTATTGAGAAGCATCAGAGCCACGAGCACCAAGTTCTTACTGCCAGCGGCACGGGTGCTGTTATCTTTGCTCCCAGCTTTCAGGAGACCTGCAGTGACCCCAAATCACTGCTGAGAACATTCAGAGTTTTAACCTTTGAACAAAGCCCAGGGGCTTGATTTCTGGTGACAATTTTTAACATAGGAAATCTGGAGTTACTAAATCGGGGGTGGCCAGCAGCTGTATCCCTCCTGCCAACCCCCATGGCACGCTGCCCTCCCCTGCTGCTCACAATGCTGCGGCTACGAGGAGAGACCACAAAAGGGTGGCACTGTCACATGGTCCCATAATTATCACTCTTTGTTTCTCTTCTGTTCCTGATGGCGTTGGATGCCCTCCCTGGGAAGAGATCTGTGATTGTGTGTGTGTGCACACGCGTGGTTGAGGGTGGCTGAAACCCTAATTGTATATTATTAAAATATTATGATGATTTTTTTCTTCTCTCCCCTTCCAAGCTGTGGCAACACACAGCACCTCCCTGATGTCTTCTGCAGCTGGCTTTGACTGGCACTCACAAGGTTGTCCTCCAGGTGCTGCATCACAAGTCTTTTGACACAGTGTCAGTAATTAAGTGTACAATTAAGAGAATGTCTGCAATTAAGTTCAATCAGTCAGTCAATCAAATCTACATTTGTAAAGGGTTTCCAAAGGGGCTCTTATCCCAGCCTCCCCTCTGCTTCCCAGCTCTGTGGAGCTAACGCCAGGCGTGAGGCAGTGCTTGCTCTGAGCAGCTCAATGGGCTGTGAGGTTCGTGTAGAGAGGGTGTTTGAGGCTTTGCTGCCTCCAGAGTAAAAACTGACCCCAGGTTAAGGGTTTTGGGCACAGCAGTGGAAGATAACTGTTAAAGAGGTTGCAAACTCCTGGCTTTTCTGGCTGGATCCCTGGGTGCTCTGCTCAGCGGTGTCATTTCCCACCTGCCTCCCTAAGGGAGAGGATGAGAAGAGAGCAGCTGTCTCGCTGGTACAAACTAACCTTGTCCTGTGCCACTTCAGGCATCTCTTGGCTCCTGCCACTTTGAGTTTTTGAGGGGGCAGTCGGAGTGGCTGTGTGCTGGCTGCTCTTGTGCCCTGCCCTTTCGTGGGGGTTTCTGTATCAGGTTTCCTCAGCCACACCAGTTCTGGCCTTTACTGTGCTTGAAGGTGGTTGTGGTTTTCTTAATGCACCTGAAGACAGCAAATGTGCAGAGGACTGTGCTGTGGGTTCTGTGCCAAGGCCTGGCAGCTCGTGGGTTGCATGGCCCATGATGGGTGCCACCAAAGTGCTCCTCAGTGGCTTGTGTTTTGCCAGGGGAGTCTATGAAACGCTGACTTTGAAGCCCAAGCAGTTGGCACACACAGCTCCTGTCCTCACTGATGTGCTTGTCTGGAAAGAGGTTCTCTCTTGCCAAGCTCAGCTCCCACCTTTGGCCTGTTCTGCACTCCGACAGGGGTTCTGAGCCCATTGGTGACACCCCCAAATGAACCCATTTCAACAGGGGGTCTCTGGTTCCCCCTCACCAAGCTGCAGCTATTTGGGACCTGGTGTCTGTAGGGAGCAGCTGGAAAGGTTTTGGGTTTGCTGTCTGTAGCTAAACCTCGTGTCACTGAACCTGCCAACAGCAAAGCATGGGGGGGTGCAGCCAGAGCAGGGCTGTTTCCCTGTGCAGATATACCTGGTGTTAATAATGCTGCTTGGAGAAGTGTATCTAATGTGGTGCCCCAAGCACCAGTGCTGGCAACACCAAGAAGCAGCTTGGTGTTGCCAGAAACTAGTGCCTGGTACTTTACTGACTGTTAAGATATCTGTGTGTGTGTGTGTGTGTGTGAAAGGAAGTTGTGTTTTCCTGTCTCCAGATCAGCATCATCAGCTGCTTTCTGGAAATACTCTGTACATAGATGGCACATGTTACTCCAGAAAGTAAACTCAAGGCTTTTTCTTGTCTCTGGTGCTTCGTCAGCGTGAGCAACAATCCATGGTCTCTTTGATAAGGAGCCTGCATTTCCATAGTGCCTGTCACCTCTCAGTGGGTTTGCTAACCGTGGAGTGCACTGACAGAGACTCTGTGGTGATGTGCATCCCTGGCAGTCTGTCTGCTGCCTCGTTACACTCATTGCTCTGATCTATGGGGAGCTGTTAGCCAAGGCGGCCTTCACAGGGCAGGGGAAAGAACAACTGGCAAAGCCACACAGCAATGGTAGTGCTGTGAATGTTCCTCAGTGTGTCTGTAATACCCAACTGTGTTTCTGCTCTTGCCCGCAGAGCTCGTGGTGCCCTACAGATGAAGCCCCTTGTGCCTGGGGGGCAGAGGGGGGCCAGGGAGGGAAGGGTGAAAGGGGCTGGGAAGTGTAGTGCAGAGCCAGGATCCTGGCAGAGGATCCTGCCCTTGGGACCTGCTGCTGCCCAGGCAGTGGAAGATGGGTGCCCTTATTTTACTACTGTTCATTAGTAAATAAGCAAAGTTGTGGGTTTTTCCATCTGCTGAGCCTGGCATGTGATACTTACCCTCCTGCACTCTCACTCTTTGTCTTGCTACAAAGATAAGAGGGAAAAGCCCCAGCTTGTCATGTCCCTGTTATCCTCTGCCATTCATCACTGCTGGAACTCTAAGGAATGGCTTGTTAAGGGCTCTGTTCTGGGATGCCTGGAAGGAAAATACTTCAGGAAAAGATATTAAGGGCTTTTTTTGGTTACATGCTTCATGGTACCTACAGAGAATGGAGTGAGATGGATGAGAAGGTACAGAAAACTGAAACAGTTGGCTGGATGCTGGCTGGAAAGCATGTTGTGGTCCTGCCATTGTCATGGTTTTATTTGAAATAGAGTATAACTTTAATTAACACGAATCAGGGAGATTGGTTTTTGTAAGATGTCCCACACAGGGTGTGTTGTGCTTAAGGATGAGCCTGGAAACAAACGTCAGCAGCTCAGTGTGTGCTGTTGGCTGCAGAGCTGGGTGCTGCTGGACCTGGCTGGCAGCTTCCCAGGGAGCAAAACCCCTCTGCTGGTCTGTGTGTGTGGGAATAGCGGTCAGCAAGTGGCTTCTGAATACTTCTCGAGTCAGTCAGGTAGGAGGGGGGGCAGAAGGATTAGGTGAGCAGCTGAGAAATAACACAGGACAATAAATTCTTCAAACCTGGTACTAAATCTATCCCAGCACAGAACATGGCCTGGTGGAGGGAGGATGTAATTTGTTTTTTGTGTTAAATTTGCCAGACCTCATTTTTTCCCCAGGGCTGGTCTCAGGGAGGTGAGGGCTCTGAGAAGGCAATTACAACAGGTGAATGATTAGTGTTAGATGTGACACCTTCACATGCCACATGTGTTTAACTGCATTAACCTTTGAGGAATTTACACTGATGCCTTAAGATCCATCTTGCGTTCAGCCTGGAAAAATCTAAATCCTCCTTCAACTTAAATCTTGTTTACATTCATTTTACTATGAAATAAATGGGTCTAGAATTTGAATGGCTTCTTGCCAGACTCCAAAGGCATCGTGGCAGCAGAGATGCTGGTGTGATTCTTTACAGAAAGGTCCTCAAGGGGCTGTGGTGTATTAGTGCTGGAATGAGGTTACATCGCAGTTTCTTTACTGGATGTACCATCCTAGAGGGAAGATGATTGAAAGCGATGAGGTTACACATCTAATTGATCCACATTTAAGGCTTAAATTCCTGCTAATAAGGTATTTAAGCCTTCCAGAAAGCAGCTTTTGTGGTCTTTGTAGACTTTAATCTTTACATATTATGCAGAAATTGAGTACATTCTCAAGATGGGTTCTTGAGATATCCAGGTTAAAATGCTCTGCATACTGCTCCTCCATTCCCCAGCAAGCTGGACCTCTGTTTGGGATGCCTGGTGTATCCAAATCTCCATGCAGTTTCCCTTCTCTGGCAGTGGGAAGCAGTTCCTCTTGTTGCTGATTCATCTCCATGCCTCTTGTGCTTCACTCCACTGAAATCTGGTTAGGTATGAGACAGACTCCGGTGGAATGAAGGACAACAGAACCCATGGATCATCCTTGTTTCACTTGGGAAGCGCAGGTGGGTTTACTGAGGGTTAACATACCTTTTAGGGATGCATAGCTGGTACACCTGCGATGTTTGGCTCGGATGGAGGTGGCATGAAACTTTACTGGTGCTGATGGGGATGCTACAGGCTGAGACTTTTGCTCCTTGATTTGCTTCCCTTGTATCCCTGTCTCTTGTTTGCTTTAATTTTGCCCTGTAACACAGTAGCCAGGTACCCTTTGTGGTGGGAAGGAATTGCCCTGGGACAGGGCAGCTCTCCCATCTCTGAGGGATTAAACTACCAGGAACTTCTCCAAGTTAAACCCTCGAGGGCTTGAGCTGTTGTGGAGTTCCTGAGGGACAAGACAATTGCCAGTCCCTCCTGGCCCTAAACCCCTCAATTTGCAAACCCCAAAGATTGCCCATAGGTGACTCTGTCTTCTATGGGATGGTTCTTTTTACAGACCTTTGGCAATAATGGGAGTGTGTTATGTTACTGCTTCCCTTTAGCCCAGATAGGGGAGAAATCATCTTACTTAGTCACAGCCCCATGTGATGTGGTAACTGGTTGCTTGCCCCGGGCTTCTCAAGCCAGGAACACACAGCTTGTCCCACCACAGCGCTGCCAGGCTGGTGCTGCTCATGCACACGCCTTGCTGCAGCTGGGAGAGGGATTGTTTGTGTTACAGGATCGCCCTGAGGCACTAGGAAGATTCGGATAGTTAAGCTAAGTGCTGTCCCAGCTTAGTGCTCTGAGCTGTGCAGCCTCTTCTGAAGAGCTTCCAATCTGTGAGAGGAAAAAGAAGAAAACTGAGACTGTTAGAAATACCTCCCCCAAAAACCCCCAACCCAACCCTGCATCTGTGCTGTAAAGAGATCTGAGGTTCTTGTAAAGGAATCTGATGATGAGTTAAAGTATTTTACTCTTTTTAGATGTCCTTTTTACTGAGGTCTGAATATAAGGCATGTACCTGGTACTGCATGAGGATTCTTATCTAAAGAATCGAAAACATAAAAAATCTACCCTGAAACACACATCCCATGAGTGCAATGAAAGTTCCCAGTGTCCCAGCTTGGAATGGCAAATGCTGTTTCTAATTTGGGTGGCTTTGCTTTGCAGGGATGTGAAGCCAAGTTTAGGGATCCAGCCCACAGCTCCTGCCTCCTTGATACCTGGGAACACTGGAACTTTCCCAGTGCCTAGTGAAATACAGGTCGGGCTCAGTAGCAACGTGCTTCAGCAGCTCTCCTGTGTGCTCAGAGAACTCGAGGTGATTTGCTTGGGAGAAGCCAGGTTGGGATGCAGGAACTTGACTCCAAGATGAACTGAAATGTTCACCTGGGTTTTAAAAAAAAAGAAGCCAACCCACAAAAGCTGCCACTCCGGAGGTGCTGATGGAGGATCTAACAGAACAAACAGCTTGGGGTGTTTCTCTCTTGCTCTGACACACAAGCCTGCTGCCTGTTGCTGCACTGAAGCCTCTCCCTTCTCTCTGTCAGGACATGTTAAAAGCATTTGGGTAAGGCCTGAGAAAGGGTGGCCACGGCAGGAACCCATCAACTGAAATTCCTCTGTGCAATCCTGGCTTATTTGAAATGCCTTTTATCAGGCAAGTTAGGACGGGCTTTAGCCCCACAGCCGCCTAATGTGCAGCTCGCAGCTATTAACCCCTGCGTGCCTGCAGCCTGTGAAGCTGGTTATGCCCAGGAGAGGGAATAAACAGCCGGGGGCTGGCGTGGGCTTACTGCAGGAACACCCGGATCGTAAGGCAAGGTGCTTATCAACGAAATCTCACATTAAAACAACCGTAATAACCTGAAATACAAGCTCCGGGGACCCACCTCCAACAGCGAGCTGCCCCTCAGCCCATTTACAGTAAATTAAAGGTTACCAGTAAGGGGCTTTTTTCCACCTCTTGATGAGATACTGGTTGGGTTTTGCTTCTCCCTGGGGGAAGTCCTGAGAGTCAGGCTGCAGGCTTTTGCATCTACTGAGCACTAGCAAAGGCTTGCTGCATCCTCAGCAAAGCTCAGATAAAATTGTACTGGGCTTTTCTGAACTTTGAAGTGAATGTTTCTCTGTTTCTTTGTTTGGAAGCTAAGAGATGGGTGCTCTGAACCGAAGCTCGCTGCATTTGTTACGTTAAATGGACTTAACATCAGGCCCAGCGATTGCAAGCCCTTGAAACTTCCAGTGATGCCCTGTGTGTTCTCTAGAGTGCCAGCGGCTCATAATCCTGCTTAGAAAAGCATATTATAATTTGCTTGACTGTAAAATCAGCTTGATACTTAATTTAAGTAAAAACTGCGTTCTGAAGCTCACATCTGACATCAAGTGGGGCTTGCAGAGGCAACATTTAAGCAGCCCCTGCCAGATCCTGGTGCCCTGTCTGACAATGAGCTTCGTCAGGGCCTCTCCTAGGAAAGATTCCAACTCAAAGCCTGATCTGCTCAGCCAGGTTTCCATTTCCCTGCCTGCCTTTGGTGTTGGCCACACTTTTCCACAGCCCGTGCTTGAAACTGGCTGCTTTTGGCTCCTGAAGGGTAAACAGCCCTGCATCTCTCTTGATATCTTCTTTTGAACAAGTTTTACAACAAGGCTGTAAGTTAAACTTGCTGTTGGCTTTACCACCGTGCATCACTCTTAGAGGAACCTTATTTTCCCGCAGTAACTGCAGTCACTTACAAAGCTCATGGTTCTGTTCTACAAGTGAGCGAGAAGGCCTCTGGCTCTTCCCTCTTGCTGGTACCCAGCAGCCAGTGCCAACATCATCTGTGGAAGGGGGGAAAAGGCAACCTGAGCCCCCTGGCTCCTGATCCCCAGAGAAGCCGTGTCCCAGAGGGAACGCTCACCCAGCCCAGCGCCGCAGCTGCTGCGGGCCAAAACTTTCTCTAGGAGGAGAGCTAACAGACATGGCTACTTGGACACTCGTTTCCCTCTTCAGCAGTGCCCCGGGTAGCTGAGGGGATGCTTTCCAAGTGAACTGCACGGGAAAAGGGGAAGAATCAAGTAGGTGAGACTGAGTTCTTCCCGCTGGCCGTGCCAGTGGAAACCCAGGGCAGCTCTGCTGGCCTTACCCACCGCTACCCGTGCGGTCCTTCCCGGTTTGGGAAGTGACCCATCCCCAGCGCCTCTCTCCGTGTGTCACCACGTGCTGCCGCCTGTGCCTCGCACCACCCCGGCAAGGCTTCGCTGCCTCCTGGCCTCGAGTTTGCCGCGGGCGCCGAGCGGCGGGGTCGGGGTGCTGCTCCCAAGCCCCCTCCCTTTTTCTCTCCAGCCCCCCGGTACCCCCATCCCCACCGCGCCGCTCCCCCCCCCGGCGCCCGCACTCACCTGTCCCGCTTCCCCGGGGTCCCGTCCCGCCTTGCCGCTGCTTTACGTAACTCTAGGCCGGCATAAACTGCGCGAACAGCCCCGAGAAGCGGGCGGGGAGGCGGGGGCGCCGTGGCCCTGGCTGTGCCCCTGCCCGCGCCCGGCCGCAGCGGGGCCCGTGCGGGGCCGGGCCCGGGCCCCTCCCAGGTGCTGCCCAGGTGCGGTCTTTATTCGCGCGCTGCCCCGCGGGCGCAGCCAATGGGGAGGGGCGGCGCGCACCGGCTCCTCCCCTCGCCCCCCCCCGCGCTGCTCTACATGGGGGCGACCGGACGGGATGGGGCGGCGTGGGGACACCCCCCCCCCACTCTCCTCCGCATCACCCCCCAAACTCCAACCCCGAGGGGCCCGGCTTGCTCCCCGCCAGGCCTTACGGGGGCACCGGCACCCGGCGCGGGCAGCCCGGCCGCACCACCCCGCCGCGGGAGCGCTCCCCGGGCGGCCACGTGGTCTCAAGGGACGTAAAAGCACCGGTGCTGTAAGTGGTGTGAGAGAGAGAGAGAGCGCGCGTCTGAACTTCGTTCTAAGCGATGGGGGAGTCGGGGATAGGTGACCCCCGCGGTCCCCGCCAGCCCCGGGACTCATGGCTGCCCGCCCGCCTCTCGCGGGGGTTGTGCGCCCTCCGGATCGCTTCCCGGCGCTGCTGGGGAACCGGGGAAACTCGCTCTGGAGCGCGCTGGGAGGCTGTAACCGTCCCGCAGCCCCTGGAAACCAGTGGGGCAGGCAGCAGCACCCTGCCGCGAGGGTGGGCATCTCCTCGGGAGGACCTGGGTAGGGCAACTCGGCACTGAGCGTGATGGCTTTCCATCCTGCTCTAAAGGCAGGCAGCTCGTAGCCAGGCTCCCAGAGTCACATTGTGGGTGACATCGACTCTTGTTTTTCCTCGAAAGCCCAGCTTTTCCATGGGGTGCAGGGTTGGAAGGGGCCCAGCTGCCTCCCTGGCACTGGGGGTGCGTGCGGCACGGGATGGGCAGGGTCTGTCCCCAGCCTCCCAAAGCATCGCTGTGGGGCAGCTCCACAGGCCAGGCTGGAGCTGCTGCACTTTGTGCGTAGCAAAAAATAACTCTGGGAGGCAGATTCGGGATCTTCCAAGTCCTCACTCATGTAAACCAAGGTGTTTCTGTTCGTTTGCCTTTCTAGCAGAGCAAACAAAAGCCTGAGTTTGCTGCTTTACTCCTCTTTGCAGCCCTGACAGGGTACTGTTGCTCCCCTGTAGTGTTGCTCTCCCACACTGTCTCTGCATAAGGACCACACGTGAGTCCTGCTTCTCGCTTTGGGTGTTGGGAAACCAGAGCTGCTCCTCCCAGGCTGCCGGTGTTGTGACACAGGTCACGAGGTTTGCCCCTGTAATCGCCACGTGCCCAACTGTGCTGAGCAAGAACATCCTCATGACTACCCACAATTAGGAGTTAAAGGCTCTAATTGCTTATTTTTGCTCTTTTGCCCCATGGTTTAAAGGTGGAGGTGGATGCAGGGCGCCATGGCCTAACCACCTATGCGAGCAGCCTATAGATGTGTCTGCTGGACCATGTTTGGAGAACAGGCGGCAGGGCTTTTCCAGTGGGAAATGTGTACAGGAGGCTACAGCTCATCATTCCTCTTGCTTCCTTAGGGATGTATGGGGCAGTAAGCTGAACTCTGCAGAACTTGGCACCTCTGCAGCTCGAAGCCGGGGTAGTGCTGCTTGTAGAGACAGATCGGTTCTCTCTTGCAGTAGCAACCAAAACATAACAGATACCTTGGGAGGTGACAAGCCTGGCTGTCAGCCATGGTGGGACTGGCAGTGGCGTAGGCATCTGGGTGGGAACGTAAGGATGTTCCCTGAGCACAATCTCTTCAACTCTCAGTTCCCATCAACTTTTGGTGTGTACTTGTTGGATGGGAAAAGCTGCCTGCACGTCATGCAGCCGCTGCTGCAAGCTTCAAACCTGCTGATGGACACGTGTCAGGGGATGGGAGGCTCTTCCCTGCCCTGTCTAAAAGGTGCATTCCACCACTCAGCTTCTGAGGAGGAAACCTGTGTGGTCTCCAAGGCTTGTCAGCTTTGACCTCTAAATTTGTCCAGTAAATGGAATGAAATTATTTACTTGGTCTGCAGGTTTGAGACATCAAACACAGCAGAGGAAGGCTCAGGGCCACGGCTGCTGAAATTGCCCACTGTAAATTCAGTCCAGAAGCGAGGGGAGAATAATTACTTGAGGGTTTTCCCCCGTTCACATCCAAAGGTTGTTTATGATTGTGAAAAACATCTTTATAAAGCAACTGCCTGCACAGGCGTAAGGATTAAACGGAGCCCTCAGACTATGCATTCTTAATGCTCCTCATCACAGCAAAACGAGCCGCAGAGTAATAACTTGCCTGGCTTTTATTGTGCATGATGCCCAGGACTCTGCTGTGCTGGGGCTTAACCAGCCTTCCTGCACCCTGTGCAGTGCTTACTCACACATGCCTGACAGGAAAACATTCCTGGAGCCTTTCTGAAGTGAAGCCAGACACCCTTTTCTTTCTTTGATGGCAGGGAATCGCTTCCAGCTCCGTTCTGCTACAGGCTCCCTGGACTGTAGCTGGGCTCAGGCGGGTGGTTTGCCAGTCTGCCTTGGGAGTGCTTCAATTGAAGTTTGGTTTTGCGCTTTTCCCCCTTGTTTTCCTTTCATTGCTACAATCGTAAGACAAGATTAAGCAGAAAAAGGAAAGGAAGGAAAATAGAGGAAGAAAACCATTTTCCAGGAGGTTTGGTTCTGTCCCTGCAGCAGGGGACGTGGCCCTGAGAGTATTTGAAGGAAGCTTTTGGGGAAAAAAATAGGTCTGTATTTTCTTGCTGAGCTTCCTGCATCGCTTCAGGAGGTACCACTTCAGCCTCCCCTGTAAAGAACTGACAAGCTGTAACCTGTGCCCCTGCACACACTGCTGGGCACCACGTCTGTGTTTCAGCACTGTGCTCGGGGCTTATAAAAGGATGCAGGTGACACATCCCCCTGGCTCTGTTTCCCACTGATGCTCGGGGGAGGCAAACCAGGGTTGAGTTTAAGAGCATGCCTGTGAGCGCAGAGTCACTGGAAAGGGTCTTTCTGCTTTTCCAGTAAAGTAGAAAATGGGAAACCTTGTTGCTTTGGGAGTGTTTTTCATTCTGCAGTTTGACTTGCACATTCCCAGAGGTATGAAGTTTTAACTGGTGAGTCCTGATGGGCTGAACCAGGACAGAGGAGGAAGCACAACCTCTTACTGTAGATAAGATGGTTGTCTTTTGGTGACTAGAAAAGCAACAGGCCCTGAACAGCGTTGGTGTGATGTAGGTTTGTGTCAGGGGGAGAAAGTGTCTGTTGAGCAACTGAACAAGTTTGCAGATGGAGCATTAATGAGGGTGCTGAGGCTCCAGCCCTGGGAGTGCAGCATTGGGGGGGCAGGCGTGCCGCTGGAGCAAGTGGGCGCGAAGCTCCTTGAGAAGACAATGAGGTGCCTCTGTGCCAACACATCCTCCCTTGCTGGGTGATGTGCTGGGGATGTTAATTACTGTGTAAGAGCTGCTTGCTGTGCCAGCACCTGTGTGAGATGCATGCTGGGGGCAGGAGGGGGCTCAGCAGCCGCTGCCCCATCTCTAAGGTGTTCCGAAGGGGCTGGGGAAAGGGAAGGGTTTTAAATAGCCTTCAAATGAGATAATTAAAGATTGGCTGTACCTCAATTGTAGAACAGTATCCCAAGGCTCTGAGGTAGCAGGCCTGTCCCCCTCTGCCTTTGGAGATAAGGTGGAACGGCTGTGTGTTAATTACCAGAAGGTTACAGAGATTTTCTGTGTCTGCAGGAGGCCAGGGGCTGAACCTACAGTCAGTCCTGAATTTCCACTCCAGACTGTAGCCATGTGCTATTAAACTCCGCTCGCTCTTTAGGTCTGGGTGTAAAAGCAGATGTATTAGAAGATGAATAAAACCCAAGCTTTGGCCATCGATGTGTCTCTTCCTGTGCTTGACATTGTGGCACTTGAGAGTAGCCCAAAATCCCAGCTGCTCTGTGCACAGCACTGCAGGTGAGCACACGTAGGGACTTCCACCAGCCTGGCTGGTCGGTCAGACTGATGTCTGACAGAGGGCTGGCGTAGCTCTGACTCATTGCTCTCAGCGAGTCTGAGCTCTGAACTCAGTCCAGACCTGACCCAGCGAAGATACACTCTGCCTCCTTGCTCTCAGATGAGTTTATCATCCCACTGATGAGCCTGATGCAGCAGCACCTTAGCAACGAACCTTTGAAAGCTGATGGACGTGGCCTGGAGCCACCAGGCACTGCTAAGGAATAGACCTTCCAGTTTTATATTTGCCAAAAAAAAACCCCAAACAAGAAAAAGTGAGACAAAAGTCTTGGCATTTGTCCTCACAGGTAGATGCTTTTAAGTAGAAAAGATGGAATTTCTGACTTCTTTCTGAATTTTGATGCCTTACTGTGCTCCCAGTGCCCTGAAAGGAACACTGGGTGCTGCTTTAGCTCTCTGGGCGTGGGGAGGTCTGTGCCCTTGGTACAGAGCTGTGCTTTGAGCTGTTTGCCTGTTCCCAGGCTGGAGCCTGACTTGCTGTGTGCTCCAACCGCACCACGTAACCCATGGCAGGAGTTCAGGGCTGGGGAGGGAGTGTAGGGGAAGCTGATGTAACTGAATCACTGGTACCTGTCTGTAGAGATCTGTGTTATTTACACTATAAAAAATGTACAGGGAAACACAGCACAGGGCAGGAAATAAAATCACACAGGAACCTATTTCCTGGGAAATATGGAGGTAATATTCCTCCCTCTGTTCCCTAGTTTAGAGCAACACTAAAAAGTTAGGGTCTGCAGTAACAGGCATTTGAGAGGTGCTGATAACTTGGGTGGAGGGGAGAGGGGGTGGGTTGTTTCCCAAGGATTCTGGGGACTACAGGTATAGCTTTTTTTATTTATTTTAAACTAAGCAAACTGTATACAAGAACTCCAGCCTTTCTGGAAGCTCTGCAGGCTGTAGGTCACCAGGATGTCTGCAGAAGTGGCTTGTGTTGCTGTTGAAGCTGTGAAATAGACCCCCAGAGCCCCCAGCCCCGGGAAGCAATTGGTATTTTAGTAGCTGCACCTACATGAAATGCGCTGCCTGTTCTTTTGGGAGGCCTTTCCTGGCAGCTCTTGGGTTGTGGCTGGACTCGTGGTACCCGGCTCAGGCCGTCCCTGGGAAGCTCTGTCAGGGTGCTGATAGGAGAGGAGGATACTGGATTTCAGGGGTGGGGGAATAGAGGTGCAAAGGTGGCTTTGTGGTTGGTAAGCAGCACGGGGCTCATCTCACAGCATCAGAAGCAGCCAAGTCTGACCCCTGCCATCTTCCTCTGCAGGGCATGGATGGGACAGAGCTGGTGGCCCTGATGTTATTTGCAGGTACGGTTTTCTGCCAGCTCCTCTGTATGGGGTCCTGTGCAGGCTGGGTTTTGTCTCCTGCAGTGATGCTTTTGCTATCTTTCACGTGTGCCAGCACATTCCTTTCCCAGCATAGCTCCAGGAGCCGCTCAGCCAGGGCTGTGCCCTTTGTGCACCCGTTTCCAAATAGTGGGCCTGGGCACAAGCATCTTCCAGACCCACGGTCCTGGGTTTGCTCCCATGATGGAGCACAAGCTCAGGGAGAAACTGTAACCTTGGCTTTGTGGAAAAACTACCCGTGCTGGTGAAAAGAGTTTATTCCTCAGTCTGCATGAGACAATTACTAGATAAGGCAGCATTATTTAGTGCTCATGGCATCCTGTTTGTGTTATGGGAAACTTGAGGCTTCGTGCAGGATGGCGTGTGGTGCTGCCCTGGGATTGCACATTTGCTGCTCATCGGTGTGTATGTGCTCAGGGAGTGAAGTGCCAGCAGCTGGTCTAGCTCCATCCTTATAAAACTTTAAGTGCTGACAAAGCTGAGTTTCAAAATGTAGTAGTGAAAAGTTTTAGTGTGGGAAATATCCCTGGCTTCTGGAGGCTTTTTCAAAATGCCCAAGCCTTCTCTGATTATTTTTGTTTTCTAAATCCCTTTGCTGGTGATGCTTAGAAGTTTGGATGTGGCAAAGTAATTTATTTATTTTTTATGGCTTGAGTGAAGCTGAAAATGCAGAGAAATCTGGTTTGTTTTGGGTTCTTTTTGGGTTTTTACTAGTTAGAAGTAGGAAACAACTCTTCCCTGCAGCTGGTGGCTGCGTGTGTGCTGGGGGAAGAGCCTCTCCCAGCATTTGATGTGATGTCCCTGGAGCAGTGAGTGTGCTGGGGATCTGCTTTGTAACCCAGGACCTGGCTTGACCTGCTCCCAGCCCCTTCGCAGTGACCTTGGTGCCCATCCCAGCATCACTCCCCACCAAGCCCCTGCCGTGCTCGCTCGCCGGTGGGTGGGAGACGGCCTGGCCTGCAGGCCGGCTCCGGGGAGCTGCTGCGGCATGCCGAGCTGCCAGGCTTTGTCAACTCATTCCTGGCCTTTTGTCTGCGGCTCAGAGCGCAGCTTGTGAGCAACCCGAGCCCTTCCCTCGGCCCGGCATGAAGCTACATGCCTGCTTATCGGAGCGGCGCCCCGGCCGGGCCAAGGGCACGCCTTTGGGAACGCTCCTCTCCGCGGCCTCCTTGGGCTCGGCGCTGCCTCGACTTGCTCAGCGATGCTCTCTAGGCTAACTGCATCCCTGGAGAACTCCCTGCGCCCTCCGAGCTGGGTGATGCCTGTTCAAAGCTGGAGAAAACAGCTGAAGGATGGAGCATTGCCATGATCTGTGCAGCTGGTGCCTCCATGGGGCGGCTTCTGAGACCTGGGGTACCCCAGGGGCTGCAGGGGTGATGTGTACCCATGTGGAGGGACCCTGGGTGTAGCTGGATGTGTTAAAGTGACCCTGGGTTCGTTTATATGGCATCTGAATAAGTAACTGCTGGCATTGAGGAAGGTGTGTGGAGACCAGGGCCAGTTGAACACGGTCTGGGATTCAACCAGAATTGTGTTGGAGGGAGAGATCTCGTTTCCCTTTCTGTGTCTGTGGGCGATGTCTCTGGAGGCAAGATCGCCTTCTTTGGTGCGCCTGAACCTCCCATTGCAGGGAGGCTCCTGCAAGGTCCCTCTGTGCAAGCCTGGTGTGTGGGGCTTGGGGATGGACTCACAAGTGGGGGCAATTTTGGGGGGGGAGATGACAGACCCTGCAGCTCCCCCCTCTCTTCCTGCACGTGGGAACGGTTGCACCTCTCTGTTCAGAGACCTGTATTAAAATAACAGATGGGTAATTTTAATGGTTCTGCATAATGGCTGATGCTCTGATCTCTGTGTAGATTGGGAGGAGCAGAGGAGCATTCCTGTACGTGGAGGAGATGAAAGGCTTCACACAAGTATTCAAAGTGTGTGCCTCAGCTTTGCTGGAAGTCACGGGGGCTGAGGCCCAGCCAACGCTAATAATACCACTTTAATTATTTTGGGTAGAAGTGTGATGTTTTTACCAGTGCAGCTCCTTAGACCCATCCCTGGGGTGGTGAGTGTCAGGCTTGACTCACCTCTGCAGAGCTCCAGCTTGACAAAACCGCATCAGTGTGACATCAGCCCTGCGTGTGCATCGCTGGTCCCACGCTGGGGTGATGAGGAAACCTGGTCAGCAAGGTCTGGTGCTCATGGGTTAAGCTGCAGATATCTCTGCTTTGCTGTGTCGGGATGGGGACAGACTGTGTGGGTAACTGCTGGCTCTGGGGTCCTGTGGCTCCCATTTGGGGTATGCTCACATATCCCTTTGGGGTATGCTCACTCCATGAACTGCTGCCTAAGGCACTCTGACTGCACCTTGGGGAAAAAATTAAGAGCTGCAAGGCACTCTGCTTGCAGGTGATGGGCTGTTACTGCCTCCCAGCATCACATGAGGTGTTACACAGATGCTGTGTACTGGTACCCTGCTCTGGTGTTACTGGCTGCTGTGACGTGTTCTGTGCTCTCTTGTCTAAGGTGACATCTCAGCTCAGGGTTTTGGGTGATGATGGTTATAACAAGATGAAGAGGGGCAGTGCAGGTTTGATTTGGATCCCTTTGCCTCTTTAAACACTGAAGATTCCTCACTCTCAGCCAGGCCCCCAGCACGTGAGGCTGAGTCTGATGGTTCTGCCTCTTTGCAGACCTGATGTACAGGGGCTTTATGCAGGATCCCAGTGTGTCATTGCTCTGTTAATGACTGAGTGAGGCATTAACCTGCCTCTCCTGATGCTGCCTCATGTTTTCATGTTCTGAGAGGGCAGTTATTCCACATCTCTGCCAGAACAAGG
Source organism: Porphyrio hochstetteri (assembly GCA_020800305.1). Classification (NCBI taxonomy): domain Eukaryota; kingdom Metazoa; phylum Chordata; class Aves; order Gruiformes; family Rallidae; genus Porphyrio; species Porphyrio hochstetteri. Next base: position 6,639,992 of record CM036930.1, on the reverse strand, counting down.
AAGTGGAAAGTCAAGCTGAAACTGTGCAAGTGTTTCCATGCCCTGCCCCTGCCCCAGGCTTTTCCTGGCTGGATGTTAGCTGCATCTTTGGCCCAAACTGGAGACACTTGGGGCAGGATCAGGATGGGACGTGGTCCCTGCTCCGGGCTGTTGGGCTCTTGGCAGGGGCTCAGGGCTGATCAGGGAGGGTGTTTGCAGCAGGACCCTGCTGTGCTCCCTCCCTGCATCACACTGTGTCACACAGCAGTGCTGGGGTGGATGCAGCAGCTCTGTTGCTGCTTATCTCGCCCGACTTGATCAAGTTCACGAGGTACCTGTTTGTCTGCCTGGGCTCAGATAAAGTGCCTCGTGCCCTGACACAGGGCAGTCTGTCACCCGCCCCAGCCAGGCCAGCACCTGGAGAAGACCTGCTGTGTGTGTTTGGTGACATCCTGTGCCCCTTGGCTGGTCCTTGGCTTTGTTAGGGTTTCAGAGCATCTGCCCTGGTTGCACAAGACCTCTGTTCAGAGATCTGAATACAAGTGCTGCAGGTCCTGCTCTGTCCTTCGCTAGGCACCCAGTGATGTTCCATACTGCAACTCAACTCTCCTCTGCTTTGAATCCATTCTTTTTTTAATCCAGGCAGCAGACATGAAGCAACTTGCTTCATCGATGTCTTGCTCTGGAATTAGAGTAGCAGAGACATCAAGCAGCCTGACATCAGTCACCGTCTTACAGGTCTATTCAGTTTCTCAATCACATGCAGACCCTTCTTTGCCTGTACTTGCAAAGCCACCGGCTTTGAGAAGCTGATACTCCTTCCTGCTGCAAAGCTAAACCACCCCAGACCCGCTGGATCCCACGTTTGTGTTCTTCACTGTGTTTCCACTCTCTGTGTAGTGCTGTGCCTGCTGTGAGCTGGGCTGTGCATGGGACGGCAGCGTTCTGGGCTGGTGGAGGGGTGATTGGTGTCTGTGTGGGTGACACATTACAGATAAGCAACAGCTCTTCCTTTGGGGATGGTCCCTGCCCATGGCTGGGCCTTGTTTACTCCCTGGTGGCTCTTAGGTGTACAGTGTGAGTAGTTGAGGAGCAGTGTTATGGTCTCACCTTTGCTCCGTGTGTGCTCTGAGAGGAGTCTGGTAAGGGGGTGAGAGGCACTGCTGTCTGTGTCCTGCTGATTCTGCTGCTGCTGTGTGGAGGCACGGGATGCTGTGTTGGAGGTGTGTGTGTGTCTGGAGGTGATGGGCAGCCATGTGGGTCCCTCTACTTGGGAGCAGGCACACACACCTGAGGGGAGCAATCCCTTCCTGTTCTGCACAAACCCAAACATGGGAATAAAACACTGGACCAATAGGTATTAGTGAAGGAATAAAGATTGGTGTATAAAACCCCACCAACCAAAAAAAACCCACAACCTGACCGGTCCGTTGAGGTTTAGACATGTACCTGTGTAAACCCGTGATGGGCAGTGGCATCCCGTGCCCCAACCTGGGGGATGCAGGGGTGGTCTGGGAGGTCTGTTTTTCCTTCCAAGTTCTGTGAGTGGGGAATGTTTTAAGGGGTTCATGCTCATTTGTATTTTAAAGCTTCTTATTCTGAAGTGCAAGACCAGGGGCTACATCTTCAGCTGGCATAAATCTGCCTGGCTGCATGGAGATAAACTGATTTACGCTGGCTGCAGATCTGGCCCTGGATGTAAGAAATGGAAGCAGGTGGATGTAATTTCTCTAAATTTCCACTCAAGCTGCACATGCCTGGAGCACCAGAAATTGAACAGCACTTTCCCTAAGAGTAAAAAAGTTATTAGCTTCATATTTGTGTTAGTGCTTCACTGCCCTCCCTCTTGACTTGATCATCACACGTAGCCACGGGCTGTCTCCGGCAATGACTCTGTCTCCCCAATAAAATTAAAAATCACTTTTGTTCCATATCTTTAATAAGACATGTCCTTTTTAATAAAGGACTCTGCTTTTTAACGGGTGATGAGCTGATGAACAGCAGGCTTGGAGATTATTGTGCCTCCCTGATTTGAATTTCTTTTTCTGTGTTTCGGATGCAATGATAACGCTGAGGAACAATCCCCCAAGATGCTGTACATGCAGCACAGTCGCTGGGCTGAAGCTGCTGCCCTGTGTAAGCAGCTGCCTGGCTGTTGGGCAGTTAGATGTGAGGAGTGGATTTAATCTTGAAGGTACAATACAGGAGCAGAGGGAGGGATGAGTCCAGGAACACGTGGTCCAGGTCTGCAGCTTCGGTGGGAGTTCCTAATCCTGTAAATGAGACATGGTGGTCCTTAGAGTGACTTTTCTTTGAGAAAAGTAGCTCTGAAGCTCTGCTGCAAGAAAAGGTAGAGATGGGCAAAGGCAGAGAGCATTGTCACCCATCATCGCCCTTCTGCCCTCGGGACAGCAGCATCTCCCCTGTGCAGGTTGGGTGTGAGCTGGGTGCAGGCAGCGGCTGACTTTCCCCAGGCTCTGTGTCTGGAGATGCTTGAACCCTTCCGAAAGCCAGCTCAGGGCTGCCCCAGCTCCCCCAGCCAGAGGAGCCTGTCAGTGATAAAACCTCCTGTTCATTAAACCAGATCCTCCAGCTCTGCAGCTACTCGTGCGCTGTGGTTTCTGGGGTTTTCCAGCACAGAAAGCATAGCCACAGGCTACGTTTTCAGGGGTGGCAGAGCAAAGGCAATACAGTTGCAGACCTTTTGCATACTTGTAATCCTCAGGCTTTTCTGTGCCGTTCGTTGCTGTGCAAGTTAGAACAGCACCAGGCTCTGCTCTGCCCAGATCCACCCCGAGAGCTGCTGTGCTCCAGGGAAGTGCTGGGATCGGGGCTCCAGCTGGCTACTGCCTGGTGCTGGGGACTGTGTTTATGGAGGTGCTGAGCTGTCTCAAAACCCCACATGCAGCAAGCAAATTTCAAACCAGAAAACCACTCAAAAGGACTCGCCATGGCTTCAGCCCATTTCCATTTGCTTATCAGGTCCCTATGGTACCTTTGGCAGGGAGAGGATGCTGATCACTGCATCGCTTTCAGCTAATTGGAACCCGGGAGTGCTGACTGCATGTTGCTGGTTGTGTGCTGGAGGATATCACAATCAAATGCCTGTCCTTGAAGGGGAGAGGCCAGTGAGTTTTGGTCAAAGGGACAGAGTCTGGCTGGAGGCCTTTACCTAGTGGGGTCCCTCTGGGGTCAGTCCTGGGACCTGCGCTGTTCAATAGAGTTATTGATAACCTGGAGGAGGGAATAGAGTGCACAGTCAGCAGGCTTGCTGATGACACAAACCTGGGAGGGGTGGCTGACACCCCAGAGGGCTGTGCTGCCATTCAGCAAGGCTCAGACAGGCTGGAGAGTTGGGCGGGGAGAAGTTTAATGAGGTTTAACAAGAGCAAGTGTAGGGTCTGGCATCTGGGGAAGAGCAACCCCAGGGACCAGTATAGGTTGGGGACTGGCCTGTTGGGGAGCAGCGTGGAGGAGAGGGACCTGGGGGTCCTGGGGGACAGCAGGTTGACTATGAGTCAGCAATGTGCCCCTGTGGCTAAGGCAGCCGATGGCATCCTGGGGGGTATGAGAAGGGGGGTGGTTAGTAGGTCAAGAGAGGTCCTTCTGCGCCTCTGCTCTGCCCTGGTGAGACCCCACCTGGAATATTTTGTCCAGTTCTGGGCCCCTCAGCTCAAGGACACAGAACTCTTGGGAAGAGTCCTGCGTAGGGCCGCCAAGGTGATGGAGTGGAACACCTGTGCAGCTCTCTGCCAGCAGCACTTGCTGGGGGGTAAATTCAGCACTGTTGGTCCAGCCCAGTGCTGCCACTTCTGGAGCATCCCTGAAGCCTCTGCTGATTTTTAGAAGGGGAAACAGTATGTCTTTATCAGGGGCTAGGGCAACTACAAAGGAGGATGAGTTAACTCTAATGTCTAAATTCCTGCCCAGGTTTAAAATGCTGTGGGTATTTGTCTCCTGGAGTAGCCTGTGGCCTTTCTGTTGTGGCTTTTCAGCCTCTTCCTCCCACTAGTCTTCTTTTTCCCTGTCAGGGCGGTGATGGAGAGGAGAGGATGCCAGGTGTAGGAGCCGTGCGGCGTTTGCTGGTTGAGGTTCAGAAATTCCTACCCCGGGGTGGAGGGGGAAGTTGCAGGGAAGAGAAGAAGAAAAAAAGAAGAGAAATGAGAAAATAAAGTAGGCTCCACCACCTGCCCTGTAATGATGGGCTCTGGAGATAAGGCTGGTTTAAGGTGCATTCCAGACATACGGGTCCTGCCCAGACACAGCACGAAAGAAAAGGGAGACTTAAAACAACAGCCAGCTCCTCCTTCCCCCACGTCAGGTGTGCACACACAGGGGAACAGCTAACCCTCACAAAAACCTCTCTCCTGGCCCGTGTCTTCTGACAGCTTTAATTCAAAGCTCCCATTAAGCACATGTGTGTGCAGAGCCCCTCGAGTCGAGTTGGCGCCTGTCGCTGCGGGATGGAGGGATCCGGAGCCCATCCAAATCCGGGATTGCCCTGGAGAAGCTGCTGGCAAGGGCGGTGTGGGGACTGGGAGGTGCCCCCTGCCCCTCTGTGATGGATGCAGGACTTCTTGTCTCTGTTAGAAAAGGAAACTCAAAGCCTTGCTGCTTCTCCCTTGCAATTCCAGCTCTCCTGGGGGTGTGTCAGCTGCTCAAAATTAAAGCAGGATCCAACCTCGGTGTCAGAGCAGCTGTGAAAACAGGGAGCCTGGTCCTGTCCCACACTGATGGGGCTGTGCTGTGGTTGGGCAAGGGGGCAGCTCTCTGCTAACAAGGGGCAGAGGCACAGGCAGCAGTGGGGGCAACAGCAGGACCAGTGAGATGCTCCTGCAGTTTGTCTTGCCCTGTGTTATCTTTGCGCTCCTGGGGTTGGGGCTGTTGGTGATGGAGACAAGAACAAGGCCCTTATAGTTTTAGGAGATGCTGCACTGTGAGTTTACATCTGGGGGTACATGGCACGTCTCTCCTGGTGAGGAGGGTAATATAAAGCTGGTAATTCACTGGGATTTGCCCTGGTGAAAAGCTGAAGAAAGAACAGTGGGAAATTGTAACAGCATCTTAGGAAAAATGCCGGTGTGATAAAAGTGGAATCACCCAGTAAATGTGTCATAAAGCTCCTCAATTTCAGCCCCGCTTGTCATGCTGTCTCTAAGCACATCTGCTCTCTGTTGGACTGTAAAAATCGAGTGGTAGACACTGGCTGTTGATGGAAAAATAGGAATGTTACTCTGAAAGAGAGGATTTTTATCTGGATTCTTAGACATCTTTTGGGGGGTTCTTTTGGAAAGGCAGTTATTTCTAGAAAGTAATAGAATTACTGCTTTAATCCCTCTAAAATTGCTATTGGTGTGAGTGTTAATAAGTGTAATAACTTGTAAGATGGTTTGCTGTGCTTGTCAGGGATAAACTAGAGGGAAGAACTTAAACAGTTCTGAAATCTCGTTTCTGCTTTTGGCTGTAGCTGTGGTGAATGTGCTCTGGTTAGTTACAGGAAAAGGTATTTATATTTAATCAAAGAATGATTTCCTCCTGAGGATGCTATTAAAGTTTGACTGTGTCTCTGTGCCATGGGCTGTGATGAAGCAGGGTGGCAGGGGACCGGGCTGCTCCTGAGGGCATGGGAACGAGCATCCCTGGTGTGAGTCCCCACGTGTCTGAGGACAACACAAACCTCCTCACTGGGCTCTGTGGTGGCAGTGCTGCTGCTCTGGTAGCACAGAAATCCCTACGTGATTTTAAATCTCCATCAGAGCTTGCTTGTATTTTGTGTAGTTACACGTGTGTGTGACACCCGCTGACCCAAGTAGAGGGTGAGAGGAGCTGTCAGGTGCCCTGAGGTTTTTTGTAGGAAATGAGGGTCCCTTTTACTTCAGGTGTCACCTCTGACATGGGGGCAAATATGTGGGAAGAGCAAAGCAGCACTGGGAGGAGATGATGGAGAGATGCAGCCATGGATGCTGTGGTACTGCATAAATATTCAATGCAAAAAGTAATGAAACTGCAGAGTGTAATAAGAATTAAAATCCTGGTTGCCAGTTTGTGCTGTGCTCCTGGCACTTCACCCTGGGTGACGGGTGATCTCCCTCTACAGACAACTTGCTTTAAACTGAATTCCCTGAGTGTTCTCCTGTGCGCTCCAGGAAAAGGACTTTATTTGAGCAGCGTGTTCCAAAGCCTGCAGTGATGGTGGCTGAGGGGCTGAAGGGCACTTGGGCAGCGCTGGGAATGGTATGGGGGAGGTTGTAACGGGACCTGAGTGAAGCGGGGTGCAGGTGTGGTGCTGTGTTGGCCTGAGCTGTGGCATGTTGTGTGCAAGGGCTGCTGCTTGGGAGGAGCTGGTGAGGGTGGTCACCATTCTTCACCATGGGGATCAGTTGTCCTGAACCGCTATGGATGTGAGGCTCTACCAAAGGTGTGCCCTGGTGCCTTCCTTTAAGAGCATCCTTCATGCACAGACGTGCCTGGCCAGGTACAGTAGCGGGGCGAGCATGACGGCATCTCTCCCTCTTCACCTTCCGCTTCCCAATGCGTGCATCCCGGTCCCACACTGTCCCACAGCATCTCAAGCAGCCTCTGCCTGCACAGCAGGACCTCTGAGGAAAAGCTGTGGGTGTAGCAGTAAGTCTCTGCAGCGGTTTGATGTGGAGATGCTCTGCCCGACGGGCACAGCTTCTGTGTCTCATCATGTAAGGAGGGGAAATAAAAATCTTCCTTTTTTTTATTAAGGAAGGTGTGACAAGGAGCCATAAACACTCGTGTGAGCTGCTGAAGGCAGCTCTCTGTATCTGTAGGTGATGACTTCTCAAGCAGTTGTATTCATAAAATTCTGGCTTGGTTTCTGTCCCCTCCCAGAGCCACGCTCGGTCTGGGGCCGGCTGCGCCGCTGCCTGGATGGACAGCCTATGTCACGGGTGCTGCTGTGCTCCTGTATCCCCATCGCTGTGAACCCCCACTACATCTGCCCACCAAATCTGTGGCTCGTGTTTCTCTAGATGTGGCTGTTCCTCACTTTCTCTGCCGTCTCTCACTTACTCTGACAGCTCAGGCTCGCTCATCCGGGGCTGCGCTGCTTCTGTCCCTGAGATTCTCTGGATGACATCCATCCCCTGAGCTCGGGTGCTGCCAGGTTTGACTTCTGGTGGATCCATCTGCTTAACTTTGCCTCTTTCAGTGATTCCAGAAGTGCTTCGCCTCTGCTCGTCCCTTCGCACGAAGCCAAAACTTCCTTCCAGATTTTGATTCCTGTCTTGATGTTCGTTCCCTCCCTCCCGTTCCTGAGGTTTCAGGAGGTTTGACCAGCAATGGAGATGGTGGAATTTTATTAGGAATAAATGTGAAATTCAAATTAAGGTCAAAATGGAAACTATGCCTATAAATATTTGAAAAGATCGGAGCTGAGGTGGTGTCTTCCCCTTTGGGTCAAAGGCAGTGTTGATGTACAAAGGTGTTTTGGCACTTTTGAGCTGTTAGTTTTAAACGGCCTTTAAAAATGTATATTAAAATCAATTCAAAATGGGCTAAAGCCCATGGAAAGGTTAGTCTGTCTTTTCTTTTAGTCCTTTACTGAATTTTAGTTTCCTTATCTTAATGCAGTGTAGAGCTTTCTGCCCGTTTAGTCCATTTCTATTCAACTTGTGGAAGTTCCCTGATAATTACTTGGCCCCATCTAATTCCCTAAGGTCCCAAAATGCAAAACAATTCTTCACAAAGCAGAGATTACTTTTTACAAGCTTTAACAGGAGAGGAAAGGGAAAAAAAAGACATTAAAATGATGGGATCTAAGGTAGAGTTTTTCACTGGACCTCATTCAGCAGACACCCCGGGATGGCACGTGGGAGAGGGGCTGGGCCCGTCCTTGCTTGTGCCAGTGGTGAGTTACATCCACAAAGCAAAGTCACAGAGGATGTGAACTGATGTCATGTCACTGAATGGAGCATGACCTGTGCAGTCTGAGGGCATGGCTGGAGGAACCCTATCCTGGTGTAAACGAGAGGGAAATCAAGCCCAATGGGGTTCTGGGCCCGTAGGCGTTGGGAAGAGGCACTTGTGGCTTATCCCTTGCAACACTTGTCACCTGAGGTACTTTTCCCTTCTGATGTTTGTCACTGGGAGACAAGAAAGGGGAGAACTTCTGTGCCCCTGTGTGGTGACAGTGTGGCACAGCCCTAGAGCCCTGTGGGGCTGTCTCCTTCCACACGCAGCCCCAGCATGGCTACTGGTAAGATGGTGTTCACGCTGGCCTGTGCCGTAGCTTCGCTCCCACAGCGAGCTGCCTGCAGACTGATGGGAGGAACTGGAAGGGCTGTGGGGGATTTGCCAAGGGGGTTATTCACCTTTTCCTTGCGCTGACAAGCTCGCAGGGCTGGGCTGTGGGGCACACACCGAAACGAGATTGCTTGCTACCATGAGTATGTGTGGAGTAGACAGATGGGTGGGCTGATGACCCACAGACCTCTGCAGAGGATGTGGAAGGTGACTCCCAGGGCTTCCCTCTGCCTTGGCAATGCAAAGCCAGGGAGAAGAGCAGGCCTGGTTTTCAGAGAACCTAAAGGGAAGCAATGGGGATATTTGAATTCACATCGTGACTTCGCTCATCAGGAGAAGAGTGAGAGGGAGATGACATGTCCTGGGAAGTTTGAGCCCGTGCTGCATGTTCTCTGAACCTGTCCTGAGGATCAGGGCACCCGAAAGCAGCCTTGGGGCACGATGTGGAGGTGCTTGGAAGGTACTCCCTGAGATAACAAAGGGCTCATCTCCTGCTCCTTCAGTCCTCCAGGATTGTGGGAACCTTCATTTGTCACTGCAGAAAGGAGTCTCAATATTTTATGAAAAAAGCATTTTACCACAGGACTTTGGTGAATATCAGCATAATTTAACTGTGATTTAACAGAACCTTTCATTGACTTTTTAAATTACGCCTCTCCATCACCTACCCTATGGGTTTCCTTGCTTTTCATCTTGCAAATCCTATTACTTATTAATTTCCCCATAATGCATAATAGAGGCAGAAAAGCATATAGCATCCCATTCAGCAGTGATTTACAAGTCTCATAGTTCGGGAGCAACATAAGAAGGAGCAGACACTTTATGAGTTCCTCTGCACATGTTTTCTTTGGGAAAAGGGGTAAAGCAATGCCTGTGAACCTGAGGCTTCCTTGGACATGAGCTCATAGCCACGGCTGTGGCAGCCTTGCAGGGGATGCGATCTGATGGAGATTACAGAAGCACAGTCAGGGCAGAATTAGTAAGAAGATGGGGAGTGAGATTTACCTCATGCTCATTATGATAATGGGTGTAATATCCATGGAAATGCTGATGGGCTTTGCTGGGAGAGGAAGAACTGCAGGGGAAGAACAAATACACAAACCAGCATTATTTGCCCACATTCCCAGGCCGGGTTTGCTGGCACGTTCATCCTTTACAGGGGCCCACAAGGAGCGTTGATTCCTTCAGCGTTTGGAGACAAAGCCCAGCGCCTACCATGAATCAGGGGGGCTTATTTAGGAATGAAGAAACTATTACTCATCCTGCTCTGGCATGAATGAGCATCTGGCAGGGTATCCTGAAATTCTGTGAAGACAACAGGAGGCAAAAGAGGAAGGGAAAAAAAAAACCCTCTCTAGCTCCAGTGCAGCTCCTGTCAGCTCAGGGGGCAGCATGTCGGGGCTGGAAGGAGGCAGCACAAAGGTGGATCTGCCAAACTGAGCCCTTGCATGCTGCCTTTCTGTTTCCATCTCTGTTCTTTACAGCTTTTTTTGGGGTACAAGCTGAGGATCCTAAGGGAACACATGAGGACAGGTTCACCTGGCTGGCTCAGTCCTGGGAGATGTGTTCAGGAGCTCGCAGACTGGTTCAAGGGGTCAACGTTCCCTGTTGACTCTCTGGCCCCACTGAACTCTGCTGGAGAGCTGAGGTTGATCAGATTAGCTTGTGTGTGTGTTCAGACCCCTCATGGTATAGGTAATGTGCATGGCATTCCCAGGAGCACACAGGGCATGCGAAGCATCAGAGTAACGAGGTGTCTGCTGACATTTTAGGGGTGCAGCCCACGCCTGGCTCAGCAGCTGATTAAAAACCAAGCAGAGGAGGCTGCAAAGCTCGGGGTAGGAAATAAAGGCTCACTTGATCTTCTCATAATTGCACCCTGTGATTGTCTGCAGCCGCTGCCTTGTGTCCTCTGCTCCCCTACCTGGGAGGTGACATGTACACTGCACTCGTACCTCCTCCTGTCTCCTACACCTGGATATCCAAAGCCAGTGTGACCCCCGATGGAAGGTGAGGTTACTGGGGGTGTACAGGACGCTGTCCCACCTTGCTCTCCTCCAGCTCGCCCCTCCACACCTCCCACCTTTCTGAAGCTCGGAAGATGCAGCGTGGCTCCTCCTGGGTTTTTAAGGAGACCCATCAAACCATGAAGCGCAGGGCTGGGGCTGTGTTAGCAGCACACACGTCTCTCTCTGTATTTCTTTGTGCAGAGCTGGCAGTGCAGGGCGGGAGGGCGGTGGAGGAATGTTCTGGGGCTGCAGGGACTTGCCTGGGCCACAAGAATGCTCGCAAGATGCAGCATGCTGCCCTGGCTGCCTCTGCTCATTCCCCCTCCAGGTGTAGGCAGCTGCTGATGCTGCTCTCAGTTTAATGTGACATTTTTTTCCCCTCATTATTATTATTATTTTTTCCTTGCTGGCCACCTTCTCTCTCTGCTCTATTGTATTTCTCCTTTTTTCCTGCTGCCTCCCTACCTCCACTTGCCTGTATCATCAGTGCCTGAAACAGGCATTCCTGGAGGCCAAAGCAGATTGTCAGAACAACCCCAGCTTTGTATTTCTTGTGTCCTCGTTGTGGCAATCCCCCTCCCTCCTTTTTTTCCACAAAGGAGTGCTTTTCTCCCCTGCTCTTCCCCCAGGTATTCTGTTGAATTGATTTCTCCTCTCATTTTACAGATGAGATATTCCAGGAACAATTGAACTAATATTAGTTCTGTCAAACTTAATCTAGGATACATTAATCTAGGATATGGGGTGGGGGGAAATCGCAGCCAGAAAGCCTTGACTTCCTTTTTTACTGGAGAGCTAATAAAGTAGAGGGTTGATGGCTGGCTACTGATGTTTAAGCAACCAAGAATGGGAGATGATATATATTTTAGTTATTAGTTAGGACAAACTTTGATTTTTCCAGCAGTTTCCAGGAGTGTAATCAAACAGGGGAGACAGGGAAGGCTGCTGGCTTTCCTCTTTGTTTTTCAGAAGTAAACGAACAGGTTTGGGGTGGGGTTTTTAGGCTCTCTCTACTTACCACAGGCACATGCATGGATTTCCTTGTCTAAAACCAGGCATTAAGTCAGGAAAAGTCTGACCCCTCAAAACCCCTGGAGTTCAGTCCCTTCAGGGAGGTCTCAGTAGGGGCCAGGCAGGGCTGGGCAGCCCAGGCTCTGCTGGTACCCACGCGGGGAAGGCAGGGATGCTCTGGAAGAGGCTTGAGATGTCTGCCCTGGGATTAGATGAACCACACCTTCAAAGTGCTGATTTCTCTCCCTTATCTGAAGGGAGCCCAAGGTGACTAGTTTAGATCCAGAGGGATGAGTCACACCCTCAAGGCCATGCAGAAAATAATGGAAACTTGCAGGGCTAGGCCTGGATCTTCGTAGTCACCTTGAATAATGTTACTGTTGTGCTGGATACAATGATCAAGTGTCTTTAAGTAGCTTCATGCTTCAGCAAAGGAAGATAAATAAATAAATCCCCCAGAACAAAAATACTTTTTTTTTTTTTGTTTTCCTGAGGCAGCAGAGGCAATGGCATTCCCTCTAGTGTCCTTCCTTTCCTTAGTCTGCCTCTTTCTCTTCTAAATAAACACATAATTACCCCATGGGCAGCCTCCAGTGTGCCTCGTGCCTTCCTCTGAGGAGATATTACAAGGAGGTCAGACCCACTTTTAAACCATCTGGTTTTCTTGGTTCTTGTCAGGGTTTCCAAAGTGTGTTGATGTTCCCCAAGCCTTCCATGGCTGGGTTCAACTTCTTCCATCCTTTGAAATGCAGGTGTTTGAGTGTGCAGTTCTTACCCAGCACCCTCTTCTCCCTGTACCCGTGGATAATACAGTGATGGTAGGGAGCTGCGTTCTTCCAGGAGACCAGCTCAAGTGTGTTGTCCCATGGGAACTAAAATCCACAGTGATGGCCTGTCTCCTTCCACATCCCTACTTAAAAGTAGTTGCTGGTGGTGACAGGTTATTTAACAATGAGGTAAGGAGGCTGGGAAGGAGGGTATGGAAAATGATGCTTTGGGAGCTGGTCAGGACTGATTCAGAGCTTACCATTTTCTCTTTTAGTTCTTTGCCTGATACCTGTTACTGAGTCACCCTGTAAAAGCCTTGTGATCTCTCTGAGCAGGGATTGTCCCTTTCATTTTAGTGCAGTATTTTGCCCAGGAAGATCTAGGGCTCTGACCTGGTGCTGGGGTGGCTGCCATAAGCACCTAACGTTACTAGAAGCAGGATGTATTTTCTTAAGCATCGCCTTTGCAGCAAGGTACAAACCAAATATTGGCTTCAAAGGACACCTCTCTGCTCTAAACATCATGCTCAGAAATGCTTTGCAGTCAATTATTTGCAATTAGAATTAAAGGAGAAACCCCTTTCCCCAAACAACCTATAATTACAACTGATCCTTTCATGAAGCATAAAGCCAGTAATTAAGTAGTTTCAAAAGTTTTAATTCACTGGGCAATTATAAAGAAAAATGTTGGGTGTTGAGCCAGAGAACAATGCTGCTGTGTGCTGGGGTCTGAAGTTATCAATGGGACTTTTAGCAGAAGGAGTTTTCTGTTGACCCCCGTGGTTGGAAGAGCTAATCCTTCGGTGTGTGGTCATTACCCCTTCTTAATGACTTCTCTCATAAGATAGAAAGAAACTGGCTGTGGAGTTGTCCTGGGTGCCTGAGGTCCAACCCCTGGAGCTCTTCCTGCCTCCCCAGACAGCCCAGTGCCACCAGCACCTGATCCGAATCCCAGTTACCGCATGCGGAGGGGTGAAGTCCCTGTCTTGGTGGAAGGGCAGCCAAAGGGGCAGGTTTAGCCAACAAGGCATTCCTCCTCTTAACTCCTTTTGGCCGTAGTTACCAAGGGTGATGTTTCAGAGCAGCTTATTCAGCAGACAAGGCAGCTTTCTAGAACCATCCCCTTGTTCCCATCTGTACGTGTGTGTTCAGAATGCGGCTTGGGATGGTTCCTTGCAGTCAGGTTGGGCATCGTGGTGTCTGCCTCTTACGTTGATCTATGAAATTCCATTTTTTGCTTCGTTCAGCCTTTGATACATTTATCACTTACACAGAGGGAACGGGAAGAAAGTATTGGGGTGAGTTCCAGAAAAAAGGAACACTTTTATTTTCAGAGAATTTTTGTATTCTCAACTGCTTAATAATGGAATTTAAAAATATGGACAGAAATTAACATATTATTTTATAGACCCTTTTTCCATTATTTGTATTTATTCCTCAGGATCTCTCTTGGCTGTACAACAATTAAGAATTCCAGTGAAATTATTAGCTCACTGTTTGGTGCTGAAGAGGCAGAGCTTGTAAGAGGATTTATACACCTCATCCCTGCTTCTCTTTCCATCCTGCTGGGAGGAAAAAAACCCCAAACAAGCAGAGATTGTGAAAGCATCAGATGAAGTAAGCTTAAATAGTCTGAAGCAGCTTTCTGGTTGTGCTGTTACCATTGGAGAGCAGCGAGGGTGTTCGGGGCACTGGGGGATTTTAGATCATTAGAGGTGATGCTGAATGCACAGCAGTAAAGCATCAGTGAGGTCTTGGATAAGTTTGGTTGTTGATAGCAATAGATGTCAACATATTTGGCAGTTTAAATACATAAACCATTAATTACCAATAATAACTTGCTGAGGAAAGAAGCTGAGGCATGGCAAGGGCGCAGGACCGTCTGCTATGTCTCTGGCTGAGATTGTTTAGCTCCTGGAGAAGCTGGTTGCTCTAAAGGGCTGTTAGTCTGGCATTTCATTTGGAAACAAAAATAGAAACAGTTATCTTGGAAGTAAATTACTGGGTGAATACTAGGATGGGTGGTAAAGACATGATTTCTGGGGATGATCTGACAGGGGAGTGAGGGACATCAGCGGGCAGCCGTGTCACCATGCTGGAGCACTGAAGCCCCAGAGCAGTGCAGAGTGTCTGCTTCACCAGGAACAGAACGGGATGTAAATGAATTAGGGAATGTGCAATGGAGGAAGAGCTGGAAGTAATTAATTATTGTGGAAAAAACAGCAGCTGCTCACAGACTTCTGTGTTTTCCAGTATGAAAATATCACCTAGAAATATCATGGAAATAAAAGCAAAATGGGTGATGTGAGTTTGTCAGTGATCGTTCTCTGTTGTTATTTAATCCCATGATTTACATGTTCCCTCCAGGATGATTAGGCTTTAGCTAGGGCTGCATACTAAGCCGTATTACTGGAGTAGGGTGTTCCAAGCATAATACCTGCTGTGTTTCCATTAGACAGTTCCAATCCCTCTCCTTGCCCTTCTTCCAGTCAGTGCCTAACAATCCAAGAAGTACCTGTAATCCAGACTCCCAGGAGGTATTATGTTCACGTTTGGACACATCGTTAGGATGGAGTCAGAATGGAAACTGTAGGTCCTAATCCTCTCTCCCAGCCTGTGAAGTTAAGAGGAGGAACAGAGTTACTGAAACGTTTCATATTTTGAAATTGGGACTTGATTGACTGTGTTGCACAAGGGAGGCCTGGAGTTTTTTCTAGATATTTATTGGTCTTTGGTAACACCTGGTGTGTGAAATCCCTTGGCAGCTGTGTTTGGGGAAGGTGTGAGGTGGATCCATAGGCATCACAGACTTTTTTCCTTGTCTGTGATATAGGTTCTCTTTGCTTGGCTCTGTATTGCCAGGTCATGTCTTCTCAAGGACCTGTTGTGTGGTCTGTACTAAACCCTGCATGTGCTTCTGGTGATGTGGTGAGTGGAAATGCTGCTCACGAGGAGTGACCTGGAAGAAGCTCAGCTGCCTTTCAGTGCTGTGGGGGTAGAGAGTACCCAAAGAGGGCAGGCAATGCCACGGGAATTTTGCAAGTCAAACCCTATTTAACATCCAGGAGTAACCAGCTTCCATTGAGAGACAAGATGCTGCATCAAGAGGGGAAGGAGCCCAGCAGCTTCCCAGCCCTGTCAGCATCCTTATTCCTCTGTGCCATTTTCAGGGAGGGTCGCAGGTGCCATGTCCGAAAAAACCCCCATGAATGAAGAGAGGAAGAACAGAGCTGTGTGGTGTTTGCAGCTTAACCACCTGATGGAAACACTTAACTTTGAATTTTACCTGGCTCAGTCACAGATTGAGCCTGATAAGCCCTGTTTAGTGATACTCAAGTGTGTGGCTAGGAAGGAGGAGCTGTAATTTTTCTCCTCTGAGATCATACTCCTGTCTTTCTGCAGGCATAACAGGAAAAAATACTGATTTTTTTTTTTTTTTCTTTCCTTGCCATGTCAGTGTCATGCAAGGAATCATTTTTAGATGCCACTTCAACTGGAAAGACTCACAGAGTTACCTCAATGTAACCACACGTCTTTCCTGGGACAGGGAATATCCATGTGCCTCCTACAGCGTGTTACCCTCCTCTGAGTGTGAGGACAGCCTTTGAGCCACTTGGTATCTTATTTTCAGGGGTGCTGAATGGTCCAGCACCTTCAGACAGAGTTGTACGTTCTCAGCATATCAAAGTTAGGACGGACTTGCTTTTCCACCTCATCCTCACGCTGGTGTTTGGAGATGCCTGGTGCTTCCCGACTGGCTCTTGCTGACACTTTTCTTCAGGTGCTTGGCTGTGATTCAGAGGAATGCCTTGCACACCTTGCAGAGCCCCAGTGAAGTTCTGTGCCAGAAGTGTGGGGGGCTGGAGATGGTGTGTAAAATCTGTGTCTCTTCACCTTTTCCCTATTTGGTAATGCAGGTTGCTCGTGGGCTTTTTGCCTTTCCACCCTCCCCCAGTGCCTCTCCCCTTCCCTCACTAGGTAACCACACATTTTGATGGAGGTTTAATCTCCTTTCTTCCTTCCTTTGCAAACCCACCTCCTCCCTTGCCCAGGGCAATCTGTCAGCTCAAACGCATCACAAATCAACTTGACAGTGGAGATCTCCCCTTGAGCAACAGCGCTGGGAGTTGGGCTCCTGCTGATTCTCAGATAGAGAGGGTGGGGTGCATTTTCCACAGAAAACCCGGTCCCAGGTAAAGGGAAGTAAATTTCCATTCCCTGTTCCCTTTGTTTCCAGCTTCTGCTTCCAACAAAGTGAACCCACAGCCTCTGGAGGATACAGGGAGGGTGCATGCATGCAGCTGGGTGGCAGTCCTTGGGCAGGGTGGCTGTGTGTGACATCTGCCTGGCAGGGCTGAACTGTGCACATCATCCCTTCCTAGAGCACATCTCACACTGATACGGAAGCTGAGGGGAAAAGAGAGTGGAAAAGATGTTGAGATGAAACAGGAGGCACAGGTGTACCACTGAGTCCTTCCAGAGCCACACAACAGCCAGACTCTCTGGTTCCTGTTGCACCTAAAGCATCAGCTGTGCTGACCTTGGGCAAAGGGCTCATCCTTTGTTTGAGGAAAAAGAGCATGTTTCTGGTCCTGGGCTTTGCATGTTCAGTGTTACTGCTTTAGCAAGGAAAGAAGTGAGAAACGAGCCCTAGCTGCTTGTGTGGCTCCTTCAGCTTGGTGGGAGAGCTGGCTCGTGTGTTCTCATGAGAACAGGCTAGATACACCATGGGGATGTGTAAGCATCAGCTTCCTGTCCTTAAAAGCCTGACTTTTATCTGTGAGTTGATGAGAGCCTTTGCTAACCTCAGCGAGGCCACAAAAACCCCTTTTACTCTGTCTATGGGAACACAGGTGTGGTTTGCTTTTCAAACACGTGTCACCATCCATGCTCAGCTTCAGAAGCTGCTCTTTCTTCTCTATCAACTCAGAGCAAGAGAAAGAAAGGGAGAGAGGCCACTCTTGGTCAGCTTCTTGTAATAAATTGTTTTCTGTGACTCTTTGTTGGCCTGACCAGGCAATGCAAAACCTCCTGCTGATTCAGGGATTTTGGGAGGCAGAGTTATTTCAAGTGCATAACCTCTCTGTGATTTGGGGAAGTGAAGCTGCACCTATTACCTAGATTCAGCCACAAGTTGAGCTTTACCATGGTTGATTTATTAGTTTTATAAAATGCAAGGTCTTTAATGTTCAGTGCTTGGAGCACATTGTAATTTCAGCTACGTTATTACAGTTGTTGACCAATGTAGGAATTATCTTCAAAGGCTCTGAGTTCCTCTCAGCAAGCTTTCCCACTCCAACTACCGAGTCAGAGGAAGCTGAGAAGGTCTGATCTTTCAAGGAAAGCAGAGACGTGTCATAGGTGTGAACGTGGGTGAATGTTCTGGAAACACAATTGGCAGAAGCCCTGGAGAAAGCAGAGGGGCTGTTGGTGAGCTAAGATGTGATGATCAGTACCCACTCACCATACGTGATTGTAAAGTCTCTTGAGTAGCTGCTTAGAAAGGAGTTATTAATCTCAAAATCCTGGAAAAGAAGTTGCTGTAGAAGTAGCCACCAGCCTCTTTGCCAAATCCCTTGGGCACTGTGGGCTGAACTTGCCCCTGAACGTGAGTGTCCCTCCGAGCACAGCGGAAGGATGTTTGTGGTCCTTGTCCCTGCCCAGCTTCTCCTCTGGAGCACTTTGCCCTCAGGAGCTGTCACAGGGAAAACTAAACTCTTCCCACCAGAATTAAATGCATTTAAACTCAATTTTGGAAACTGTCTGGGCACAGCCTGCTGCAGAAATGAGATGGCACAGAGCTGATTAAATAATGTTTATGCAAATACAAATGCTGTCAGGGCGTTGTTTTCTTATTCTTCAAGATCCAGCTTGTCAGAGACTTTTGGCTTAGTGTCAGGTTTACTGAGCTCAACTGAACTAGTAGGAGCTTGATTTAGGGTGGGCAATTGCCAGAGCCCTGCAGAAACTCTTCTCCAGTGCATCTTCTTCCCCATCTCCGACCTCGGTGATCTGTGGGGCCTCTGGCCTCTCCACCCATCTGTCTTGCTGCTGGCTTCTCATTAGTGCTCCGCTGACATCCCAGACTTCCACTCCTCACCTCCTCCTCTTCCTCAGAAGTCCTAGTTATGCAGTGAGAGCTGCCCTGCTTTGGTATGGTTTGGTCCACCCAGTGCTCAAGGAGGCAGGTTCCTCATTAGGGGAATATTGGCTTTGTTAAAACTGGGCTCTTAGGAAATTCCTGACAGGTGCTGAAGGGGTAGATGTTTGCAGCAGCCTTGGGACACTGGGATTCCTGCAGAGAGGAACTCACAGGCGTTTAGATAAATTGGGTGATGTGAGGAATAGTTTCCAAAGGTGGGAGAGTGACTTTGGGATCAGATGAGAGACATTGGACTGAATCTTGGTAGAAATACTAATAAACCCCCTCAGACTGTGGGGCTTCTTACTGAGCTGTGTGTTTTCCACACAGTACCTTCTAGGCTCCCAGGCAGATGAGTCCCAAGTTCACAAATACCACGAAAAGTCCTTGGTGTCATTAGTCATCAGAGGAAATATTTGCATAACTGCTTGGATTTGGGCATGTGTTTGCCTGTGTTTTTACAGGGCTTTGTCTGAATATTCTTTTAAACAGAGCTGACTTGTGCAAGCACTCCAGGCCAGCGTCCCAGGGACGTTCTGGCTCCTGGGTGCTATTGAAGCTAATGCCCAGCCTTCATTTGAACAAATGTTTGCAAATCCTTTTCCCCAGTATTTACACAGATCTGGCCCCAGCTTGGTGAGCTCAGCAGGTTCATTTCTCTGCTCCCAAACGTTGCTGCCCAGCTGGAACCATGGGCTGTTTCCAGGGGGAACCCTGGGGAGAGTCAGCTGCTTGCTGATGAGAGATGCAGGGTGGTACAGCATGTGCCTCATGGTGTCATCCCAGAGGATGCCTTCTCCTGGTGCTTCCAATGGGAGTGGATTTGCTCCCTCTTGAAGTGCTGTTTGAAGTGATGAAACTCAAGTCAGGTTTTGTGGGTGTCTATAGAGACTGTGCACTGTACTGTACAGCCTGTTACCAGTAGTCTAACGGTCTCGGAGTGACAGCCCTGTGCTCAGACAGGCACTGAGAGCCTCAGAATGACAAATGTGTGTGTTCTGTGCCACTTGGAAGGCAGAAAGCAGCTATTGCATGTGAGGGGATCATTAGCATGCACCCTCTGGCCCCCTTGGGGTGAGTTTAGCAGCAGTGAGTCCTTCACCCCGTGCTGTGTGTCGGGTGTAGGTGTTCCTGATGTCAGCTGGAGCACACGGTGGGTAATCTTCCACGTAGGTGCTGGTGGCCCCTCTGAAATGGCTTTAGGTGTGTGCCTGTGGTGGCCCTTGCACCACAGAACAGCCCAGGGCTTGGAGCTGGTCTCACCACCATTGTGCTGGCCAAAGCCCAGCGTCTCCTGCAGTGCGGACACTGGGTTTGGTTTTACTGTGCTGTGGGTGAGATGGGAGTAAATGCCTGATGCCAAACTCAGTAGTGGTGTGAAATGGAAGCTGAAGGTACTGGTGGGTGGGCTTACCCCCCGTGCAATTCCCAGCATCTGCCTTCTGTAAGTCAACCTGGTAACTCTGCACTGGTAGAGTGTTGGGCTTGGTCTGGTTTTGCTGCTGAGAGTCTTGCTTCTGGGATGTCAGCAGAATGCTTTCACACAACTTCTCAATGAAATGAAGAAGTCTTATTTCAATAGTTCAATGTCTCAAGTGGTGTGGAACCAGCTAAATCAGAAATTGGTTTGCATTGCAGTTTGTATTCGTCTTTTCCCGGAATACTTGTGGGTTTGGCCGGTTCTGGAAACAGAAATACATCCCATAATGTGTTCCCTATGTGATTTTATCCATTTTAAACCTCTTGGTAGGAGTCAGACATCAGAATTTAGCAGGGCTGCATCTCTGCAGCATGGATTTGAATCTCACGAGTTCTCTTCCCAGCAAATAGTTGGTTTGGTTGGAAGCTCTGGGCTGTGGCCATTCTCTGCCTTCTAAGAGCACACTTTAATCTCCTGGAAAACATGAGCCCAATAGCTCCTGGGTGCTTTAATTAAGTGAAATGAAAGATGTGAATTTCCATAAGTAGAGGAGCTTCCAAGAACAGCACAGGGCTCCAGCCCAGCCACCCACCCTGAGGTGTGCAGTGGGAAGAACCACCCTGGCCAGACCCGTGTTCCTGCAGGTGGGGAGTGAGGGGGGGCTTGAACCTTGAGCTAGAGATGCTGCTCATACTGTAACTAGAGATGCAGAAGTCTGGGACTCGAGTGCCCTGTCAATATGATGAAGACCAGGGAAGCTGGACAGCATTTCTTCTTCCTGCCCAGCGCTGGGGATGGCAGAGCTGCCCCAGCCTGGCTTTGGTGGATCCCTTGGGCCAGGTCACGGCTTTGCATCAAGACCCAGTGGCCAGGGAGCTGGAGTTTCTCCAGGCTGTGTTCCCTGGATAGCTTCTCTCCTCCCACTAGCTTCCTTTCCTTTTTCTTCCCGTTTATTTATTTGTTTATTTCAAGGAAGACGAAAGCAAGATCCCTGTGCTGATGCTTATCTGGGTGCTGCCTTTCCTTTGGCCCTGATGTGCCTCGAGCTGTTCTTGTGCTGTATCGTGGGAACACTGCTGAGAGTCAAGGCTGTTTTAATGGGAATAGAGGTTCCCTTCTGCAAGCTTAACGTTTAGCTCAGCATTGCCACTGGAATCTGTGCAGGGTAACAAGTCTGTGCTCAGGAAGGGAGGTTAAAAACGGCTCGAGAGAAAACTGCTGAGGGATGGGGAGCCCCAGGAAAGGATGGGCTGTGTTGTAAGGCAACACAAGCAGTGAGATACCATGAGAGACAGCACTTCACTGAGCACTGTCCCAGTAGCACCAGCAAAAAGCAGGGTGTGAAGCTCCTTGTTCAGTGTGGCTGTGTTTTGCCCTGTCCAGTACACCTGCCCCACAGAACGGACACTGAGGCTTGGCTGTTCTCATAAGGGGAAAAACTCGATATTCACATGGATTGCTCGGAGCTCTGAGGTCCCACTGTGATGATGGGATCTTGTTTTCCCAGTTGGCATCCTTGGTGACTTCCAGTTTGCAGAATTAACCCATGCCATCCCACTACCTGTGCAGCGAGGAGCGTTAACAGGGTGAATTGAGCCCAGTGATGTGAAATCAGGGCTGCAATCAAAGCGCTGTGGCAGTGTGGGAATTCCAAACCTGACACAGTATCAACCCAGCTGGAAGAGCAGTTCCAGAAAATTTATTCTGTGGCCAGTGGTTATTTCTTTGTGCTAATGGAACAGGCGTTTTTCTTCAGTGAATTGAAACCCAAACTAATTGAGAACTAATCAGTGCAGGCCCCAGGTTCAGATAAATGTTGCCTTCCTAACACTTTGTAGCAATGCAGAATGCATTAACTATCTTAAATGAGTTTGGGGTTTTTTTTAATTAGTAGGATCTTAGCAAACCATTACAGACAGAGTTCTTGCTGTCACACAGAACTTCCCTGTTGGCTTAACACTGGAAGGGGAAAATTATTCTCAATTAATTCAAGTGCTGATAGGGTTTACAGTTTATTTTTAAACTCAAAAAAATAAATACAGTTTTCTGAGGGGAGCGGGCCTGTCTTTGTGCAATTGATGGGTTTTGTTCTTGTGTCTTCAGAAGGCAAAGAATTGCCCTGCTGGTATCTGTTGATACATCTCAATGAGCCTTAAGTGCTGGGAAACTTTTTCATTGCAAGTCTGCCTCTGTGTCCCCTGCTGCCTTTGCCCAAAAGCCAATGTGGCACCATTCAGCAGCACTGAATTTCCTCCTGAACCCTCCCCCCTTTCTATAATTCCTGATGCTCCCGAGCTTGCTCATCCACACTAGCATTTCATTCAGGTCAACATCAAATAGCAGGGCTCAGGCTGCTGCTAGCAAAGGGGTGTGAGCCCCAGCCCTCCCATCAGCACTCTGGCCTGGGCATCCAGTCTGTAGTGCCCAGGACTGCTGGGAGAGATGCTCAACTTTGTCTCTATGGCAACTTAAGAGAGCTCTTGTGGTACCCAAAATCGAGGGGAGTGGGGAGGGGCAGGGTGGGATGAGCGGGTGAGAAGTAAACAGAATAATCTGCTGATGTGTTGTAGAAGAGCAAATTGATGGGTTATGACATTCCTAAAATATCTTTATTTAATAATGAAAACTTCATTATCCAGCCCTGTGCTGAAGTGTTGCCATGGGCCTGCTGCAACTCCCTGGGAAGATCTTTCATCTTGACAGAAGTTCTAAATTACAGCATTAGGACTCTAACGGAGGGGAAGTTATGGCCTATTTTGTCTGTCCAGGGAAATGAGACACACATTATGGAGGGAGCAGGTTATTGAAATCTAATCACTGAGAATATTAAAAATGGGGCAGCAAAAAAAAAAAAAATTGTATGAGCACTGGGGATAAATTAAGTGATAAACCTGGAGTGTTTACTGGAGTTTTATTATTTTATTAAAAAGTAATGAATCTTTATTATGGTTGGGGCTATTAAGTTTTGCATCATTAAGTGATACGTGGAGACCCTGAACCTAATTGTCAACCCAACTCTGAGGCTGCATCATGGGTTTTTGGTTGTATCACAGGTATCACAACATCCCCTGCGACAGCGTGTGCTGACCTCTGGAACAGATTGATCCCTGGTGTTCCAGAGACAATGGAGTAACTCCAGCCTGTGCTCAGGCATCAGCAGCACCGCATTGGCTCCTTGTCTGGCTTCAGCCCTGATGCCCAGGTAAGAAGTCTGCTTTGTAGGTTAGAGCTGGGATCTCAGCTGGTCTGTCCACTGTATCCCAGAGGCTGAACGACTGGGAAAGAAATCCCACCTCTATCATAAGGCAAGCATGTGTGAGAGTCCATTTCTGCTTTGGTTCCTGTGGGTTTGTGTGTTTTCCTCCTGGTTCTTACTTTGCCCTTCAGGTTGGGGCAGAGCCAAACCCATCAGCTCTGCACAGGTCCCAGCTGAACATGGGCCATTCTGTATTGAGCTGCAGGAGAACATCCCAAGATGTGTGTTTGTGGGTGCTTCCTCCAGCCAGGGAGTTTCTCTTGGTCCCTGGAGCTCATAGGTAGTCATACTCAGGAAGGGTACTCCTCATTGCAAAGCAGAAGTAACTGCAGAGTTGGGTGAATACTTCTGTGAATGCTTGGCTTAGCTTTAAGCTGCTTGCTGGGTTTAGCATCCCTGTTCAAGTCCTCATGCCAAGAACCCCACAGCAGAGCTGTTCACTGGCCAAAGCCTGTGCTGAAAGGGCAAGTTTTGGATAAAGCCTGGAGTCTGCAGTTGTAAATACTCACAGAAATCCCAGTGTCTGAGCTGGCTCTGGGTTCTCATCGCTGAGAAGCTCCGGTTTGGGGTGCTACGTCTGGGTGTGCATGTGGTGGTGGTGGGGGACAGAAGGGGCATGAACTGGAAGCTCTGGGGCTCAGAGCTCAGCCCAGTAGCTCACTCTTTTCCTGGCACAGGCGCTACACAGGCTGATGGATGAGCATCTTTTCCTCTTTTTCCCCCCGAAGCACACTTCCTTGCTCGTGGGGTCACCTCTGCCCCCCCCCAGCCGCCTTCCCCACGCTCCCCCAGCGTGCCTGAGCTGTTTCACAGCACTGGTGGGAGCCAGGGAAGGGGTCTGTCTGGGAAGGTGTCTGTTCAGGGAGTCAGGCTGCCGGAGCCGCGCAGGAGTTGGGTGGGAGCAGAGCACCCTCTCACGCATGGCCCCGGTAGCACAGAGCCGAATCCATCCGTGGGAAGAGGGGACGGGAGCTCCTCTTACCCAGAGCGATGTGTGTCTGTGACCCCACCGGGCCCAGGGCTCGTGTATGCTCATGTAAAGGAGTTTCAGCCAATTTACTTTACACTTTCCAGGTAAAATTACTTGTGTAAAGGGCTTATATTAATTTAATATAAATTAAACACATTAATGTAAATATTAATGCATTAAATATTATAATGTATTAACTTTACACCTAAGCCTGCTGCTTCTTAACTTAAAATAAATAGTTCTTCATCCACTTGGAGAATGTCCAGGCCAAGGACTTAACCACTCTTAAACCAAGGTAGCGGGGCTAGAGTTAATCCCCATATTGACAGAACCCCAGGGTGACTCCACTGACTCTCCTCCCTTCTATTAAGTTATTCCCAGTTATGGCAGCATGCTCTGTTAATTTAGGAGAAAATCTAGGATGGTGTTGTCTGGCCATGCAAAACCAGCCTCAGGAGTCGGGGTGTGTGACCCTGCCTGGATGCGTTCCTGTGGGATTTAGTCTGGGTGATCCCACTCTGGCAGGGGGTGGGACTGGGTGCTCTTTCGAGGTCCCTTTCCAACCCCCATCATTCTGTGAGGCTGTGAGTCTTTCTTGGGGTTCTGGTTGGACTTATTGAGTCTGTGGGAAAAGGACAAGTCTGATTTCCAGGCAAATTCAAAAACAGAAGGTATCTTGTAATTGCACAGCTGGACAAGGGGGGGTATCACAGAGGAGTCTGGATTTCCTGCTGGGCGAGAGCTGCTCCCCTGTTCCTTAGGGAAGGAGTCGGAGCCTGTACCTTCAGGGCAGGCGGAGGAGCCAACCTGTGGCTCCAAGGACCAAGTTACCTGTGGGGCTGTGATGGACAGGGCTGTGTCTGGTCTGGCCAAATGAGCCTGTGCCTGGGAGTGTGTCTGTCCAGCCCCTCGTGCCAGGCAAGCGCTGAGGTGTGCCTGAGGAAACGGGCTGCAGCCCAGATGCACTGCCGCAGAGATGCTCATGTGTCGGAGCGTTTCTGAGGATGGGGATCTGCTGATTCAGGTTGCTCCTGTTACCTTTGGGTAGTACGAGTGGCACAGGGGGATCAACATGAGACTTGTCTTATGCAGACCAAGAGGCAGCAATGACTAGGAATGCCTGGCTCAGGATTGGAACAGATAACTATCACTGCAATAAAATACAAATGCAGTAAAGAGAACAGACTGCTCCCGGTGTCTGGTTAATCAATGGACTGTGAAGAGACTGAGGTGATAAACTGACTGTGCTCAGGGCTAATTTTATGCAATATAATATGTTCATGCGATTAGTCTATTTCAAAATAATTTTAATCAAACTTTTTTAAATGCAAAGCTGTTCTGCACTGCTCACTTTAAATAGATGCTGTAAAACAGATGAGGAAGGCAGAAACATATCCTTATTATACATGTATAATTTAAACAATATCATCAACTGAGTATTGATTGCTGACTAACGTGCTTATTAATTAATAGATGTCTTCGTGTTAAATACATTTCTCAGAGCTGTTCTGGGACCATTTAATAAGATAAATGGGGAGTTGCAGTACAGTACTTTGTCATTAAATGTGTAAGTCACACCAGAAAGAAATGCAAAGCCAGGCTGTTTGCTGGAAGGCACCACACCACAGCAGCTCGTAGGGGCTGCCAGGGGGCTGGAGCAGTGGTGGGGCCGTGATTCAGACACAAACTTCTGCCTCCTAAGTTAGACCAAGCATCCTGGTAACAAGGGGAGCTGGGAAGGGCCTTGCTCTGCTACTCTAATTCACAGAAATACCACACTACAAAACCAGTGCAAAGGAAGAGATGGAGTCCTAGAAAAGAGCGTTTGCTGTGGGTCAGCCGCTTATTCCTGCGGTAGTGAGGATACAAAGGAACCAGCTGTAAAATCAGTGATCATCAGGAGCCCGTTGCTCTTGCCCTAAGGCCTGTGGAAGCTCTGTCACAGCCTGTGAAGCTCTCCCATCTCTTCTCCCCTTTCCCTGTCCATCTCTCCCCTCAGCAGGCCATGTGCCCAGCCAGCAGCTACCCATTACCCTGTCTGCTGGCAGCCTCTGCTTTGTTATTGTTGTCTTCCTCATTTTATTTCCTCCTTACAGACAGGTTACAGCCCTTTGGCTGGCACCAAAATACCTTCTCTTCCTTTCCTGGGTAGGTTATTTCCTGTCTTCCATCATTTCTACCAAAGCTGTTAAAGCTTTCTGCTGACATTCCCTGTCTTTGGTGATGAGAGAACCCACCGCCTCAGTTCAGAGCCGCATCAGTTTGGAACCCAGCACCTGTCTGCTCCGTGCTTCCCCATCCTGCTCACCAAACTGCTGTGCTTTACACACGAAGCAGATCACTGGAGGTTATGGCTGAGAGCCTCTGCATTTCAGATACTCACCGTAACCAATTTTCTTCACTCCTCCTACTCTCTCGTGTGCTGAGCAGACTTTTTAGCTGACTGTTTGATTGATGGATATTCAAAAGGCACCTTTATGAACCCTGTAAATAATCCCTTTCTGGTTTTTCCTTTCTCTTCCCCCAAAGGTGCCACTGACCGGGCTCTGCAGCTGTCCTGGCTGCATCTTTCAGCCTGCTGTGCTGCGAGCATACCTGCGCTTCGGCATCAGCTGGGCATTGCTGTGTGCTTCCTTCTCCAAGGCCCAACTCTTCTTCATCAATGCTTATCACAGAATCCTAGAATCTCCTGGGTGGAAGGGACCCATAAGGACCATCAAGTCCAACCCCTGGCTCCGCACAGGCCCATCCACATGCTTCTTGCCCTCAGCCCAGCTCGGGGCTGTGACCCCTTCCCTGGGGAGCCTGTGCCAGTGCCTGACCCCCCTCTCAGCACAGCACCTCTCCCTAACAGAAGAGCCATGACAAGGGTTTTTGCGTTGCAGTAAGCGATGTTTCACAAGAGCCATCACCGAACCCGAGTGTTCTTCAGGCTTTAAACAGCAGCAAAGTCAAGAGAAACCCACGTTTACACCTTGTAGGCAGGGTGTAAACCCAGCTGGGACCGGTATGTGTACTACATCCAGGGGCAAATCCCACTGCTCTGCCGATGGAGCAGCAGGGAAGGGGCTGGGCACTGGGAGCGCCGGAGCTCAGCCTGCTCCTGCCCTGTGCTGCTCTCTGCAGCTCGATGTGACCGACAGTCGAAATGCCTCCAGTTTGCTGCTCCAGCTCCCAGACTGTGATTCTGGCTGACACAGTGTGAAGTTTCATTTTTTTTTTTTTCAATTATTGCATGATTTGTGGGGGGATGAGTTGAAAAGGAACCTCCCTCCCTATGTTTTTATACCTACTGGGTTCATTGTTTGCAAGTAAAATCTGCTGGGACAATAGGAGGAGCGGAATGCTGTCCTCTGAGCATTGTGTCTGGGCACGTGCTTTACAGGTACTGTATAACCTCTCTTCCATCATGGCTTTGATTAATATCTGCCTTTTAAAAAAAATACAGGCTCTTTTCAGAAGAGCCACTTTGTACGTGTGTTATTTGCCAGCTGACAATGAGGACTGGATCAAACTGGGCAGGAAGGAAACAGCCAGATGAATGAGACACCGAGCAGGTACACATTAAATGTGACATCAGACACAACTACCGTGAGGGTAATTGAACAGAGAGATATGCCTGCTCCTGGTACTCATTTACATCAGGGCTGCCTTACTCCACTCAGCTGGTGTAAACTGGCCTTTGAAAGGAGCATGTGTGCTTCCTCCTCTGGGTTAAGGGTGGTGTAAAGGGGCTTTGCACCAGCGAGGATCAGTCTTGTGTGTATTTAAAATAAATAGGCATGCACATACAAAAATAACCCCTATTATTGCACGAGGATGCAGTGGGAGTACCAGGGGAATGGCTAAAGTAACAAAACTCGACGCCAGTGATAATAAAAGAGGGAACTAAAGCAAAGAGATCACCCCAGTCTGCTGGGTTTCGAGCGCTTAATCAAAACTGACTTCTACTACTGCAGCTGCAAAAGAAATGTTTCTAGCCTCCCATTAATTTCCATACAATAACCCTCTAATGGGGGAGTTGCCGGGGAGAGGAGGGCGATCAATCTGCTGTAATGACACACTAGAGACTAAGGGAAAATGCAAACTTGGAGCAATTTCATGGCAGGTGCAACCTTGGAAAGTACGGCCGTTTTTCTAAGTTAATTTGTTCCCCTGATATGTTTGAGATCCGTATTTGTGCTTTAAAGGTCTAAAATGCAAGATGATTAAAAAGTGAAAACCTTACCAAAAATCTGGTTATAAGTGTATCAGGTGATACATTAAGGCCCCTCCTCAGAGCTGGGACAGCTGGATATCTTTTATCATTTGCTGCCAGAAAAATGAACAGGATTGTTTGTTCCAGCGTTCACTTTGTCTTCAGCCTTCCTCTTACCTCACTAGCCTGATGCTCGTTTGTCTGCTAGCTGAATTGATCCCTGATACTACAGGAAGTAATAATAGTAATAATAATGGTAACTAATAGCAGTAATAATTATCGTTATTGTTAGTAATAACAGTGCTATATAATGATAATGGTTCTTGTGGCATAAATGAGTTAACTCAGTTTCGGGTCCCCGCTGGGTGCCTGTGGCTTTTGGGGCAGTGAAAATCCCAGCTATGACTCATATCAGGATCCAACATCTTTGTGCAGGAGTGGACACTGAGGCAGAGAACTCTTCCCGTGGGTTCCTGCCCCCAGTCACCATCTTGGTCACCTCCATGGTGAAGTGCCCGGCTCTCCTGGTGTGTGGGGTGGAGCAGCTGTGGCTCTGCTATTGCCCGGGGGTCCCAGCATCCGTGGGGTCAGCACTCACATCCCTTGTCAAACTGTCAGCCTGGTCCTCTCTTCACCTTGGGGTTTGGGCTTCTGAAAGCCACTCTCATTTATGCTGAATACTGCTTTTCCTTTCTCAGTGCTTAAGAGCTACAGCCAGACTCTTCCAAGCACTGAATTTTCAATCTGAGGAAAGCGCAGGGGCTTTGCATGAGAATTGGGCACCTGCTCTGCTCAGATGCTCTTGTGCTCTCTGCCACATACCTATCTGCATCCTTAGATTTGTGTCTTTGTGATACAGCCCTTTGTGGCTAAAGTTGAAGTGTTTCTTTTGTGCAGGAGAAGATGCTTATTATTCTACTGCATTTATGGTGTGCTCGTGACATCTGGAGAAGCTTGCTGTGACTGTTCTTATGTTCTGGTCTAGAGACTGTTTTAAATATGTATTCCTTCCCAGCTGCCCCAGCTGAAAAATTCCATTTCAGCTACACCTACAAACTTCACGCTGGTTTCAGGGCCGTGGTTTTCTCCTGCTACCCTACCTGGGTCCCATTAGCATAAGTACATGAAGAAAGTAATTGATTGTCTAGATGAGATTGCAGGATTCACAGAGGTTCAATTATGTCTTCCTAAGTTTGATCTCCGGTCAGCGTAATGAAGTATCTGCCTAATTCTCAGTACATCATCAAAATCAATGTATTGGAATCCAATGCCACAAAGAAGGTAGCCAGAAGGATCTGAAGCTGCAGGAGGACAGGCTTCATACACTGGAGCTGAGGTGTGGTGACAACCTCCTTTTAGGAGTTACCTCTCTGATGGTTACATACATAACTTGAGGGCTGTCTGCTTTATCCCGAGGCTTTCTTAAAGCTTGGGTTTGACTTCCTTACCCTCATGGAGGAGTTCAGAGGCAGCTGGCTGCAGCAGAGCTGTCATTTGGGGCTCACTTTGGCTGTGCTTTCTCTCAAATGTCGAATAGCCTTTCACTCCTCTGTCAGGTCCAGAGGGTAAAGGAAGAGTGAGAGAGGCAGGTTTTAAAGCTCTTCTGCTGCAGTGAAACCTAATGTCTGAGCAGTACAGTTAGGAAAAAATGAACCTGGAAAGAAGACACACTGTTTAAATGAGGAGGACAGAGCTCTGGAGTGAAGTCCTAAGGGAATAGAGCAGATTTGCCCCTGTCCAGTTTTCTCGCGCTCTCTAGTGGTTTAGGATGTGGGTTTCTGCTCTTGCCATGGTGTATTTGTGAGTCTGTAGTGCTGGTGATGTACAAAGCAAGGATTCTGTGATTCTGGGACATGCCTGTTGGAAGTACAATGCCTCAGAAACTTCTGGGGCCTCTTCAGTGGAGACTGGAGAAGTAAGAGCTAGCTCTGAAATCCAGGCTGCTCAGAGCTCAGGGAACACACACCTCTAACCAGGCAGCACAGGATCTTCTCTCTTGCTGGTAGGTTTTAATACTCATCTCCCATAAGATAACCCCCCTCACTGTCCATCCAGAGGTAAGGACCTTAACAGGCAGTTCAGTTTCACAGGTCATAAAGATATATGTCCAATTCTTGCATTTCTTCCCTCTTTGTTTATGATTTCAGAAGAATCTTGAGCCTGTGATGGGTGTTTTGCCTCTGAATATCCATAATGCAAAGCTGGATCCCAACCTCATCAGAAGTGGGGGCTGCTTCTTCCTTCCTTCCTTCCCCCAGTTCTCCCTTTGAATAGCTCCCGTTTCCTCCCGGAGAGTGACTCTCTGCATAATCAAGTCCAGGATTAAACACAGGAAAATACTGTGACATTTAAAAAAGATGTAAATAGAATAATTCATTTTGCCATCTAGACACGAGTCTTGGGTCTAACATGCTGATGTGATGCTGTGGCTTGCTCGTATCATTACTCTTCACCTCTGCTCATAAACCTCCACCTAGAAAATAATGTAATTTAATTAGGGACGTGGAATTAGCCTATTGCAGTCACACTCGGTTAAGCTGAATCAGTTTGTAAATTCCATTGTCACTGAGGCTGAAAAAACGTGTGTTACATTAGCAGCCTCATCTTGTGTGTGTGTTAGGAGGGGGCTCGCAGGTGAAGCTGTCCGTGGCCCCTGGTATGGCTGAGAGTGGCAGCTCACTGCCCTCCTGCCTGCTGGAGCCTGTGTGGGGTGCTGGGGGAAGCATGGTCTGAGGAGGAGGACACAGCCCCTGGGGTGCAACAGGCTGTGTTGGGCTGACTTGGCTTGGACACTGCATGCCCACCGAGCTGCTCTGTCCCTTCCCATCTGGAAGGACTCGTCTGGATGCCTATCTGTGCAGTGTGAGCTGGGGAGCTGCTTTGGCAGGGGGGTTGGACCCCATGAGCTCTCGAGATCCCTTCCAGCCCCTGTGATTCTATGATTCCCTCCACAGGACAGGGAGCAGGGAAAAGATGGACCAAAACTGGGTCAGGATAAAGGCAGGGCAATAAAGCAACAGCAGCTCCCTCAGGGGGTTGGAACTCTGTGGTCCTCGGGGTCCTTTCAGACCCAGTCTATGGTTCTGAGGGCATTTGCATCTTCAAAAACATTTGCGAACTTGAAACCAAGATGGCTTTATTTGTATATTGGTTTTTAAAGGCAGATGGGATAGGAAGAGTTTAGCCTGCAAACGCTTATTTGTCATGCTGCCTGACTAGAGCTCCTGAACGTGCTTTGATCCTCTTGTTTTTTTTGGCCCAGGCATTAGATAATGCTTTAGAAGCCATTAGAAAAAATGGTGACAATTGAAATGCTTTGAAAAATGACAGTTTGATAGTCTAATAATAGCCCTATGCTGATCTGGAGAAGGTTTTCTTTTCTTTTTTGTACTCATTATGTACAGTAGATCTCAAAATGTCCTTTTTCTCCCCAACAAATAATTTAACCCTTTCATGATGTGCGGGCCTGGCAGCATGAAACACGTGTGTGTATGTAGGGTGTAAAGGGCTGGTAAAAGGTGCTGTGGCGTTGAGAGGGGAGGGAATGGAGAAGGTGGTGACCCCTTCAGTTGTGCTCTCTGGGTAGGGTGACCACATGAAATATTGCTGTCCTTGGGGACTGGCATTACTGTGCTATCTCCAGAAGGTTTTCCATAGGGAGAAAAACACATCTCGGAGTTTGAGGTGGGTGGGAGCTCACATTGCATTGCAAGATCTTGTTTTTGCAAGATCTTATTTGGCAGCGATAAATGAGCAACTTTGAAGGCTCAGAAGTGATTAATTTCTCACTGGAGCTGTCTCTGAGGCTGTCACAGCCTGACAATCCTGACATAAGTGTCATTTATAATGTCACAAGTCTATTACACATAAATGTCATTACACAATTACACGAGGATGAAGAAAGGTTCGCTGGGGGAAGAGCGTCTGATATTAAGTCAATTATATATCTTAATGTTATTGTTCAGTTGTCCCCCCTCATCCGATCACATCGCGTCTCGTTTGTTCCTCTTGTGCAAATTAGCAATTATTTCTTGCAGCGATACTGCCAGGCGACCCAGGTAGGGCTGGTGTTCCTGGCACCCTGGCACAACCTTGCGCGTGTTGCCAGGATTGATATCACCATGAGGATCACGGGCCTTTGATAATTAGCCCTCTTGAAACGAGGGCTCTGTATTCGGTCTCCCCCCTCTGTGTTTTCTTTCCCCTGCATCTCTCTGAAAGGCACCAACATATGGGTGAGACGATAAATCCTCCATATGGGTTTGATAAAGATGGCTTGTTTTAATGAGGGTGACTTTTTGTGCTGCCGAACAAAAGCGGCTCTTTCTTGTTAGAAGGACAGAGGAGTTCAGCAAATTCCCCTGCGCGGCACCTCAATTATTCCTTAAAATTGGCATAAATGTAGCCTTCATTTAGTTCTAACGGGCTTTCATCCTCCTTGGCCCAGACACAAACAAGACTTAGGCTGGGGCTTGGTGCGCTGACGAGGTTGGAATGTATTATGCATAAGGAGGTGGGGTAACGGAGCTGCCTGGCAGCCTGGGAGGGAGAAGGAGGGATGGTCCATTGGGGTAGCGCTGCGATGCCCGTCGTTCCCGGGACGCTAAGGGGAGCTGAGCTGTCGGTGTGATGAGAGGTCGCTTGAATCCAGCTCAGGTTCCTGAGCTGGAAATGAGCCTGCCCATCAGGATGCAGGCAAAGGCTTGGTTCTGGGGGCACCTAAGGCTTTCATGATGGCTTCAGGGGAGTAGAGTGGTCTCATACCCCAACCTGAGCTGATTTACGGGTGTGCAAATGCAGGAAATGGCCAGGAATTTCCATGATAATCCTCCAGATTTCTACCAAGACAACTGAGATGAGAATCAGGCCTTTTAAATTGCTCCCTTTGCCTGTTTGCTATTCTGGGAAGCTATTGTTCTCAAAGGGACATCTTTAAAGCAAAAGCTGGTAGAATAATTTATTTGCGAATAATTTATTCAGTGATTGATGGGAAAAGCTGCTGAATAAATAATTCACTGAATGCTAATGGAACATCAGAGATGGTCGAATAATGAAAATGTTTATTTGCAAATAATTTATTCAAAGAAAAAAGCTGAGATGTATCAGCTCAATTATTCTTGGTGAGTAATCCAGCCATTCCTACCCAGCCCACCGTGACATGTCGTACAAAGATGCTTCTTTCAACAAAACCAGAGCTCCAGGTATCTAACCCGTGTTTGCTGCAAGAGAGGAGCTCTGGTCTTCTGCTCTGTGGCAAGAGCAGTCATGAGAAGAAGTTTCAATAAGGAAGTCCTCAACTTGAGCTCAAACTGAAGGTTAGGCCCCTTTTTAACCATGATGGCAGTTGCATATTGTTGGCCACTTTCGCCCCTTATTGTCGCTATTTGCAGCAGGTTTGTCATGTGAAATCCTCTCTAAGGTTTCCCCTTCTTTCTGAACAGTGAAGGACGTGTCTGTCTGTCCTGGGACAAGCAGTGCCCTCGCTCCTGAGGAGTGTGGTCCCCATGCTGGGGTCTCGGTGGCTGTGGAGGAGTTTCCTCTGATGCCACACTTGGAGCACTGGGCAGCTCCAGGTCATCCTGATTTCAACTCCCTGAGAACTGAAATGATCAGGAGCTGTCCTGGAAGAGTGGGAAGGAGGCAATAGATAGTTTATGAAAGCATGGATGGTGGGGGGAGAACCCTGATGCTTCCCAGCACCATGTGGGTGATAAGGAAACATGGCATCCAGTGCTGCTTGATGTGAGGGAGCTCTGAGTCCTGCCGGCAATGAACTGGTGGTGTAGCCCAGCCTTCACCCACAGGGACTGGGGAGATGTCTTAAAGATGTGCTCTGAAGACCTCAAAGCTACATTTGCGCTGACTACAGCAAAAAATAAATGAATTAACCAAAGCCGAACACTCCAGCAGAGCTTTGTCACTAACCTCTCTTGTTTGGCAGGGGTTTGGAGAGTGCAAGCTCAGGGTCCCTAGGCAGGAGACCCTGCGTGTGGGGCAGGTACCGCAGGGTTTGTGGTCCTCAGCTGTTCCATTTGCCAGAGGAGATCTTTTCCTGCTTGCCTGCAGCTGTACAGTGGGTCTCAGGTGCTCCTGGAAAATTGAAGTGATTTTGTGCTGATACTGGAGCTAATACCAGAAAAATCTAAATTGCATTTTAAAAGGAATCTACCCTTTTATCTTTTAACCTTAGGCCTCTCCCTCTCATGCAGAAAAATCAATCTTGATTAATCTACTGACCAAGTAAAAGGAAAAAGAGGCACCCATACAAACATGTACTTTATCTTCTTTAAAATATTGTTTTATGGAGACGCTTCCTCATCGGTCTCAGGAGAAACCCCTTGTCCTGGAAGGATCCATCGTTACTCTTGAGGGAGGGTTTTGGGAAGAAGCAGTAGATGGGACCTGCCCGGGTGTTTGGGAAGCACTGCCTGCTCTGAGCACTGGGTTCCCTGCATCCAGCTGTGGCCACATCTGTACCAGCCCAGCAAAGGGCCCTGGCAGTGGATGTGCCCAGTGAATGGGGTCTGGGTGCTGTATGATGGAGGCTTTGGGTAGGAATGGCTGCTACAGTGACTTTGCTTTCCTTACGAATTACTTATTTTGGCTGGAGGGGGCTAGCACTCGGGGCAGGAAAACTCTTCCAGCAGAAACTCTGTAAAGAGCAGCTTGGGATTCATTAGGAAAGGCAGCACAGCCTGTGCAAAAGCAAAGGTAAGCCTTACTCAGGCTTACCCCCCACCCCCTCTGTTTTCCTGATGCGTTTTTCCTGTGCCTTCTGCCTCTTCCCCTCTGGCTTTGTGATCATCAGGCAGGGATGCAGCCAGGAACATACAGGACCTTGTGAGAGTGTCACTCTCGGGCTGTCTGCTCGCTCGTCCCTGGGTTAAGAGGGGAGGTCCAGGGAAATTTGACTTTTTGGCTTCCCTTTTAATTTCTGAAGCACTTCTTTATCTTCTGATCAGCTGTAGATTCAGGCCTTGGGCTAAGGCTGAGGTTGGTGTATCTCTTGCTCAAGGAGTTCAGCTTGTGCCTGGCTTTCATACTTTAGAAACAACCCCTCCATTTGCATTAACTGCAGAGTGCTGCAATCTCAGGTGCAGATCAGGTCATCGTGCCCATCCCTCAGTGCTTTATCATCTTGTTTTCTCCATTTCCTCCTGTGATATATTGAAGTCAGCGACATTTTCGAGAGCAGGGACACTAAATCATGTATGCTGTGTGTATGCATAATCCAGAGTTCCTGGTCTGGAATGCTAACGAGGGTGTGCTGGCAAAAAGAACTGGGGAGAGAGGCCTTGGAGTCTGCTGGGATGTACTGAGCGAGAGGCAGGAGGAATCACACCACTTTCTCTTAGTAATGGTGTTGTATTTGCTCCTTGGAGTAACTTAACTCCCTCTCCTCACAGGCAGAGTGATCAGCCAGCGCTCAGGGTCTCGCAGAGCTCGGTGGGGATGAGTTGAGCTGTGGGTCACTCCCAGGCAGGGAGTAACGCAAAAGAAACCCCATATCCAAAATGATGAGTAGGTGGGAAGAGTCAAAAATTCCACTGGGGAGCTGTAGACTTCAGAGCTCGTGATGCTTGCCTGGGAGCCTGACTTGCACGTCCTGGCTGCCTTTCACCAGTCTTCCTGGTCACCCAGGGCTTGGGGTTTGGGAACAGGATCCATCACCCGGCGTGCTGGAGGCAGTGACACGGCCCATGTCTGTGTGCTGGCTCTGTGGCTCCCCTGAGAACCTCCAGCAAACCCAATTTTGAGCCAGTCTTCCATCATCTTTGCACTACCCTACCTGGATCTAAAAATAATGCAGCTGTGCTAAGAACCCACTATTATATTTCCTTTGTGATTGCACCCATCCACAGCAGAAGCGGTTCAGCATTGTTTTATTCTCCAAATTTCTGGCCGTATTAGCACTGTCAGAATCCCTGATGTATCACCTTGTGGGGAGTCTAAATGCTTGTCAGTGCCTTACTTTGCATTTTTGTTCTGGGTTCAAAGCTGAAAGCAGGGCTGAGCTGAAATCTTTTCTCTGGATGCTGATAGAAATGTAAGAGAAATCTCATTTTAAAAGAAGTATGAAAGGGCCGTAAAAATAAGTCATTCGCTAAGCTGATCAACTCAGCCTCTTTATTCCAAAAAGGATTCAGAATGAGAAGCTGATAATACAGGCTTTAGTTTGTGGGAAGTGAATTAGAAAGATGGTATTTGAAAGGACTATTTCATTTAGGTGTTTCACTGTGTGTAGAGAGCTCCTATAGTTACATTGCAGCAAGCTAAAATATTATTTAAAAGTTAATTCATATTTTTAGCATATAATTTCTAATTAACTTGCTGTAGTTATCTTGTTAAATGTCAATTAAATCTCAGAGCATTTCTCAAAGGTTTCCTGTATTCATAAAATGTAATTATACAGCTATTGCTCATGTAGCCCTTATTACTAGTATAATCTACAGCTAAATATATCTTTTACATACTAATTATGCATCACTAAGTGCTGTATTGATAATCAGTAATTGATTTAGCACAATGAATTGTCATGTTACCTCTTCAGATGTCATCCCTGAGTCTCTTGAATGACAAGTTCTGCCCACAACTTGTTCCGTTGAGGTTTGGTGCTGCACTGGGGCACAGGCAGGAGGGTGGATCCGTGGTCCCACACTGTGGTCCAGGAGGGCAGCGCCTGCCCAGCGTGCCCCTGCTTGCTGGGATGCGGGGTCTGTGCTGGGGGTTTGCAGTGCTGGGGTGCACAGATGTCACAGCAAAGCTAGGATGGTTCTGCTGATGAGAAATGGGGACAAGAGGGACTGGAAAGTCATTCATCACCAAAAAAACAAGGAGGAAAAAGGCAGGAGAAGACTTCAAAGTTTATCCCCAAACTTCCTAAGGGGGAAGGTGGTCAAACATTTGTGGAAGAGCCTCTCAGACAGGATTACCACCCTTGTCTGGCACTGCAGAGGCCGGAGCACTCTGTTTTGTGCCTGGTTCCTGCCCGTAGGACTGTGTGGGGCAGGGATGGAAGGTGCAGTGGGTTCGTCTTCCCAAGCGCTGGCTCAGCTCCAAGGCTGAGCAGTGCTGACCTCCCTCTTCCAAGGCAGGATTAATTACACCTAAACAATCAGCAGAAAATACCTGAAGCCCCAATTAACTCTGATCTGTAGCTGCCATGATCCAGATGGAAAAATGGAGCAAAGAAGAAGGAGGGGGGAAGACAGGGGAGCAGGGAAACCCTTAATTAGATTTGCACATTTGCTGCCCAGCAGTAAGTTGGAGCAAACACTGCTCCCAGTGTCTCCCAGCCACTCTCCAGCCCCTGCTCCTCCCTTCCCCCTCACTGTCTGAACAATATTTCCTGGTACATCAGGGTTATTCTGAGTTTGGATCCTCCCCATCCCTTGCCAGATTCATATGTGTCTGTGTTGATATTGATGTTATTCAAACAATGATCCTCTCCTTCCCTTGTCAGTTTGTGTAGCCTGTTTCATGTAGCCTGATCTCAGCAAACAAGCATCAGCCTCTGCTTTTTTCCCCATTTGTGGGGTTTTTTCCCTTCATTCTGCTAGAAGTGGTATTTAAATTAAACCACACATTGGGTTTTTTCCTTCGCTCTCGTGTTTCCTAAGGCAACAAATTTTATGGATCTGGGAAATAGAATCAATATGAAGTTGGATTGTCCTTATGAGATCCTCTTAATATCCCTGGAGACCAGGCTTTGTACATCAGGATTAAGAAAGGGGAAAATTACTGAGGGCAGGATTCTTTGGAGGGCTGTTTGTGTGCACATCATGGACAAATATTGAAATGTGGAAAACATAATCCAGGGAATCCAGGGGTTTGTGTAGCTTTAATTGAAATCGTTTGTAACCTTCATTCTCTCTGATCTTAAATGACTCTTTTTATCTTCCTTCAGTTCATGTGGTGGGCTCTGCTGCGCACTGAATTCATAAAATATACAAAAATTCAATGTTTTTAGCAGAAAATTCATATCCAGTGATGGGGGAGAGATGGCAGTTCAGACCACAGTGCTGGGTGATATAACCCATCCCTCTGATGCTGCAGCTTCCCGGGACGCTGGGCGGCCACTGCCGGGTGTTCACATGGTGTGTGAAGACACCCCAAAAGGAGACGCCAGGTTCCCTTTATTGGGACTAACGGGGCTTTTTCTTGATGTATTGAAGACAATTTCCCAGCTCTCTCTCTGTGTTCCCTGTCTGGGGGAGGGTGTTTGCTTCAGGCGGTTAGTCCATGATACTGTTGGTTTCATAACCGAGCTCTCTTCACCGGGCTTCATTAGAAATAAAAACTTAATTGAATTAGGGCAGCTACCCATGCGGGAGCAATTAGAAGTGGCAGAAATATTCTTTCTGAGCAGACAGTTTTGCTGATTCTCCAGGAGTGAGGGAGCTTTCCCTGCCCCGCTGCTCTCCACGGGTGCTCCTGCTGCCCTGCCAGTTCGTTGCTCTGATTCCTCCGTTGATCCTCCTCCGTTCCCCTCTCCCTGTGCATGCGGTTGGCCTCCTGTTTTTGGGACCCGGTGGTTGTTCTTCTTTTGTTGTCTGGCACCCTGCTTCGTGGGCACTGAATCAGCATTGCTCTTCCTCAGTGATGGGCATCGTGGCAGGGGCTGGCTGCACCTCCCCTGTCAGCTCCCGTCACTTCTGCCGGGGTGGGCAGGCTGGGGGCAGCAGTGCTGCTCGCCCTCCCTCATTGCTCCGTATCACTCTGGATAAACATTGATCTGTTGTGAGCAGCTGCCTCCCAGTTTTCTGCCCAGCTGTTCCATAGCCTGATCCTCACTATTCCATGTTGGAATTCATCCCCCTGGAAACACTGCCCATTCACGCCGTGCATGGCAAGTGCTGGTTGTGTGGAGCAGGAACACCACGGATTGAGATGGGTCCCCATCTTTAGGATTAGTTCTCTGTAGGAGATTGTTCTGTCCTTGGAGGTCCTCCAGGATTCCCACAAAGCCTTTCTTTCACTGGGGCAGTGTGTCTCCCCATCAGAAACCTGCGGTACAGATGGATGAAGGAAGGGACAGGGATGTCTCAGGTCACCTGTGTGGGCTGAGATGGATGTGACAGGGAGTCTGGAGATGAGGAGTTGGACCAGGCAGAGCAGAAAGAAGGGGCAGGACTGAAGATGACACAGATCAAGCCTCTAAGATGAGAGTGTTCTCTCCGGAGCATGTGGCTGAGTTTTACCCAATTTGCAGTCTTGGTGTTTTCCCTTTTTTATTGTGTTGGGGTATTTACCAAAAAAGAAAAAAAAATTATACAGATTCAGTGTGCAGAAAAAAAATATGATACGACATATTCCCCCCGAGTGTTTGAGAATAAAAAGGCAGAGAGAAATCAGATAAATGCATCAATAGGAGTCAGCTGTCTGCCAGAGCATGTTTTAAATATCAAATTAGAATATAATGGTATGCATAGTTTCCATATCAAATTATGACATTATTGGCAGAGACTAGAAGGTGGCACAACTCAGTCCTCCTACATCCCTGGGTAACAGATGAAACAGCCTTAAATGGAATAGAAAGTGATTTTGTAATCAGATGCAGACATGCACGGACATTCACCCAGGTCAGACAAGGGAAATGCAAAGGGAGGGGTGGGAATGTTTTTAATATGCTTTTTAATGGCAGGGTGAATGGCCAGGCTGGAGGGGTGTGGGGCTAGAAATCTACTTAGCCAAAAATAACATGGGTGGCTCTAGGCAAGTGGTCCCCTCCCCTTGGATGGGTTGGGGATTTTTTTTCCGTCTTTTCTGTAGGAAGTGCTGTCGTTGGGTGAGAAAGACAAAGCAGAGGATCTGAGTTGGATCTTGGGTTCTGGGGTAAAGTTAACGGCTAGTGAGGCATCACGGATGTGCTCTGAAGGCCTTGGGTCTTCCCAGAAATCCCCTGGACAAGCTGGTGGCAGCATCACTGAACTCTGCTGTAGGATGTCTTTTCTGCTGGTGGTTGCTTTCTCTGTGACTTGAGACTGGGCAGAAGAGCTGGATTTACAGCAGGAAATGGAAAGTGTTGGCATCAGCAGGGTGATTCCTCTGGGGGATGGTGGCCGGCTCGTATCCCACTTGACTGGCCGTTGGAAGGAGATGTATGGCCTGGAGCAATGGGCTGCCCCACCACTGCCTCTTGGGTACCTTGTACATGGGCGCAGGCATTCAGTGCAGCCTGAGCATCTTCACTTGTTGCATCCTGGCAGCTCTTAAACCCAAATTTCATTTCAGTAATTGTGCAAAAAATAACGTACTTGTCTCTCATAGGATGCTCCCACCAGACAACAGCATGTAGATGAGTGTCAGAGTAGATTATATATTTAATATATCACATACTGTTGACTTCTTAAGTAATAAGGCAATAATGAAAGCAAGAACATCTGGCAGCATGCTGTGAAACAGTTATTTTTTTAAATATTGATGATCTGGTTTTGTAACCGTCACGGTTAAAGCACACAGATGGAGTTTGGAGTGTTAGCTGGACCGCTCGGCTTGGGTGATGGGGTGAAATCACAGGCAGTGAGAGGCAGGGAGCAGCCTGCAGTGATCCCAGTCGGACATGCCTTGTCTCAGGAGAGTGGTAACAGCCTCCTGCTCTCTCGAGGATGCTCTCTCATGGGAGATACGAGGTGGCTGGCACGGCAGGTCGCTGAAGAGCACTGGGAGAAACCCCTCTGTAGTGTGTGAGCAGATGGAGGCAGGCAGGTTGGACCTGACCTCTGAGGGTGATGGGACCATTCTTGCACCCTTTTTGGGTGCAGTTCAAGGTTGCGGCTCCCCCAGACATCGAGGAAAAAGATGAAGAAAGAGGAAATAGTTTTTCCAAGCCTAAGATATATTGCTCTAATACTTCTTTTTTGCTTCTGCTTCTATTCCCTCTTGGCAGTTCCATCTCTCTGCATAGCTATAGGCTGTCTGTCAGTGGCTCTCATACACACACGTGTGGAGTATTTGTTAACTACAACTATTTGAGGCGAAACAGTGCGGTTCTGTGCTGAAGAAGAGTTTTTTTCAGACAACTGCCTGAGGCACCAGACACTTTAGAATCAAAATCTGGAAAGTAGAGTCATTATTTCTGTTGTTTTAGTGCCTGCTTTTATTCTCTTTCTTATTGACAAATGTTCCGTAACCCATATTGCTGCGGGTGTTTTTTTCACATTTGCACTATACAGAACTGGTAAAAAAAAAAGGACAAAAAAAGAGACTTTTTATTTAACCATCTTTGCAACGTCTCCTGCTTTGTATTCCATCGCCCATTCCTGTCTCATTTTTTGACTTCAATCTATGGATTGCAGACTGAAGTCTGCAGCTTTCCACACGAGATGTGAATGGAAAGTGGCTGGGACGAATGGGAGCAGAAGGGAAAAGTCCTCTTCAGCTCCCTGTGGCGAAGTGTCAAGCAACTCGCAGCCCTACAAACAAACTGCCTTGTTCAAGAAGGTGCGTTCAGTGGGTCCTCCAGAAGGTGGATGCTTCCAAGTACAGAAAGCAGATCTGGGTCTCTGTTATTCACATAAAACTCCACTGGAAGAAAACCCCACAAACTGCATCAGGGGTCTGAGAGTCTGGCTGAGGGACAATGCTAAATTGCAGATATGGCACCTGTGGCCTTGTGGTCTGCCTCTGGCAACGGCTCACGCCTGCCGCCTTGCTCCCAAGCTCTGCCTGCCGCCTTGCTCCCAAGCTCTGCCTGCCGCCTTGCTCCCAAGCTCTGCCTGCCGCCTTGCTCCCAAGCTCTGCCTGCCGCCTTGCTCCCAAGCTCTGCCTGCCGCCTTGCTCCCAAGCTCTGCCTGCCGCCTTGCTCCCAAGCTCTGCTTTGCTCCCTGTGAGGTCAGTGTGGTGGGGTATGGATGTGGTGGAAAGCAGAGGCCTCAAAACCTGTTTGAGATGCAGAAATGTCCACCTCGCCCCCAGCGATGGTGTGAGTTGAGTGCGGTCATTTCTCAGGGCCTGGGTCAGGGCCTCGCTGTAGGCTGTTAAAGAGAAGCACTAAGCTGCTGCTGCTGAGAGGTTACGTTTTAGTGTGTAGGCAACAGGTAGCAAGTAAATAAAATGCTGTAAATTAAGGAGTAAAGACGGGACGAGATGACAGAGTTGTGGTCGCTCAAGTCATTCGTCCCAGTGACCTCTGGGGTCTCAGGTGGCTGTTTAAGAAATTAACAGTTATTCATTGGCATAATGGTTAAAAAAAGGAAAAAAGATTGAACGTGAGACTCAGAGGAGTGTGACATATTTTCTTCCAGCAGCTGAATAAGAGGAGAACTCATAATCTGATCCTGCCCTTCTCAGCAGCTTGAAGCCTTGATCCTTTTGTGAGCCTCACAAATCAAAAGGACAGTTTGTCTGAGTTCATGGTGAGGTTCTTCCACACGCTGAGATGAGGACAGTGATGGAGAACACTCCTGGGACCTGCTCAGCTCTTCTCAGCTCAAGAATTTCTGAGAAAGTCCCGAGGAAGGAAGGGTTTTCAGGGAGAGATAACGTTTTTATTAGCAATACGACATGCACAGATGAGTTTTTTGGTTAGACAGCCCTCTTAAGGCGTCTTTCACTAGTTGCAGGAGTGCCAGCAGTTATCCCTTGCTACTGTGGGCCACAAAAAAGGAGTCCTAAGTGTGAAGAGCAGAAGCCTAGGGTGGCTTCTTGTCCCTTGTCCATCAATTCAAGAGCTGACGGTGCTGTGCTGGTGCCCTGCTGTCCCTGAACCCCCCCCCCGGGAGTGCCTCGGTGGACGTTATGATGTGGGGGGTGTCTCTACTGCTGAGTGCCTTGCTGGGGAAATTGGGGAGGCAACAGTGGCTGAACGACTTGGTGGGGGGGCTGCAAGCGGGATGCTCATTGGACCTGATGAGGGGGTTACAGGAAGGATCTCGTGGAGGAGGTTTTCTGGATAGACCTCTTGGGAAGATCAGTGCTCTTGCCCAGGAAGACACGGTTTCCCCAGGGTTTTTAATTGTAAAGCTGTTTTGTTTTTACATTTCATTCTTTATTGGTAGAACTGATAGAAACTTGGTAAATTCGAATCACATGCAATTATTTCCTTGGTAAGTCCTTAGATCTGGGTTATACTCTGCTGCAGATGTGCTGTGGCTCAAAAGAGATTTTAAGAGCTGAATATAATTCACTGAGGCTCAAAAAAAAAAAGCCCACCCAAAACCCCTCACAGTTTTATAAAAAAAATGAAAGTGTGATCTGTTAACAGAAATACTTCTAGGTCCTGAAACATTCCTTGCATTTGATAGCATTCAGATTGGCCCATCTACAAATATTAGTTGATATATAAAAATAGCAATATTATAGAAAATATGCCTAACATTAATATCCACATTAATAGTTATATTTAATGTACTATTTATATTTAATATTGTGTATAAATATTATATATAAATATAAATATTTTATTTCTGTTTTGAAACCTGTTTGATTAACTGGCAGAGCTGAATGTCTGGTCTGACAGATGATCTGCACTGGAAAATTAAGGAGATAAACTTGATTACCGAGATTGGGTGGGACCTTCACAGTTCTCTCCACAGCCTTTCCAAAGGAGATGTAGGCTATCTAATGATGGTAACGATCTGTATCTCCTCTCATGCGTGTCAGGTAGGAAGAGGTCCCAGGGCTGTGCTGTGCCCGGCCCCACACACCGTGTGAAGTAGCTGGTGCCGAACTCCCCATAAATTTTCCCCCTCTCCTGCCAATAGCCGTAAATAACACCGCGGCTGCAGAGAAATCATTCTACCAGCCCAGAAGGAAAGAAATAGGCGAAGGCTGACAGCCCGGGTGTCCGGCGGGGAGCCGCGCTAGAGGGGGCTCTCAGACAGCGCAGCCCCGCTCCCCTTCTCCCGCAGCCTCCAGCACGGCTCCTCAGTCGTGTTTTCACACCCTCATTGAGCACGGCAGCTAAAAAGTTCAGTTCCAGTCTGGGGTTCCTGCCTGTACGTAGCCACTGTCAGGAAAAAGCAGGTGATGCTGCCTGCGAAGGGGTCCTGCCTTCCCTTGGGATGGCTTTCCTGTGCATAGCTCTGTGATCAGAAGCACGCTGGATCTCTGGGTGAGCCAAGCTGCTCTGGTTTGAGAGGTTGGTTTTGCTGGGGGAAGCTGGGCAATTGTGGTAATTCAGCTGCAGTAATCATTAAAA
The DNA here is from genome assembly GCA_020800305.1 of Porphyrio hochstetteri. Lineage (NCBI taxonomy): Eukaryota > Metazoa > Chordata > Aves > Gruiformes > Rallidae > Porphyrio > Porphyrio hochstetteri. The sequence goes on along the minus strand of CM036930.1, from coordinate 6,595,828 downwards.
GCAACGAGGATGCTTTACTGGCAGCCTTGTGTCCTGAAACACTTCTCAGACCTGAAAACAGAAACGATCCGATGGATCCCAGGACTGGAGATGAGAAACAGGCTCTGCTGGCAGCGGTGCACAGCGCAGCAGCCCTGTGGCTGGTGCAGAGCAGGTGCAGGATGCGTGCGGGCTGAAGCACTTCATGGGTACCACTGTGCTCTCGTCCCCTGCCCCGAGACCCCTCCATTCACCTCGCTGCACCGATGTGGCTTCAGATATGAGTCAGATCTTAGTCCTGCTCTTGGATCTGGGGGGAAGAGCCAGTTTGTGGCTGCTCTGTGAGCCCAAGAGCTGGGAACGAGGTTTCCCATAGTGTGGGTGTGATTGTGGTAAGTTACTCTTTGGTGTAGAAAAGAAATATAGATGCCTGCTGCTTCATGAGACTCGAATCCTGAGGCAACGGGGTGCATCCCTTCCCAGAGCATGCCACTGGGGTTCTCAGTGCTGCCCCAAAACTGCCAGGACACCCTCAAAGGGAAAGTTTGCCTGATGTACATCAAAAGCTCACTGCATCACTATCGCTGTGTGTTCTGAGGAGTGGTCACTCTGACAGCACATCACAAGGCTGCACATCAAAAAGGTCCATCGTCTCCTTGGATTGTTTTTCCACCCGCTTGGCACTGCCTGAGTTGCGTCGCCCGTGAGCAGCAGCAATGAAACCCTGCAACCCCCAACACAGCCAGCGCGATGGAAATGGGGGGTTTGGGTGTGCAGAAGGGACAGGGAGATCAGGAGTGAAGTTTTCTGGCAAAGCCAGTGGGGTGATGATGGGCCAGGTGGCAAAGTGGAGCAGAGGCGCCTAAGTGATTTGGGAGCCAGAGACTGCAACTCTGTCTCTCAACCGGGCAGCGCTCGCAGCCTGCTGTGTCCAGGGTACCAAATCTGACTTTATTTCATGTAGAAAACTAGTTTTAATTACTAGCTTACAACAAACTGTGTGGGGCATGTAAATACTGCAAGTGTCACGGGTTGCCAGAATCCCAGCAGCAAACTTCTTTGCTTATTTTCATCCTATGCGAGGATGAGCTGTTTTTTTCCAATTGGATAGCTGCTGTAATAGAAATATTATACCAACAGCCAATCTTTCTCCCAAATCTAATGCATTTTCAGCTTTTTAATGCTGATTTTGGGAAGTACAGCTCCTGTAACTTGCACCCAGATACCGGGAAGTGATGTATTATGAGAACATCATCTACTGCCTGGGATGAACCCGCAGAAATCACTTACACCAACAGGCTTACAGGTAAAAGTGTTTTCATTTTAAAAGGTTGCTACAGAAATAGCGATTTTCTGCTTTAATCTATGAAATAAGAACACTGGGAACTTCCTACCCTTGTGTTGGACCTGCTGGTAGACACAGGGATGGTCCAACTGCCAACACAAGATCACAGAGCAGTGATGAGTTTTCCAGCCTTCTCTTCGTCATCCCCAGGAATATAACACAAGCCGCTTTGCTACTAGTGAATGGAGTCAGAGCTCTGCAGTGTCAACCTAGATGGGAATTTTATGCTGGTATTATAAGGAAACAAACACCTGTGCAATGTGGATTTATGTTAAATGAGCTTTTACAGCTCGAGAAGTGGCTTTTGGGAGGACTTGGTCTTCCCGGAGACTTAAGTGTTTATTATATTCTGTTTTCATTTGTATGCAGCCTCATGGACTTTGAGCAGATTGGTTGTGAAATTTTCATCAATAGTTCATTACTGGACTGTCAATGTATAGTTCTGGCTGTGTCTTTCAGAAACGCTTCTGCGAGTCAGGAGGGATCATGGGCAGGGCTGGGCTGCGGGTTCCTGCTCCTTCCTGGTCCTTCCTGGTGATGCTCCCAGGTGTCAGTGGTCTGGGTGCGCTCGTAGGGAAGGATGTGTCAGATGTCAGTGCTGAGCTGTCACTTGTTATTCTTGCAGAAATGGCAAATGAAGGTTTTCAGAGCTGTCAGGGTGGGATCTACAACACGCGGTAAAAATAAATGCTAGGAGTGCAGCTCGATTGGAAAGGATGGTGCCTCCGTACGGCTTCCTTAAGCCAACTCGCAGCCTAAGCAAAATTATACACAGCTTTGCCAAGCTAAAGCTTTCTAGAAGGGTTTGCCTTCCCCTCCTCCTCCCCACACTGTTTGGTGCTTTGCTTTCGGTGTGTAACCACGGCAGGTAGCACAGGTGTAACGTGTGTGTAAGAGTGTGGTACCAGGGCAGAGACATCGCTGTGTTTTCAGGGAAGAGGGATGTGGGATGGGGAAAAAGAGCCCAGTACTGCAGTAGCCTAAAGGCTTGAGGTGAAGTCAGAGGTGCTTTGCAAGCAGTGTTCTTCATCAGTGGTATTGCTGAGTCAGAGAAGACAGATCTACACAAAAGAAGCTGCTCTTGCATCATGTCTTAATGCAGATGTTTCCTACTGGATTTTGGTTTTTTACTGGTGCTCAAGCAGCATCACCAGTGAAGCCACAGGAAACATAATGCTGGAATTATCTCAGCAGAGATGTGTTCTTGTTTTTAAAGGAGACAGGAAGAGATTGTTCCAGTGTGGGATTCAGTGCTCTGGTCCTTTTATTTGATCAGATCCTTTAGTAGGCAATGTACCCAGTCTTGACTTTCTGCTCTGCGGGAGATGACAAATGAAGCATCAGGGATGGGAATCAAATGATTAGGACTTGTGAAACCCTCATTTTGTTTTGCTGTCTCATTCCATTACAAGAAAACAATCACCCTTCCTGTATTTGTTGTTCTCTTTATTTTTTTCCCCTCTTTTTTGTGGCTCACAGATTAATCTGGTACTTTCACTGGGAAGAAAAACAGGAAAAAAAATTGCACCTTTTGTCCTCTGATTTCTGTTACAATTAATCTGATTTGTGTTGGGGCAAAGCCATTCCCACTTGCAGTATATACAATTCACCAACCTTGCAACTACAGTTCCTTCTACATAAATCAATCTCTGTTTAATTTTATCCTGTGCTGAATTTGACCAAACCCTTAGGAATTGCTTATAAAAACTGTACAAGTTGAGCTTTCTGTTTTGATCAATTCTGAGGGCTGCAGGCCCTCACGTTCTGCAATGCAATTGTTGCATACACAGAGCTGAGCTGTAGGACAGGAACGTTTGGGGTGAAAAGCAGACAACAAGTATTTTTAGTCCTCTGTGCTGTCTGCATTGTTCCCAGTCTCAGAGGTAACTTGTAAGTCAAAAGCACAAAGCGTGAAAGTTTTCAAGGCTTCAAACAAGGCTCTTACTTTTAAATATTTATCATTTCACTTCCATCAGGCCCTAGTGCAGTGCAGTTACACTATATATGGACACCTCCTAATAACAACTTTAATCAGCCTTTAGCAAGGAAGATCACAGAATCACAGGGGTTGGAAGGGACCTTGAGAGCTCGTTGGGTCCAGCTCCCTGCCAAAGCAGCTCCCCAGCTCATATTGTACAGGTCAGTGTCCAGATGGCTCTTGAATCTCTTCAGAGAAGGAGACTCCACACCCCCCTGGGCAGCCTGTCCCAGGGCTCCCTCACTGGGGATAAGTTCTTCCCCATGTTGGTGCTGAACTCCCTGTGCTCCAACTTGAGGCCATCGCCCCTTGTCCTGTCCCCACAGACACTGAAAAGGGGCTGGCTGATTCCCCCTGCATCCCATACTTAAGATATTTATAAACATTAATCAGGTCCCCCCTCAGTCTTTTTTCCAGGCTGAACAGCCCCAGCTCACTCAGCCTTTCCTCACAGGGGAGATGCTCCAGGCCCTTCATCATCTCCGTAGCTCCTCTGGACTCTCTCCAGGAGATCCCTGTCTTTTTTATCCCAGGGAGCCCAGATGTTATTTCTCTGTCTACAGACACATGATCCTGTGCTGGTTCTCCACTGAGGGAGTTCATCAGACCAGGCAGCTTGGTGAACAGCACCGGCTGCCTGCCGAAACTGGCTGTAGGCTTGGATTATCTGCAGGAGATCCCTCGGTGCTGTGCTGGTAGGATGATGTCTGAGGGTGCAAACGCCTTTCACCCCAAGCTGTGCAAGGTGTGGTAAAACCTGAGGTGTTGAGGGGTTGGGGGTGGAGGAACCAACTCGCCCCCCACATCCCCTCGTTGGTGTTTGGTTTCCTCTCCAGCCACCCTGAGCATAGGCTTAGAACAGCCCCAAAGAGCCTCAGCTTCTCCAGGGAATGCAGAACTACTTGCTTACAGTCTTTGAAGAGTTTTGCATTTCTTGAGGAAGTTGAGGCTGGGTTTTTATCTTTTTCCTAGTCTTCTCCTACCTGATAGTAAATGAGTCCAAGAAAGATTTGAGTCGTGTTACAATGGAAGAGGAGACAGATTGCTCCCTCCTTCAGCTTTCATCCCAGTACCTGCCAGTACCATTTTGCAAATCCTGGAGTGCAATATTAAAAAAAAAAAAAATCAAAATCAGAAGTGTAGTTAACATGAGGTTAAAAAAAATGTCTTTAGTGTGTAAAATATGAAGCTGGATGACACATAGGCAGCTGCAGATGCACTAATTTGATTTCATGCCTTAGAATCAACTGTTCTCCGGCACTGAAAGGCACATTTACATCCATCTGTCAGAGCTCCTTGTCTTTTCTGAGTTCCTCTGCTCCTGTTCCATCCCATGCTCTGCTCATGGGCTGAGTTCAGAGCAGACTTTTCCAGCCCACCCCTGTTTTTTCAGAAACTCACAGCAAAAAAATATTTTTTCCCCATTTTTGTTTTTATTTTTGCCCCTTTATTTTCCCCTGAGTCTTTGGGGGGTGTCATTACAGGGTTATTAGGCACAGGACATGGGATCTGGGTGTTTGAGCTTTAATCCTCGTAAACCGAAGCCCTAACTACAAAGCTGGATTCATGACATCCAGAATCATTCAGTGTCTGGTGGTGAGGGGCAGCGCCCGGGCTGGTGCTGCAGAGCCTGGGAGGTGGATGATGCAGGGGGTGATGTCACCCATGATGGCAGCACTGGGTGAGCACAGGGTGCTCGGTGTGTTACACTGATGGATGTCTGTCCTGTGGGAGAGGAGGGGATGGCCAAGGGGAAGGCGAAAAGACAGTGGATGGGCTGAAGGACCAGTGCCCAGCCATGGTGCAGCCCTCTGTGACCTCCTGCTAAGCTCAGAGCTGTGTTTTTGTGTGGTCACCCCTCTCCTGGGAAGCAGGCCCACAGCGTCGTGCCAGCTGGGTCCTCCTTGTAACCAGCCTCACCATGCTGAGCTCTGGTCATAGTCTGCAAAAGGGGATTAAACCCACATCTGCAGCGTGTTTGTCTCACTGCAGAGGCTTTTGGAGTGAACACTGAGGCTGTTCCTTACGCAGGATGTACTCCCATGTCCCCATGGCTCTGGTCCCTGCAGCTCCGGGGCAGCTGGCGCCTTTGGGCCTTGCTGCAATGTCTGTGATAAGGATTAATGTCCATAGGGTCAGGCTTCTCTGTTATTTCTAATTTGCCTTACAGCACTGAGCACAGGGCAGCTGAAGTCACGTTTGTATCTTGTCCCGCATCGTAGGTACGAGCAGGATCAATATCTTTCATATTCTCAGCACAGCGTGAAATTCTGCAGATGGAAATTACAGGTGTCTGATAAGCTGCTGGATCGGCCCAGCCCTCTCCTCTCTCTTTACTTCGTTTGTAGTGAGTGATTCATCAACCTTATCAAAAGCTGGTGCTGTTTTATGATTTAATTTGCCTGTTTATAGTCGCTGTCAAGAACCCATCACCCCTCAGATACTCACAGTGTTTGGCTACTGGCTTCTGGATCCGTTGCTCACATTAGACTAAAAGATGCTGTAAAACAACACCCAAATGCTGTAAAACAACACCCAAATGCTGTAAAACAACACCCAAATGGAAAGGCTGTGTGAGGAGAAAATATTAGGGAGCTGTTGAGACCGCGGTGCTGATGGGTGAAAGAGTTTTGCTGCTGCAAGAGTTCTCTGATGCTTTCTCCTGGCTGTCAGGGAGGAATCGGCTCTTAGTGGAAGAACCTGTAACAAATTCTTGGCAAAGAGGAAGAAAAAACAGAGGTCAGTGCTGAAGCTGCACAAAGCTTATTAATTTTTGCTTCATGAATTTTCATAGTGCTAAATTGACTTTAAAGTGAAGAGGCAATTGTCGTGTCTTTACCCAACGTATAATTACGCAAAGTTACTGCTGAAAGATACAACAAAGATAAAATGCTCCCAGCTGGAGTGTGCAGCTCTCGCTTCTTTTGGCAAGCACTGGGTTGTGCTCTTAAGAGGTTACAGACCAACAGTTGCTACATAAAACGGGACACACAGAATCACTTGGGTTCCAGTCTGTCTTAGCATCCTTAGCAATTTTTAAATTATTTTTTAAGCAGTGGCCAGGGCAAGAACTGAGAGTTTTGTGCCTTGAAGTATCGGGACTGATGAGATGATGGGTCAGGCAGTAGCTTATTCCTGTGGAAAAGAAACCAGGTACTCAGTTGTGTGGGGATACGTCAGTAATCTGGAAGCATCTCAATTTTTCTAACACAGCTGAAGCAGTTGAAGCCTTCACTGGGCTTGAAAAAACCAGATTTCTGTTATTCAGGGGTTTGCTTAAGAAAGATGCACGGGAGCGGGTGTTACATCTGAGATGATCTGTTTTGCTCTGTGAGTAAAACTCCTCTTAGGAAGAGAGATGGTGCAAAGTCCTCCTCATCGGAGCAGGGCAAGAGTTATGGCTCTGGGAGTCCTGGGCTCTCTGAGGGCTTTTGCTGGGGCAGAGCTGCAGAATAAGGCGTTTTGGGCAGGGGGAAAAAAAATCTCACCCCGCTCATAGTGATTGACTGTGCCTGGGCTCCCAGCCCTCGGCGATCCAGGGCGTTCCGCTGGGGAGGGCTGCGTGCTCAGACACTCCCTGCAATCGGATTTGTCTGTTTGTTTGCTTGGTGCTGCCAAATGAAATAGAAGAGGGAGAATCTCCTCGTTCTCTTTTAATTTCCTATCTTCCAGTCCGAAAATTATAACTGCTTTCTCAGTGGGACCTTTACCTTTTAGATCACATAGCTCCATCCCCCCCCCGCCTCCTGCTTCCCCAGGCTTAATGGGCTGTAGGCAGCCAAACCACGAGGCTGCGAGAAGAGCGAAATGATAATTCATTCGGGATGGAAGCAGGAGGCAAAATGTAATCCATCATATCTGCTCTATCTCATTACGGAGGTGAGATACAAGAGAGGGCAAGCTGTTAATAAACTGGTGGATGAAGTTATTTTACCAATCTGTTACAGCAAGCGGGGATAGACAGGGGTAGAAGTGCATTATTCACACCTTTTCCTAATCCTTTTGTTCCTTATTCAGTGGAAATGCCTTTGCAAAGCCGGTAAAGCTCTGGCTTAGGGAGCTGACATCCAGCCCCTCACACCTCATACTCTCTCCTTTTAGGCATCTCGATGAATAACTCGTTCAGGGACTGCCCGAGGTTTGGCAGGGCTCATTGTGGCTTCTGCAGAACCATTTTTCATCACGACCATAGCAGACTTCATCACCCCTCGAAGCAAAGCAGCCCCCCAGGACTTGTGCTGCTGCCTCCCACAAGCTCTGGGTCCCTGTGAGCTGCCACTCTCTGCCATCCCTCTGGACTGATGTGTGTGGGCTGAAGGCAGCCTGTAGCTCAGGACCTAAGTCCTGCTTCTGCTGAGGAATATTTTGGGCAAACCTGTGTATTCCCCATACCCTCAGTGAGGATGCCCTGGCAGCACTGGGGTACCAGCGTGCTCCTGCGTGCTGCACCATGGGGGCTGCAGCCTGCACCAGCGGTTGGTGTGGTGTGGTGGGGGGTCTGGAGGGCTGGGATGTTGCAGCCCATCAATGCTTCCATCATTTCTTTTCTTCATTTGCAAATGGTTGAGTTGAAGGTTCAGCCTGGCCGAGGTTAAAAGCCGCCTCTTAGGGAACAGCAGAGACGTGGGGATAACGCACTTCAGTCCCAGGGAGTTACTTGTTTTGCCCTTTCTTTCTCTACCCGCAGACCTGCTCCTTTCTCTTCTGCTGTGTTTCATCTTGCAGCGTCTCTCTGGCAAGGATGAGACCGTCTTCTGGAGCCTTGCTCTGTGCAGATTTGTAGAGTGGCTGTGCTAACAAGGTTTCCCTTTCAAGGCTGTCATTTCAGCAGCGAGCTGGACTGCTGCACATCACTGTAATTGTCATTTCTGTGTGTTACAGACAGCAGAAGGAAAATTTCAGAAGAAAAATGTCTCTGCACATCCAAAACCTGTTTAAGGTAGTTAATGGAAAGGAAGGGTAACTATCCACATAGACATGCTAAGAATGTTACTCTTGTTTTTCTATTAAAAAAAAATACAACCCCCAGAACAACACAGGAAAACAACCCCAAGGCCCTGCATTTGCAGGCATCCATTCTTCCTTCCTTCCCTCTTCTGTTACTTGATTGGGCTTTTTCATGTAAATGTCAACGTTTTGTTCCTCACAGTTTGAAAAAACTTAATATTGTGGGTTCCTGAGCTGAACTGGGAGGCGTGGGGAAGCGTCTGGGCAGCCCCGGGAAGCTGTGTTTCCCATCCTGCGTGGGCTGTCACAGCATCTCCCGACTGCTGGAGGCTGTGCTGTGGAGGTCAGTGCTCCAAGGTACTCAAGGAAAAGTGTAAATTATTATTATATGCATAAATATGGATCCAAGGAAGGAGCAGTAACAAGTGACCAAGCAGCTGTCCATTTGTACTGGGCTTCATTTCCCTCATACCTCCCCCACCACAGCTAGGTCCTTAGCTCTTCATCCCTTCAATCTGTGATTACTTGTGTTAATTCCTTGCCTCTTCTTCTGATTGGGTCCAGATGTGGGGTTCACCCCCTCCACCCACACATCCGTGGCCATTACCTGCTGCCTCTGCTGTACTCGGTGCCTTTAACTCTCCGTGCCAGAGTTGTTACCAACAACTCCTCTGCCATGAAAGCTCCGTTCCCTTCTCCGCTCCACCTTCCTTCTCAGCTGTCAAGTAGTGTGGTAATCATCACAACAGAGTAACTCGCAGAAGATAAATGAGGTTCCTGCGCTGAAAAGACTCGCTGGCTCTGTTTGCACCAGGGAGGACTAGATTGAGACATAACCTCATTAGCACTTCTGTATGATCACAATAGGGCTGCAGGGCTTGGGACTAAATGTTTTCCAATTCAAAGGAGAGGAGAGCAAATTTACAGATGATGACTTTATTAAATTTAAATTACTATAAAAATATCCAGGCAAGGCTTCAGTGATGACATGAAAATCTCTTTCAGACTTTCTTTCCCATTACACGGGATTTCAGGCGAGTTCCATGAGGAGAGAAGTGCTCGCAGAGTTTCCCTCCCTTTGTACTCGGGCTTGATTCTACACAGGTTTTTAATTGAATTTGTAAACATAAAATTCTTTATTTTTGTATGTGCAACTGTGAGAAAGAAAAATAGCTTTGGAAATAGCCAGTAAGGGCCTTACTCAGACACACTGCTCGTGTTAGCTCCCTGCATGCAGAACATCCTCACCTGTAAGGTCAGTTCAACAAAAGTCCAGAATTGAAACAAGCAGCAGCAAACACACAATAATTAGTTTTGTTCTGTCTTTCATATCGCCTGGAGCAAGCCATAAATTGCTCAGAGCTGCTCTTGAGGAGAGAGTAGGTTGTCGGTACTTCAGTATCATTCCCTCCCAGGAAATGGCTTAAAGTAGTATCAGAAATTCTAGTCTCCCTTTCATTCTGGGAGTAAACATAATGGCCCTATCCTAAAAGATGCTTTTACAGAAAGCACTAATTGTTCCTCCTTTGTTGCAAGCCTCACTGGGGTTTGCTGACTGATAACATCTCATCGCCTTGAAAATTTTCCTTTCAAAGTAGGACTCAAATATTTGAGAGCCAATTTGAGGAAGAAGTTGGTGCCATGCTGAGCTAAATTCTGAAAAAAGGACTTAATTACCTAGAACTGTTGTCTGGCATCTTTCAGGAGCTCAAAGCTCATTCTTTAGAATGGAGGAGCAGCAATGGGATGGGATGTGCACATTTGCCAGAAGCAGCTGGACCTGAACTGAACTCCCCTGCGTGGCAGGGAGAAGGTGCTTGTGGTGAGCAAAACCACCAACATGGTTATGGAAAGAAGCAGGGCTGTGCATATTTGATGGGCAGTGCTTCATGTCTCCTTGGAGCCCATACATCTCCTGAGTAATGTGAGCAATCTTACTCGAATTTTATGTTCTGGATGACATGGAGAAGGCATATGCTACTGAAAAATTATGATAAATGCATATTGTCATCGGTCAAGCAATCCATCAGTAAGCACTTTCCTGAATAAGCTGGAGGAAGCACTTAAAGTCTGTTCCAAATCTGCTGGGTCCGTGGTCCTGAAGGGCTAGATTGCACATCTTGCCATGGACAGACGTTAATGAAGATAATTGAAGATGTTATTAGGAGAATGTGTTTGTTATCAGAGGTTGCTTATGGCATTATTACTCAGAGTTACACTTCATTAATATCCATTTTTCATGGCTTTGCTTTGCCATTCATTAACTGCATGACCTTGTGTCATTGGAGGAAATGTCAGTGATAAAGAATCCATACTTAGCGCGGTGCCATCCTCCCTTGCCATGGTCTGTCAGCCTCCAGCCAAACGCTTGTTTGCAGAGCTTTTATAGCTCAGCCATAAAAGTAAAGACAAACATCCCTAGGTCAGGAGCTGGGCATGCAAATGCTAAATCAGTGTTTGTGAGTTGTAATGAGTAACTTCTGCCCCACGTGTAAAACCATCTCACAAATAACCGAGTAAACATTAATTGATAGAGAAGCACTGGTGATCCTTCTGTTTCCCCTTATGAAGGAAAAATTGCATCAGATTTTCTAGTACCATTTTCCAAGGCAATGTTTCGCTGTGCTGTTACTGGAAATGCTTAATGGTCAGCTTTCATTAGGATAACTGTCAAATTTTTCCGTGCAACTGCATTTTCTTACTGGAAGCCTCGTTAACTGTGGCTCAGTCAGAAATTTGGAAACAACATTCAGAGAAATATCGAAATTAATTTGAAAATGGTGATTATATTGAACTTTGGCACTGACAGATTTGTGGAAAAGCCCTTTTTGGAGAAAAAAGAAGCCTGTATGTATGTGATGAGTGCTGTGAAGTATATACACAGAGCAATAACACTTGGGGAAGTTGCAAGAACCGTCACTGGGCATGACTGAGAATCTGGTCTTGGAAAATGAAAATTCAAGGTTTCTCTGTTGTACTAATTGTCAACTTGGTGTAATTAAGAGAGTTTTCATAAGAAAACAAAGCAATTAAATACCAAAGTAATGATCACACAAGGAATAACAAGATGATCTTTGCCACAGCAAGCCGGTCTAGTCATTCACGACGTCTGGAGGTGGGCAAGGGGCAGTGGAGCAGGCTGTGGTGCTAATTGACAAAAGGCATGGCCTTGAGTCATTAGTAAGATGATTATTTGGCAGGCTTGTGCTAATTTTTATAATATCGACAGTTTGATTAATATGTTAATGATCTTAATTTCCATATTGAGTTTTGTCACTTTAATTTGTCTGACATGCCGGCAGGGAGGATATTGGCACTGTGAAATCCATGAAAGAAGTGAAAGGCAGAAAGTCCCCCCTAATGATGATGTATCAGCCTGAATTTCCATGTTTGCTCAGGCCTCTCCATGCAGCCAGCGCAGTGTAAAGCAGCCACTCACATAATTTACTCGTTAGTCCTTTTACACTGCCAGAGACTCAGGTCCAGTATCTTTAATAACCATGTGTGTTGCTCAATTATCCTAAATTGCTTTCACATCTTTGTTTCCCAATATAGAGATTGCCACAGCATTCTCTTCCTTCAGTGCTAGGGGCTGTTTGAAAATTAGGCTCTGAGAGAGGGGCAGCCAGGTGAAACGTGATGCTGTGTCTTACAGAAGTTGATCCTGTGATACGTCCTGGGCTGGGAAGTGAGTTGCTGTTTGTGGAGGAGGTGAATGCCAGTGGTGGGTAAAAAGTTATCTGCATTAGTTAAAACACCTTGAGCAGATCTCTGAAGACCTTACGGGATGCCTCCTGTTCTGTCCCATTGAAAAATACTCATGGTTAGTGTTATGCTAGATGTGAAAATACAGGTGCCTTCTCCGTCATTCCTGGGTAGTCAGCTGATAAGAGCCCTTCCCCGGAGCAGCAGCGGTTCCTTCCTGGTGACTCATGTTTGCTCGTTCCCACACAGCTTTGGGGCTCCACACCTCAAGATCTGCCTGGTGCAGTTGAAAACCCCCAATGGCTGGACAACCCAGACCCGTTTCCAAGGCGTTCACCCATCCAGTGTCTCTGTCACCTCACACCCACGTTTAGCAAATATTCCTGGAACTAGGACTGTTCCCAGTCCAACTTCTGCACTCACTGTGGTGCCCCAAACCCTTCCCCTGAAAGACCATTATAAAAACCGTCTGGTGCTTCTGTTTTCTTCCCAAAGAATCGATCCTCCATGCTTTCCTTGCTGCCATCAGTGCAAAGAGGAACCCAGCTTTGTTTCTGCTCCCTATTGTTTGGTTTGGAGAGCTGAATTCCAAGAGCATCTCTGGCAGAGGGAGACTGGCTCTTTATTAATGCACTGTAATATCAAGTATATTAGCATCAAGTTCTCACTCAACTGTAAGTGTTACTTAGGGATATTAATCAACTGCTGCTTTATTTTAATGTGCTAATTTAGGATTAATGAACATAAAGGCTTGATTTACAGAGAGGTCTTTGATTTGTAGTTCCCATTGTACTTTCCCTTCCATTTCCTTTCCCCACAGAACTCCAGCCAGATGACAGTTCCAGACTGAGTAGTATTAGTTAATTCTACATGTTAGTTACTTCTGTCTGGGAACATTCTTTGCCCACCCTGTTAGAGGCAGTACAGGGGCCGAGTCCTTAGACCATGGTGATGGGTTTGTCCTTTGTATGGAAAACTTCCTTTTCAGTAGTTTTGATTGTTCCTTTTTTTGTTAAATGCAGTTTTTGGCCTTAACAGAAATTCTTATTAGTGATTACCTGAAAATATAATGAAAAAAAATAGCCCATTTTAAAACTAGAACAGCTTCACCTCCAGCTCCTGCTCCAAGCTCCTGGCAGGGAGATGTTTGCTTTTGGTGTCCTTCACTCCAGGCAACCTACACTGTTCAAGCAATTCCAGGTCTTACAGAGAGAGCAACACTAAGTAACTCTGAGCTTGCATCCTTTTTCTGATAAACTAGTGCAGAAGGTGCCTGCCAGCGCTAACAGCACCTGGGAGCGAAGGGATGGGATAGATTAATTGTTTTGCATTCAGAAAAACAAGTACTGAGGTTAAATGCCTTGCAGCAGGCAGTGCACCAGACCTGCCTCTTCCCATGCCCCATCCTGATCACCAGCTCGAATCCTCATGTATCAGTGTCAAGCTCAGGCACAGTTTGAGGGGATGATCCCTCACAGATTGAGGGGATGCTGTGGTCATCTCAGATGGAGACAAAGGGACTTCCGAGATATTTTTATTCTTCTTTTAATTACAGCATCTTTTGTTTGTTCATCATTCAACGCAATCTGATAAATAACTGCACCTGCCCTTTCTTAGTGCCTTTTATTATCATTAGTGTTTATGCTTTGTATAACTAAGAAAATAATTAAGCATGCTGTTTTTTATTTGCAAGTGAGTTTGCCAAGCTGGCAGTGAGCTGTGTACAGTATATCATAATTTTATGGCATCTCTCTAGCCATACAAAAGCAGCAGAAGCAAAACGCCACATAAACAACTACTCTGAGTTTGAACGATCCAGTAATTTTGATTTATACTTTGCACTTCATGGGACTGTATTAGCAGTTAAAGCCTATGGTTAAACGATTCCCAGCACAAAACGAGTCAGAAACACAAAAGAAAGCTTACAATGTTAGATTTAGTGCTGGGGACTTTGTTTAAATCCAGAGTCTGCATGTAAATTATCGTCCTGGTTGTCACTTTTAACTAGCAAGCCCAACGGGTGCTGCAGAGCTGGGTGATTTGCCCACCGTTTCGTTCCGAGATGGGAAACTGCAGCTTCGTTCTCCCCCCTGTCTCAAAGGCAGAGGAAACTCATCTCACACATAAAGTAATAGCGTGACCTAACACTTCAAAATAAACCTGGCTGCCACCTAATCACTATGCATCACACCAAGTCAAGGTGCAGCTCTCTGGGGTTGCTATATATAGCAGGGACACAGGGCAGAAGATGGGGAAAAATGATACAACTGCCAATGGGACTCAATAGCTGAAAAGTCTTGGAGAGGACGAGCTGGTTTATCCTTCCTGCAGCAGCTGCTTTTCCTACTGAAAGCTTTTAAGTTTTTGCTCTGTGCTTTCCACACTGTTGGGCAGCTTCTTTACCTACAGCTTTCACAGAGGAAAATAATATCATCATGTAAAGGACAATGTCCCCGGGCTGAGTAGAGAGAAATTAGTCTCTCTGTGGCAATTAACAGAACAATGCAGGCTGGCCAGGGAAGCAAGCATTATTATTGTTGCTACTGTTTGGGGTTTTTTGCTGTTAAAAGGGTCATTTTCCCAGGAGGAGTATGTAGTACAGGTACCATTGCTCTGAGATGAGCTCTGTTAGAGGAGAATGGTTGCTCAGGTGTTTTGGTCAGGTGCCTGTATGGGGCTTCTATTTGAGACAGCGTCAGCTGTGCCTCTTGTATGAGTTTGCTTACATGTAGGACTTGGAACACTTTGAAACTCTAAATTTAAGCTCCCAAGGTACAACATGGAATTGCTTTCTCAAAGTCGTTGATTGAAATACAATCACTTTTGCCTCGGTAGATCCTTAAGCCCTTTGCAACCTGTGCAGCCTCACTGTCTCTGAAAAACAAAACCAACTGTCTTTGAAACCGAACGTGTTTAGGAAGAGAATGGTTGGACTTGATGATCTTCAAAGGTCTTTTCCAACCTTGTGATTCTGTGATTGAGTGTGATTCTGTGCCATCTGTTGAACAGGGCACAGCAGCACTGCTGAGCAGCTCTGAGCAAGGGGAGGTTGCCCAGCAGGTATTCGTTGGAAAATAGAGGATGTGTGGACAGGTGTAAAGCGATTGCCTGTGCTGGAATTCAGCCGGGACACAAGGACACAAGACCCACTGCAATGGAAAAGTGACTCTCAGTGCAGGGCTTTACCCAGGGATGCTCTGAGCTCTGGCTGTGCTCATGTGCTGCCTCTCTGGTGCTGCAGTTCCTAGCCAAGCCCATTGTCACCAAGCCCATCATGGCTTTGAAGAAGAGCGAGGTGGCAGTTGTCAGCAGATCTGGGTCCCTAATGGTGCATTGACATGGTCAACCCAGAAGGTCTCAAATGGATATCCATAGCTCCGTTGTGTCCATGACCTCCAACTAACGCTGTTCCCGTCACCTTTATTTCCATGGAGATCGTAAGGGCTCTTTGGGGACACCTGTGATTGCACTGGAAGGACCATATTGATTCCAAACAGCTCTCCAATTAAATCAAACAAATCATGCCAGCCTGTCCAAGGAGATCGATCGGCAGGGATTTGTTTTGCTGTCTTTTAGGTGCAAGCATCCAGTTTTTCGAAGCAACCATTGTTTCAGAGGGGGAGGGGACCTCAGCAGCTCTAGAACTGAAACAGAGACGTAGTTTAATTCACATTAGGAGCTGTCTTGGGTAGGAACAATTCCCTTGAACGTGGACTCTCTCCTCTGGCTCTGCTCCTTGGAGAGGAGAAGATGTGTGGCAGGAAATTGTGTTCTAGCCAAAATCCCAGGAGATGAGGAAAATGCTTCGGGTTAAGGGATCTGAGCACTTAGAAGGTACCGGAGCACCTCGGACAAGTGTCATTTATTGATGTCTGGGAGGAAAATGTTGATTCCTTTTTGTAAATTGCATTTTCCATCAAAACTCACTGAGACTGAAGAATTACTAGTGACTGACAGGCTCTGTGTGCGGTGGTTTGATGGGGATGTTTGGGCCGGCTGAGCTAGAGAATGGCCCAAGAATAAATACATTGACTAACACGTTTGGTGGGTGACAGACAACATCTTCGTTTTACGGTGAAGCTGCTTTAAGAATACTCTTCCTTCTGACTCTTATCTCTCCCTTTCCATACACTTCCCACCCTCTGGGGCTGGCCACGGCACTGTGTCCAGCAGGAGTGGTGGAAAGTGGCTTCATCTCCAGCTCCCTGTCCAGCCTTGTGAACTTGGAGCCCTGCTCAGTGCATCACCCGGTCTCCTTACATTTCACAGCACGCCTCCAACTAGAGTTAATCCACTAGATTAGTGTAGCAGAAGAGAATAATGTCTAACATTAAGGGAGCTACTCCTTAGCCTGATTAACATCACCATGAAAGCATATGGGTTGGAAGAGATGTGCTGTAATGACTTTCTGATCCTTGTTTTGCACGGTTCTGTGGAAACTGCAGGCATGCAGAAATGAGAGTCAACATATTATGGGGTAACCAAAAAATACCCCCAAGCCCCCAGAAGTGGCAGATTCCTTGGTGGAAGGTGGTTTTGTGCGTGTCATGCCGTGGCTGGCATCCTTGCAAATGCAATGGCTTTCATAGCAGTGTGAGGATGGAAATCAAAAGGAAGTCGTGAGGGCAACACTGCGAGATCACACATACATCCCAGGACATGTGATGGGAGATCCTGTGGAAGGATGTCCTTCCTCCCAGAGTGTGGAGCAAATGCTGCTTTGGGTGCCATGTCTGGCAGGCACGAGCCCTGTCTTGCTTCCAAAATCCCTTTCCCAGTTCATGTTTCTTGGGCAGTTACCATGTGCTCTGTGTTTGGGGCTGGCCCAGCACTTACCTCCCAGTACTCTGCCAGCTGCAGTGGGACTATTTCAGAGAGTATTTGCCTGACCCTAAAGCGAGTATTCGCAGCGCGTTGTAATAAAAAGATTGGCTTAGGCGCCTTCTGGGAAACCCTGGAAGATGTTCAGCAGAAAATAAGGTAGGCTGAGAAATGGCAATGGATTGATGAGCTAGAAATAATTAAGGTAAATCCTGGAGCATTTCGGTTCCCCTTCCTCACTCTGTTTTCAAACAGAATATTCTGCGTGATGAATTTTGAAACCGCGGCGCACGCCGTGAGGTTTTAACTGGCTCCTCAGATCATAAAGGGAAGGAAAAAGGAATCCTGGTATTGTTGATGGTTTAGGAGAAAGCTAAATACAGCATGGGAAGAAAAAGGCTATACCTTAAAAATTAATTGTTCAAGTACCAGGTCATTGTGGAGTAATGCACCGTGAAATGATGTTATTCTCTGGGAGAATTTCCATAAAGTTTAACACTCCATGACACATTCTTTTTCCATTGAAGTTAGTTAAAAATAGTACATAAAAGTCCTCGGTGTGTGGAGGGAGCATAAGTCTTGCTTGAAACAAAGCTGCAGGAGCAGGACCGTGCCGGGAGGGATGCGAGGCGGCTGTGCCGTGCCACCGTCAGAGCTGGGCACTGCGGCACACGCCGTAAAACCCTGCCCGAGCGAGTGCCCAAGGGGCTGTTAGTCTTGGTGTGTTTTTGCTGTTACTCACATTGGGATAATGAGGTTATTGGAATGAATTTTTTTTTCTAATGAGAATGAGACAGAATACCTTGGTCGCTAAATGATTTAGTCACAGAGGAAAGCCATTAGTCTCTACTTGATTGCTGTCAAATGGGGGAAAATTGGAACATTATGCTGATATTCCGTGCGATGGGCCATATTTCTCCTGCTTGTTCGGTGTCACATGAGACAGTAGAAATATTTTGTGAAAATGTGTGGCTCTTTGTAAGCTCTACAGTAAGGAAAACAGCTACAGGTCCCGGGCTGGGGGATGGAAGCTGTCCTGGGATGCAAGCAGAGAGCTGCATCCTCCGGCCGTGAGCGTGGAGTGAGGGGGGTGATGGGTTTGGTGGGATCTCTGTGCTGGTTTCACAGGCTGGACTTGGTCTGGATTCATGGGAATATTGACTTCCAAAGGGCATTGCTTAAAACAGCCTTTGTTTATTTTGCAGAGCAGCACACCAGGCGAGCATCTGTTTATTTACATGGTGTATTTGTGTGACAAGTGCAGCCTCCTGGAGATTTGGAGGCCATTTGAGTTGTATCTGAAGCGACGATGTTTTCTTTAAAATAATTCCTTCTGGACTGACTCTGTAGGCACTAAGCCTTGTGATGCTCCCATGAATAAATAGTAACTCCCCAGCTTTTATTGGCACACGTGCCAAAACTGATATGGTTTGCAGGCAGCAAAATGGGAAGATGGGTAGGCAAGGGGTTCTGATGGCCACGAGTAAGAAGGACCTTGGTTGCATGGTTGGCATTTTCCTGGGAGAGGAATAAAATCACAGGATCAAACAGGATGATTGGGGTTGGAAGTGACCTCTGGAGATCATTTAGTCCAAATCTAAACAGGGAAAGAGGCAGCCTTGCTCTGTATAGTTAACATCTGGAAGTGTTGCCAGTGTTGTCTGAAAAGACTGTGAAATAAAATGTTAAAAGTGCTGAAAGTGATTGACAGGGTTATTTTAGGAGTCAGGCTGTACAATGATCATGGTGCCCTTGGAAATGCTGCCTCTGCAGCTCCGGATGGGAGCAGAGCGAGTGCTGTGTTCCCTCTTCTGTTTGTTTTCTGCTCCCTTAAGCTCTGCGGATGCAAAGTGAATCTGCTCAGCATCCTGGTGCATCCCCCCGGAGCATCGTCCTGACCCCCGTAGCTGTGTGGGACACGGTGGCGATGAGGGGATGGGGAGAAGGACTGAGAGGGCAGGTGTTGAAGCGGCAGCACAGCAGAGCGGTGCTGGTCTGTCACAGGCTGTACAGCCCAGAGCTGCGTCGTGCAGGTGATGCAGGGACATGGTTGTCTCACCTCGTGCTCCGTTTCACTCTCCGAAGGGATGAGCTCCGGATAGTTGAGCAGACTGGAACCCCCTGACTATTTCAGACTCCCTTCCTTACCTTGGTGGCCTCTCCCCTGCCTTTCCCCTGCAATAAACCTCTGGGTTATTTATTCAGGGCTGCACCCCGCTGCCCCTAAATCACCCAACTCTTGTGTCGCCCGACAACAAAGCAAGAGCTGCTTGCAAAGACAATTTCCAGCTCAAGAGGACCATATGCTACAACAGCTGAATTTGAAATGAAGGGATTTTTTTTCTCCTTTTCTCCCCCCAACCTCTGTCATCACGCTGCACTGATCTTTTGCCCTGGCAGGGAGTCATCACAAAGGGCTCGTGGGGGGGGGTGAAGGGGAAGGCAGAGGCTGCTGCTCTGCCCCAAAGGCTGGTTCCCCTAGCACGGGTCTCTTCTAAGTGTGCATCCCTTAGCAATGCTTTGCCATCAACTAATAGGGGAGAACTTGAGTTTATTCACTACTCTTTTCCCTCTCATATTATAGCACAATTATTGGATCTTCTATGAGCTGTGAAGTCGTAGTGCTGGGGCTGCTGGGAGGACAAACGGTAATGGGAGGGGGTGGAACAGCATGACAAAACACTTCTGGTCCATTTTGGAATTAATGATTTTCAGAAGCTATCAATTACACCCCTTAACTGGGGAGCACGGATTATAAAGAGGAATATAATTAGTGGCAAACGCTGTGCGATATATAAAGACAAATAGGGGAGTGGGATGAATGTAAGCTCATAAATTTTATTGAGAACCACATTTGGATGTAATCATTTATTGCTGGGGGTCCCTTGAAGTGATTCCAAAATGCAGGTTGTGCACACTGGAGCAGGAGAGAGGTCACTCCCATGACTAAATCAAGTGTAAGAGATTATTGATTCACAAAGAAAAATTGGTGGGTTTTAAAAGTAGAAATAAATGGGCTCGGTGCAGTGTTCCCTCTTTGCTCCCAGTGTGGTGTGCACGGGGTCCCTGTGGAGCCCCATGGGTGAGGTGAAGTGGCTTTGTCCTGCAGAGACCCTGCTCTCTGCACAAAGTTGGGGGTAGAAGTTTGTTGGGAGGCAAGTGGGGACCAGCCATGGTGTGTAAAATGGGAAACCAGGGGAACTTCTGGATCTGCTGTCGGCTGCGGGTCTCGAAACGCTGGGTCACAACAAGGTGTGTGAGCTTTCCTTGCTTATGGCAGGTGGAGTTCCAGGCGCAGGGTTTTGGGATGTTCATGTTGATCTGGAGATCACCAGCAAGGTCCTGTCCCCTCCTGCTGGCACTGACACACCTCGCTGCACTATT
Source organism: Porphyrio hochstetteri (assembly GCA_020800305.1). Taxonomy (NCBI): domain Eukaryota; kingdom Metazoa; phylum Chordata; class Aves; order Gruiformes; family Rallidae; genus Porphyrio; species Porphyrio hochstetteri. The sequence goes on along the minus strand of CM036930.1, from coordinate 6,575,669 downwards.
GGGACCTTTGCTGAGGGATTGATGGGGACACAATATCTCTCCCAAGCTGGCTTTATTCCAAGCAATATACCTAATCATTATTAATGACAAAAGGGTGACCTATAGGCTTCCAAATATAATCCATTTAAAAATCTCCTATTTTCCCCCCGATCCTTCAATCTAATTAGGCTCACATCAGTATATTATTACAGAATGTAATCATTCCTTTCTTCTAATAACATTCATGGATAATTTTATTTCTCATTTTCAGCCTCCTACTCCTGTGGTGTAATTAGTGTCTCTGGCACCTCGTGATGCTCAGAATGAGTTGCAGCTGCTAATTGCTAATTGAAAAATTAGAAACTCAGTTAGAAAAAGGATCTAATTAAAATGAAATTAGATAAAATCCCTTCAAACTAGTTTCTTCCTCTTTGCTTTTTTCCCCCAGTTTTGCGATCACAGAGCCATTAGCACTTGCCAATTACATTTAATTGTTGAACACAAATACATTTTTATTTGACTCCATACAATAACCTTTTATTAGTGAGAGAAATGCACGTTTATCCAGGAGGCTGGGAATCTCTCCTATCCCAAATTTCAGCAAATCACCTATGGGTCTTTGCTGCCCTGAGTGTAGGTTGTGGCCATCACCCCCTCCCGCCACCACCCAGGGGCTGCCAGTGAAAAGGCATCACCGAATCACCAGGTTGGAAAAGACCTTTGAGATCACTGAGCCCAACCGTATCCGTTCTCTACTAACCACATCCCTAAGCACCTCGTCTACCTGTCTTTTAAACACATCCAGGGCTGGTGACTCAACCCCCTCCCTGGGCAGCCTGTTCCAGTGCCCAAAACCCTTTTGGGGAAGAACTTTTCTCTCACATCTGATCTGAACCTGCCCTGGTGCAGCTTGAGCTCATTCCCCTTGTCCTATAAGAAGGGGAAGAGTGAGTCCTGAATAGGGTTACCTATGGTGAATCCTGCTTGCTGTGGGCTAGTTAACTTCACCTAGATAGATGCTGTAACGCTCTCCTCCGGGAATCCTGCCCTTGACATAATTAATGCAGAGACACGGGCTTCTTCTGTGCCAGCGTTCTCCATCTGTCGGCGCGGAAGAGCGTGTGCTCGCAGGGGAGAGCGGGCCAGGAGGATAACAAGGTGCCGTAGGAGGCGGGGGGGGATTTTGGGGCACCGAGCCTCATAGGAAACATTGGTGGGAGATGGTTTGTGTCTGGGCTTTCTCCCCTCCCACACTGGCTGTGTCTCTCAGAGACAATATTAAAGGAGTGTGTGGCTGGTGGGTACGTTCATGTGCCCACTGGGTCGGGCTGTTTGGTGATGGGGTGCTTGGGGAGTGTGTGGTATGTTGCACAAACCTGCTTTAGTGAGGCTGTAAAATGTGGCAGATGTACAGGTCCAGCACCAGTTACACTGCTCCTGTCCGGTTTATACCTGTATTTTTATAGCAGGAGGGAGTTGTGCTCTGCCTGATACTGTGAGTCCATCTGCCTCGCCAGGACACACTCCTGATGTGCAAGGAGCTTGAGGGAATTCATCCTTTGCATCTTGTAAAGCCTTGGATGCTGCAAGCAAGGAGATCGAAATGTCAGGTTTTATTAGGGTGTTTTCAAGGCCCCAGTTTCTGCCCATCAGCTCTGAAGGGGTCTCATCCAGCTGAGCCCAGGCAACTCTCCCCTTGCCCACCATCAGCCTTTCCCTTTCCCTCTGCTGAGGGATAACTGGGACCTGGCCAGGTACTTTGCAAAGACAACAAGCAGACACCAGTGATCTGCTCTTGGTGATCGGTTTCTGTCTCTTTGTAAGTTACAAACCGACCCGAATGACTTGGGGGGGACACTGGGTGACCAGAATTGTGTCGCCAGTCCCCGCTGTATCCCTAATGCGATACGACATAAAAGCATAGTGTGCTAGTTTGAGGGGTGATTTAGTTCTCAGCCCTTGTGCCCCATCTGAGGTTTTCAGGCCCCAATATTTTTGCAGCAAAGAGCAAAAATACCCACAGCTTACAGAGGCAAACAGGCATCCCTCAGTGATGCTCCCAGGGCTTCCCCAGACGGACTCAGTAGCATTATCAGATGTGAGTGGCTCTGTCTGCAGGCAGCGTATCGAGGAAGAGGAGGAGGGCATGAAGGGCACGGATAGTGAAGGAGCGTGGCCCCAAGCTCCATCCTACTGGCGATCCTCTGTCTCAGCACAGAGGGTCATTTGGCTAATTACAGCCCTCATCTCCCGTGTCAGCGTGGCTTAGCAGGGAAAGGAGCAGTGCTTTGGTAGTGTGCTTCCTAAGGCTTTTTCAATTTCTTTTCTAAATATGGCAAACAACATCTTAGAGAGCCCTTTCAAGGTTACAGAGGACTTTGGGATGAAATGAGAGAGTTGGTAAAAACATCTGGCTGTTTATTGTCCTCACATGCTGTTGTTACTTTACAGCTGGTGTTTCATATACCTTGTGGTATTTTGCTACTTATATAACTGATTATTATATACTTACATTACCATGTATGATAGATTATGTATTTAATGACTATTATTGATCTGCTCCATTTCCGGAGGTGTGAGAATAAACAGCATCCCAGTCCTGACAGGACTCAGGAAACAAGAGTTAGGTGGGCATAGATAGACCCACTCACACAGAGGGTACCACCTCTCTGCCAGAATTGCTGTTCAGGCCTGTGGTGTGCCTGGTGCGTATTTTATTTTCATCAAAAGGGGTTTTATTTGGCCATGGCCTAAATTTAGTGGGAAAATGTCTCTTTTCTATCAGTGGGAAACTTTTTGTTCATCTTAGCGGAGCTGGAGCTTGTAGAGAAGAGAAAACAAAGTGGGTAAAATGTGGCCTAAACTGGAGGAAAAAAACCTAAAGAAAATAAAGGGGTAAAAGAATGAAAAAGGAAAGGTTTTTACTGCCAGTAGATCTTGTAGTGTGAAGCTTTACCTGCCCCAACATTCAGCCTGAACAGTCACAAACCAGAGTTAAACATCAAGCGATTTGTGGACAGCGAGCTTTGCTGATGCCTGGCTTTTGCAGAAACTAATCTGCCATGCCAAATACCTGGAACCTCCTGTGATCCACGTTAGTCGCCTGTCCTCATCATCCAGAACAAAGCAGCCAAAGTAACCAGTCACTGGCAGAAACGTGCAAGCAACGGGACTCCTCTTTATGATTAAAAATATGGATATAGTGATGCATACATTCTATTGATTTTATTTATATATATATATATATAAACCCACATATAGAGCATTGTTGTCACATTCGATTTGCTGTGCACTGGAGCTCTGTAATGGTGAATGGCAGTAGAAAGGAAGGGGGTGAGAAGGGTTGAAGAGATGTATATAATCGTGCTGAAAAGGACTTTTCCAAAGCCCCGAGGCTTCTGTGATGGGATCGACAAACACACAAACAAGCCACAACAAAGTGGTTGGGTATGTAGAGAGGATGGAGTGAGGAGGGAAGAGCGTGATTAAAAGGGACAGATCTTTTGTTGGAGGTTACTGATCCACTGGAAAAGAAAGATGAGTTGGAAAAAAAGATGCCTGGAAGGGGTGAGTGTATGAGCACTGCCCTCAGCCCGCTGTTGGGTTCGGTTAGCTTCTACAATTGAATGTTCGGGTGTTTCCAGTTGAATCTCATGGATCTGAACTGTGCAGTTTTGAGAAGACAACTGTGTACAGCCACTCCTGGAAACCACTGTGTGTTAATTCCCAGGTCACTCGCTGTCCGAGCTTGCACACGCGTGTGCCAGCTCTCAGCAGGCTGGGGGTGCTAAGGGTATATATATAGTTAACACTTCCTGCTTGTATGCATGTTGTGTAAACATTTCTAGGTATACTAATCCATAATGTAACAGATTATAATAGTATAATATATATACTAAAACACTAATAGACAAAAAGCTCATTCTTCTTAATAGGCAAGACAGGATTGATTCCAGCCTTCCCTGGCTGAGAAGGACCATGTCCATTCTGTGCCTCCATGGACATACAGCTTCTGTATGGAGTGGCTTTGTCATTAGTAATTCTGAAACCCAATAAACACATCCCTGTAGTCTTTCAGTCCAGAGGACTCTGTATGTATATATAAAGCTCAAGATCTGCTTGAAGACATGTCAGCTTTCCCAGTTCCTGCGGCCAAATAGTCCTTACTTGGCACTGGTGGCAAAGGGAACGTGCCTGATAATTGATGCTATTCCAAATCCCGAGCCAGGGGCTCTATACCAGCCTTAATAAGGAAAGTATACAGTAATGATCTCAATTAAGCAGGGGAACCAGGTAGAACTGGCAAAATGAGATTGCAGGCGGGAAGGCAGAGCGATGAAGTCAGATGCTGACAAATCATGTACAAATTGCAAAACTAATAATGAAAATTCATGCTCAAGCTGTCAGGAGGACACCAGCCATCCTACATTACCCCAGGAGTGCAAAATGAGCTGCTAAGGAGGCCACGCTGCTCGGTAGCAGTTGTCTGTTATCGTGTGTCTTGGCTGAATCCTCCAGATGCAGAAACCCTTCCCAAGTTCAAATGAGTTCTCAACTTCTGAATTTGCCCTTAGGCCTGTACTGAGTGAGAGCTGAGATTGTGGTGATGGCACGACAGGGCTGCATATGCCTTGGATTTGCAATCCTGACATGTTCTTGTTCTATTAAAAAATACAGCCCTGAACAGCTCCGCAGCTCCGGCAGCGCTCAGGCTGTTCGCTGTGCAAACAGTTCGAACCACATCTCCCATCTGTAAGCTTCAGAGGTGCTGTGGGCACAGGGAGACTCTGGGATGTCAGGGAGCGAAAACAAGCAAAGAAAAAGGTATTTTAGGTATTCAACTCCCAGTTTCAATGGATGGAAACAGGCGTGTGAAAATTGCGTAGGGAATGGGGATGCTCCTGGTGCGGAGAGCATCCCTTGCAAAGGGCAGCAGTGTGGCCAGGGCAGCCCTGAATGACCCCATTCTTTTGTAGCTCCTCATGCCAAACAGCATCCTCTCCTTCTCCCCAGATCCACCCTCCTTAATCCAAGCTGGTGGCATCTCCCAGCACTCCTCAGGGAGGTGGCACTCAGTGCCCCGGTGGGATTTAGCGTATGGAAGGGAGAAGCTCTGCTACCTGGTGTGTGTGCAGACACACAGCTTCCCTGAGGAACACTGCAGTAGGCAAAGAGTTAAAAAAGGCTGGTTTGGGTTCTAGAACTAAGAGCAAACATGCAGAGGTTTGGTTTTATTATTATTATTATTAGTTTTTATTTAAGCTGTAAAGCCAATTGTATTGGGAATTGTGCTTCTTCTGGCTGTTAAGCTCAGCTACAATGATAATAGAAGAGTAAATGTACCAGCAAATTGTTATCTCCACGAGAGTGCCACAAGGTGACATTTTTGCAGGGCCAATATTTTGATAAAATATGACCTTTTAGTGTGATGACAGCCAAGGACTGGTTATTATGGTACATGTATAAAGAAGGTGTGAAGTGCTTCACTCAGAGACACTTTTAAAAGTTTCCAGAGAAATCTTCCTTGTCGGTCTGATGGTGACTTCCCATGGTGTAACGCCAGGATGAGAGAGCACTGACTCCCAGAGTCCTTAAGGAGAAAGGATTAATGCAGATTTTTGGGTGCTCTGGCTTTTTCTGCTAGTGCTGGTTCTCCTTAGCAGCATCTCTGTCTCAAAGATATCCCTTACCTGGGCTGTCAGGGTTGGTGCTACCTTCAAAGTCATCAATATGAAGGAGAAAAGAAGGAGCAGCCACAGGAATCCTGTGTGGGTTTGGGATTTTTAATTAACACAGCTAATAACCAATGTGGAAAGTGATGACTCTGCTGGCAGTCTAAGATCGGGATGGGGGTAGTTTGTGTGCTCTTCCAATTTAAGTTAGTAAAACTCTAGTTACTCCCATCACTGATAAAGAAAATAGCCAAATATGATTTAGCAATAACCCTTACTAGGAGTAGGAGGGAGTGAGTAGAGCCTCTGGGGTGGAGGTGGGGAGCCAAGTGATCCTGGTTACAGCAGCAGACTGCCACTGCAGCTTTCAGCTCTCACCCCTTCCCTCCCCTTTGGCTTTTAAGGAGTTAAATGGGTTTTGTCCACTGGGCCTGTTTCTGGGGCAGGGTGTTCCTGCCAGGGGGGATTTCGGTCTTTGCACAGGGGTTGGAGAGGTGAGAACGTGGGGTTCAAACACTGGTATGTGCCAGGCTAATTTAATGGTGGGATGTTCTTTAGTAGTAATTTAATGTAAGAACTCTGCACATGAGGATCTGTAAATGCTTTACAGGTATTTGGTATTCAGCCAGGGGACAGGAGATGGGACAAGGGGCAATGGTCTCAAGCTGCCCCAGGGCAGGGGCAGAGCAGATGTGAGGGAAAAGTTCTTCCCTGGCAGAGTTGTGGGGCTGTGGCACAGGCTGCCCAGGGAGGGGGCTGAGTCCCCACCCCTGGGTGTCTTTAACAGCCGGGGAGATGAGGTGCTCAGGGATCTGGGTCAGCACAGGACAGGGACAGTTGGACTCGATCTTAAAGGTCTTTTCCAACCTGGTGATTCTGTCATCCTGGAAGGCAAAAGCCACAGACACTCGAGATCGATTGTGCTTTGCACACCGGGGAGCCCCGGACAGTGACCGTCTGTCCCGCAGGACTCGGAGGATGTGTGTGTGGATCCCAGTGCCTGGAGCCTTGCACAGGCCTTTTGCACTCATGAATAAATAACTAATAAATAGCAGAGGCATATGGGAGGACTCAGAGCACATCTCCCTCTTGATGTTCAAGAAAAAAATTAAAATATCAGACGATAAAGATGGCAAGGGACCCCCATGGGGAAAGCCTCTTTGTCTAATGACCTTTCTGTGCCTATGATAGCAAATACAATAGCCAAACCTCATAAATCATAGTTCAGGAAAACATCCGGAGGGCACACTTTGACACTGTTTGCATATTCAAATGTCACACCACTCATGAAAGAAAGACAAAATGTTTTTTTTCTCTCAAAAATGTCAGCACAGGCTGGATTAGAAAAGATAATTCAGAAGTACTTCCAGAGAATAATTACCACTGTCACCTACCTGCAATGTAGTTAATGAATGGGAAGAGGGGGTTTTATTAGAAAAAAAAATTATGATTATTAGAGTAATTAATCAGCCTTGTGATGACAGCATCCCTGAGAAAATAATCTCCAAGGGCCAAGTCGCTACAGCAGGGCATTTTGTTGATAAAGCACCAGAAGCACAAAACATTCTTCCAGCATTAGATGTGGAAGCGCTTGTACGGGCAGCATCGTGGTACATGCTACGTACCTGTGGATCCGGTGAGCCACAAGATCCATTATCTCGTTGGTTACACACAAGAAAATGCCAGAACCTTCTGGTCTCCCCAAAATAAATGACGCTTTCCTTTCCCCATCCTCTCGGTCTTACCTATTTAAGCCTCAGCACAGAGAAGTGATTAAGCATCTGTTTACATCTGTAGATCAGGGCGCGTTGCTCAGCTTCCCCCAGTGACAATGGGGGACTGTGCCTTCTTCCCATGCTGGAAAGCGAAAGGACAAATGTATGAGCTTGGGAGAGCCAGGGCACAGGGGAACCGGCTGTGGGCATGGCCAGGGCTTCCTGAGGCCCAGAGGTCTGCAGACCTTGGGACGGCCGGAGCCTGCCCTTCCTGGCTTCTCCCTGTGAGATGTGAAGGCAGGAAGGAGAGATGAAAAGCCCAGAAAACCAGAGAGGAATTCGGCAGAACCACTGCAGTTCAGCACAGGCAAAGTTTAGCTGCCGGTGGTTTGTGGTTACTTCAGCTGCCTCAAGGTCCTGTCTCTCGCAAGGACATGCAAAGCAGTGACAGTCCCCAGAGCGCTCTCCTCTCCTGCCCCCCGCCTCCCAAAGGTCTTGTCCCAGTGCCAGGAGCCAGAGGAGGCTTTTCTCTCCTTGGAGCTGGATGGGAATAGAAAGGGGGCTCCATGGAGCTGACTGGAGTCCCGCGGGCAGGACACGCTGTGCTCAGAGACTTGGCTTCTTGCATCAGCATCCAGAGTAACTGCCTGGAGTGAAGGTGCCGGGGGAGTTTGGCTGAGTCCTTGTACTTTTCCATCACGAGCGATGCTCTGCCTCTTCTCTCTGGTTTTAGTCTCTGGGTATCTCATTTACCCTCTGGCCAGACCATGTCCTGAAGGATCAGCATCTTCCCCCAAGACCCTGCTGCTGATTGTATTAATCTCTGCTCAGTCACATCCCTGGTCCCTCTCAGCTCAGCTCTGCTCAATCCCTGAGCTCCAGCCTGCTGTCCACTCTCTGCACCCAACGTTCCCAGTCCCTTCAGGCAGCAAAGCCCCTGACAGGGTGTGTGCTTGGGCTGCTGGAGGTATCGCAAGGGCCATGACAGAGAAAATTCCTCTTCACCCTGTGGCAACATCACTTGAGGCTTCCCTGCTTGTTGGAGCAGCGTATCCCCAGGACGGGAGTGATGCAGGGCTCTGTGCTGACCCTCTCTGCACATGCTGCCAGCGGAGCATCTGCTTAGGTCTGACCTCTGCTCTGCTCCAGATCCCCTTTTCTCTCTGATACATCTAAGCAGTGCTTTCCACAACGTGAGGAAGAGCAGCCGTGGCTCCGAGCATGGCGATGCTGTTCTGGAGCTCTCTCCAGATCATGGCTACTTCTTCCAACCCAAACAAGTGTGTTCAAAGCAGGCTAACTACTGCGGAGGATAATGTATGAACAAACGCCAAAGGCAACAGCTCACAGATATATTATTTACATATTTATTAGAAATCCAGCGCTGCTTGTGAGAGCAAGCCACTTCTGACTTCAATTCCAATAAGTAAACAACCCAGTGGGCAAATAAAAGGAAGGGGAAACATGCACTGCCACGGTTTACACAAGCTAATACTGTAACACAGAATATTCTGAAGGTGAAGCTATTTTGCAAGATACAGGGGGAAAGAAAAAAATTTTTAGAATTCCTACCTTTATTCTTCTTCCCTGTTAAGCACTCAAAAAGTAATAATTGCAAAATAATTTAATTACATGTGCTATCGTTTGCCTCGCAGACTAACAGGAAGATAATGAATCCTTGTTTATCTAGATGACATTGTAGTTCCGACTGCCCTGCAGCAACGAGCATTGCTTCTGCTTTATCTGAACCTCTGCTGGCCTTTCTTTCACCACTTTTTTTTCTTCTCTGGGTGGTTTAAGGGTGAAAACCAGCACTAGCTGCTAGCTGTCACCCCAGAAGGAGCCCTGTGACTGCGGGAGGAGTGGCGAACCCATGCGTAAGCCCTGTGCTAAGGCTGAGCAGAGGATTTTATGCCCAGATCTGCTGGGAGCTCTGGAAACCACCCTCCAGGAGCATTTCAGATGCATGTTTGAGATGTAGGGAACAGTAGAATTTAAAAAAAAAAAAATCCAAGTAGCTGTGAGATGCCTGGCTGGCTGGGCTCCTGCTCTGGTTCATCGCAGGAGCACACGTGGGGCTGGCTCTGCAGGGAAGCTGCAGTTGCCTAAAATTTCAGAACTTTAAAAAATCAAAAATAGTTTTTCCTTTTTTTTTTTTTCCCCAACTTGTTAAACTCCTTCCCTCTGTAGCATAAAAGCTGAGAAGCTGAAGTTCCTCTGATTTCATCGGTTCTGGTAGGGGAGAAGAAGCAAATCCATTGCCTGACCCTTGGCCTGTTCAGGAAGTGGTTGGTATCTCATACCTCTCATTGAGAAAGAACATTTGATGCTGACAGCGATCCAGGGCGCAGTAAAAAGATATTTAGGCTTCCAGCATCTTTTCCTAATGCTTGCCTGAAATATTTCCAGGTAGATAGGGGTTATGGAAGGAGCAGGGAGAGGAACAAAAGGTTGGTAAAGGTTATAATAAATGTAAAAATGTTTGGAAGTGTTGGCAGTGCTGAACCCCGTGATTTAAATCCATCAGATGTCACTTTGAAGGAAGCTTTCAGAAACAGTCTTTATATGTGTTCTTTTCTGAGGGAAACTCATAAGTAATTGTCAAATAAAGAGCACCCCAGGCCACAGCCCCTACGAAACACCAGCCCTTCCAGCCTAATAACACCCCGTGGTGTTTCAAAGTGGAAAGCATAATGCAATAATAATATGGGGCTCCCCCCAGTGCAGAGCCCTGAAGCACTGCTCCCGAAACACGGCCGTGCCACCTGCTCGCTCGCCAGCCAAGGACATCAGAGCTTCCAGAGAAAGAGGTCCCAAGCTTTTCTTCTGGCAGCCAGAGCTGGGCAGAGAAGTCATTGAAGCTAATTTAAACGAGGCGCTCGGTGTCGGCTCAGGGCTCTGCTGGGACCCTGGCTAACAACCTTTTGGGTATCAGGGAAAAATGATTAACAGATGTGTTTTCCCATTTCCCAATATATCTCTTTTGAATTGCAAAGTGGCCTCCTGCTTATTTTGAAGTACAATATGTCTAACCTTCCAGGCACAGCTTATTGCTAATTTCCTATGCCACTATGAATCTATGATTTATTTAAACAAATTTCCACCCAGCAAATAAACCAACATTTGTTCTACCTGGAGGGTAGTTCCCAAATATCACAGCACAGCCAGGCATGGCTGCAACAGTTGGCACGAGAACAGTGGTCAGAATGATGAACAGAGCATCTCACTTCAGACAGGATAGAGTAGGAGTAACCCCCCAAAATAAAGCTCTGCATCTTCAGCTGTGATTCTCCTGGGCAGGCACAACTGTTGGGAAGCCATCACATCTCCAACTCTGTTTGTGTGTAGTCCCAGGTGTTTCCAGGAGCGAGCTCTGATGCTTTGGTGTGGAGCAAAGGCTGAACAGGTTTCAGCACAGCAAAGTGACCCTGAACTTTCATCTAAGCTTCAAATCAGAAAAAACCTCGTCCTGATAGAACTCTGTGTTTCTCACCAAAGTTTGCAAAGTTCTGGTTCTTTGGAAGGGTCATTTCCTTGCTCCCTCTCTCTAATGCAGAATGCAGGTGTCCAAGTCCTCGGTGGTTACAGACTCTTGTGTTTTCCTCTTAAAGCACTGACGGCAAAGTTCTCCTGAGTTGTGGGGCAGTTGGCTCTCTGGGCGCGGGGCTGGGGCTGGACCCTGCAAGGGATGATGCTCTGACAGGTTTTGCAGTGGCAGGAGGTGTCTCTAGGGTGGGAGCAGTGGGCTTCCTTCAGTTGTCCTTATCCTGCTACCACAACTTGGTGAAAATCTGTGTCATGATTCGGTAATTAGAGACGTGGGTTTATTGATTTGGATTATACAATTGACTAATAAGTATTAATTAGGAACTACTGTAGACCCAGTGTAGAGCTTGGCTTATGAGGCAGGGTCAGACAGCAGTTCCCATCGTGGCTGTCCCCAGCACTTCAGGGCTTTGTTGGAGTGCTGGAGCACAGGCGGGTGCAGCAGCGCGGCTCAGCCCCTCCTGTCTCTTCCCTTTGCTGGCAGCAGGGCTCTCTGGGGATGGAACTGGTGTGGAAGGGCAGAACATGACTTTCTTTGCCAGTTAAGTTCAATTTTGAGATGTCACTGTGCGTAATAAAACACATTCCCTGTAGTCAGAGCTGGAGAAAGCAGCTTCCTCAGAATAAACACAACTGAAAGGAATTTTCCTTGGGTTTTGTTTACTTTGGGTTATTAAAGTGACAGGTCTGTGCTACCCATGTGGTGCAGGGGATTATAAGGCTCCAAGGACGGCGCTCTGACCCTGGTGGGTGCTCAACTTCCACAACGCAACAAATGCATTTCTCTGCCTCTGCATCTCTCCTGTTTGCATTTGGGAGGCAGACGTGAAGGGTGAAGTCATGGGAGTGATTTCTGAGTGACATCTGAGGAGCTGAAATATTCCTCCCTGCCCAGGGGTTAAAAAGGAGCTGGGCAAGAAAATAGTCAGTTGTTGCTGTTTACAGGATTGGGTGCGTTTATTTCTCTTTACATCATATTTTAAATGTATTAAATATTTAGCTTAGGCAAACATAGTCAAATCATAATAGACTTAAACTTGCAGGGAAAAGAGGTTGATTGTTTACTTTCTCCTGTGTAAATAACTGACACACAAAGTAAGGAAACAAACATCTTCCTCCGCTGCTCCTTACACCCTCTTCACAGTCAGCATAAAAGGCTTTATAATGGAACACACTGGAGGGAGCTTGTCATGGGAGAACTCAATGAATCCATAGTCAAAATCCATCCAGGTGCATCAGCATCTTCGTGGGGTGGGGACATCGCCCTGGCTGGATGCCTGCTGCTGCCTTGGTGAGCATCTTCCTCGTGCAGCTGGAAGAACTTGTCAGAGCTCCATCTCTTTGCCCTTGCTTCAGTGTAGACTTTGTCCCCAGGGCAAGTCTGTGGTACCAGCCATTCGTTTGGTTTGGATTGTGTGCAGGCAAGGACTGTGCACCATGTGTGTCAGAGAGCCACAGCGTGGGTCAGTCTCCAGGGAAGGAAACACACAGTCTGGGGGCAGAAGCCTCTTAGGGAAACGTTTCCTTCCTGCAGTGGGTCTTGGTGCACAGGAGAGGAGCAGGGCAGAAGGGGGGTGCTGGAGGATGTGGGCTTTGTTAGTGGTGGCACTTTGCTGTCTCTGTGGAGATGTCACCTGCCGTGCTTTGGGACATGGACCCGTCTTTCCAAAATCGGACATGAAACGCCCCATCCTGAGCTAAACGGCTGCTAAAAAGCTTCTGGATGTTGACATCTTGCTCTTGCTCTCCATCTGCCTTAAGCTCTCAGTGAGTGTCAGTGAGCTCTGCTCCCAGAGCTCAGCAGCCCCGTGTGATTCCTTGAGAAGTAACGGGATCTGAAACCAAGTGATCCCGAACCATCAGCTCGGTGCCTGTTTTCAGAAGACTTGCCTGGTTTGTAGCAGATACTCACACAGGGGCACGCATGGCAGTGCAAGCAGAGCTTTCTGTTTATAAAACAGTCCATAACATTTGTGAAGAATTAGTTTTTTCCCAAGGACACCTTTCATTTCAGTCTCCGAGGGAGCCGGGAATAAATTGTTCCTTACCATCAGCAGCTGACCTCTCTGCTTGTTTAAAATGTGGGCGTCTTCTGAACAAAAAAACACCATTTGCTAAATGAAGCAAAACACCATAATAGGTTTAATGATGTAGATTTATCTCCTAACAGTTGTTTTGAGATCACAACAAATCATTAAAATCATTAACTCTCCAAGCTAAATTAGATTACAGATCTTGGAGAATGTCTGGCCACTGCATTTGCAAAACAGTGCCTCTTCCTGCCTGCGCCAGTCATTAATTCTGCTCAGATTCCTCTGCAAACAATGAACCAATTCAGCGTATTCCAAGTCAGATTAAACAAAAAAAGCCAACATCTCTGGGTGTGTGTGCCTGTCTTCTGCTTCCTCTTCCAGACTATTTCCAGTACCGGGAGATCTCTCCCCGGTATGGCCAGAACAGGCTGTGTCTCTACAGGGAGCGGTGTCTCTGGAGCGGCGGCTTGTGTCGCTGGGCTGTGCTCATCCCTCCTAAAGCCGGGGAGTTTGGTGGTGTAATTAAGATACAGTTCAAGCAACGCCGAGCCGTGCACGGGAGCCCATCGATGCTGCGCTGTGCGATGGCAGAGTCCCTGCTGTAAACCTGGCTCTGAGCGCAGCGTGAGTGAACACACGTGGAGGTTTTGGGAAGCTCATGGCACAGAGCCAGGCGTGAGAACCGATGCCTCAGCACCTTCCCTGCCTGCAGACTGGAGCAATAGGAATGCCCCGTTAGGTGCTGTTCTGTCTTTGTGGGGATGTGAAGCTTGTCATAGTTTCCCTCTCTGGGACCTTGCGTTGGTGTCTAAAGGCTGCGCTCTGCCCGCTGCCATGGCAGGGAGGGGCAGCCGTGTTTCGGACAGGGTGCTGCATCCCACAGAACTATCACTGGGATTTTCTCTCTTACAAAGCTGCCTGTCCCCTTGCAGGACCGTGTGTTCCCTAGCAGGGAACGCCAGGGAACGCGTGTTGAGGAGGTCCAAAGGGAAATGATGATGCCTAGGGACAGGGAGGGAGTGGAGAGCACCCGATCCTGTTTCTTACAGGAGGTTTCTGCATCCAGAGACCATCTTTTGTCGTTTGTCTGTGAGCTTCCTCCAGCATCCTAGAGGTGGTGTGGGAAGCTGAGCATTCACTTCTCTCTTTCTGGAGCCATTTTAGCATCTTTATCTTTTTTCCTCGTGTTTTAGAACTGATTGTTTATCCTCCATGCACCCTGATGCTTATCTTCTCCTTTCCCCCCTCCTCTGCAGTTCCCCTCCCAGACAGTTCCACCTTTGATTATCTATAACCCTTGGCAGGTCGCACCCATTTTGCCACGGAGTTTCACTGCTAAGAGTTTCACAGTTACTAGAGAGGGTAGAATTTGGGGGGGAAGCAGAAAACAAACCAAAGAAGAGAAGCATGTATTCGTTTCAGCTGAGTAGAAAGGGAATTTATTTATTTAAAGGGTAATGGACTTTCCCAAGTGCTGAGCAAGCTTGGGGAAAGTCTGGATCGAAAGCTGATGTGATGAAGGGGGAGGTAAGTCAGGGAGGTGGGGAGTTGGAGGACTAGAAAAGGCATTTGCTGTGTCCAGGGGAGGGGCAGGATGAAGGATTTAGGATGGTTATGGGATGGTGATGTGGGGAGTGGCAGCTGCTGGGGGACCTGCCTGGGGACTACACCGGCTTGCCTGGCTCAGGAGAGCATCACCCGCAGCCATGCCCGTGTTCAGAGCAAAACTTGGGGGCTCCAGAAGTGCATAATAAAGAGCCTTTGAAATAGCAGAGAGGTCTGGAAAGGGGTTAAATGGGAATAAAATTTTCCTCCATCTATCTGCCCCAGGAGGTACTTAATGGCTGCAAGAATCAAGCACTTCCCAAATGTCCTTTTGGCACCAGTTTTATGCCAACAGTGTAACCACAGACCAGGCGTCTGTCACACCAGCACAGCGATTGCTTCTCCTTTCTTTGCTGGCCACAGAGGACAGTAAGAAGTGTGGGCTGAATTTCAGAAGAGCCAAAAGCTCTGGGGGCACTTGTGCTGCTCTGATCTGTTTGGTGGTTCCTCAGATGGGGGCTGGGTTGGCTCAGGTAGGCTGAGGACTTGCCTTTGTGGCGTCTGCATAGGGCTGTCAGCAGGACTGAGCCACCCGTTCGCTGATCTGCAGGGACAAGGGGCTTTCCTTGTCGTGTGACTGCGTGAGGATGCTATGGGGATGCTGTGTGGGTTGGGGGGGGTGGCTGGTATGGGGATGCTACACTGATGGGGGAGGTGGCTGGATGGCAGAGGGGGACGAAGCCCCCAGAACCGCCTCTCTGGGTTCAGCCGCTGGCCCGGGAGGGAGCAGAGCTGCTGTTCCATGTGAGCAGTCGCGTTGTTTGTGGCTCTGGCAGCCCATGGGCTGGTGCAGCCCCGCTGCAGGAGGTTTCTGTGTCTCTTTGTTTTGCGTTTGAGCCAAATGCCAAAATACCAGGAGAAAGTTGCCTCCAGCATTTTTTCGGAGTTAGAGGGGGAGCATTCTAGCTCTTGACATCTTGGCAGGGGTTCTCAAAGCCCATATGTCAGATTCAGAGAAACAGTTCACATTAATTTTAAATGGAAATCTTAGACCTTTGCTAGGCAACTGCATCTCTCATTGCAATTCTACCCACAATTTACTCCAAATAGGCTTGACAATAGCGCACTAAAATCTGAGTGCTTCAGCAAAACAGAATCACGCCCTTTTGAGTGAACATCCATCCTCATTCTATTTGTCTTGTGGCAATTAAAATAAGCGTGAAATGTGCTTGGGCATGCTCTTGGTCTCATGCCCATTTTAAATACAAACTCCGAGTCTTCATTGCTATTATTTAGTAATAATGTTTATTATTGATAGGGCTGCAGTACCTGGGGGCCAATCTTTCATTATTCAGCATAAGCATAAATTGGAAACTGTTCTTCCCTCAAAGCATTACTGATCTAATTGAAGGCTAACATAGGTTAATAGATAGCTTAAAAATGTGTATTTCATATATAGAATAGCCCAGCCCTGTAGTTGAGTGCCTCCTGGTTTACATCGCTGTGAGAACCCAGTAGCTCTCCGTCTCTTTCTGAACGTGTCAGGCTCTTGCTTTTATTTCCCCTCTCATCCTGGTTTCCATTTTGCTGGATAGGAAACCGTGTCAGGAAGTGGGAAGGGGTAGGAGGGTTTGGAAAGCTCTGCTAACTGCATACATCTGGCTGCTGGCTGCTGTGCCAGTGCCCACCCCTCTCCTCTGGCATCTCTGAGGCATCTGCCAACCCATCACCTTAAGATGTAATAACTTCTTTAAATCAGGTGCTGGCTTCTCTGCCACCTGCTTTCTGCCCAGACTGTTCCTCCCCACACCCACGAGGCTGCTGTTGTGCCTGGGCAGTGGCTGACTGATTACAAGGCAAAGCTGATGCCGTATTTTTAAGTGGCCATAGTGTGTAAAATTGTCCCCTGTAAGATTTAGGGAACTCCAGAGTTATTGTTGTCCATTACAGCGGTTGACTCCTCTGGTCTGATGGCCATGGGGCAGCTCAACGTGCCTGTGCAAGGGAGAAGCATTGCACCAGCAGCTTCCATAAGGTAGATTCCAGACACGTCTTTTTCCCAAGGAAACGTTGGCTTTCTGGTGCAGACCCTTTCCCAACATCCCTCTCAATTAAATGCATCTGCATTTGCATGCCAGGAGAGCATCCCTCCCCTCCCCTACATGGGGCAAGAACCAGCCCTTGTGAGAAGAACCAGGAAACTGGCCCTTTCCTGGGATGCAATCCCTCTTGTGAATTGTTGTGTTGGCACCTGGGTACTGTGGGGATGGGTGGATTAGAAGATAATTAAGTTTCAGGTTGAAAAGAATAGATGGATGTAAAACAGTGATAGCAGGAGTGGTGGAAATGTGGAAATCAGCGTTTCCATATGTTCCTTTCTTCCACTGTTGCCTCCACAAAGCATCAGGTCAGCATGTCACAACACAACACCCAGCGTGTCCGTCCTGCCGTGCAGAGACCAGCAGTTCCCCTTCACACAAACCAGTGAGAAACACGTTTGGTTCCCACTGCTGCCTCCTGCCTGGGGGTGAGTTTGCACGGTGGCACTTTACATCTGGCTCAAGACGAGCAAACTCCTTCACCCTGGCTCCAGGCTCCAGCCTGTTTGGGGGATGGATTTGGGGAGAAGTGGATTTCTGGCCCCACGTCAGCAGGAGAAGAAGGATTTTGGTTGTGCTTTAAACGCCGTGTTTGCTCCCACAGCATCATCTGGAGT
The DNA here is from genome assembly GCA_020800305.1 of Porphyrio hochstetteri. Lineage (NCBI taxonomy): Eukaryota > Metazoa > Chordata > Aves > Gruiformes > Rallidae > Porphyrio > Porphyrio hochstetteri. Next base: position 6,558,463 of record CM036930.1, on the reverse strand, counting down.
GCTGGTGGCCCTGTTGCCCTGTGCCCTCTGTCTTTGCCCTGACTTGACTTGTGCTTAGTGGGATAAGATTGAGAATGAAAGTGGGGATGAAGGGGACACATGAAGCCCAGCAGGAAGGAGGGCGGGAGAGAGTGATGCTGAGAGCTCCTCAGAGGGACACGTGTAAAAGCAATCAGCAAAAATGCTTGCTTTTTCTTTTTTCCCTTCCACCCAAGGCATTAACGCTTTTAAAGAGCAGGGAGTAGTTTTTATTTTAATACCTCTGCATTTGCTGTGGGCTCGCAGAGCCCTGCTGAACTCGAGACACGGCACGGCTATTCAGAGCAATCTAACTCCCCCAGACTCCGAAATTCTGGGCTTTTTAAAGCGTGTGGTAAAATTCCCTCTTGCTTCACTGAGGCCAGATATCACTGCTTTTAGCCTTTTTACAGAATCTTAGCATAAAGGTTTGAGACAATTGTGAGGTCATCCGCCGAGGTACCTTCTAGCATTTTCCCCTACAGCACAGCGTCCCATAATGGGGCTGCCATGGGAAGTTCTGTGTGAGCAGTGGAGACATTTTGCCCCCCCCTTGAGATGCCTTTTTGCAGTTCCCTTGTTTCCTGCCAGTAATTTTGATCCATATTCATCCCAGTTCCCTGGTGATTTGCCCTGGTCTTACAGAAACGTGGCGTGCTTAACTGGTTTGAAATGCTGTGAAGAGGAAGAAGGTCATTTAGTTTCTATCTCCATTTTTTTACATTCACCAGCAGAAGTTTCTCTCTACCCTTTGCCTGTGCTGAGCAGCACGGATGGATGCTGCGCTTTCAGGGGCCATGAGTAGCACTCTCTCCAACCATGCAGTCAGGTGTAGGGAGAGGTGGGCTTTGACCCCCAGAGCATCTGTCAGACTGATGAAGTCAGTGATGAGGTCAGCTCGTGGTGCAGGCTGGTTATCATAACAGATAGGACTGTAAGGTTATCTTTCTCAGTTACCTTGAGTCCTGAACTGGCATGAAACAAAGCTCACTGGAAAATGCAGATTTTCTGCCATTTGTGAAAATTAACTCCCCTAATTAACTTACACATATAAATGCACTTAGAATGAAGACATTAAGTTGATTATCTAGAAAATTGCTACCTTGGTAGACTCCCTAATGCCACCTCTAAATATGCCAAGAATTAAATTGCTCTTGTGGCATTGTTATGTCACTGCAATTGAATGCTCACTGATGGAAGACACCACTTCCCTTTTTTGGCTAAATTTAACCTTTAATTTTGGAGAGTGGTGGCTGCCACCGAGCCCCACTGAGCTTTCTCTAACCCTTCAGAGAAAGAGACTCTCTCTTCAACAACCTCTCCCCATGCCGTGCTTTTAATTTAAATGTATTTTAAAAACCCAGCTACTTAATGCCCAGTATGCTGGGTGATTTGGAGGATAGATGTTGAGTCTTGAACTTATAACCTGGAGTGGCTCAAATGAGACATGTAAATTGTGGATGACCAAGAGGATGCAGAAGACTTATCAAGAGCTTTGGCTGTCTTTGCCGCCCGAGGACCAGCTGCATCCCTCCAACGTGCATTCTTTGCTGGTGCCCTTGTATTAAAATGGAAGTGTTTTCAGAAAACAAATGGATCCTCTGAGCCAAGAAGGTCCAGGGAAGAGGAGGTAGGAGTAGTGCTGTCTGGAGCTGGGAATGAAGACTGCTTGACCTCGGATGCTCCTGGGCAGCGGCAAAGGGCTGAGGCCACTTTTAGCGATGGACAGAGCAGTGTTCAAAGCTTCCACCCACAGCTATTAATGAATGACAACCATCCTTTGGCTCCATTATGAAAATACTCATTTTTAAAGCAGTGACAGTAGAGGAATGATAGTAGTGACAGTTCCAAACTCATTCATAGACTTCCCCTGATTTCAGATGGTTTTGACGGTTCATTCTGCATCTCGCAGGAAAGGCATATGTGTGTGTGCTGGGGAGGGAGACAGATCCCAGGCCTGATGGCACAGCACTGCTCCGTGGGGTTCGGGGACTGGTGCTTTCCTTCAGGGCTTTGTCCACACATGATTCCCGTGGCTGCATTCTTTGTAGAGAGAAATCTCCTGCTTTACCTTCAGCGCGAACAAAGAACCTTGTTGAAATGTATTTAAGTTGCGTGCTGTGTGAGCTGGTGTCAGCTGAAACACATCGTGATGTCGAGGACTCTGAGACTGAGAAATTTCAGAATTATGTAACTTATAATAGCCTGCTTTTCCACTTTGCTTCACACAGAAGCAGTGATGTGACACTGCCTGAATCGGTGGCCTTGAAAACCAAACCGCCCCCCCTCCACCCTGGAGATATTCATCATTTTCAGTTTGGAATAGAACTGTTTCAGAGTCTGGAGTATGCTCATGTGCTGTCAGCTTCAGATGGTACAGGCAAATATATATATTTTATGCAAATGGAGCTTTGAGAGAAGAAAAGCTTTATACCCTGCAGCACGGACCAAAGGAAAACCAAGGAAACATTGAGTCTCAAATCTCCTGGCCACACTTTGTGGTGTCCAAAAGGCCAGGGCTGAACAGAGCAGGATTAAACAGAGAGCCAAATTTGGGCTTTAATTTACACAAACTTGATCTGTGATTGTTGGAAAAGTGGGGGGAGAGAGAGTGAGCTGTAGGACAGGTCCAGTTCTGATCCTTTTGAAATGAAGACTTGGTTAACGACACAATTGCTTTTGACTTTAATGAATACAGGGATTGCAAAGTGTTTACAAAAGGGCTTTAATTTCATTTAGCTCCTGCTGGAGAATGTCTGTCTGTCCCCATAAAAATAAAAGTATGCCAGACATATCTGATTTCTAAGCCAGAGCTGTCATCATATAATATGTCAACATGTGGTTCCAGTACAGAATAGAGGAGGTCTTTTAATTTACTGGATGCTCAAGCTTGTATTAATTGCTATCTGTTAAAAATTACAGTATTTCAACCCATCCATTAGCAAACTTCAAGATGTTTTATTATTATTATTATTTGGCAATTAGCTACTGCAATTATCCTGCTAAACACTGCTTAAATGGGTTCACTGTGCTCCTAGTTTTCAGCTTTTTGCACAATCAGGATATTAAAATGAAGGATCCTTCCCAAAACCTCTTCTTGGTTCCCATGTGCTGGCAGCTGTCCTGTGCTCTGAGGAGGGAAATTTCCCTTAGGTTGCTTTGGTCACTGGTACTCGTCATTGAGTTCTCACTGCACGTAGCTACCAACTGCAAACTCTTGGCACTTGGGGTTTTTGAGGTTTTTTTCCCATTAAATAGTAACCCAAACAGTTCCTCGGTGGTCTAGCACTGCTGTTGGTGCACGATGCCTTTGTGTTACACTCGTTACAAGAAGATCTGCTCTCAAAGAGTTCCTAACCCATGCTGGCCAGACTGATGAGGGAGGTGTTATGCTCTTATTCCTGTCTCCTCACCAGGAAACAGAAGAATTCAGTGGCATGGCCAGTCCCACTGTCAAGTTACTCCGTGTTTGTGAAATCTCTGCAGTGAATGCCAGACAGGTTTGTTTCCAGATGACCCTAAACGTGACCAAGAGAAGGACGCTCCATGTCCAAGTGGAGACCAGTGAGGAGTGCCATTCCTCAGGGGGCGGTACTGGGACAGTGACACGGACAGTGGGCTGGAGGGCATCCTCAGCAAGTTTTTGACCACACTGAGCTGTGCAGGGGAGGGATGGCATCCAGAGGGACCTGGCCAGGCTGTAGAGGTGGGACAGTGCGAGCCACATAAAGTTCAACAAGGCCAAGGGCAAGGTCCTGCCCATGGGTCGGGGCAGTCCCAGCACAACAACAGGCTGGGTAGAGAATGGATGGAGAGCATCACCAGGCTCTAGACTCTGTGGCTGATTCTTCATATTCCTCAGCAGCTCAGGCTTCCTCCCCATCATTTCCCCCTTCCGATGCCAGCAGATCATCTCTTCTTACATACCCACACCCTTCAAAGCAGGAGGCACAGAGTGCTGGCCTGTAAATGATTCAGAACTTCGTGTTTTCACCCTGCCTTTTACAATGCTGGTTTACCAAAAATGGATTTTCATTGCTTGAGAAGCTCAGTCATAACAACACTTCAGTGCTGTAATTTTAAGGCCTTGACTTTTCTTTTTTCCTTTTTTTTTTTTTTTTTTTTGGTCCTTCTGTTGAATCTGAGACATAATAAGTTGTTATTTGTCTGGCTATCAGAAGGCTGGTTAAATACTATCAGTTGCCTTAGGGCTATGGAGTATTTCATCGCAGGCAGATAAGACCCAATGTCACAGTTCTCCAAATGTCACAAAATTAATTATGGAGTCTTGCCAACCCCTTTACTCCTCTCCATTCTGCTTAATGTCATATTTAGAGACTTAATTTAGAAAACTATCTCATTAGCTCCAACAGACCAGTAAGAAAAATGTTTCTCACTGGACATGCCGGGCTCTGCCCAGTTCATTGTTTGCTGAGTGTGAAATGGGCTGATCCACAGAGAGAAATCTCTCTCTGCTTCTGGAGCTGGACTTGTGCTTAGTGGCTTTCAGTGAGATCAGACTTCATGTCCTAGACCCACGATCCTTTTACAGTGTGTTAGGAAATACTCAGTTGGGAATTTACCAACTGCTGAAGATGGGGCAGAGCGCATGGGTAAGCCCGTTGCTGAAGGCTGTGTCTGGAAAGCTGCCCCTGATCCTCACCCTGACACGTGAAGGGGCTCTTGCTGCATTCCAAAAATGAAGCCTGTGACCACCATCACGTTACCAGGCGGTTTGCCAAGAGGTTTTGCCTGTTTGTTAGTCCATACTTAGGGTGAGTAGGAATCCCCATTTGTGGGAGGGGGTGGGAAATCTTTTCATCCCTTTGTCTCCCCCGCAGGGTAAAGAGATGCCCTCACCAAAACACATCCAGCTCCAACTGTTTTTCTGGGGGTGTTTTTTTGTGTTCTCCATTGGGTGGATTTCCAACTCAGCCTTGTCAATACAACTCCAAGTGCTGCAGCACATCTGCCTGCTCTCCATATTTTCAATCCTCCCTGATATTCATTCTTTATCACTAAATATTCTGCTATCAAGACTACACGCACTTGATCTCACTCCAGGATTTAAGAGTGCTGGTACACAGAGTTCCTTTGTATGAGATGAGACACTTAACCTTTCCAAAGAGAAGAGCTGTTTTTAATCATTACTTCTGATTTGCACATACGGAGCATGAAGCCTAAAATCTATAAACATTTCAGGCTTTTTTGTGGAGTGTCTTTTCCTCTCAAGCACTGCATTTACAGGCCATTTGTTTCCATTCAAAGTCTGAAACTGTGATTTTGCTGCAGCCCCTTCGACAGCTGAGCTGCACCAGCAGAAGTGCTCAATCCATCACTGGGGCTGTGAAACATGCTCCAAAATAAATAAATAATGGCAAACCCGTGCTGTTTGGATGGGGTGCGTGGAGATGGGTTGGGGGGGAGAGCAATTTGTTTAATGGATTTTATTGATTTAGAGATTAAAATACTCAGAGGGTTAGATACAGCGAGACCCTATTTTTTTTTTTTTTTTCCACTGGAAAATCTCAATCACTTACAGTGTCTTTGTGTAAATTCAGAAATTAAATGGAGCTAAATCTATGGCACTGTCAGCTGAAAATCGGTAGGTCCTTGAGGGATAGATGGAGCAGAGAGGAGGATTGTGTCTTGGAGAGTGGTTTATGGGCTCTGCTGTGTCTTTCTGTCCTCACGTTCCCTGTCATCTGCGCTCGGTCGGCATTGTAAAGAACCATGGTCAGATTCCCCAGTGCAGGATTAGGGGTTTGGTTGCTGTTCCTTCTCTAAAGCCCAACTTCCACCCGTGCTCAGGCTGCTCTGCACGGCTCGGTCTCTGCTGGCTGCGAAGGGGAGATGGCAGCAGGGGCAGGTTCTGTGGGGGGAGCGGGGATAAGGGGGGTCCTGGCTGTTAGCTGCAGGCAAGGGATGAGCAGAGCTTCGAGCAGCACAGCAGCAGCTTTGCTCTGCTGCAGCGTGGGTGTAGCCAGAGAATACACTTTGCATTTAAACTGTCTGTTTGTGCAGCGGGTGGCTGCATGTGCCAAGGAGGAGCTGGTGGCCTGAACAAATCAGTGCCGACAGGTGAGGTTAACATCTCCCTTTCGGATGCACACACAGCAGCTCCTGAGGCAGTGATGGGTTGAAACACCCTGATAAGGCTTCTGCAAGTTGAGAGCCCTTGTCCCAAACCTGCTGTGCTCAGGAAACACCTGGCAGTCCTGTTCTGCAGGAACCAGGTCTCCTTTTGGTGTTTTATTTCCAGGAGGATGAGTGCTAGGATCCCCCCAAGATAAAGACCAGACCCTCTGAAGAACCCAGATCCCCCTTCAGACATGAAAACCAGCTTCTGTTGGTTTTCTTTCAAAGGGAGGAGTAAACTGTAAATGATTTTCTGAGTGAATTTGGGAATCTGAGCCGAACTGTAGACACTTGGTGTTTTGATGCTCTTCCCTGAGCAGTTCCTCCTTGTTTCAGACGAGGTGGTGGGAGGACTGAAAATCCTGCTCTACACGGGCATCCAAATTTAGCTGTCACATCTAATATTTGTGGCTGGGCCCCTCTGTGCTTCTGGGTTGGGTTTTTTTCTCCTGGAAAATGGTGATAATTATGCCAGCACTGTGACATTTATGGCTGAAAAGCGGCGCACATGTGTAAAATGCAGGGAAGGGTTATTATCTATCTTATTTACACAGGAGAGGGTTCCCAAAAGAGAAGAGAAAAACCCACATGAATGCGTTGCCTGGATTTCTAATGAGCTGATTTCGCTTATTGCCTTCTAACTGAGCATGAGGAACAAGATGAGATTCAGCAATAAATACGCTCTGCCTGAAAGAGTTAAGCATCCAAGGTAGCAAAGCAGCTGATTTATTTCCTTCTCTCGGAGCTCTTTGCACCAGTCCTGCCTTACTTCATGCGAGATCACACAGCCCCTTGCTCTGCCCCGCAGACAATGTGATCCTGGAAGAGACAATGTAGATAGTAAATTAGAGGAGAAGCTGCATCTATCTTCTTAATGATGTCGTATTCTCTGTGTGGTCATCAAAGGCTCCCACCACCTGTTCCTGCCTGCTTTGTTCCATCCTTTCTGCATCCAGCACATCCACCTCCCCAGCCTCAGGCCGTCCGGCTAGAACGGATGATAAATCACAGTTAGATTTTTTAAAAGGAGAGGATTCTTACTGTTCTGGTGGACAGTTGGATCCCACCTCTGGTCCTCAATAATATTTTAAAGTGAATGAGTGTGCTGGAGGGACACGTCAGTGGCGTGGGTATAGGATGACTGTACATAGTAGTGCGGTTAAAGGAAGCACAGGAGCCAAGGAAATTCTTAAGATGGGTCCCAACTTCCATCACAACATTGCACTAGTGGAGATTTCTTGTAGAGACAGCCAGGAAATGCAAAGAGCATCAGACCAGAGAGAGCTGGGAGTTGTGCTGGCATGCTAGGCGACTGGACAGCATCATCAGTCTCATTTGGGAAATCCCGAGGGTCTTCATCAGGGGGATCGCCAGTAATTGCTTAATTTGAAAGCTGGAACAGGGATAATTGACTGATAGCTCACGAAATCCAGCCTCTCTTTATGCACAGGCAGTGCAGAACCCCTCCATGTCTTTTCTGTGTGCACCACTAAGCAGTACTGGGAGAAGTATTATCAGGAATTGATTCTTCATCATCCCCACTTGAGCCCATCTTCTCAGCTGACACTCCAAAACTGGTGACCATTGGGTGCAGTGGTTTTCCGTGTGCACTGCCCAAGAGTGCAGTGTTGCTTGAAGAGCCCTGATGAGCCCTCAGGTGTCAGGCCAGTTGCTTTCTGCTTATGCTTGCCCTGATTTTGCTGGGTCGGTCGTGTGTTTTTGTTACATCACAACTTCATGCAAGGTGTGAGTGTGGATAACAGCTTTATATGTAGGTCAGGGGCAGCTTTACCAATCTCTCTTATGTTTAAGTGGCAAAAAACAAAAAGCAAGAATTATTTTTGAATTAAAAGCTCCTGTGAGCTGCTGCTGTTGTTCTGCATGGCCTGGAGCCAGCGGGCTTCAGGTGAGTTAGGCTGATGGCTGCTGAGTGGCCGTGCTGAGATTCACGTGCTCTCCCTGTGCCCAGGTGGGACAGAGCCCACTTCGTGCAGCGGTGTGATGCTCAGCGAGCTGAGAACAAAGCAAAGCCCAGCTGCTGCTACACCCACATGGCTGGAATGTACCCTTCTCTTTGCAGGGGTAAATGGTTTCACAAAGGCCGAGGCAGCAGAGAGCGTGGCCTTGTCTGGGGTGTGAAGATGAAGCCATGATGAGCAGAGGGACTTGGGTTCTCAAAGCAGGCTCAGTGCTGGCAGTGAGTTCCCCTGAATGTGCCCCAGCACTGCTTCAGGAGGGAGAATGAAACGTCTCAATAGCGAAGACAGAAATGACAGTCCCCTGTAACCTGACTGAGAAACAAGAGGTGCTTAATTCAGCTGCACCGGGTTATAAATAGGGCCAGGACTGCGCCCCTGACAACCATTCAGGCAGGAAGATATTTCACATCAAAACCTCTGGGTCTTCTGAAACACATGTACCAAGCAGTGATTACCCAACCCTCCAGATGTCTTTTCTCATACTTTTTAATGTACCTCCTCTACTTTTCTTTCACTGAACGAGATACGTACTTAAACATCTAATTTACATAGGGTATTAAATATTTAAGATTTGCTTTAATGGCCTTTTGTTTTCCCAGCCAAAAATCTGATTGTTTTACCTCCCCAACACTGAATACAGAAGATCACTTTAAGTGATTTGTTGTGCACAACCTTGCAATTGCATGAGGACTCAGACAATGTGCTGAGAGAGGGTCCGGACCGGGCAGGTTCAGCTTGTCTGGTTTATACTTGCTGAGAGCAGCTGAAATCATGGAGTATCCCTTTAGTTCAAGAGATGTAAGCCAGGAGAACCTGCCTTGTTTACACTCTTGTACTCTGCCTTGTATTATGATCTATATTTTTGCATCTTATTAGTAACTGATGACCTGCTGGAGGTGGCACAGGGAACCTGGCAGCTCCGAGACCGAATTCTAGTGGTTCTGGTGGGAGCCCAGTCCCTGCAAAGCCACCTTGCAGCCCTCACAGAGAACCTTTCCCCCCATGCAGGTTTCCAGATGAAGATCCATTTCCAAACAGGAAGATACCCTGAAGCCACAGGCACCCTTGGGCCGGTGGCAGGTTTCCTTGTGCTCTCTGTTCTGACACCAGCTCATCCCTCCTTTGCAGGTTGCCACCCAGGACCCGATAGCGGCCGATGGAGCCGCCCCGCTCCCTCCTCACCATGGGCACCGCCAGACCTTGAGGAACAAAGGTATTTCCTGGGAGCTGGTGGAGTACAAATTCCCTTAATTAAAACGGAAAAAGCCATCACGGAAGCGGAGCAGAAGGTGTGAGGGAGGGAGGATGGATAAATATGTCAGGGCTCTGGTGAAGCACGGCTATCCAGGGCTGAGCAGAAGCTGCTGCTCACTGGATGGTGTTTGGGGCTGGAAAGTGAGGCTAATTCAGTGTAATGAGAGGTGAACGGTGCTCAAGACGCTTCCACTGCCACTGGAGACCCCTTACAAACGATTTTGCTCTTTCAGTCATTAATTTTTTATGAAGTTTAATAGGCCTGCAGCCTAGAGACCTGCTTGGGTGTTGATTAGCTTCATATTTTCTCTCATTAATGTAGAATCTGATTAGCCCCTGTTATGAGCATTTCATCTGATTTGGCAAACGGCATTGTTCTGATGTTGAGAGTTACAAGTTTACTTCAGTGGAGGAAATAAAGCCTTTGCCCACTCAGACCCCCCATCAACCACGGCCTCGTTAAAAGGCATCATGTGGCCAGGGGGCTGTTTCCTGTTTAAAGTTCAGGGTGATGCTCCTGCCTGCCTGTACTGTGGGGCTGCACTTTCAGCACAGCTCAGCTTGGGGCAGAGGTGGGAGACCTGATGAGAAACGGTGCCCATCACTTTGGGTGCAGCTGGCTGTGGGATAATTAGGGCTCGGTGGCTTGGGCTGCTGCAGGGGACAGATGCCCAACCCCCCCATCCATGAGCCCAAAGACCTGCTCAGGCCAGGAGCATCTCAGTGAGGAAAAACCTGCAGAGCTTTGCCTCCTATGGACTGGACTGAGTCTGTTCTTGGAGCAAACAGAAAGCTAAATCTTCAGCTGTCTGACCTTAAAATTCCCAGTTTCCCTGTTTCTTCATGCACTGTGGTAGAGGCACACAAGGAGCTTGGTCTTTAAATCCCTTCAAAATTGCTGGTAAATGAAAATAAAAATAGTGTTGGTACAGACTAAATGCTTAAGGGCAGCCAGGGCTGGCTGCATAATGAGTTGGGACAGCGGGAAAGGCAGCATTGCTGCTGACACTCGAGACTCGCTGGCAGCTCCATCAGCGTGCTGCAGCATGGAGAATTCCTAATTCAAAGGGAAGCCCAGCCAAAGCAGGAGGTCTGATGGGCAGTCTGGGCTAAGGTGACACGGACTGGGCTGTGAACTCGGGGCTCATCTCAGCGGATGCAGGAAGCCCGGAGATGCCCGTGTGCTCCTCTGGCACCTCACAGCGCCGGTGCCTGGACCTGGCAGGCAGCCAGGAATGGTTTGTCTTCTTCCGAAGATGAGGAGGATGAAGGTAACCCTCTGCAGCAGGCATGGCTTGCTGTGACCATTTAACGAGTCATGAATGTTTCTAAAGCTGTCAGGAGAACAGCTTGTTATGGGGACAACTGTTACTATCCCTTCCTCTGCCACAGTGGTGGTGGTGAAGGAGGGCTATGGCAATAAATAAATATATATATGTATAAACTGGAGATTCATCCTGCTGCACAGCTTTTCACTCTAGCCCTGCTTTTGTGCTCCCTTTGTGAAAAGTAAAAGAAGTTTTATGAATGACCTGAGCAATTGCAGCTAATGGCTAGAGCTGCAAAACACCCATTGATAATCCCAGGTGAATAATATCTCAACAGACTAAAAGAGTCTTTTACCTGTCTGACACTATTATGGATGTCGTTAGTTAACAAGGATAGTCAGGGGTTTCAGAACAGGCATTAAGTGAGATTGCTTGGGTCATTATTAATTATGCAGATTCTCCATCTTCTTCTGTCAGAACACAGGAGTTAAATAAACACAAATGGATCAAACTGCTGTGCAATAGAAACTTTATGTTAATATAGCAAAATGGTCGGCAGGAGGTGGCAGTTACATTAATCTCTGGTGGATGGAAGTATGCAGGGACTTAAAGAAGCATTTGTTTCCGTTCCCCAGGTAGGGGAACAGAAGTGTTATTTATAGCAGCCCAGCAGGCAGTGGTCCCAGTGTGCTGGGCATGACATACACTGGCAGTAAAGGATGGAGCCTGGCCTGAAGAGTCTGCACTCTGATTTGGCAAATAGCTCAAGAGAAATGACATGAGAGGGCTAAGAGACCGTGTGTCACACAGCAGGGCAGTAGTGAGCAATGCTGTTTCCATTGCTTGTGTGTAAAAGTCAGAGTTCGGGCCTCATCTGACCTCGTCTCACACAGGAGCACAGATTTCCAGGAGATGAAAAGGCACTGGGAGAGAGGGACCTCCAGATTGCCCAGGGTTCAGTGGTGGGACATCCCTCTGGGTGCTGGAGCCTCACGTCCCAGTGCCTGCTCAGGCGTGAGCATCACGTGTTCTTACCCATCAATGCGCCGCCAACACCACCGTGCTGCCTTTTGGGGAGAAAAAGCCCAAACAAGGCTGTTTCTGCCTGACTTTAAATTCCATCCTAGTTATAAGAAAGCAGAAAGTCATCAGGTTTCTGGTGGCTAATTGTTCGGTGCCTGGCACAGGAGGAAAAGGAGGGTGGCAGATGAAGTCCAAGGGCAGCAGCAGCAGCTTTCCAGCAGCTGGTACTGAGCAGGAAAGTGAGAAACAAAGCGGCTGGACACTATTTCCTTAGAACTGTGAGCTGCTTTCTCTGCAGCCTTACACGAGACAGCAAGCCCTGTTCTACTCTATTTATCTGTTTCAGCTTGTGGCAAGGCACACTTTGCCTCTGCTGCCAAGCAAGCTGGGTGTCAAATCAGTACAGATGTGCATAATTCAAGCTGGCACAGAAACTGATGGATTTTGCATTGGACATGTTTATTTTCTTCTTGCAAGGCTTAAGCATGTCATTTGCTGTCACACATGCCCTTGTGAAATCTTGGCAAGAAATCAATTTGATTTTCAATGTCAAGCAGCTTTCTTTAATGTCTCTAGATAAGGTTTGTGTGTATTCTGTGCTGGAGGAGTTATGTATGTACCACCTGGGGTCAACAGCAGAAAGCTCCCTGGGAAATCGTTGTGCTCAAAATTTCAAGCAAATCTCTTCAGAGCTGTTGCCTCTTTCCCACCCCTTCCAGAAATGGTCATTCCTACTCCCCCTTTCCAATATAACATGTAACACCCGTGCCCCAGCAGCACAGGGCACCGCAGGTTCTTTGTGTTGTCCTTTTTGCACGAGTCAGGGCTGGGTTTTTAACAAAATCCCCTTTGCTCTAAGCTGCCTAGGGCAAGGATTGCTGTCTGTCTTCTTGAACTGGGCCATACTGGACCCCGTTGCCCCTTGTATGTTATATTTGGAACAGCCTCACAGCTCTGATAGTCTTGAGGGTTGGATGTCTTGGGCGTTGGGGAAGGGCGAGTGGTCAGGCAGGATTCTTTGGCTTTTGGGGGACATTTGATGTAAGAAATAGTCAAGTGGGATGTGTTTGTGTCTCTTGTTGCTGTTAGTTCTGTGAATATATTCAGCTTCCTTTTAGCATCATGTGTGCGACACCCAGGATACGGTGCTTAGACTCCGGCAGAGCACCAAAGCCTCTGTGTATGAGGGGAGCAGAGGATCTTGTAGATCTTGTAGATCTCATGTGCTGAGCAGTGCCGGGGAGGTGAGTGAGGTGAGGGAGGGGATCCCCAAGGAACAATGATGTAGTTTTTCCCATTCAGGGAAGGACAGCCCTCGAAGCTGGTGCTTTATTCTGTTTGAGGAGATCCTCTGCCTCTTGATGTAGGCAGATAGCTCAAGTATGTGTCCTGTGGCTTTATGCAAGCTCGTGGCCGTTGGGTTCTCTAATGAAGGAATTACATCCTACTCCCTCCCAAAGTGTGCAGTGATTGCTTCTCCCCACCTTACGTTGGGTTTTGCTTGTTGTATTGCTTTCCCTCTGGTGGGTGAAGTAATTCCTCCATGAATTTGTCCTGCTTTAGGATTAATAGAGAGTAAAGGAAAACAGTATGGAACAACTGCAGGTTTGTCTTGAGAAGAGGGTGAATCTGTTCCTCCATGTGATGTACCATTTCTTTTCTTCGTTTCACCCTTTTCCTTCCACACAGTAGTTAAAAGCTCTTGCTATTTATACATTGGCTGCACATACATTCAGCGTCAGACTGCAGCGCCTGATACAGGCTCCCCTGGGAGGCCAGGCACGGAGGAGAGGTTACCCCTCTCCCTCGAACACGGTCTCTCACCAGGAGAGGCTTGACGCAGAACAGGGAAGCTGCCTTGGAAACTGTCTTAAGCATAAGCAGATGGCACCAAAATCTGATAGCACTTCAGGAGTGTGAAATTCATTAACTCCCCTCCCCACTCCCCAAATTAATATTTTTAAGCCAAGTCTTACGGAATTTCTGGTCTGAGTTTTGTGTTCTGATAGTTTTGCTCTGGGGAGCTGCTTCTCAGCCGGAAAAGCAGCCTCGTGACTCTGATGACTGCAGAAACACCATCTCCCTGAACAGTTTTAAGCACTAGTGACTATCACCGGCTCTTGCAGAGAGAATCCAGCTCCACGGCCTTGCTGGGTCCTGCCTAGGAGCTGAGGGAGAGAGGAGGCTTTGAAGTTCAAATGCAGTACAGTTTTCCCCTGGGTCTGTCACTTCTCAGTGTGTTATAAGCAGCTCTGAATGTTTGTCTAACTTACATCAGAGTGTTTTACTCCTGATCTGTTTGGTTTTGACATGTGTGTGCGTAGGAAAGCTAAGGCAATCTCTTTGTCCCAGTCCTTTCATACTGATGAGGTTGGAGGAGGCTGCAGTTCAGGGCTGGGGCTTTGCTGGGTATTCACAGGAGTTGTTCGGGATGGGAGCGTGGAGCAGGTGCCTGTTGGCAGCTCCTGTCTGGTCAGTGGCATCACCCATGTGTGGCTCTACATGAGGAAATGGACTGCTCAGCGTCTGAGACCCTCTGCCAGTTTTTGTTTGGGACTGGGGATGCTGCAGGAGCTCAGGTATGTGTCTGCCAGAATGCAGCCAGCCCCTCTGGCAAAGGCTCTCTGTGCTGAACCTTTGGCCTCGGGGACTCAGCTAACCCCCTTCCTTGATTTTAATGCCCAGGACTGACTTCAGCACCCAGTGCTATAAGCCTCCCTGTTCCTCACCTGGCTTGAAAATGTGCCAGAGACCTTTGGGCCTTTGGCTTTCCCTCCTCTCAGACAGTTCAGGTGGTTGGTGCCCACCCACGCTGGGCTGTGCCCACCCTGTGGGTTACTGGTACCACTGGTGCTCTGCAGAACCGCCCGGATCCTCAGTATCACTCGATGCACAGCAGTGTGTATCGCCCACATAATGCTTACGTATTGTCTTGCTCACGGGAGACAGACAGGTTATCGAACCTGCCACAGGCCTGGGGTATTTAAGCTAAAGGGAGTTGTACAACTAATGTTAGAAAAAAAAAAAGACAGGAAAATGTGATTTGTAACACAGGAATGCTGCTGATGCATTCGACAGGAAAGCCAGCAAATTCCTTGGTATCTGAGCTTAGTTTCTCTCATCAGAAAAATAAGAACAGCCAAGTGGCTTTTGCATGTGTTTATCCCCCAGTGGGTAACCTCATTCTTGTCAAAGAATGTCCAGGATTCTCCTTCTTCCTACTCGTATTGCTCAAGTATTACACACATCAACAGCAGCTGAAGAGGAATTGTGAAATCCAAGAAAAACCTGCTCTGTTGGGAAGCAACAAACTTTCTTCTGTCCCTGCAAGGACAGATTCAGTTGTTGTCTGGGGAGGCAGGGGTACACAGAAAGCTTTGAATACAGTCCTGTTAGATCACTGTGTTTGCACCCGCTGCTGCCTGTTCCCCATGGGCTCCTGCTGACATTAGCAGGAGTTTTGCATGAATGAGACTGGAATAAAAAACCCCAGGATTTGCCTCCTGCTATTTTATTCTAAAGCATTCAGACCCAAGTGAAAGAGCACAGGAGCAGAGGATGTCCCCACTGCCGGCCTCGGCGCCTTTGCTCTTTTCAGGGCTGAATCTCTGTTTCCCTGACTGGGGCAGGAAAGCACCAGAGTTTCTTTATTCTCATTACCACTAAGCCTTGCAAGTAATTAAATCTGTAGTTGCCTGGCCATCTCATGTGGGTTTTATGATGCAGTTAGGTTTGTCTGTGGAGTCACAAGTTTATGATGGAAATAAGCAGTGGTGTGGGGGACTGAGGTGCTTTATGAACAGGCGTGTTGGCCAACCTGCTGTGAGTCAGGGCATGAAGCCCCACTGTCCTCATGCTGCTAAATAATCCATAGGTGATGTGCAGGTACCTGCTGGAGTTTCAGTGAGAGTGTGCAATTAATGAGTGTGCCACGACTTTGGTTATTACTGAATGTTCATCACAGTTACACCAACCTCTTTAAAAGGACAAGCAAAAAATCGCAGAAGGTCTTGGCTGTCAGTGTCCCATCAGCCGTGGGTTTGGCCTTTTCTCCACAGCCACAGACTGTCCTTAACTGTGCGGGGACCTCTGGGTTTTGGGGCTCTACTTCTGAATTAATAGCAACATTTTTCAAGACAGAAAAGTGGTCTGGAGGTGACCACCATGGGATGGCTCTGGAAGGGCCTGATCCATGCCCTGTTTCACCAGTTCTGGTGGTAAGCTGCCTTCTAGATCTGCAGAGTGCCGTCCTTCAGCGGGTGAGGAGAATGGTGTTTGGGTGTTGACACTCCCCTCCAACCTCGTTTTATTTTGCAATTAATTTCTAGTCAGGGTGGTAATTCCTATTGCACTCTTAATGATCGGGAATATTTGGCAGATTAACAACATTCAGCTTTCATCTTCTCAGGGGAGATAAGAGAAAGGATTAAAGGCAAGGAATTTCCTCGCTAAATGCTGTTGAGCCAGTGAGTACAGAGTCTAGACACGTGAAATCAAATGAGTGAAAACAAAGGAAAAGTTCAGGAGCCCCTTGCCACTGCCAGTGGGATTTACCCTTTATTTACTGCTGACAGTCCATCTGCCAGCTCCCGAGCAGCACTGAAAGGGAGACTACACCTGTCAGCGCGTCTGCGAGGCAGAGATGGAGCAGATGTTGGAATTTGCACCACTGAAGCTAAAATTTGTCATATCTAGGATAAAACTGCTAATGGGGAGGGGTGAAAATGGTCACCCCAGTTCAGTGCTTGATCCTCTCCTTTCTTCCTCCCCTTCCCTTTCTGCTTTGCCAAGTGCACGTTCCCTGCTCAGCTTCAGCAGAAAGGAATAAGTCACTGAAGAAATTTAATTTCACTACTATTCAATCAAGCCAGAATAATGTGTTTAATATCTGTGCAGCATCAGGGAGGTGGAAGATTCATGCGCTCCGAGGAGGCGAGGGAAGGAGATGCATTAAAGCCCCTGCCTTGGTTTACCACGGTATAAATTCACCCTCACACACGTGAAATACATTAAGGAGAGCTGCAGTACAAATCAGCAAGGAGCAGGAGGTCCCAAGTCAAAGGAAGAATGATATCATGGGCTTTTACCTTATTACCTCTATATATTCTGGTGTTTGTTATTAGTGGGGAGTAAAATGCAAGGGCTGAACGTGAGGGTGGGGCGAGGAAATACGGGGTGAAATGAAGTCAAGGATATTGAGGTTTAATATCAGTGGTGGCTTCTGAGCGGTGATGGCTGTGAGGCTGCATCAGGCTCTCCCATGAGGAGAGGTCGGGCTCCATCGGAGCATGCAGGAGCAGATGGAGTGAAGCGCTGAGCAAGGGGCTGTGGGGAGCAATCCTTCGGGCGGTGAGGGATCGGCTAATAACCGTGCTTTCCGCTTACTTAGCATATTCCATCTCCAGGGCACTTAACACACATTAAACAGCTAATACCCACAATTTCCCAGTTTCCTGGGGGATGCTGTGGATGTGTGTCGTCAGCCCCACCCTGCTGCTGGGGAAACTGAGTCAGGTCTGATGCTGCAGTGGTCGCATGGATCTTCTCAGACCGCCAGTCCCAGGTCCCTTGGATCCACTCCCTCCCACGCCTGGCTGCTGGCTTGGTGTTTGTGCACAGTAAATTTGTGACACGAGCCCTTGGAAGCCAAAATTGGATGTGAGACCGTGCTCGCTTTACACACAACCACGATTGCTCTGACTCCCAAAGAGTCTTGAGCAGCATGTTGTAATGACAGATGTAAGTTGAATTTGCATGAACTCTTTGGGAATCCATAGCGTTTAAGAGTGGATGTCAATGGAATTGAGCGCAGCCATCGGATATCAGCCCCTTGCTGCTAGAAGAACGGCGAGCAGAGCTGAGGCATTTGGGTTTTGTTATGAACCAGAAGCTATCGATCCTGCAGCAGCAATCCGCTCCATAGGCAGGATTCCTATTACATCAAATGACTGATGGAGTTTTAATCACTTTGCCTGATAGCGTCTAGTGCAAGAAAAATTATATTCTTGACTTTCCTCTTCCATGTGGATTGCAGAGTCCTGACGGGCTTTTCCAAAGTCTCAGACTAACGAACTGCCAGTTGGGAACCAGCTTATGGATAACCTGCTGTCTGCCGCTAAGTACAGGCACACTCATCACTCTCCTAAATTTAAACTGAGTAGAAGGTATGAGGATATATATTGCTATTTAAAGTAGAATGCTTTTCCTGTCGGACCAAAATGTGTATTTATGTGCATGTGTTCCTTTACTTGGGACATTGGGACATTTCCCAAAATTATTACAAATTTCAGATTGTGGGCAAGTGGCGTGTGTTTAAAAGCTATCTGTCACTTGAACAGAGTCAACAGTCCTCACTTTAACTGGCTTTCACAAATTCCAGTTTTATGACATCAAATGATGTGCTCAATAGTAAAATTATTTTTATCAGTTTTAATCTGTCATTTTGAGACAGTTACTGATTTGCTGTATCAATAAGATCAGCATCGTTGAAGTTAACTGAGATTTACATTTCTAACTTAATTATGAGCTCACTCAGTTTTATTTGAAGCCTCACTTACAAAATAAATAACTTTGCGTGGTGCATCTCCCCAGCAGCATCTCAGGGATGCCGCTAAGAGTCATAGCCTGCTCTAGCATCTCAGCTCAAGAAAGCAAAGGGGTTCGGTGCTCTCAGAGGTAGCCATGGTGTGAGGGCAGCCCTCCAGCAAAGCCCCACTGCTGGGCACTCTGGATATGCCCAGAAAAGACTAAATCGCACATTTATCCTTAAGGATTTTTATATCCTTAAATACTTTTGTAAGGGTTTTACCCAAAATCTTTTCCCTCTGGGTCAAAGCAGGATTGCTCCCACTGTTGGCACATTCGTGACTTCACTGAATACAAGTCCTGAGGGTGCAGAAATTCTTAATGTGTGTTGAGCATCTGCTGTGTGTCCCACCTGTCACAGCCATGTGGAGAAGCTGTGTGGACATGGCCTTGTTCATTTAAATACAACTTTGGATTTCCTTCAGTGGTAACAGGATAAAAATACGGCTGTGGCCTCTTTGCCCCAAAGATGAGTAGAAATTTTTCTTAATATGTGAGATAATTAGCACGGTTTTTGTTCATTAGTAAAAACAGTGTGAGCCCTTGCCCTTATCCTGAAGAGCTTCTGGTTCTGCTGGCCAGCCTTGTGCATGGTACAAGACATGAACAGCCTTTTATCTGAAAATTAATTTGCAACACGAGCAGCTTCGTGATAACCAAGAGATTATTTCTTCCAGCCCTGGGACATCAGGTCATAGCTCTCAACTCCAGCAGACCTGCTGGGTCACAGGGCAGCCCGCGTTACCTTGTCTGTGCAGCAAATGGCTCAGCTAAAAGTCGCTGTGGGAGGGCACAGCTCTGGTTGGGATCGGTATTGGGGATCAAAGAGCATCGAATAAAGCCAAAGGCCCAGCTTTGGATCGTTGGAATAGTTCAGGCTTTTCCTCTGTCGTAAATGTCCCTCTTCAGCACGCTCTGTGGTCTGTACTCCCAGCTCCGGAAGGAAAAGCCACAGCAGTGTTGTGCCACCAGCGAAATCCCAACTGCTGCTGGTCCCTGGGTCCCTGCCAGGACCAGGACTCCTCCATCTTCACTGCCTGGGCAACCTTTCTGCCCCTTTGGTCACCACTGAACAGGAACCAGAAAGCAAGCCCAGCTCCAAACTGGTGAGCATCCATGCTCGAATGCCACGTGTGAATGGAAGCGATCTCGTTTATCTGTTCAAAAGGCTGCGCTGGTTCTTGGTCTGTGCTGGGAAAAGGGAAGTGAGAATGATGATTGAAAAAGACAACCACAACAAGAGAACCGTGGCTGTGGCTTGCTTCTTGATTGGAAGTATTTAGAAGGTGATGCTGGAACATGAAAATAATTAACTCAAGAAGAAATCATGTTCCCTGCTTCCATGTTTCCTGGCATCCTGGTAGGCCTAACATCTGGGTGTCCTCAAGACATTTGATGCATTTCATTCATCATACATGACATTTGCATAATGCGAACATCATACTTTATGCAGATGCATCCTTGAATATTTCACAAATTATGATTGCTATTTAAACTTCCCATAAATAAAACCCACAGGGACTTGCCCACTTCTGAATGTGTGAAAATGTGAGGTCCAAAGTGACTCGTTACTTGCACTGGCACACCATAAATTCCCTTTATATCAGGAGTAAATACAGTGTCTTTCATTTTAATTTCTTTCTAAAGCCATTAAAATTCTATTAGCTGTTTGTGAATATTATTTCATGCCATCTGCATTTACTCCTAAGTTGTGATAGCGACAGCTGCAATAATTTGTATGCATTTTCTGTGTACAGTTAGTTATTGAGAAACAGAACCTTCCTCCTGCGTTGCTATAGAAGATATAGCCAAATACAGAGATGGTTTGTTTGTAAATCTAAATCCCCAAAGTATTATTTTATTTATTAGGACAACAGAAGGGAAAATGGAGGATGAGACAAGGGAAAATGTTTGATGTTATGTGACAAACAGTCAGTTTCTCCTTTTCACTTATTTATTCGTCCCTTGGTCTCAGTGTGGGGTGGGAATGAAAGTGGACAGTGGAAGAACAGACATGTTTTGTTCTGCCATGTTTTCACTTGTGAGGGCCTGAAAGCTTCTGTTGTGTAAAAGTATGATTTATTTTTTTAATTGAGTGCCATTTACGTGTCATAGAGATGCTGAGCAGGAACTCGAACAACAGGATGTGGTCCCTACGCCAGCATTAGCCGTAGGGTCCCCTCCGTTTCCACTAGTGGAGGATGGAGCCAGCAATCCTTAGCCAAATTGTCTCAACACAGCAGAGCGATAAACTTGGACAGCAACAGGTCAGCTGCCAGGGCCCTGGTGTGGGTGACCGAACATCCATGCACTCTTTCATTAGATATTTACTTCCATGAGCGCTCTCGGGGGCAGCATACATCCATGCATCACTTCAGCCCTGCTCTGGGACCTGCCTTAGGAGTCGTGTGACAAACAATCCTAGGGTGAGTTTCCTCCAAAGAGAGGTGTTTATGCCCAGAGCTGGCCAAGGTCTTAATTTCGTGAGCGCCGAGCTAGACGACTGCCAAAATATTTTTGCAGCTTGATGCATGTGCTTGAGCAAGTGCGTCCCTCTCTTTTATGCTCATACAAAGCCTGGCTTGAAAATACACAGGTGATAAATGCTTCAGTATTTAACCATGATTTACCTGTGGTGAGTGAAGGAAAAATTATGCAAATAGGGCCTGAATCGGAGCAATGAGCCCCTTTATATTCTCCAGCAAATGTCATCATGTAATGTTTTATGAATTGCCCACTTTCCTTTGAAAATAAAACACTCCTCCCTTTAGACGTTCACGATTGTACCTGAGCATAAATTCCAGAGGAATGGTAGCCAGATTAAAATGGTCCCCGAATGGCATGAGTTCATAAAGAAACGGGCTCAGTACTGTTGAAGAACCTCCCAACCTTCTGACTTGCTCCAGATCCCGGTCCCTGACTCACCCTGGTGCTCCTGGGATGGGAACTGCTTGGTCAATGGCAAGGGTAGGACTAATGGAAGGAGGGAAGGTAAAACTGCACAGATCCCTTTTCAAATACCATTACAATCAAGACAAGAAAAGCTCTTAAAACACAGCAAAGTCCCTGGAGTGAAAGTCCTTTTCATTTGTGTGTAGATAAAACCAATCTTCCCAAAGGTGAAAAAGCAATGTCACGCAGAATTTCCACTTCTCTCATCTCTGGTGTTTGTTCTGGTCCTCTGCAGCCCTTGGAGGGGCTCAAACATCTGAGAAAAACAAATTTCAGAGCATCACTTTGAATAATCCCGACTGAGTCATCAATTTAAATACCTAATTCCTATTAGTGCTGTTCATCATTGCCCCTGAAAAGCTTTGATGAGGTTATGGCCGTTTTCACCAAGAGGACAAGAGAGTTGCTGTCACACTGTGATTCAGCATTCCTCCCCTCCCCAAACTGATTGCTTCATGCTCAGAGCATTAAGAATTGCTGTTTGGGGACCAGGAAAATGAAGGAAACCCCAGCCAAAGCAGGACCTCTTCTGTAAAGAGCCGCTCAGCCTCAGGAAGACAGTCTCCCTGAGGTATAATGCTACGTTCCAGAGAGATGCTTAAGGAAGACGTGTAAATGGGGAGATCCAGGAGTTAGCCTCCTGGAGCTGTCTGGACAATGACCAGCTCCCTTCTCTGCTGTCCTTTCCTCAGGAAGAGATGCTGTAAGGCACAGGGCAGCATCATGCCACTTCACAATCCTTGTGCTCGGCCAAAAGTTGCTCTCAGCCTTAACCCATATTTATGAGTTTGAAAGCCTACTATTTGGGCTTCACTGTAACAGCTTTTAAAGGCTACGTGGAGATAAAAATCAATGGGAAATCAACACAGCAGATGCTAAGTGACTGAAAAAATGAAGTCGTTGATTGCAACCCAGAGACCTCTGGTGCAAAAATAACTCTGTAGCTCCTCCAAGACATGGCCTGGTGAATCGAATGGCAGGGAGAGACTCAGACCGCATCACTGGTGTCCGCTTGCTGGAGTTCTCACTAAAGCAAAGTCTAATTTTAATTTATTATTGTAATACCATGTAAAGTCTGTTTAGGGAAAGAAAACGCCTTCTGCAAGGTAGATGCTTGTCTTCATCCCGTGCAGGCTAGCAAAATGAAATTATTCTCCAGAGCTGATAGCCCCAAACAGGCAGAGAAACATCTATAAATCTCGGATACGGCTGTTCTTTATCTTACGGGCTCATTAATGGAGTGATGGGCCCTGGAAGAGAAATTGCCTTTTGTGTGATTAGCAGGTTTGTTGACAACGAGCCTCCTGACCTTACCAGGCAGCGAGGCAGCACGCTGCTCGGGGCAAGCACAGAGAGTAATTATTGCTGTGATAGCTTTTGGTCCAAGCCAAAATACAAAAAAAGCCAGTCCCTTTAGTAGCCTTGAAGGTCACCGGGTTTTGCTGTGTGTGATGTCTTGGGTTCTGTCACCGAAATGAAACTTGAAATATTATTCTGTTCCCTCTGTAATATCGATGAGTGTCGTGGACAGGCTGGTGTTTTCCACTTGTGATCACTCACACATGGGTGAGGTGAGCTCGGAGTCAAAGCTGGAGGCTGGAGAAGGGCTCCTGGTATGTGTGAGCCAGGGGAGGAGTGGGATAGGAACTGTGAAGGGATTTCTCATGGTGTTCCTGGGATCTGGACATCATCCCAGCACTGCCAATGTAAACCTACATCCCTGTTGTCAGGGAGTACCTGTCCAAAGGCAGCAGATGGAAGTCAATAAAACGATCTGGAGAGACGAGAGCTCCTACTCCGAGCTCTCAGAGCTGCATGACTTGCTGCAACCTCCTCCTATTACATCGGCTTTCCTCCCTGCCACAAACTGTTTAGTTCACAAAACTGAAATTATGGAAGATGCTGCAGAGAGATGCAGGGCTAATGATCTCCGATTTACTCCCAGTCCCACTGGCAGTTTAGCTTTACGGCACAGGGTAGTTTTAATTAGTTTTTGAGTTTCCTCTTTGGAAGCCCACAGGCTCCAGATGGTAGGTGATCTCATCACCTCCCCGTTGCAGGGGGTTTGGCCTGTTTTGCTTCTCTTCAGCTCTGCCCTGTTCCTGTGCAAGCAGGGTGAAGCAGCCAGGTGGGAGCAAGGGATTGACAAGAAGTAAAAAGGAGGAGTCCTTGCTGCTACAACCAGAGTATCAGGTCCATTAACTTTAAACCACTGAGTAGCCTCAGAAGCCCTTGTGTGTTTTTCATGTACAGAAGAGGAGAAAGACCGAGACTGAATTAACATGGATCACGCAAATACATCACTGCCCTGAGTAAGCACTGTCATCCACTCCTGTGAGCACCCTTTCCAGTGACAGATTCATGGTCCTCAGAGAAATTAGACTCAGTTGTGGATGGAATCTAATTTCATCCCTTGTCATTAAACATCTGCAGCCCAGATTTGCTGTCCTACCCAGCCTGAGAACGACACTGCTGAAGAACCGCTGATCATTCCAGGGAATTCCCTCACCATTTTCCATGAAAAGTAGGAAACTGGGGCTGGTCCTGAGCACGTCCCAGCAGCTCTTTTGGAGCCAGGAAGGCAGTGCTCCATCCGTCCCCAGGCCCTCAGCTCCAGGACTACCACGCACAGAGCCACCCGAGCATCTTTCCATCCCCACTGCAGACAGGGTCCAATGGAGATGTGTAGGTCTTGCTGCCCAACACAGTGATAAAACAGCAGCACCAACAGGGAATTACCCTGCAGATGAGGAAATCCAGCAAGGAGCTGCTCTCAATAGGTGAAATTCTTCTTGCCCTTTCCTGCTCTTGGTGATCCCCCAAGACCAGAGCAGTTCCCAGCATAGTGCCTTCCATGAAGGCAGCCTGAGCTCATTTCATGTGTAAATGACAGTGAATCAGGAACTTCCCGCTGTTCCCCAGGATAACACTTCCTGTAATTTGCATGATAAAATTCCGCTGATTTCAGATAGCGTTTCTCAGGACAGCTTATTTGACACCCAGACTGTATGTTAGGGAATAAATTATTTGCTGTGCTCCTAACTGATCACAGTCGTGAGTTCTGATTTGCTGACATTGAGTCCCAAACAAAAGCACAGAACCTTGTCTAATAGCACTATAAAAAAGGATATTCAGAAAATATTAACAAGTTTCATATGGTAATTTATGTAAATATAAACCATAACTCAGTTGAAAAGATTCCGTTGAACCCATAGAAAGAGTTTGAAAGCCAAGGTTTTCATGATAAAACATAAATTGATACTTAGTCTTTACAACCCAAGTGGAGTGCATTCTGGTATAGAACAAAGAAGGGAAAACCAGAAGCTGCACTTTAAAAAAGCAATGCATCTCCCAGTGTGGAGTTTAGGGTCTTCCTGAGTGCCTCCGGGGATGCTCTTCTGGGACTATGAACAGACCTTTTCCATCTCCATCTCTGTAGAAGAAACACACAGCACCCGTTACAAGTGCAGACTGCCGCTGTCCCTGGGAGCCTGTACAGTCAGACACATCTCCTTTCTCCCATCCATGCCACAGGGATGCAAACCCTCCCTGGGCACGACCCATCCAGATGACGAGATGGAAGCAAACCCAGATGACAAGACAACTTCATTCCAGGAGCATGCACTGCCTGTCCCCCTGAGACCAAGGGTGAGCACTCAGTCTGTTCCCAGCGCATCCAAGATCTGCCAGTCAGCCATTCCCACCCTGCTGATGAGCTGCTGATGCAGAACCAGTGAAGACACTGGGCTTCCTTTGGGTCTATGTGCCTTCATTAAGGTCATTTCCAACCTTCTCAGAGCCAGCTCTTCCATGCCCAGTCTGAGTTTTGCAAGGACTGTGTATTTTAATTAAAGACTTTTAATTAGCCTGCCCATAATCTGTCAGAGCTCTCGTGCTGAGGCATAATTAATGTATTGAGCCTCTACCTTGCAACTTCCACTGTATGTGTGCCTTCAAAACAAATCTGCACTTGGGTTTGAAGGGACGTAACAATAACAGTACTTGGCACTTCTGTGGCTGGAATGACTGTATTGTGCATTTATCAAGTGTCTTTCCCCTGAGGCTGTCCAAAGGGCATCGGTAAGATGTGTGTGTACTCAGCACCTTGCAAGATTGAGCCTCCAGCACACAATCAATATTTATAAATTATGCTTCAGCCTCAAAGCAGTGGGGGCTTTGGGGGGAGGGATTTGGGGGGGTTATGCTTCGCTTTGTTTCCAGTGGAAGATAAATACTGAAGGTCTGAACTTGAGCTATACCCAAAGCCAAATTTTCAACACTCAACATTTAAAGACAAGCTCTTCTAAATAGCTCAGTGTCCACTTCAGCACCAGAAGAAGGGTTTAGATTGTCAGATTGTTTAGGGCACTGGTCTGGGTCTTCACTGGAAATGGGCTTTCAGTGCTGGGAGATCTCTGGCCGTTGGGGCTGCCAGCTTCTTCTACAGCTGAGTCACATAGAGAGACGTTAGCACTGCAGAATTATGGCACGAGAACTTCACGATGGCCACAGCACGCTGTCCTGAGATAGTGTCTCCTTACCAGCTGTGGGTAACAGGCTGTTTGCTGAAGCACAAACCCCGTTACAGCCGCCTTTGCCCAGGCTGGAGGGGCTGGTTCGGTTTGCAGCACAGAGAAGACCACAGCCCAGCATGATGTGGAGCAGGCAGAATGGAACCTGTGCTTCATCTAAGTGAGATAAACTATTGAACGGTGAAGATGTGATTTTGACCAGCCCTGATCCTTGATTTGGATGAGGTGGAAGAGCTCTCACTGCTCACATCTCAGCTTAAGTTCGACCCACGTTCCCATCGTGGTCTCTGAGCATGATTCACAATCCACCACCCTTTGGAAATCCAATTTCCCTTTGTCTCCACTCCTCCTTGTAGGCAGGGAATGCATTTCATGCTGAGGGGAATATTCCTGAGGCTGAGTGATGGAGCCCCAGCCAGCCCTGCTGCCGTAGCCGAGCTGGTTCTCTCAGTGCAAGACGATGCTGGAGGGATGCTGCAGCTTGAATTGCTCTTGCCTTGGCCTGGCATAAATCAGAGCTGCTCCCCAAAGGGCTCTGGAGGCAGCAGCCCACCTCTCTCCACCCCATTCCTCATTCCATGTTCCCACTGCACGGCCAGGTATTATGTGTTAACTAAAAATGGAGACCCAGAGACTCGAGTGTGACTGTGAGTCACTGGTTCAGCCGGGTTCTTTATTATTATTAATGATGAAATACTGAGGCTGGGCTGCTAATGAGTCTAAACTCCCTCCTGTGTGTTTATTTTTCTTCCCCCTTCAAACTGTCATTTCAGAGTAAATTACTTTTCCCTGCATCTTTGTCAGGCAACACTGTACCAGTACATCCACCCCCATCTCACCCTCTGCTCTAATTTCAGGCTTATTCAGTTTCTCTCAATGCAGTTTACTAAGCAAAGTACGGCATATCCTCCCATCTGTCTTACTTAAGTGGCACGATGCGCCTCAACAGCAGATAGAGACATCATTTTTATTATGCTCAGTTCTGGTTCTTGGTTTTTTCTCTGAATTATTTACTAAGCCATTACCAGAAAAGGGGGGAGAGGTGTGGGGCTGGAGGGAAAAAAAAAATAGCATTCTTAAAGTGGGGGGGGAGGAAGAGCAAACAATTTTTCAAGCATCACTCAAAAACTCTGCTGTGATTTTCTCGCCTTTGTTCCATCTCGTGCTAAACATGTTTGTGTCAGGCAAACAACCCACGTTAGATGGAATTTCACACCATTCAAGGCATCAGTGTCTCCAGCCTTAATGTGTATTATGTTCAAACATGCAACGTAATCCATCAAAAACCCCTGCAGACCTTGCGCTTTCCTCCGGATTTGTCTGTTTGAAGCCTCCCTCCCCGTGCACGCACGTAGCCAACCTTCTGTCGCTGGGTTTTTGTATTTATTTGGAAACAGCAGACCAGATTCTCAGTCAGTGTACGCTATCACAGCTCCTCTGGCTTCCTGCCCGCGGATTTATCCTGGCAGAGGGGACTCGCTCGTTGCTGGCTGGAGTCTGTGGTAGGGGGATTAGCTGGGGGGTTTATCCCGGGGTCCGTTCCAAACGCAGCCGAACTGACCGAACCGCTGGCATCCCAGCCTTCCCTACGGCCATGTGCAAGCCATTCCCTGCCTCCCTCCCCACACTCACCTGCAAAGAATATTTAATTTTGCCAGGAGGAAAATATTCGGAGCTGGAGCACAAGGTTTGTAATACCGAGGGAAGGCGACTCGTGGAGGAGCCTGGCCCAGGGGCGGCAGCGCTGCCGTTGGGGAGGCTTTGCTGGCTGAGGGAAGGACCAAGCAGAACTGCAAGGGAAGGGTTGTGCAAACCAGGTCTAGAAACCAGGAAATCAACCCCACTGCAATAGGGAGGAAAATGTGGATTTGATAGGGACAGGAGAGCAGTTACTCCTCTGGAAGGAATACTGGGATAAGTGGCATTACATTGACACAGATATATTTACATCAGTTGAGAAAACATTGATTAACTATGAAGTTGTAATTTAGAGAGCAACACTGTGGTGAAAAACATGCCTGCCTTTGCTGAGAAGGTTTTCCTTTCAAAGCGATCTCCAGCCAGTTCTGACCCTCTCTTCACAGCAGAGCCTGCTTGAGGTTTCTGATAGAAATAGCAGGAAATATTGTGGTGTGTTAATTCTGCTTTTCACTGGGGACTTTGATTTCTCCTTTGGACTTTTTTTTTCTTTTAACCCAGCCTTCCCATCAAAGTTTGTTTTTTCACAGTGCACATCTTCATCCATCCTCACCCAGTGCTTACCATTCTATAACCAGGGCAATTTCTGCAAATCAGAAAGCAAACCCATTAACATGTGAAGTGGAATGAAAAATCTTGAATTTCTGATCATTAAAGGGTTTGGAAATGCAGGAAACAAATAACTTCCCTCTCCCTTAGTCCAAACCAAAGCTGCCAGATAAAATTCTCCCATCAACTGCTACAGATGAATGGTGGCATGTTTGCATGCCTCTCCCAGATGTGACAACAATAACCATCATTAAGTTTTACATTTTACACGTTGATCCCACATACCAGGCTAATGCACAACATATTTTTCCAGCCACTCTGTGTAGAGGAAAGGAGGCACAGCTCCTGAGGTTTGCCTGACCCTTCCAGGGCAGCAGAGGTTTTTGCACCACCAGCCACATCCCAATGGAGATGTGCTTCACCGGAGAGCATCCCCGGACTGCCCCTTCCAAAGAGGGTGCCTTGTTCCTGCTCTGCAGAGGGGGATGCACATATGCTTAATTGCTCTCCAAATGTCAGTGGCAATTTGCATAAACCTTGGTTAGGCTTTTGGGGAGGCTGAGGTTCCTGTGAATGGGGAAGGAGCAGAAGGGGCGTTGGGGGGGAGGAGGAAAGGCTTTGTTGGCCTTGCTGCTTGTGTGAAAGATCGTGCTTTGTGCTCGGAGGCCAGCTGTCTGCTCCCCTCTTTTCTTACATCCTGGCAGCAACTTTCTTCACGCCTTTCTGGGAGCTCTTGCCAGACTCCCTGTGAGAGGGAGATATGTTTGTCCTGGTGCTGCATATGCTCTTGCTTTTTCCCTGGGTGCTGCTGCAGCCCCAGGATGTGCTGGGCTGCAGGGACACACCAGCTTGTGTCGATCAGGGTTCATGAGCCTGGACCACTCACCCCCGGGCATTACGGGGGGCTCTGGCTCCCAGGAGCTGATGATGGGAGATGGGGCCCATCACCAGCCAGGGGAGGATTGATGGCTCCACTCTGATGTGGTCACATGAGATGTCCCATGTCAAACAGATCTCGAGGCTGCAGTTGAACTACGCCTGATGACTTTTAATGACCAGTTAGGCAAATATCTGCCAAAAATAGATTAGACAGACCAGACTTTTCTTTGTACCTTTTGAGGGGGAAGAACTATGGGCCACGCTTTTCATCATCCTACTTTCTACAGATCATTTCCAAATGAGGATTCCCAAAGCAGCATGGCACAGGAGATGCTCCAGACTTGTGACGAGTCTGCAGTACCTGCCCAGGGTTTGGTGGGTCAGGGTGGATAATGGGACTTGGGACCGTGACTGTAGAACATTTTCACTTCCACACTCAAAAACTTCAATTACATATTTTAATATGTGTGATTTAGGAAAATATGGCCCATTCCATCTGCTTAGCATTAATTTGAATGACTGATTAAAAATACAGGTTGAAATATTACAGCTACTAATAATTTCTCCACATGGCTAGCTCTTAATGGACAGAGAGGAAATTAAGAATAAGGCTTTTTATCAATTTTCACAGGCAAGCTTTGCCATAATCCTTTTATTTCTTTGAGAAATGTGTTTATAGTAATTTTATTTGTTTAACAATTTCCCTCTTTTTCCTAATCTTTGCCATAATTATTTCATATTCTATAAATATTTAAACTAATTTTATCCTTTGCAATAATTACTGTATTTCAGCATTTTTCAAAGCTCTCCTTTTTCCAGTGAGTTTCAGCCACTTCCAGAGCACCTAAACCTGTCATCCTGCTGCTCATGGTGGGTGCTCATATTGCCCAGAAGACTCAGCTGACATTCAAGCCCCAAGATAACAGACAATCTCCTCTCATTTTCCCCAGTGCATTGTTTCTCCTTGACCCTCTTTTAATAGACTAGTTTGGCCACTGACTCCTTGGCCTCATCCTCTGAATTGAACACTGATAATGACAACGTCATCTGAAGCAGTGCCTGAGCTCTGATGGGCATCGTGGGTTCACTGCCAAAAGAAAAGGAAGAAAAATAACATGAAAAAGCTGGGGAGCAGGGTAGGAGGTGTGAAGCTTCTCTAATTGACTGTTTGTTTTTCAAAACTGCAGGTGCTTAAAGTTACTGTTATCAATTAATCATTACAATTTATGGAGCCTGGCTCGTAATTGCTGTTGAGTCATGTCTGCAGGTGTGTCCAAAATCACTGCAGTGGAGCTATAAAGTCAGGGAGAGGGGGCTGCTGCTGGCTTGCTTGTTGGATGTTTTTCTGCTGGGTAATCCTTCTAGGGACAAGTATCCTTGCAGAACAGATCCTGAAGCCATAGGTAGCTTGGAAAAACACTGAGGAAGAGCTTGGTGCACGAGGAAGCTGGTATGAAGCTTTGGGTGTTGTGTGCCAGCCAGCGATGACCTCCTGGGATGGAGTCTTCAGGGGCTTGGTGTGTACTTCTGGGCTTGTGAGTGAAGACTTCTGGCTTCCTTCTAATGGAGAGCTGCAGAAGGTATGTGATTCTACTTCTGTTGCTTTTGCTGGTGTTTTTGTTAGCCTTGGAGAAAGGGTTTGAGAAGTGATGTGGTTTTTACTGTAGGCCAGAGTTGAATGTCTCCCTGAGCCATGCTAATGTGGAGTCTGAACTGACTGGGAGGGTTTTGTGTCTTGAGTTGTCTGGAACAGCAGGATGCTGTGTGTGTGCTTCCCTGGTGCTGTAGGAAGAGTGGAGAACAGGACCATGTTCCCTTCCAGCCCTGTGCTGCTGACTGTGCACAGCTGCCTGTCAGACCTGGGGGTCTCAGGTCACCACTCTGATGAATCACCCCATAAACTGCTTTGCCCTCACTGGAAGGTTCTCTGGGCTGTTTCAGCATTGCCTTGGGATGTCTCTGTTAATATTGCTTGAGCACTGCAATTGTTGTGTGGGTGACAAAGGTGTTTGACAATCATGGTGCCATATGGAATGCCTCTGTCTTCCATAATGAATCATCAATTTGACTTTGAAAAGTTAGCCACAGAGAGAGACACAGATATAGGAAGGAAAATAGAATGTGACATCATCTGGGTGAATCACCCTCTGTGGTTGGTGTAATGCTGCTGGAGGTATGGGCTGGGTCTGACTAGGGCAGCATAACCCCCATCCTTGGAGGCAAGGAAATACATAAGGTCCAGCAATGTTCCACTTCTCCTAGTGTATTTAATCCTGGTCTGTCCTTCCATGTGATGTGGCACAGGGAGCACAGCAGCCCATTCCATCCCCAAACAGGGGCTACTGCCCAAAGCTTTCAGCACAGGAGTGAAGGGTGACCTGCTCTGGCCTGGTCTGGCTCCTCAAGCTGACCTGACTCCTACAAAAACTGTTGCCTCCTGACTTCTGGGTAGTTGTTGAGAGAGTGGAGCCTCTTCTGCCTCATCAGTTTTAAAAATGTGTGCCTATGCAAATATTTCATGAGTGGTTTGGGATCTCCCAGGGTGAATGAGACTCTGTAAAATATGAGTATCTCTTGTAATGCATCACCAGCTTGTACTGCTGTGTGATTTCTGCCTTCCCTCGATTGCTGTATGTAAGAAAATAAGTGGAGTACTGAGTGGGGAAAGGTAACTTTCATTAACAACGCCGCTGACATTGCATATATATCTTATAATTGCCACTCTAAAGGTGAAGTCAATAGCTACGCTCACACAGGGGCTGCGGTGCTTCTAAAGAATCCCTCATACAGTTTTTATTCAAGATGAATGTTTCTGAGGATTGGAAAGCTGCTGTTTGCATGAGTGATCTGCCCGATTTGCTACATATTACTCATAAATCCAGGGAGAAGGAAAAAAAAAGTTATGTTTAACTCCTTTCCTACGAAAACATGGGCATTAGATTAGTGAAAGAAGGCAAACATAACAGATGAAAGCTATTAGAGCTGGCTTCAGTTCTGCTGATTTCATTCGCTGAATATTTCCAGTCTACTAGCTTAGAGAATCCATCTATTTCTGACCTTCACCTTTCCACAGTGTTTATTGTATTTGGGTGGGGAGGAGGAGAATACATAAAGCCCAAATGGTGGGGAGAAACAAGATATCTACATGCATGTTTAGTAACCACTGAGCTCGTTGTGGTTTTAGATGACACATCCCAAATTTGTTGAGACAACAAAGCTTTAACAAGGTCAGGGTAAGCCTGTGACAAACAACTTGGAGGTGATTTGGAATCCACTGGAGTTTGCTGCTGCAGTTCCTGATGGGGAATTTCCTCGGAGGTGCCTGGTGTGCAGGGAATCAGAACTTGCCACTCCTCAAAGTTTGATGGATGGAACCTGTAGATGAGGCAGCCTCTAGATCGGTGTCCCAAAAGAGCAAGGGTCTGACGGGTGTGGGGTGAGGGCATGTTAAAACACCAGGCCTGACTCTGTGACTGCAACTTGGGGTGATGCAGGTGTCTGGCAATGCTGTGGTCCCCAAAAGTCTGTCAGAGTTGTGTGCAGTCATTGAACGTGTACATGCAGGATGGTACCAGGTTATAGCAGTGGGTGGGAGTGCCAACCCAGGGTCAAGGCGACAGAAGCCTGCACTGCAGTTACTCTTCAGGAGTATTTAAAGCCAGGCAGCTGGTTAACCTGCTCCTTCTTGCTGTGAACAGGGCAGTGATGTGGTCTGAAGCAGAAGACTGAATTAAAACAAAAGTGGCTTCTGATTCCAGCCTCTCCTGCTCTGCAGAGACAGGGTCAGACCTGCTGACCCAGCTGCATTAGAGGTAACCTCTCTTTGTCAAGCCCACACTGCTGGTTTTCCCACTCGAGTGTGTGTGTTGGCTGAAAGAACTCATTTCAGAGCTTGCATAAATACTGTTACTGCTCTCAAAGACCTTGGGGCTTTTATTCCTGAATATACTGTTGCTGGTAAATGTCATCATTTCCTGCATTGTGCAGAAGCTGCAGTATGTTATGTTCGCGTTTTTCAAAGGCAAGGTCAGAATAAGATGACAAAAGGGATATGTTAAGTAACACTGTTAAATGAAAGCTAGAGCTACAGTGAACAGGGGAACAACAACTGCTGGTGGGGAAGATGGAGAGGTAGAGAGATGCCAGAATTTGCATTTGCTTCCCACAGCAGGAATATTACATCTTCATCTTTCATAATGAAGCCCTTCGAAGGGTCTGTGCTTCCCCATCTCCTGCTGTGACACAGTGTGTTGCCCTAAGAAAAAGTGAGTGGAGCTGCTGTTGCTTGTTCAAAACAGCCAGTTCAGGTGTCACAGCTTTGATCTGCATTGATGCTGACAGTGGCTCAAGTATCTAGTGACGGTGAGACTTTTAATGTGGGTGACTTCAAAACTCCTTTGACTCGCTCTCCCCTCCTTTGAGAGCTTCTGGGGTTGATGTGGGTGGAGAGGAAGGGTGTAGTGTTGACACTGAAGGAGGTCTGAGGTGGTCTGAACTCTGTGCCAGGGAGATGGCACTGGCCTGGTCAGTGTTGAGGTGATGTCTGAAGTGATGCATGTCTTCCCTGGTAAGAGAAAATGATGGTATCCTGGGGGAAGCCACTGAACAGAGGGAAGTTGTGGTGTCTAGGAACGCGGATTAGGCACCAGTAATAGAAAGGCTGGATTCTGGCCAAGGAGAGGTAGACTGATTTCTCTGACTAAAACTGTGTCACCTCCCCTGGCTCACACAGGCTGCTCATTGTGAATGGCTCTGTCAGCCTGATGGGAGCCTTGCTGGGGGATGGCTTGTGCTGTGGATGATGCTGAGACCTTCTCGTTGCACGTGGGAACATCCCCCAGCCGAGTGGTGTCTTGGAGTAATTTGTCACTGGCATCTAAGGGTCTAAGAGGAGACTTGAGAATTGGAGTGTCTGCTGGGGTCGCAGCATCCTGGTGGTGTTAGCGGTGGGGAAGGGAATCATGGAGGAGGCTGGGAGGGAGGGTGTCCTGCTCAGAAGGCATGGTGCTAAGCAGGCAGGATGCCTTGGCTCTGCAGAGTGATAGGTGCCAATCTGAGAGGTGAATTGGTTCTGTTTGATGGTGGCTTTATCCATGTTTCCCAGTGTCTTGAAAACTGAGAGGAGGCTGCCAGTGGTGATGCTGGGGAGCTATTGTCCATGTAACTGGCTCCTTGTGCTTCAGCCTGCTATTAGGCTCGTTTAGCCAAAGTCATTAAGGCCCTTGCTCTCTTTCTTTACCCACATCTGCCGAATCACACTCCATGCTCTGACAGGGATGCTTTCAAAAGCTCCAAATCAATTCTTCAATCACTCAGCATTCTTAGCTGTGATTAAAAACATGTGTCCCCTAATTAAGCTAATGAGAAATTGTTAATTGGCATAAAGCCCCCCTCTGAGTATGCTTGTTAATGTCACCATCACTTTGACAGAAGGAGTAAAAATGAGGGGTGGACGGGATTCAGATTGGGTGTGTGGGTGCAGGCTTTGTGTGTACAGTGGTGGGGGTCTGTCTGAGGGCAGGAGGTGGTGGGATGGGCTGGGTCGGGGGCAGCAGAGGCCAGTGAGGTGGTGGTGGTCTCCTCTAGTGCTTCCTCAAAACATCGCCTCTGGCTTTAAAAGCATGAGGCATGAAAGGGAGATGAGAGAGTTACGGATTGGGGCTCCATTTTCCAGCTTCATCTTTCATTTTAGAAATAAAATAGAGCAAGTTAGAGCCAGTGCCTGCCATGAGCAGCTTGTGCTCAGAGAAGTGCCTGCTCGGCTCTTCTGAAGGAAGAGGTTAAGTTTTGTTTTATTGTCACTTGTTAGGGGCAGACTCAAAGATTCCCATGGAGATCAAAGCCCTGTCATGGTAATGGCTTTGCAGACACCTGAGGACTGTCATTTCCTTGAGGATGAGCCTGCAGTCAGCTCATGGAAAGTTCAGGAGATGCTCTTCATCAGTGTTTTCCCTAGAAAAGAGTGGGCCCTGTCACCAGAGCCTGGAAACCCTGTGCTAAATTAGGTTTTATTGACATAAATGCAGCTTTTGAACATGACAAGTTTAAAATATTCACGTTCTCAGGCTGGGATTTCTGGGGTCCTGTTGGAACTATTGTTCTGTATGTGGATAAGGCAAACCTGCCCCAAGGATGTGTGGGGCTTGAGCAGCGTGCTGAGCATCCAAAGGGATGACAGTGAGTGTAAAAGAGCCCCCAGCACCATGGGTCCTGCCCCCCAGCAGCTGTTGTCTTTGGCTGTTGTTGTAGACTGCAGAGTGGTGTGGGTGTTACGGGCAGGAGAAAGCATGTGGTGCTGGTGGCATCGGGAGTGAAGCCAGAGGGGTCAGCTGTGGGGTGTGTGGCAGGGACACCCTGCCTTGGGGCCAGACCCCCGTCCTTCCCCTTCTCTGGGGCAGACTGGGATTTGTGCACAACTGTCTGCATCTGGTTGGGGACACTGACTTTCAGTGATGCGTTATCCTAGGCCAGCTCTGAGGTCCTGGTTTCCTAATCCTCAGCTCCCAGAGGGAGATTCAAAGAGTTAATCGCAGTGTTTGGATGCAGAACTCTGCTCAGCTCGGTGGATGAAGGAATCCCAGTCCTGGCACAGTGCTTGCTGCCATATGCAGCCACGCCAGTGATATTTTCCTTCCTCATTTTTCTCCTCTGCGTGTTCATTTGAGGTATTCTTGTTCCAAGCTCATCTTCTGTCCAACACACTACCCAGGCTCTAGCAGCGGTAGTTGCCTCTGCTAAATGAATGTTTGCTAATAATGCCTTTCCGTCTGGATGCTCATCATATCTGCTAAGCATATTTGTCATTTCTTCCATCCCATTTCCATTATCGCATAAATAACAGACAGATTGGAGCCCACACTGTCCTGCAAATTGGCAGTTGCTATTTTGACCGCGCTGCCTTTCATTGAGATATAATAAAGTATGCTCTTTTAAGATCCCAGCCTGCAGTGGGTAAAGCCAAAATGACACATCAAGCGCGTGTCAATGGCAGTGAAATTTAAGCGCCTCACATCTTAGTCATGGGTCTGGGTCTATCAAGCTGCTGTGAGGAGAGGGAGAGATGAAACAAAGTGAAGGCAGGCTGCTTTTATCAATTGCTTGTATCTAGTACTTCAGGTCGAAGTCTGCCTAAGAAAATCTATCACTTTCATGCCAGATGCAATCACCTATTTCCTTCCATGGCTGGATGCACAAACTTCAGCGGTCAAAACTTGCTGTAGTCTCAGATCTTCTGATGGGTGCGAGGTCCCATTTTGATTACTGCTGCACTGCTGAGCAGGGCACGCATCCCGAGGTACCCAGAGTGCTTGGAGTAAACACAGGCTCCGTGCTTGGGAGCTAATCCTGGTGCTCTGAGTGTGTGGAATGCTGGAAATACTGTGATGAGGAAAATACTGTAATTCATGGGCGTTTCTCTATGCCTGGGATTGCATGAGCATTTCTGTACCCAGAGATGTGTAGCCCTGGGGAAAGGCATGGTTGGGCCGTTATCAGTTGTCAGAGCTCCGTTTCAGTACTCTGGTGACTGCTGTTCACTGCTCACTGGGTTTACAACCTCAGAGGGTCAGGGCTGCAGCCTCACGGCCTGGCTTGTGGTGTTCCTGTTGATGCTGCAGGTCCCTCACAATCTGGGGAAACATGGACTGGAGGAGGTGGGCAGGGTGTGAGGAAGAGCGTTGTACCTCTTCGTTGCAACGAAGCAAGGAGAGAGCTGGGCTATGAAACTCTCAGGTCTGAGAGCTCCACTGGATAATGATCTCTACAGGGAATGGGGGAAAAATGTTTCAGATAGTTTTAATATATTAGGTAAACTCCAGCTCTGAACAGCAGTGATCAGAGGGAGCACATCCTTGTTACACCTCCTGACTGCGCCCAGCTGGCGAGGCACCTCAAACCCGGCGCAGCTGACAGATTTGTCATAAAATCTAGTCTGTTCTGTCTGGCTTGATAAGGATGCCACTCTATGGATCACTCAAGGAGAGGTGTCTCAGACACAGAAAAGCTCATATTTCTGCTCACTGAGGTGTTGCTGACACAATTTAGCATGCCGTATCCAGCTCATTTAGAATTCAGTGCCGACTTCATCCGCATCATAAAGTGAATCCTGTTTTACAATTCCCTTGAACATTCTCTAAATGATGGCATCTGAAAACAAGCAGCACAGTTTATATGCTGGAATTGTGCTTCTGAAATTAATTCTTAACAGCATAATCCAGGATATTGGACACGTGAGTAGAGGGACTGCAGTGATTTGGAACTGGAATTGCGTGTTTTTGTGTGTGTGAGGTTGTTGCTGGCTTGAGCTGAGACCCAGGTGTCTGCAGCTCATCTCTGCCTTACCTCATTTCTGAACTCCCAAGACAGGGATGCAGGATGGATAGAAACACATGCAAGCACTGTGTGCGGGAGGAAAAAGGAAGCTTGGCCCTGGGGTTAGGGGGAAATCATGTGAATTGAGTCAGGGCCTGGAGATGTGTGTGTTTTCCTGGGGAACAGCGACTTCTAAAAAATAGAAAATCAAAGCTTTTCTTAGGAACAAATTGGTTCTAATGCATCCTAGGTCTGTACTGGCATTCTTGGTTTAAAATAGAGCAAGGAACCTAAATAGTTGTGTTGCTGGGAACAGGAGTTCAAAGTAAGGTCTTCCATAGGTCAGAAAATGTCTTTGCTACAGAGTGGCAGGAGCTTTATCTGCATCTTGCTGCCTCCCTCCCTCTGTGGTGGATGGGGTAACCCTTCAGCCCACACTGAGGTGGATGGGGGAGCTGGTGTGTTATTTCCTGAAGGTTCACAGCACAGGAAAACATTCTCTGTCCAGCTTGGCAAAGTTGTGTCACAGATCACCTCGTGAAGGCACACTTAATCTTCCTGGCATTTAGGGTCTTTTCTTACCAAGTTTTTGATTCTCTTATTGGGCATTTCAGTTTCCCAGCCTTGTGGAAGCCTGAGTTCAGCCTGGGCTCTGGGCTTGGTCTCACAGCCCTAATCTGTGCCTAATTACCTTGTATCTAATGCCGCTGTTTCCTTGGCATGTGATCTTGGCCTAGCAAGCAGATGTGTGCATGCACATGGAGATTTACGGCCTGTCCCATTTGTAAAGCAATTTAGAACTTCCCATATTTTAATAATTCAATGACAAAGAAGGTTTGGGTGTGACACAATCTCAGTCCCAAGAACACCAGCAGTTGGCCAGTGATTGCTCATCTGTGCCTCAGTAAATGATAGATAACCGCAAGTTAGCGCTAGGCCGCCGGAGCAGGTGCTTACGAGCACTATAAGCACATCTCTCTTCTAATGTATGCTTTATAAATTATTTGCTGGGACTTTCAGCTCTGCAGCAGCCGAGGAGGGATGTGGAAAGCAGTCTTTACACAGGGATAAAGTGAAACGCTTTCATGGTAATAGTTTGTTTTAAAATTAGTTTTACATCTCATCTATTATGAAACGTGAAGGTAGGCGTCTCGCTACCAGGGAGCTGCTGGCAGGCAGGCAGGAGCAACAACAAAGCCCTGCTTTCCGTAATTTTCAATCAGAGCAGGTGAGTTCCTTATTTTTGGCTTTCAAGGCTGCCAGTATATGCCAGGTCCCCGACAGCAGCGGTGGCTGCACGAAGCAGCACGTCAACGTGGTGCTCCAAGGGTAGACCGGAGCTGTTTGGGGAGGCTTTTCCCTCTGCTTCCTGTGCTAAACCTGCATCAGATGTTTACAGGTGCTTTGCTGGGAGGAATCCCAGTGAGGCAAGGGAAATGTGAGGTATCAGGGGCTTTGCAGCAAGAGTCCTTCTCTTAAACAGTCCCCGATCGTGGTGCTTGAGTGATGGTGGGGGCACAGCTAAAGCACTGGGAGTGATGTGAAACTGCTGTAGTAAGAGCATGAATTTGGTATGTTGATTGTTTTTCCTGTGTATTTGTTTAACAGACAACTAAAAGGCCATCCTTTCTCAGGCAGCAACATGGATGGGGTGTCCTCTTGAGATTTTCACATCCTTTCTTTCCAAGGTGCCTGCAAACAGCAGGTAGCTGTGGAAGCTCTTCCTGGGCCAGCCCCAGGTTCTACCCACAAACATCTATCTCCTGACAGCAGTAAGTGGTATAGAAAGATCTGACATCTGGCCAAAGCTGTACGAAGTCCTCACCGTGGAGATGTTGGCAGGACTCTTTCTAGCAAGTCTCTAACTTCTGGAGGGTAGATGCCCTGTGGGGCAGTGCTTTGCTGGTATGTCTGGGTTAAGCAAAGGGCACTGTTGTTGGATAATGTGTTTGTTTCTATGAAGTTCTTCTCTGGGCACAGGGGGAACAGAAACCAGACATCCCAGCAGCTCTGATGGGGCTGCTGCCTGTGCCTGTGATACAGACCATGTGCTGCAACCTGGTGTGCATGATCTCTGCCTGGGAACTCACACTGGCCAAGCAGCCTGTGCTGAACAGGGACTGGTAAACCTTTGGGTGCCTCTGTAAGAGCCTTACTGCTGGCTCTGGGTCTTGGAGATGCTCTCTGGGTCTTTGAGCAAGACGTTTCCTTTGAGGGAGGGCAGGAGCCCATGGGAGCTGCTCCCCACTGCGCAGCTGCATTGCCCCGTGAGCTGCGGAACCAGTTACGGCGTTTCAAAGAGAAAGTGGTGTGATTTAGTCTTCTGTGACCAATAGATTACATGCAATTATTCCAAAATTATATCTACATTTTCATCTACTTTCTTTGAAAACAAATGGAACTCGGGGGGAAAAAAAGGCAGCTGATTGAATAGTTGTGAAGTGAGGGAAGTGTCACTTATTCCTGATTGCATGTTTGTTCTGTTCTGGGGAACCTGGGAAGATTGTGGTGAAAAGTCAGGAGGCAAAGTCAATCCTTCTAACATCTTAGCACTTCAGGTATGCCTTGAGAAAGAATAAATTACGCAATTACTGATTAGTTTTTATCAAAGGTAAGTTTGGTACAAGGATGAAATACTCTTAAGGGGTGGAAATCCTTACTCCCTGTATTTGGTGCTAGTGATAAATGCTGCTGTGATGGGCAACTCAGACTGCTGGGCCTCCTTGGTATATCATGGTGCTGCGCTTGGCATGATGACTGCCCTGAATAATTGGAGTATTACTAGGATAAATATTTAATGCTGGCAATAAAAGTAAAAAAAAAAAAACCACCAAGAGAACTTGGTAATTGTATTTCACCTTCTTCGGTCATTCAGAGGAGTACGAGGTGTACAGTCTGTGGATGTAAAATACACCTGGAAGGTCTTAACTCTGAGCTCCCAGGGAATTTAGAAGAGAAACTGAACCTTGTAGCACATAAGGGACCACTCAGGCTGGTTTGTTAAGTGCTGGGACAAAGCTGTTGCTGCCCTGGATGACTTAGAAATAGGAAATATGGACAAAGCCTGGGAAGGAACCAGGGGCCCCAGGACTTGCCCCATGTGCCCAGTGCCAGGACGAGAACTGATGTCTCATAGCTGGGGACATGCTGGGAGAGGTCGGATATGCTGCTTGGATGTGGGGACAGAGCTGCTGGGAACTGGCAGCAATGTGGCTGCTGATTGGTTTGTTTCCAAAAGGATGCAGACTCAAGTCCTTGTACATAACCATTTTCCTTGCCTTTAATGTGAACTCAGGCCCTGCATCTGATCTCACCGTTTCCCTCTTTCTTTGCTGCTCTGGTGTATTATCAGTGAAACCAGCTCGTTTGTCATGAGGGCTTGGTACTTCTGTATGACTTGTTTGCAACCCACCTAAACCTTCCTGTTTCCCCAGTGCCCTGTGCTCTCAGTCCAGGCATGAGCTGAGCATCCAAGTGTGGTTTGGTGCAAAGCCCTGTGTGTGCCAGCAGCAGGACTGTCCTGGAGGGATGAGCTGGTTTGGGGATCAGCACCCAGCTTGGATTCTTCCCTCTGCACAGGGACTGCAGATGAGGAGAGCACGGGCTGATTTTCATGCAAACTATGACTCTGATGTGATTAAAGGCACACAAAAAAATTAGACATCACTCCACTTTTATCCTTACTCAGCTGTGCAGACAAACTCCCAGCAGCTCTAAGATATTTGAATACCTCTGTCATGATCCGAAACACTGACATGTGACAGAAGCCCAGTGTTCTTCAACTTCTCCCACAATTTTATGGGGAAAAAATGAAAGAAATAGCTAAAGCTTTCTAAATCCTCTGAGTTTCTAGAGGCACCAACCCAGGGAGTCTTCTCTGGCTTTGGGCTGGGAGAGACTGGCTGAAAATGCCCTTCTGGTTATCACTTAATGTGGTGAGTGCCATTATCAGCACTGAACATCAAGGCTTTCAAATCAAATTCACCTGTTGTGTTCTCCTATAATGTTCTTTTGTCTCTGACCATTCCTGTGAACTTCAGGTCTTTCTTCAGCACTGGACTTTACTGCTATTCTCTCTGGGAGATTTGTCCAGGCTATTGACATCTCTGTAGCTAGCTGGAGTGCTCCTGAAACAAATGCTGCTTGTCTGAGTGTTGCTTGCCATCTGGAGTGGCTGAATATTCACTTTAAAAAATGGATTTACCTTTTTTCCCTTGGTGCTTAGCACTGCAGCACCTGTTGCAGCTGATGAATGAAATGGGTAGCGGTCCTGATGATACTAAGTTGATGAGCATCTAATAACAGTCCAGTGAGCATCAGAGGCCAGTTCTTAAGCTGTCCTCATTTGTTCCTGTTGGGATATAGTTTGACTTCTAGGAGTGTTACATGTAGGGGAAATGAAGGAAGAATTAATCCCTCTAGCATGAAGAACAGTAAATTGGTGTGTATTTGAAACATCTTGTGTTTCATTCCTTAAGCTAGTTATTCTAGATAATGTGGTCAGAGCCTCTTCAGCAAGAGTCCCATAGGTAAACAACCAGTATCTAATAGAATGATCAAAGAGCTTTAGTTAATTTGTTTTTCATATTCAATTTGCCAGTAGATACACCCTACAGTGTCCCCCTCCTGCACTCGTGGGGCTCACGCAGTGAGCAGAGGGTTGTGTCGATGCCACAAGAAGTAGAAATCCAGATAGGAAGAATTTCTAGGCACAAACCCTGGATCCTGTAACTCTTACTGAGGTAAATGAAAAAATCTTGCTGGTGTTCATGTGTCACATCCTGCCATTCTCTAATGGCCTCAAACCTTTTGTGACCAGTAATGCATTTTCCTCTATGTATTTACATCTGTTCATGCTCATTCTTGAAAATAAGATTTAATATCTTGGATACTGGAACTATCTATAAAGGTAGAGGCATGTGCTGTGTTTTTTCCTTTCTTTCCCTTTCATGGTTATGATGCATTTCGTGATTTCTTT
This sequence comes from Porphyrio hochstetteri, assembly GCA_020800305.1. Lineage (NCBI taxonomy): Eukaryota > Metazoa > Chordata > Aves > Gruiformes > Rallidae > Porphyrio > Porphyrio hochstetteri. Next base: position 6,516,300 of record CM036930.1, on the reverse strand, counting down.
GCTTTACAGCATCCTTTAAAATGACACATTTTATCAAGTCTCTGGCTGGTATTGATGTTTTGCCCTTTTAAACATGTCATTTGATTTTTCTGATGTTCCTCTCTTATTTTCCATCTGTTTTCTTGTAATACTTCCATTTGGTGGCAATTTCTCATTGGGTCCCCAAAGGTTTATTCCAGGAGTTGCCTGGAGCTTACCTCTCTTTTTTTCTTTTTTTTTTTTTCTTCCCCCCCCCCCTTGTGTTTTGAAATGTTTGACACACGACTGAATTCTTCCACCACGCTGGTGGTGGGTGCAGGTGCTGGTCCTGTCCTCACTGCAGTCTTATTGGAGTGTTTCACCATGCTGAGCACACACCATTTCTTGCCTTCAGGATCCCTGTAGATTCAATTTGAAGAACAATTTTTAAAAGCAGATGAGGAGAAAACCCCTTAGTGATATTTTAGATTGTGGATGTGGTTTCTGTGGCTTTGGAGATGTTTCTCTGAAAAGAGAATCCTGGGATATTGGAAAAATTCGGGGAAAGCTGTGCTTCCCCATTCCTCTGGTTTTCCTGTTGTGGGGATGATGTTTTGCTGCCCTGATGCCAGGCTGATGCTTGCAGCTCACAGTGCAATACTTCAGACTGGCCCTTCAGTGCTGTGCTGCTCAGGGCAACGCTTCCCAAAAGCCCCTTTGTGGTCAGATTTCAGATGATCTGACATGGATTTTGCCTTTAAATCTGCACACAGATATTTGGAAATCTTTCCCAAAGTTTTTAGAAATCAGAGAAGCGTTGGTGTGATGCAGAGGTTTGGGGGAGCATCAGGAGGAGAAAGCTGCTTCCATAAAGGGGAGCTTTCCAGCATCAGGAGGGCTTGGTGTGATTTGGAGGTACCATGGCTTCCTCACCTTTGAAATGAGCTCAACCTGGGCTCCTTTAGTTCTCCTGTGCTAGGTGTGTTTGGTGACATTAGGCAGAGGAGCTGATTATTTTTTTTATAAGTTCCATATATATGTGGCTGGCACAAGCCCCAGCCAAGGACTACAGCCTTTGCTGCAAAGGAAAATCCCTTCTAAAATTAGGGGGTGAGTCCTCTGTGTGTGAAAACTCATCATTTGGGCTCACCATGCCTGTCTGATACCTGAGTATAATGAGTTTGGGCAGAATTTTCTTCTTGGACCCGTGATCATGGCTTCCAACTGTTGGCTGCTAAATATCCACTTTGGAAATTATGTTCAGAATGTCTGACTAGAAAAGCTGTGTGTGGATGACACAGTTCCCAGTATGGCTTAAACAGCCCAAGCTGGTGTTTTTCACTGGGTTTTCATGCAGAGGAAGATGATGTTTAGGTAAGTCCCATATATAACCTCCACATCATCTCAAATAGTCTTTCCAGGTCTGTACCTATCAAAGATGACTTAAGGGACAAGTGATGTTCAGCTGCATTAACATAGCAGATGGAGTATTATTCCAGCCTGGATGGCAGGAGAACATAGAGTTTACCTCCAGACTCAGCAGATGTCAATTTATATTAACGAGCGATGGCAACACACCATCTATTTTATTTTCCTTGTAACCTGTCTTCATTACAAAACATCTGCATCCATTATAGCCCATCCCAGATGTGAAAATTAATGCTGTGGCAAACAGCTCACATTCTTGCCTTTCACTGATAATTTTTTTGTCAGCGTAAAAATGAGGCCTGATAAAGATGAGCCCCCTCCTGATGGCTCTGCCTGTGTTTGGGAAGGAAGTCTATTACACTCTCAATTCCAGTGCCCTGGTGTGCTAAAAGGAGCAATAAGACAAGACGGCTTGTCACATATTTATGAGCTTATGAACCTTTTGCTGTCCCTTTTGTTATCCCTTCCCTTGGCAGTGCAGTGAGAACTCTGAACCTTGAATTAATGTGGAAAGGATGAGGAGCTACTTTCTAGTACATGTCCCGGGTACTTGGCAGTTTGTAAATGTCACTATTGGAGACAGGGGGAAGTTGCAGAGTTGTGAGCCATCGAGTCTGTCATTGTCACAGACTGCCTAGAAAACGTACTGAGCAGTAATGAGTAGCAGATAAAGGACATTAAGATTAAAGGAACTTATATTTTTCTTTATCTTCACAACAATCTGCAGATGAATTTCCTAAGGGTGCAATGCGAAAGCTTTTGTACACAATGAGCTGTAAATCCTAAAGCCAGAGAGCTGCAGGTCGGCCTGAAAATAGCCTCTCATGTAAATACACAGGGCCTGAATAACGGCTGGAAAATTATTCAGAGAATAATTACAGCAATTGATCTTGAGATGTTTTGTGGCATCTTTCATTTTTCATCCTTCTCTTTCATTTTTCAGCCTTCAAAGCCCTCTCTCTGTGGTGTGGTGTCTCATTGAACCTGCCAAAAGCAAAGCGGCTCCCTGGTCGTTATTAAAGATGAATAGTTCACCTAATTATGAAGGGCAGCTACAGGGGTGGGAGGAACACGTGTGTGTTCACCTGTATGTTTATACATCTGTATGTGCCTGGGTGTTTGTGTATATCTACATCCAGGGATGTGTACAGGTACACAAGGTCCTGTCTTGAATACCCTGGACCAGAACAAAGCTGCCATTCACTGATAAGTGTTATCCAGCTGCTCAGGTGATGCTGGGTATGAATTTAGGTCTGGGCTAAATGAATTTGGCTTTTCTCAACTGAAGGGAGGAGGTGTGTGCCTTCCCCTGAGGCAGGCTGGCAGAGCGTTCTGGGGTAGGCCAGGAGAAGAAATATATCTTTGTTTAATTTAGTGTGACTTGATTGTTGACTCAATTGCAGGTCAGCAGCATACCCAGAAAAGTCATATAAATCTCTTTCTCTGCCATGTGGGGGAGAAAACAGATGGACACTAGAGTATATTAATGTTCATTCTCCTTGGGAATCAATAGGAATCTATATTTTATAAATGGGTCTACTAAACACAAGAGAAAATTCATGAAGCAGAGATAGAAAGAGGGAGAGAATGAAAAGCCAGCTAATTCCTTTGAAACAACTGATGATTATCAGCATCCTTGAGACGAATGTCCATTGAAGGCCCAATGCAGCAGAAGGCGATGCTGCTGCATTTATCTTCCCCAGGACTGATTGCATTAGCTATGCAGAGACACCCGGCCTGAGCCCGTTATTTCTGGAGCACCCTCAGCTCGAAATGACATTTATCACCTCTAGGAACAAGGCTTCTCTCTCTTATTCCACACCAATTAATAGCAAGGGGAGATTGGGCTGACTTGGGGGAGCACTGGGTCAGGTTTGTGAGGTTAATAAGTGACTAAATGGAGGGTAAATGGAGACAGGAGTGTGGGGTAGGAGGAAATGCTTTGGACAAGAGGGCAGGGAGGATGGCTTACAGGTAGTTGTGATGGGAATGAGATTTGGTGGGGATGGGATTTGGAAGGTAGAGCTGGATTTCAGGGCTGAAGTGAAGCTCTCAGGGAAGGGTTGGGAAGAAGGCATGGATTTATGGAAGAAAAAGCTATGATGAAAAAGAAGAGTAAGAGATGAAGGGGAGGGAAATGGGAAGTTGAAACAAAAATAAAAGGTGATATACTTCTGCTGTGGATGGCTGAAACAATCCATTGCCATGTGAATGATAAAAGATGGGTTTAATCAGGAAGTGGAAGTATTTCTTTTACACTTCCTCCTAGTGTAGTCTATTAGCAGTCCTGTTTAATTACAGAGGCCAGGGTGGTCACAGATGCATGAAAAATCCAGGGGTGCTCTCCTGCCTCTCCCACAAAGTTAGAAAGTTTGCTAAGACAAATGATCCCCTTCTCTCCCTGCATCAGTTTATTCATCTGTATAATGGTTGTATTAAATCCACTCTAGAGGACGATGACAAAGATTAATAGGGCAGAATTCCTGCCTGCACCACAGAGGTGATGGAAGGAAAAAGCCACAGGTCTGCTGTGGGGATGCTGGGCAGCGATGCAGGATGAGATCCTACTGCTCCAAGATGAATATGGTGTGTTGTTTTGCACCCAACTTGGACAGATGAGGAGGAGCAGCAGAAGGGAATCCAGCACTGCTGGAGCCAGCAAAGTTTGGGATCCTTGGTCTCTGTGAGAGGGTCTCATTGAGGGAACCTGATTATCTCTGAGATACCATTTCAATCTCTTCCTAAAGCGATCCAAGTCTTTAATCATTATCCTGAAACCACAAAGCAGCTCCAAACACACACCAGCCTCGTTGAAAGACTTGTCAAGACTGCAACGGTAATTCACAAATTCACTAAAATTCCTTGCTCCACTGAGCAATGTGACAGCTCTGCCGACCGCAGTAACATTTCTATTCAGACTGGCTTTGGTGCTGAAGCTATAAATATCCCTGCAATATTTCCTGCTTCAGAACATAAAGACAGCTTTACAGTGCTGATAAAATAGAAATTACTTTCTCTCTGAGGTCTAGCTGGAATTTTAATGTCTGTTTTGCAATAAAGCAGCTCCTCCACAATTCGATTTGAGGGAAAGAAAACAAACGGTCTAATTTAGTTACAGTAATGACTCCTCTTGTGGTGTTGGCCACAGCCAAATCGGTGGTTGCAGGGCTGTTGGAGTTGGTAGTGGTGAGCACAGAGGTGATTTTTATAGTAATATGAATTGTTTTAATTGCTTAAGTGTATATATACAGTGCTTCTTAATTACAGGTATGGAAAAATAAGGACCTGGGAAGAAAAAGGTCATTAAAGTTTACAGCCTCTAATAGTGTTTCTGTGAGAATTCCTTGTCACAGCTGTAAAGCTGGTGCCCAGAGATGACACAGATTAAAAAGCGTTCCTCAACTGAGAAGAGAAACTGCGGCTGCTGGGCTCATCAGTGCTGCTTTAACTGTTCCATAAATGTCACCCTGGCTCTTGCTGGCTCCTTCAAAGGAAAGGGGTGCAAGAAGCTCCTTTCCTACCAAGTTCTCTGCTGGCTTTGTAGGTGGCAGAGTGGGGAAGAGACCTCAAACTGCTAAACAGGGCGATTCCTCATTTGCTTTATGGCCCAGGCATTGTGTTGTGAAGCATGGGACTGATGGATGGGCTTTGGGGGGGTTGGACCCATGATCTCTGGAGGTCCCTTCCAGCCCCTATGATCCTGTGATTCTTTAATGCTGAAGCGAATCAGATCTGATGGTCTGGCATGTTACAGGTGTTCCAGGGTTAGGTGTGTGACTTGTGCTTGCAAAGGTCTTGTTTGGTGGAAGGAAGTGTTGACTTCCCCACACAGTGGGAAATGTTCCAGAGCCAAATGCCGTGATGCACAAAGCTTCCTCCCTGCCATGCTCTTGTGGGCACCTGTGGGCAGCTGTGGGGCTGAGGATGGACAGGATGGGACATGTGTCCTTCCCCACACACCTTGCCATGTCGTGGCACTACCTGGCTGTGTATATCGAGCTCTGTGAAGTTTTCTTCCCCCTCCCTTCTCTGCTGGGCTGGCTTGATTACTGTTCAGTCCAAGCTTCTTTGTGTGCCTGGGAAATGCCTAGCACACTTCCAGGGGTCTATAAATAAATAATAACTATTTAGAATCCTTTAAATGATACATAAGTGTATTTCTTTTCATAAATATAAGCTAAAGTTAATGGATGACTTGGTGTTTTTACTTCCATGACAAACCAGCAGTAGAACAGCTGTGTGGGACTCAGTGAAATAAATTGCAAGTGTTAGACAAGATTTCCTATAAGAATTAGAATGTAAACTGCTGGGTTGAATATTGATTTATGGATATGTAAAAAAAAAAAATCCCTATATATTTTTCTTACCTCAGAAGGGAATGGGTAATGATGGCTTTGCTGCTTTAGAACAGTACAGGGTCAGGCAGTCTCCACAGAATTGTATTTCTTGTGCTGAAAGTTGTAGTATCATGTAACAAGGAAAACTAATAAGACTTTACAAAAACATGTTGAACAGACTCATGTTACCAAAGAGCCTTTACAGAATCCCAACATGTAACTGGGTGGGAAAGATGGGTATAAATCACAATTTCATGCCAAAGGCTTTCTGTGTAAGTGGACCTGCTGATGGGTATGGCTCGCAGACATAGCATAGGTAGGTGGGCTGTACTCTGGAATGCTTTAAACAAGCAAAACAAATATCAGCCTCTGAAAGAAGCATTTTTGTGTTGAAGAAATATCAAGAGGAATCTGGCAGAGTTGTCAGTTTATCGGGAAAAAGCTTTTATTCTAGAGGCTAAGTGAGATCAGCAGATTCCTTTGGGCTAGTCACCATGCCTTGACTCTCATGGGCTGTAGACTGCTTCCTGGGAGGTCCCACCCGTGTCAACAAACCCCACCAGATGTCTGTAAGTACATCTGTATTTTACTAGATGGGCACCTGAGTCTCCACAGGAAAGAGTTTAATGATCCATAGGTTACCAGTAAGAAAGGTGACAAAAATATCTCATGGAGAGGAGAAAGCAGCTGCCAAAAATAGATTTGCTTTTTCAAGGTCACCCCAAAACAATGCCAGGCTCTGATCCTAGCTTGCTAAATCCAAGCATGCCCAAAGGTTAGAGTCAGCCTTAAAAAGGGAGGATGAGTACAGTATACCTGTCCTGGTGATGTCTTGGCTGGGAGATGCCTCACTCAAAAGTTGCACTTGTAAGTTGAGGGTGCTGGACACTCCCCATGGAGTAGGACTGAATCCTGGTGTTTCTGCCAGTTCTGCTTAATATGGATGTTCAAGGCTATCCAACCAAAATCGCATTTAGATTACATTACATTATACAGTAAGTGGCAAATCATCGCTGCTTCCTTTGACACTCAGTGTAATAACATTAACCATGATGAATTTCCTTTTACTATTCATGTGGCCTCCATACATTATTTCAGCTGAATCCCATTGTAATGTAGCATTAATTAATGTGTGCTGCTTATCGAGTGTTACCCACTTCCACCTTCCATCCCACTCTTTAATTCTTGAAGGCTTGCAGGTGGCAGCGCTGCAGAGGCTGTCGCTGGTGCCAGGCAATCTCTGAGGATGTAAGAAGTCAGATTACATTTGATGCTGGTTGCTCTGGTCCTCTTGTGCAAATAGCTTCAGGTTAGCAGTAAAACCATGTTTGCTACTGGAGCTGAGACCTTTTTTGGGAGCTTTCACAAGCAGGGGAGTGACTCTGAGGGTGATACAGTGAGTCTCCACATCAATTCCCTCTATAACCTTCCAAGTTCATCTGTGTGCCCACATAAGCAGCTGGGCTGTAGCACATAGCTGCCACGCTGTGGAAACCACTGTTCGAGGCTGAAACAAAGCCCAAAGGCCAGCTCTGTGTCCTAGGCTCAGCTTCTGGGTGAGCATACCCTCACAGAAACACTGTGGGGAACAGAAGAGCTCACATGTGGCTCTGATGGCTGGGGAACTCTCAGTCCTGGCATGCTGGGAGCCAATTGCCAAAGGATGGATTTCATCCCTGCAGAGCACAGTCAGGGGAATCAAAGAGCACTTGGTTGAAGTTCTCCTTTCCACCTGCAAGATGACCTGTCCCCCTTGTAATGCGTTTGAGTTTAGCTTAATTTACTGTTTAATTAGCTCTTGGTCCTCTGACCCGTGCTACCACAAGATGTCATCCTTCTGACAGGTAGGGACTCTGCTCTTGTCACCACCTCTGTCTTCCGCTCTGGGGATCCCAAACCCAGGCTTCGGATTTCTGTCGTGTTGCCCAGCCTTGAAGGACCTGTGCAGTCCTTCTCAAGTGATTTATGGTGGCAGCTGTTCTCCAGTAAAGAGAACCATTTTATCCCAGTGACTGATTCCTGACAGGTCTTGAGAACCCACGACACAGGAGGAGAGGGGTGTCTGTCCAGAGGAACAACAGATGCCTTGCAGCAACCAGAGCGCAAGAGTTAAACCATGCAAACGCTCTAATAAGCATAATTTAAGCCCGTGGTTTTCTTTTTATGGCAGTTCCATATTCGGTGTTTTATATTCCAATTTTCCACCTTTTAGTCTTGCTTCTTTCCTTTTTTGCTGCAAAGCCCTATCTCAAATGGGAGGGCAATTACTAAGCAAGCGTGTAGTTCTTTAATTGAAGCACTTATAGGTGTACACTTAAAAACTATAAAGACTTTTATGGAATAGCAATGCCTTAATAGGCTCTTGTGTATGTACATTGTAATCTAATTCTGTACTCTTTCAGCATTGCTGGGGGAAGCTGTTAATTTATGGTTACAATGAGCAATAAAGCAATAATAGTAATCTAAAGGTGCAATATCCCTTGTTTAGGGGGCATTTATGGTTATGTATTAAAACTATAAATATATCAGGATGCTGCGGAACTGATCTGTGTGAAGGGGAAGATAAGGTCTCTCCCTTTTTCAGCAGAAAAGCAGCCACGTGCTCAGCCCAAACCCCTGAGCTCAGTGAGGCCTGATGAGAGTTTAACTGGCCACCTCCCCTCTCCCCAGGTTAACTTCCCTGTGTGTGGGGTGGGAAAGCAAGCCCTTGTTTGGATAACCTTATTAATTAGCTGAATTGATATGTGCTAACAGCTCCCTAAACTAGCTCTAAATACCTCCAGGATACCAACCGCTTGCTTTCAGTAGCAGTTCTCTTACTTTCTCTGTGTCTGTGTCTGAAATCTAAAGCCTGGTCTTTGTTTGGTCAGTATTAACTTGCTGTAGGCAAGATGTTTTTCCAGCAAGCCCTGCGGAGTTTAGTTCCCTCATCCCATTGATATCCATGAGAGCTGGGCATCTCCCTCCCTTGCTGTTCTGTGTCCCTGTCACAGGATCCAGCTGTAGAAAGCTTTCCCTGTAGGGATTTACCTGCCCAGGCATTAAACCCTTTCTCACGGATTCCTTTGAACAGAGACTGAAGCAGAGCTGAAGTCACCACAGTGAACTACTGCAAATGATCTGGCTGCTTCTCATCCTTCCCTCTGGTACCTCTGGGAAGAGACTGTCAGTGCTGCCAGCAGCAGAGCATCCCAGCATGGCAGCATCTCCAGTTTTTCCTACTTTGCCTTGGGAGCTGGGAGCCAGAAACATTTCCTAGGATGCTGCTTGACAGACTTAGTAAAAATGCTTCTTTTTAAGCAAGAATAAGAAAGGGTGACAGGAAGAGATAATTACCTTGTCTGAGCCAGGTCTCTGGGTAGGCACGGTGACATTTCAGAAATCCGAGGGGCTTTGTTGTGTTATGATTGGGAGGAGAATGGAGGGCAGAGCCCCTGACATTACAGACCACAAACAATTTCTGGGCAACGTCTGTTTCTCTGACAGATTAAGCGCTCTCCCTGATGCTCTGTGGTGTCCATGCTGCTGCCCTGTGACTAAGGGCTCTGCCCGTGGACAGAGGAGGGATTTTTGGTTCTTGGTTCTGCTCTGAGCACTGTGGCTTTGTCCCCTGGACAGCCAAGTCTGTGGCACAGTGATGGCCTGGCTTTAATAAATATGGATGCTCAAACTTACCTAAACTGCCCCAAACCCCTGCTCTGCATGGATGGGTGTTGCATGAAAATGGTATGAGATAAGGAGATGTTCTGGCTTCAGAAAAGAACTGGAGGGAGGGATGAGGTGAACAAAGCTGCCACTAGAAGATGGACGTGATGTCATTCGTTATGTGGCTAACATGGCTTTAATCTTTTACAGCCCATTGAGAAGAGCCTGCTAACGTTTCTCGGAGTTAATTATTCAGTTTCTTCTGCAAAGATCAGTCTTGGCTTATTCAGCAGTTGAGCTGATCAGTATTTTTTCAATGTATGTGGGCCTTTCTTTAGTGAAGAGTGTGTAGAGGGAAGATGTGTGTGCCTGTTCTCTTTGTGTCTGCCAGCTGTATGGAGTTAAAATTTGTGAGCCTGTCCTTCAGCCCTGAAGGACCTGGGAGAGGAGGGGCAGCTCTGCTCCTCTGTCAAAACTCACCACTGCGGCCCACTCAAGCTGGCTCAGAGCTGCCAGCTGGCTTTCTTGCTGAGAAAGACCCCTCTTTGTATGTGGGGACATCCCTTCAGCTGACCCGGGGGTGTCTCTCTCCCCCTGAACACCCCTACCCCTGTATGGTTTGTGAGCTCAGTGCATGGAGCCAAGGGAAGGGAGATCAGGTACCCAACATACCAAAGGAAAACTGTTTTGCAGGGATCACTAAGGCTATAGGGAGCATCTGCAGGGAGCAGGAGGAGCTTTAAGAGTTGTTCCCCCTGTAAACCTTAGCTGGGGTGGCTTTGTATCTGTATCTGGAGCTCGAGTTCTGCCTTCAGAGCTTTGATGCAGGAAGCATGGCTTAATGACATTAAGAGACCATCTGATTGGGGGTATGCTTGTCCAGAAGCCCAGTTTTCCAGTGCCAATGCAGGTATTGGGCAGTGAACAGTGGTAACAGCTCCAGGTGGGACCCGATGAGTGTGTATGTGTACCTGAACTTCTCTCCTAGAGACTGATGGTGAACTACCCTCTGTGCGTGTGTTTGTCCTTGTGAAGTGGGGTTAACAATACGTGTTGTGTAAGTCCTGACTGATTTAATATTCAAACAGTGCTTTGAGACCTCCTGGAGCAAAACTGTTTAAGAGCAAAAGTGTCCTGTCATCACTTTCTCCTTCCCGGCTCCTGGCACTCCGCCTCCCTGGTGAGGCTGGGAGTTGTCCCAGGAATCAAGCACTCAAGTTGAATTTATAAGCTGCAATATGAGAAGGTCCAAAGGAAATAAGCAGCTTAGAACATGATGCAGGTTTTCTGTGTGTTTATTGAACAACTTGTAGCGTGGCTCCACTGTTTTCCCACATCACACTGTAATGTGTGTATCCATGATGTGTTTCAGTCCTTCCTTAGGAGGGCTGGTGACAGACCCTCCCAGACCATGCCTACCCAGACCCATAATTTTATCAGCAACCAGCTGCTTGGCACAAGCCTTGCCAGCTCAGCAACTCCATCTACTCTTCCCTTGAGGAAACCATTCACCTTATCACCAAAGAGAGACAGGGTGAGAGGAGGGGGGTAAATTCCATCTGTTACAGCTCAGAGCTGGAAGCTTCATAATTGCATGGGTACACAGGCTGCATATCAAATTTTTTTGTTTTAGGAAGCACTTAGGGGAGCATTCATTCTCCTTTTATTGTTGCTCTCTCCCTTGCAAGTGACTGTATTTCATCTCCTCTGGGATACAGCGCAGGGGTTTCTGAGCAAATTTGTGGCTTAACGATGCTGGGGAGGTGTGTGGAACCACAAATGCAGCCCAGAAAATCTGTGTGCTCTCCCGTTGTGTGAGCTGTGGCGGACTGGCACAGTGGACTGCAAACATCACTGCTTTCCTGGGTTGGCATCAGCAGCGCTGTGTCTATCAGCCATGCCTCCAAATGACCTTCAGTGGGGCAGCAGAGGGGTACAAAGCTATCCTGGAGCTTACGTGTTTTCCGGACTGAAGTCTCACTGAATGAATGTATGTAAGGAGTATTAATTTCTTGGAAATTTTTCTTATATTGACCAAGTTTGTTTTAAAATGCTGCTTTGTGGAAGGACATAAAGAGAATTCTATCAAATAACTCCTGTATTAAGCATCACTGCCCATCTCCTGGTAGCACTAGCTTTCTCGGGCTGCCTGGGATTTGCAGTCTTCCTCCAGCCACAGACCCACGAGCTGCTGTTGCTGCTGACCCCCTTGGTGCCCACTCAGGCATCAGATCCAGCTCTGGGAAGGGCCTCATCTTCCCACACCCACCTGGGAGGGCAAAACTCATTCCTGAAGCTGTTTGTCAGTATTATCTGACCCCGGTTTGAAAGTCTGAGCAAGATGTGTGTAGGGACTTGGCTTTGTGCAGTTTTCCTTGTGTCTTTGTACCAGTTCAGAGAAAAGATGCAGTTTCCAGAGGTGACTCCTGGGGTTCAGCATCACCTGTCTGGTTTCCAAACGAGATGCTCTGAGATGCTCTCGGGTGATTAGGCCAAGACACCCATTATTCCAAGGCACAGTGTAATACAAATGTATTCCTGAAGTGCCTTGAGGGTCTCTACCCTGTCTCTGAACCTGGGAGGATGACTGGTCCCCTGGGACAGGCTCTTGCTTTGTCAGGAGGTGTGAGGTGTATTCCGAGGTTGGGAAAACATGCCTGGTGGTGACAGGCTTCTGGAGATCAATCTGATTAGCTTATCAAAGGGAAGATTAGAATGCAACCTGATCGTGCTGTTTAAATACATTTGCAGGGAGGGAGTACCAGGTACAAAGCGTTTTTTAATCTAGTGGAGAAAGGTGTGACAGGAGCTGATGTTGGGAAGGCTTAAAAAAATTATTCCAGTGGTTAATCAAGGGAAAAATGTGGCAGATTTGTGCAAATCATGGGGCATCACTGCTGGAGTGACTCCTCCTAGGTACAGCTTACAAAGAGTAAATGGTGCAGGAGAGTTTGGGCTGAATCCCTTCGCCCCTCGCTGCTGGCTCTTGGCTTCTGTTGTTTTCAGACCTCAAATCGAGCAGTGTCTGCTTCTGTCTTATTTGTTTTTGCTGCTGCCAAAAGGGGGGGAAATAAAGTCACAGAATAAACAGTGGGATGTTTGCAACCTTCTTACATTAGGCAGATTGAACAAACTGGCTCGCAGCTGATTGTTTTTTCTTCAGATCAGTCAGTGCCACTGCGGTTTTGTTTGTTTAATTCTCTGTATGTACTTCGGGGGCTTTTGTTTTGTCTGGGCTTGTTTTGCAGTCGTGACTTCTGGTGTGGGCAACAGGGCTACAAACAGCTCTGTTTCCTACACCTCGGTGCAGAGTTTAATACTGATTCTGATGCTTCGGAAAGCCGGAATCAAAACTCAGTAGCCTTGGTGACTATTAAGCAGGTATCCTTTATTGCAGTGCTGGGCACACATTTCTCAGGGTAACAGAAGTAGCTGGAGGAATGAGCATTACTACTCGGGGATGCAAAGTTGTTAATTACAGATTTGCCTGTAAAAGCTGGGGAAGAGATGTTCCTGAGGGCATGGGGTGATAGGATGAGGAGTGATGGTTTTAAACTAGAAAAAGGGAGATTCAGGTTAGGTATTAGGAAAAAGTTCTTCCCTGTGAGGGTGGTGGATCCCTGGCCCAGGTTGCCCAGAGAGGTGGTGGAGGCCCCATCTCTGGAGACATTCAGGGTGAGGATGGATGGGGCTCTGAGCGACCTGATCTAGTGAAGATGTCCCTGCTCACTGCAGGGTGGGACTAGATGGGCTCTGAAGGTCCCTTCTGACCTTACACATTCTATGAAATAACAGAGCCCGATTCCCTTATCTCAAGGCTGGCAGCTCTGGGCTGCACAGCAGCACTGGGTGCTGCAGCAACTCTGCCCGCCCTGGGGAGCTGGGCACCTCCTCACCCCCGGCAGGACAGAGGGACAGACCCCAACAACAGGCAGTGAGGGTCTGGGGATTTGCACAGTAACTGTCTCTGTGTGGTTCAGTACTTTGAGACTCCATCTTGTGCCCACTGATGGCAAGAGCAAGTTTCCTGTCACTTCAGCACTGCAGCATCCTCTGTTCCCTTTCCATAGAGCCACTCTCGTGGCTTTTTCCCCTCTGTCAGGCCTTGAATCTGCTAAACAAGGTGAGAAGAGCAGACCCTGCAGCCTGCATCTTGCAATGAGTGTGGCACAGTCACGCATCACTCGAGGTTGTGGCTTTTGTGCCTTCCTTTCCCCTCTAGCGTTAGCTTTCCCAGGACGTGGGAGACAGAACAGGGCAGGCAGGGGTTAGATTGGTGCTATCCTGGTGAGTTGGGTTTTCTTCCTGGTTTTCTTCGAAGGCAAAATGTGTTGGAGTCGTGTGGCTCATGGGGAGGGGGAGGGAAAGGGGGGAGGAAAAACCCCCCATCTTGTCATGCTTCACAAACGCAAACAGGTTGTGGCTATTCCCCTTATGCAAGGGCGTGCTAATTGCAAGAACACTCATTAATTATGCATGAAGTGCACAGTTTGGTTGCCCAGAAGAAATATTTTTGGATATTGGAACTGGAATATTTCTCTAGCTTCCCCTCACCGTGTCGTGGTGCTTTAATGAACATATGGTGCTGCATCAGCTAGTGCAAGCCCCTGTTCTCTGAAACTGGATAAGCTGTTCTTCCACTAGCTGTACTAGATAATATTTATGCTGTGCACTGTACTGCTGAATATTTAAATGTATGGAAGTGAACGGGGAGCTGGCTCCTCCTCTTTCTTATGCAAGTGAGTTGTGTCTGTCTGAATATCAAACACTGCCACGGACCTGGCTGAAGGACTGACTGCTTCTGAAGCCACTGCCAGAGCCAGGCCTTAAATTCCATCGATCTGGAACTTGTAATGTGTACTAAGCTCATTTCCAACTCCCAGCAAGTAGAGAAGCCGTTGATCTCCGAAATGTCTTTAGACATCACACTTTAATACGAGCATCTTCAGAGGATTTGGCTGTTTTTCCCCTGCCATAACACATTGTTTTAAAGCTGATCTCATAATTGTATCGATTTTTTGTATTACTTTTTTCGTTCTCTGCGTCAAAGCACTTCTTTAATCAAAAGTAAATGATGTAAAGGCCGTTAGGGTCAGCCCAGCAAGCAAAATGAAAACTGCAATACATCATTTATTTGTAAATGTCAGTGAAATCTGCAGATCGATATCCTTCCCGACGTGGGTGATGGTATTTTGTATAAGTCCTGTGGCAGCTGCTGGGTTGGGGTGGCCCAGCAGAGCGATGCAGGGCCAGGCCAGCCTCTCCAGTTGGGATAAGGGATGTGTCTTGGCCCCTGGACCATTGGCGTTAGCCATGTTGGTGGCAGATGTGGGCATGGGATGCCTCTGGCAGATGTTGGGGTCCCATCCTGCCCTGCAGTCAGCATGCTGTGTCCAGCCCTCATAGTGATGCCCAGCACTTGGCTGTGTGTTGCCTTTTATTTTGTTGCTTCTATGTGCAGGTGAAGCCAAACCTTGAGTTTCCCAATAGCTGCCCCCCTTCTCTGCCTCGTGTCCCGCAGCACAGACCCCCCAAACACCAGTGGCTTGCACTGCTGGTCCTGCTGACACCCGAGAAGGGCATAGGCACAGGCTGGAAAAGGGCAAGTCGACTTTGGGCTTTTAAAACTCCACCTAGTGGCAAAGAACTTGTTGCTTTAGGATGGTGGGAAACCTGGAGGTCCAGGTCAGAGCTGGGCTCCCCCAGGCAGACGAAGCTGCTCTGGTGTCAACTGGGAATTTGACCCAAACTGCTCCTAAGCCCATCCAGACAGCAAGCGGGAGAGCAGCCATCCTTGGAGGGGTTAAACCTGCTGTGCTGCCAGATAACGGAGGTGGAGGTGTAATAAAGCAATCGTGTCTCTGCTGCCTTTGGGGGAATACTTGCGAGGTGGTGGAGCAGAAGCTTTCTGTCGGTGTCAGAAGTATCTGTCCATCTTTTTATAGACTTATATTGGCCCGTGCAGGTCACCACATTATCTGAACGCTGTAAAAGGAAATGAAGGAGGATATAAGGCCAGATAGGATCTGAGCACTGGTTTCGCTCTTAAATATTCAAAAGAAATTTTATGAGGGATGGGATTAAAATGGAGAGATTTTGCTGATGCTCTGTGGAAAAGATGTTTATAAAAACCAAGAATATGGTGTTCCCCTGTGCTTAGGGGTTGAGAGATGTGTGGCGGCAGAGGGATGCACAGTCCTGCTCTGGCATTGTGGTCTGCATCCTGCAAGCTCTCTGGCTCTCTTGCCAGCACATCCAGCCTGTCTGTACTGAGTCACTGGGTGGAAAACTGAGTTGCTTTTAAACAAGATCTTGTGAGTGTTTTCTTTTGGCTGATCCTGGTGCGAGCTCTCCGCTCCTTGCTGCAGCCTGGTCGTGGTCTGGGGCTCAGTTCCATCCCTCCAGAGGGTCCATGTGGCAAAGGGTCTCATGTTTTGCTGGGATAACCTCCCCCAGATCCTGACTGAGGACTGCTGCGGGTTTGACCAAGCCTCACTGTTAACACGAGGTAAATCTCAGTGCTTCAGCCAGCGTGTTTCCTTTGCCATGCATGGACAAAGGGCTCCTCTGCAGCCCAGAGGGATGGACCAGTTCCGAACATCCCTGGCAGCCTCGCAGCATGCTGGGGGAGGAGGGGACTGAGGGGGCTCTTATGGCCTTTAAAAACCAGACCTCAAAGCACAAAGTGTCGGTGAGAAGAGGCGGGCAGGGATGTTACCATGATCAGACTGCGGGTAGATGCTGCCTGCTCTGGTGATTGAGCAGGAGCTGCTGGTTATCCCAGTGTGCCACATAAGGGGAAAGGTGGGTGGTCTCGGGTGTGCAATAGCAAGAGGTGAGGATGTGGTTTGGTAGATGGGGGGGGACCTTCTGTGTGACCAAAGGGACGGCACCTCCGCAGTTGGAGGTGTGGATGAAGGGATCCACAGTGAGTGGTGAAACGGGAGCACAAAGGGGAACCCAGCGCCACAGCCGGGTCTCGGGGTGGGTAGGGATGGGGGATGTGCCAGTCTGACATCCGCACACGCAGTAATTATGGGTGTTGGTTAATGAAGGCAGACGCAAAGCGGCTGCTCTAATTAAAATATGAAAATGGTGTGAAGCAGGAGGAGGGCTTTGCCTGGAGCAGGGGGAGGATGCTGTGTGTGGTGCTGGGCTGGCCCCTTTGGGGTTAATCCTGATGAGTGGCTGGCAGCAGGAGGGTGATGCTGTGTTGAGGTGCTGACTACAGTTTCTGGGCTCGAATTTTGATCAGGGCTCTTAGCAGTGCTTGGCTCCAGACCTCAGCCCTGAGGTGCCCAAACCTCGTGGCAAGTTCCTAGCATGGAAAAGCTTAGGCTGGTGGGGTGGCACCAGCCACAGAGCCCCCCAGCTCTGGCCATGGGCTCCCAGCAGCGACAAAACTACCTTGTGGAAAGGGTGGAAAAATCCTGTGTGGTTATTTTGGGAGGGGGAAGCAACTTTGTGTTATGTTTAGGAAATTATGCTGTGTTTTCCTTCTAATCAACTTTGCAATCAACAGATTGAAATTGGTGACAGCCACGAGCTGGAAACCTCTCAGTTCTGATGGGTTCCCAATGATGTCTCTCCAAGGCTACTGCCTGCTTTTCTGAAACAGAAAAGGGAGAAGGAAAGAGGGTTAAAAGCCTGAAACTATGATTCCACTCAGGATAAAGCCTCAAGAGCTTCTATGAAGTTATTTAAAAAAAAAAAGGTTTGAGAACAGCTTGGCCTGGAACAATATTTCAGGCATGGCTAGCTGTTAAAAATAAGCTAATTCAGAAGCGGCACATTTAAATAAATATAATGCAAAGACATAATGGCACAGATAATAGTTCTGAATGGGGAATTCTAATGACTTTGAGGGCATTTTACAGGGCAATTAATACACATGAAAATGCTGCTCTATTCAACTGATGGAAAAAAAAGGAAAATAAAATAAAATAAAGCAGGCAGAAAGAAAAAGGGAGATGGTTGTGACTGGTAAAAATAGGGTTTGATTTTCTTTTCAATAGGATCACTGCTTACAAACATAATAAAAGGAAAAATAAGCATGTCAGGTTCTATAATGTGGCTTGTAAAATCCTGAATGATTAGTTTCTAAAGAGGGGCAATTAGGCTCCTTTTGCATATGCATGTGACTTCTGTGGAACGGGGCTTTCTCTGCTCCCTTCTTCCCCCCTCTTTATCAACAGTCTAAAAATACATCTCCCCCATTAAACCTCCAGCATCACCCGGCTGAATTCGTGGAGGGGGACGGCGGGCCTGGGCTCTCTTAAGAAATAATTAGGGTTGATTGCCTCCGACAGCCATTAGTGATGGAGGGGAGCCCGGGCTGCCTTGGGTCAGGTCAGGATCAGACCCCAGGGCCTAGAGCGAGGGTGTTCCGTGTGGGATGGGTGTTTGCTGGCAGATGGGAGCCGGGAGCTGCCAGGGAGCAGCAGCTTCTGAAAATGCAAACTCCTCCGGAGCAAAGGGGCTCGTTGAGTCGCTCCAGGGGAACTCCCAGCTATTTCTCATCCCTAACAGCAGGTTTTGTTCATCTCTCACATCACCATTGAGCGCTTGGGCCTCCCCCAGACCCGGAAGAGGGGGTAGGAGTGGGACAGCGGCAAGTGCTGCTCCCAGAGAGGCTGGCCCCATGTGTTCCCAGATCTTTTTTAGCACTGGTTTGTCCAATGCTGCTCAGGGCATCAGAGGAGGGAAGGGTGTCCCAAGCAGGGCAGCCCCGTGCTGCTGAGCAGGTTCTGCCTCTCCTGCTCGTCTGTCATGAGCTGCTGAACTCACTGCAGGGATGATGGGGTGACAGGTTGCAGCTCACTGAGGTCCATGGTGGGATGTACTGGAGGCTTGTGGTGGTCCCTGTGGGCTTTGCAGTCCATAAAACTCCCCCCTCCATGCTTCCCTGCCCACGGGCAGTGAGCTGCCCTGTCCTTGAGAAAGAGCCTGTCCTGATCTGTAGCTGCGTATTTTAAAATGTATAAATAAATATTACATATGCTAACAGATGGTTCATTAGCCAGTTGTTATGGCAATCAGCACTTCAGCCAATTAAAATACTTTTTCATAGCTTTAAAAATGTCAATGATGGGAACATTTAAATGCCCAAAGAACAAACAGATTCACTGTAGCGTGGCACTGCAACAAAAGGCATTTTGCCCGAGTTTGCAGGGGAGGAATTAAAAGAAATAGAGTACGATTTGGCAATCCTTCTTGCTGAAGCACAGAGGAGCTGACCCTGCGTGTGTGTTAGCAGGAGAGGTTGGTGGGCATCTTGTCATTCAGATTGCCTGGAGTTTTGGGTGATTGCTTGTGGAGCAGTGGGAGTTGCTCTGAGCTCAGCATCCATGGGCAGGGTCGGGCTCTTGGGGTTCCTGAGCTTGTTTACAAGGACCTGAATGGCAGCTCCTGGCATCTCTTGGGCTTCTGCCTACCTGTACCCGGAGGGATGCTCGGCTTGAGTTGAGCACCAAGTTCAGGCCTTGAAGACTGGTTTTTCTCCTTAGTAGCTCAGAGTGTCTAGGGCAGAGGTGGTGATAATTGAAAGCAATTTAAATTGGTATTATATACATGCTGTGATACCTAATGGTCATGGAGTATGAGGCAGTCAGAGGGAAGGATGGACCAGGTTGCAGCTTGCATTGTAAATCCTGATGTTTTTTGGGTGGTGTTTGCTTTGAATAGCAAATAACACTGTTTAGGTCTTCAGTTCCTATGAGCCACCTTGTGTTGGCTCCATACCTGTGTGCTGGCAGTGCTTTGCCTCTCTGCCCTGGGACTCTGTATGCAGGGATAAAGTAATTCCATGAGAGGATGGGACCTTTTCATCCTGAGCTGGTGCTTGTAGCAGGACCCTCCCTGGGGAGGGGGAGAAAGCCTGGCCTCCCCAAAAGCATCCTCTGCCTGTAGCTTGGAGCAGGTATTTTAGGAGCCTGTGTTTCCTGTGTATGGATCCATGAGGGTAAAATTTTTCAAGCCTGTTATTCACAGAGAACAAGACAGCTTTTGCCCCTCTCTCTGCCTCATCATGGGGTTTCTGCCTGCTTTGGGAGCCAGCATGGCACAGGAGCCTGGATTTGATGAGTCACAGCCCGTAACAGGGTTGATTCTCCTTTTCTAA